>OX336393.1:402220915-403427915 GCA_946902985.2 Meconema thalassinum | reverse complement strand
TGGAAGGTTTTTTAACATGCCATAAATCTATGACATGGGACCGCCGGCTTTACTTCCCCTCCGAAGGAAGGCATACTGAGGGAGTTTAAAAGACAGCAGAAGCTATTCGGTGTTCAAAATGTTAAATATAGCCTACTGAATAAGAAAGGAAGGTATGAGGAACAATTATGCAACAAAGAAATATATCGGAAATTTCCAGGTTTTTCACTAAAACACACTTGTATAAGAGTTATGTTACATCATGTGTCTGACCTTGCATAACTTACTATGAGCAGTACAGTAGATCTGGCACGAGCGTGCTCCATACGCGTACGTAATTGAAATACTTTTCAGTCGGTCAACACGATTGTAGACTACCCAATTGTAATGGATGTATTTCCCAATACCTGAAAACCGACAGGTACATGAACATCAATCACCCCGCAAAAGAAGAATAGGCAAACAATTCTCGCAACGTATTCAAAATTCAGCCGTACGAGTTAAGTGTATAATTGCCCGAGAAAGCACATAGACGGATTGAGGTAAAGGATTGCTCGGTGCTCTTCTAAGTGGTTCATAATGACTCACATTATGCTTTCCACTTTCCAAGGCATGAATAAATCTAGAAGACGTTTACTGAACGAAATGAGTCATTTCACATTGTCAAACACAGTCTTCGGCAAAAGACGCGAATAATCTCGACTAACAGGAACATAAAGAGACAATTATCTTCCAGGGATATGGTGATTTATTCTCTTGGTAAGCAGTCTCACGTGAAAGTGGTTCAGACCCAGCTAAAGGACTGTAGTCCTGACTTCCAGAGATGCGATGCTCCTTTCTCTTGGCAATCAGTCTCACGGGAAAGTGGTGTAGAGCCAGGTAAGGACTGTACTGTAGTCCTGACTTCCAGGGATATGGTGCTCTATTCTCGAGGCAAACAGTCTCACGGGAAAGTGGTTCAGACCCAGCTAAAGGACTGTACTGTAGTCCTGACTTCCAGGGATATGGTGCTCTATTCTCGAGGCAAGCAGTCTCACGGGAAAGTGGTTCAGACCCAGCTAAAGGACTGTACTATAGTCCTGACTTCCAGAGATATGGTGCTCTATTCTCTTGGCAAGCAGTCTCACGGGAAAGTGGTTCAGACCCAGCTAAAGGACTGTACTGTAGTCCTGACTTCCAGGGATATGGTGCTCTATTCTCTTGGCAAGCAGTCTCACGGGAAAGTGGTTCAGACCCAGCTAAAGGACTGTACTGTAGTCCTGACTTCCAGAGATATAGTGCTGTATTCTCTTGGCAAGCAGTCTCACGGGAAAGTGGTTCAGACCCAGCTAAAGGACTGGACTGTAGTCCTGACTTCCAGGGATATGGTGCTCTATTCTCTTGGCAAGCAGTCTCACGGGAAAGTGGTTCAGACACAGCTAAAGGACTGTACTGTAGTCCAGACTTCCAGGGATATAGTGCTCTATTCTCTTGGCAAGCAGTCTCACGGGAAAGTGGTTCAGACCCAGCTAAAGGACTGTACTGTAGTCCTGACTTCCAGGGATATGGTGCTCTATTCTCTTGGCAAGCAGTCTCACGGGAAAGTGGTTCAGACCCAGCTAAAGGACTGTACTGTAGTCCTGACTTCCAGAGATATGGTGCTCTATTCTCTTGGCAAGCAGTCTCACGGGAAAGTGGTTCAGACCAAGCTAAAGGACTGTACTGTAGTCCTGACTTCCAGAGGTACGGTGCTCTATTCTCTTGGCAAGCAGTCTCACGGGAAAGTGGTTCAGACCCAGCTAAAAGACTGTAGTCCTGACTTCCAGGGATATGGTGCTCTATTCTCTTGGCAAGCAGTCTCACGGGAAAGTGGTTCAGACCCAGCTAAAGGACTGTACTATAGTCCTGACTTCCAGAGATATGGCGCTCTATTCTCTTTGGCAAGCAGTCTCACGTGAAAGTGGTGTAGACCCAGCTAAAGGACTGTACTGTAGTCCTGACTTCCAGGGATATGGTGCTCTATTCTCTTGGCAAGCAGTCTCACGGGAAAGTTGTTCAGACCCAGCTAAAGGACTGTAGTCCTGACTTCCAGGGATATGGTACTCAATTCTCTTGGCAAGCAGTCTCATGGGAAAGTGGTTCAGACCCAGCTAAAGGACTGTAGTCCTGACTTCCAGGGATATCGTGCTTTATTCTATTGGCAAGCGGTCTCACGGGAAAGTGGTTCAGACCCAGTTAAAGGACTGTAGTCCTGACTTCCAGAGATGCGATGCTCCTTCCTCTTGGCAAGCATTCTCACGGGAAAGTGTTTCAGACCCAGCTAAAGGACTGTAATCCTGAATTCCAGAGATATGGTACTCAATTCTCTTGGCAAGCAGTCTCACGTGAAAGTGGACCAGGCGCGACAAGTACGTGAAGGGCGGCGGGGACTCTTGGGTTTGAAGGATGTTCTCTCACGGAACGCGGAACTTCCTCTCGGTGTGGTAACTCCTCGCTCGCAGCATGATAGCATACAATCAGCCAGGGAACTGTCATCTTACCTCATAACTGCCCCTGGGATATTACTACCAGGGGCGTATTATACTGCTTTACACTTTATTTTCTTCTACCCAAATGAAGTACATTACACATCAGTTGTTACGTCCACCTTCTCAACATAATCTCCTGGTAACTTTATGCACTTTTGCCATCGATGTGTCAGTCTCTCCAGACCTTCCTGAAATCATTCTTTCGCTGTGCTGCGGCCCGTGCCTTGACAGCTGTGTCCAGTTCTGCAAAATCCGCCAAGCGGCGACCACGTAATGGAAGCATAAGGCAGTCCAACGTCAAAGAAATGTCGAACAGTGCCATCAGTTGGCAAGTGAATGGCGACAGTGTTCTGGGACACAAAGGGCATCATCCCCATTGACTGGCTGGAATTGGGGGCCACGATTAACAGTGCAGCATATGTGGCAACACTTAAGTGCTTACGTCGTGCCATTCAGACTAAGCAGCCAGGAAAATGGGCTAAAGGTGTGCTTCTGCAACATGGCAATGCCCGCCTCACACTAGCGAAGAGACCACCGCTGTCATTGATCAAATGGGATTCACGATGCTGCCACTACCACCATACTCTCCCGACTTGGCACCAAGTGATCATCACTTGTTTGGGAACATGAAGAAACCTCTGGACACAGCTGTCAAGGCATGGGTACGCAGCACTCCGAAAGAACGGTTTCAGGGAGGTCTGAAGAGACTGACACATCGATGGCAAAAGTGTATAAAGATACAAGGAGATTATGTTGAGAAGGTGGACGTAACAACTGATGTGTAATGTACTTCATTTGGGTAGAAAAATATAAAGTGTAAAACAATAATTATAGTACGCCCCTCGTAGGCTATATAAAGCCAACACCGACGGATAGTATAGAGAATATAAAATATTTCTTCCGTTTAGCTAAATGCATATCGTCTGATACGAGAAAAATACTACCTAAAACTTGGTCTAGCTGGAAATTGTATAGGGTAAATGTGAATGCAATTCCATAATACTATTTCATCAACAAGCTTATTGTGAAAAAATGGTACATTATGCAACGAGCTTATAATGGCAGTAATTAAGACACGAGTATGTTTATAAAACGAGCGTATGCGAGATTTATAATTTCCATACGAGTGTCTTAATTACCATTTTAGGCGAGTTGCATACAACTGTTTATGTTCGACGATAATTATTATAACAATAAGGTCCGTTCAAAAAGTAACGAGCCGGAGGCTGTAATGCGCAAACCGATGACGACATGGTCTAATCGTGGCGTGTGTAACGAGGTGTGGTTCCGACCTGAGCGTGGAAAGTCACAGCCCGTCGCTAGAGCGCATGCGTGCACGTCACGTGACGATACAAAGCGAGCAGCAGCATGCATCAATCGTCCAATCAAGACCAAGACAGTAGGCCATTCGACATGCTTCCTGGTGTGGTTGAAGACTGTGGGGCACCCATTGGGCACACACTTTCCGCAAGTGCAGTCGTTCCTTCATGATGGTGTGCACACTTCCGACGCTCAATACGACCACGGCGGCTATGTCGTTCACTGTCATTCGGCGGTCCTGGGTAATGAGTGCATCAACCAGCTGGACGTTGTCATCGGTAATGCAGGGGGGTGCCCCAGACCGGGCATCATCGGCTAACGACACCTGTCCTTCCCTGAAGCGCTTGTGCCACGCCTTGACCCTTGCAAGGGACATGCAGTGTTCGCCGTACACTTGAGACATTCGGCGTTGAATGTCCGTTCCCCCTACTCCCTTCGCTGTCAGAAACCGAACAACACCACTTTGCTCTTCGTCTGACGCCTCCATGTCACTGTTTGCAATGCGGCTGGCAGCGTTGGACGATTGATGCATGCTGCTGCTTGCTTTGTATCGTCACGTGACGTGCATGCGTGCCCTCTAGCGACGGGCTGTGACCTTCCACGCTCTGGTCAAAACCACACCTCGTTTCACACGCCACGATTAGGCCATGTGGTCACCGGTTTGCGCATTATAGCCTCCGGCTCGTTACTTTTTGAACGCACTTTATCTTTTATGTTCGAACATAATATTATTCTTAAATATCTGTCGAGATGTCGCCAGTTTTATGTACTGAACAGAGTGCATGAGGCGCCGAGAATGCCTTGTATTTGACCATGGCCTCCTCGATTACCCTACTATGACACTAGGCCACGCAGTGAAATTTAAATTAGAAGGCCATGGAACTCAGCGTAGGTGCGATGCTATCCTTATCTAATTGGTCAAACAACTGTTTCTTGAGCTCTGATAGGTGGGAGAAACTGTTTCATAATGAAAAATAGTGTTATATTGAGCCTCATTATGGTACAGTTCTCTGACATATAATAGTCAGGGTCGAACATAAAAAATGTTTTACTATTCTGAAATCCTTTGTTGGTTCAGAAATAAATCAGTGATTTTCACTTGTAACAAAATAGGCGAGTTCCTACATCGGTCAATAACACATTTTGAATCTTATTAAATAATACGCTAAGGTGTATTTTTCACAAAACTCAAGCTCCTAAACCAGAGGGGATTAGAAGGTGTGGTTTGTACCAAAATCTTCCAAATTGTCTCAATAGTATTCTACAGGAAAAATCTTGCATTTCTTGAAAAGTCAACGGAAATAGGCCTATATTTGTTTGTTTATAAAGTGCTTTTAAAAAAATAAACAAGACGATAGCCCCTGCAAGAACTGCATCGCTTACAGCCCGCATAGCACTAGAGTCAGGCGGGTAGTCTGTACACATGGGGCGCACACAACCGATTATGCGAGAGTTCTTGCACGGGTCCGCTAGTTTGAATAATTCTACGAGACGTGAGGACACAGCAGCTTCCTCTCCGCAGGACTGGTTACAATTAGAGCCCTGCGCGGATAAATAAAAAGTTATCCGCATCCGCCCCGCATCCACACCGCATCCGCACGACTGTTATCCTCATCCGCCCCGCATCTGCACGACTGTTATCCGCATCTGCCCCGCATCCACACGACTGTTATCCGCATCCGCCCCGAAACCACACGGCCTTAATTCGCATCTGCCCCGTATCAGCGCGACTGTTATCCGCATCTGCCCCGCATCCGTACGACTGTTGTCCGCATCCGCCCCACATCCACACGACTGTTGTCCGCATTCGCCCCGCATCCGCACGACTTTTATTTGCTTCCGCCCCGCAACCACACGACTTTTATCCACATCCGCATCCACACAACTGTTGGCCGCATCCGCCCCGCATCCGCACGGCTGTTAACCGCATCTGCCCCGTATCAGCGCGACTGTTATCCGCATCTGCCCCGCATCCATACGACTGCTGTCCGCATCCGCCCCACATCCACACGAATGTTGTCCGCATCCACACCACTGTTGTCCGCATCGCGCCTAGCATCCGCACGACTTTTATTCGCTTCCGCCCCACATCCACACGACTGATATCCGCATCCGCCCCGCAACCACACGACTTTTATCCGCATCCGTCCCGCATCCACACAACTGTTATCCGCATCCGCCCCACATCCGCACGACTGTTGTCCGCATCTGCCCCGCAACCACACGACTTATATCTGCATCTGCCCCGCATCCACACGACTGTTATCCCCATCCGCCCCTCATCCACACGACTGTTATCCGCATCCGCTCCGCAACCACACGATTTTTATCCGCATCTGCCCCGTATCCGCGCGACTGTTAACCGCATCTCCCTGCAACCACACGACTTTTATCCGCATCCGCCCCACAACCGCACGACTGTTATCTGTATCCGCCCCCATCCACACAACTGTTGTCCGCCCCACACGCTAATCTAGAGGTTAAGTGTCGCCTCAGATTCCACATATAAAGGAAGCCCTACACGCTAATCTAAAGGTTAAGTGTCACCTAAGATTCCACATAAAAAGGACGCTAATATTGAGGTTAAATGTCACCTCGGATTCCACATAAAATGGAAACCCCGTACGATAATCTTGAGGTTCAGTGTCACACCTCTACGTAGTATAAAACAAAGTCCCCGATTCTTGGAGTTAACGGGTAATCTCGAGAGCCACTCGATGGATTTTGGTGCGGTTTTCACCATTTCGTAAAGGATTTCTGGTGGAAGATCTCTGTAGAAAAACACGTATGTATGAGCAAACGAAGCCGAGTAGTAACGATTTTAGTGAATCGAGTCAAAAAGAACCTGGTGTTCGTGCGCTTTTTAAGCTTACGCTGGATATACCGTTCAAAAGATGTATACATTAAGAGTGTAAGAGTCGTTCAGCATGAAAAGTTCTATAAAAGAGTCCGGGACACTCTTTCGTTATTTTGTAAATTTGGATTCAGAATGAACTTGGAGCTATTTACTCTGAAGCAACGTATTTAACTGTACAATTGTTTCATAAAACTCATAGAAATAAGCTCGCTCCAAGAAAATTTCCCTTAAATTCCCAATTCCACATACATCCACAATTCATGTCAGTAGAGATTAAAGAAGACTGGAGTTTTTCGACTACAAACCGCATTTTAAACTCTGACTTGTTACACAAGAAGGTGGTGCTATATCTGAATGTTCTCCTCGGAAATCAATCCGGCATATTGTTCGGCAGACTTCGGTTCAAGTATATACCGTGATACGTACGTGTCTAAGGGGAATATTTAGTGTGGTCAATGGTTTCATGGATCACGTGTGGACGTTGATGTTCGTTTTCTTGATGTTTTTGTATGAATTGCCGCCATATTTGTCAGCTGTATGAGTTTCAAACAGTGCGTCGCTACACGCCGATGTAGTCACATGTGTTCAAGTGCGAAGTGTGGTTGTGAGTTGCGAATGTTCAAAAATTACTTTTAGTTGTTCAAACTATGGTGAGACAAAGCCATTGGTCGCTACATGGTTGGACGAATATCTGCACGAAAATCTCTGATTGTTCTACAAGCAAGGGGATGTGGTTTAGGTTTATGTTTGTATGTAAAGCCTTAAAACACATCGAATTTAACATGAATGAATCGTTTAAACCCTGAGTGTTGTCCATGACGGATGCCGCCATTTTGTGCCAAGATGAATTTTGTAGTGTAATGTATCGGGATCTATTCTTCTCCCAGTCCATCGACTGATCGTTATGTGAATTTATGAAAGTTGTGTTTGAAAGCTTCCAAGACAGAATAATTACAAATATCGTGTAGATAGATATAGCAGCTTAGGCTTTCACGGCCGGCGTTCATAATTAAGTACAAGTTTTTCGGGCTTGTAGGCCGTGGTCCAGACAGGATATCTCCCGACGTTTCACCGGAAACTGCGTCCGGCATTATCAAGGGTTCCGCTCCTTTCCTTGGTCAGCAGAGGAATGAGGAAGAGGCTTGAAATAATGGGTAACGGTTTGTAGTGGGGTATTGTTGCTTGAATATGACTGTTGGTTGGGTGGATCTTGGCGATGAATTAACGGATCAATTTAGCATGGTGAGCCGAGCGTTCTCTGTGCAATCCGGCTAGATCGTCTGGTCTCTCGTACATGTTGCAGGGTGCGGTGCGTGCTCCGGCTTCGGCGACCGAATTTGTGGGGGTCAGGTGTTCCCTGGGCGACTGCCGGGCTGTAGCGGGAAGGTTCTTCAGGTTGACGTGTGCGTGATATATTGGCCTTGGTGTTCCTAAGGGCCGGGATCCATGTATTACGCACTTAACGTGTAGACAGCTCATTCTCGTGGCTAACATTCTTGGCTGTCGCACGGGAGGTCCGAGTTTGGTTCTCGGCTCTGCCACGAAATTTAATTCTTGTCTGAGGGCTACCATGGGGTACATTGAATCCCGTGAGGCAAAATTCAGCCATCATGCAAGTGTTTTCCCGTGGTTTCTCACATCTACTCCAGGCAAATTGCGGGATGTTTCCTGTTTTAAAACAACGGCCACTTCATTCGCAATCCTCTTCGGAATTACAAATACACACACTAATACAGCCATCACTATAAACCAGGTCATCAGAATAAATTACACACACACACATACACACACACACAAATAAATGGTGCTAAATGACGATGATGTCCAAGCCCACCAAATGAAACAACAACTCATTCAGAAGACAAACTGCATCGAGTGAATGGCACATTTAAACGAAGGTCTTAGCAGAGCTTGCTAGTACTTAAAACATCATTGTAATATGATTTCTTTATCTCTTTCTTTCCTTCTTTCTTTCCTTGGAGCAGACAGCCAGCAGTACGCGGTGCGTCGCTCGGGCAATGAGAGCTGAAGTCCTCTCCAAAAGGCTGCGTGAGAACCGTCGACCACGCCAGAAATCAGCCTGTCAACAATCAGCAATCTCATATTAGCGCACTGCAGGGGCATTGAGAGGAACATTAGTTATTATTCTCCAGCAACCTCAAGGCAATGCGTCCATTGCATCACCGTGTTCATCGTAATGATCATAGTCATTTAGCTATTAACTCAATTGGGTGTAACAGTCAATTAGCTTCAGTGCTGTGTCGAAATGTGACAGTACCTACAAACAAGCGAGCAATAAATAAATAAATAAATAAATAAATACATAACTAAATGAATAAATAAATAAATAAATAAGTATTTTTAAAAGTAAGTAAGTAAGTAAGTAAGTAAGTAAATACATGAATATTTAAATAAACAATTGAATAAATTAATAAATAAATACGTAAATAAATAAATAAAATAAGTAAATAATAAAAAAGTAAATCAATAAAGATACGGTATATAAAAATAAGAAAATAAATTAATAAAATAACAAAATAAATAATTTAAGTATATAAATAAAATAACTAACTAATAAATAAAATAACTAAATCGATAAATAAAATAACTAAATAAATAACATAAAAAATAAAGAAAGAAAGAAAGAAAGAAAGAAAGAAAGAAATAAAATAAGTAAATAAATAAAATAACTAAATAAATAAAATCAATAAGTAAATAAATAAATGAATAGTGAAATAAATAAATGAATAATTGAAAAAATAATGAATAATTAAATACATAAATGTATAATTAATAAATTAAATATATAAATAAATAAAGAAATAAATAAAATGAATAATTTGATTTGTAATGTGTAAAACAAATGACGATGCTTCTTAACAGCCGATTTTAAATACGCCAAAATGATACATGTTTATTGTTTTGACAGTACAATGCCAGTACAGTGTTTGATGGGAATAAGCCGTATTATTTACCTATTTTTCCGAAGGTGTCCACAAAACTTCTGTATAAAGAACTTTTGAAATGTTGTCCTCCCTTCCACGGTAGCAAGGCCTAGAGTCCGCATCTCTCCGGACAACCATTATCAGCGCTAGGATTCGATACTCTGATCACCGGACTTGCTGCAGTTGCCCATCGCGGTTGTGTTGACCGATTTAAGGCGCACGGTTATGCCACGTAGTGTCTGTATGTCGGTATGTATGTTTATATAAATAATTGAAACGAGGGATTTTCGACGAGTAATGTCACGTCATGTGGTTCAGATTCCACGTAAAACGGTAGGTGGCCCCGTAGCTTATGATCTTTCTTTCTTTTTATTGTAAATTGAATGTAATTTACGAATGTAGGTCTTTTAATTAAATGTAGACTTAAAATGCTATACAGAGTAATAAATTGCACCATTCAGTTGGCGGGAAAATAATATCCAGCATCCTGACGTCGTGAGGTCTGAGTGAATGACCACCACCACCGTTATCCCAGTGAGATTTGACCCCGTGAACTTCCCATCTCACAAGGTGATGAATGTTGGTCCTATTAGAATACAGAACTGTGTTGCGAAAGCTTTAACGGATTCACAAACAAAAGAGCTTTAATTTACATAGAGTTTCTATAAAGAACCCAAACCGTTAGATTGCGGTGCTACAGCTGATACACAAAAGACCCTTCCTTATTGCTGGCATTTGCATATGTAAAATATAGGCTATTGTAACTCTTTCATCCCCACTTCCCGCGGTAATTGCTAAACAGATTGTCTTCCATCTCCCTTGCAGTTCCCAAGAGGATGGCCTGAACAAGACTGGCGAACGAGTCAAGAATCTCTGAAATGAGATATTCACCTACATGCAACTGCGAATAGAGACCGTACAGCATTGAAATTAAATCCATATTGTCTTGACTTGTATATGTGCCACAGTGGACGCGTTTGTGCACATTAAAACCTATAGTTACTTGCACTCAGTTTTCCCCCTCAATTACTCGCGTGGGATTCTTTAAGGACTTCAAGGTAGTATGCGTTAAATAAATACTCAAATTACAAAACAATTGCACCTCATTATATTGGGCACACTGTACAACATAAGAAAATACATTTACAATAAATTAAAACAGATCCAGTAACAATAAAATGTTAATGGGAGTGTTATTTTTAGAAGCTACACACACTTTTCACACAGTCTCTTCGTGTGTTCTCTACAAGCATGTTCATCGCATTTTCCACACCTTGTTTGTACATTTCTATCCTTAAACCTAGGGCAAATAGCACATCTCCTTCTTTAATTTTCTGGCTCTTCTGCATCTTCCTTGTCAACATTATTTGTGCGGAGTCTTTTCTTGAGATGTTTAGGTAAGCTAGGTATAGTAGCAAGCAACAACAGCCAAGGTTTAACGAGTTCTTTCTCCAGCTCTTTCAGAAATGCTCTCCTTTGCATGTTTTTCTCGTTGTTGGAATTAAATTTCCACACAACTAAAGCATTGAACCCAACTACATTGAAGAGATGGTAGAAAACAACGAGCGTCCATCTCACTCATAATCTCAAAGTAGAAGCGTCGCAAATGTTTATCTCTACTTAATATAAAACAAAGTCCCCGATTCTTAGATGTCACGGGTAATCTCGAGAACCACTGGATGGATTTTGATACGGTTTTCGCCATTCTGTAAAGGATATCACGAGGAAGGTCACACGAAAAGAAAAAATGTTTATGTTCAAAGGAAGCCAAGCAGTAACGATTTACGTGAAGAAGTCGAAAAATAAAAACGTGGCGTTAGTGCAGGTTTTAAGCTTACGCTGGGCAAACCGTTAAACATATCAATATACAATGAGTGTAAGAATTGTTCAGCATGAAAGGTTCTACAAAATCGCCCACTATAAGTGTTTTTACGTTTTCATTTCTTCCAACACTCTCCATTGAATTACTGAGGTGACAGTTTACGAGCGAGCACGTAATACGTACATTCATAACTGTTCCCTGGCGAAACCGGGGTGGGTTGCTGGTATTATATGACGTATCAACAAATCCGAGACTTTACACACATGGCCAGATAGGCTACTTGTGAAATTGTACGCTCTCACCATCAGAACGAAAGATAAAAATTATTATAAGCAATAAATGCAATCATATGGAAAACATTAACTTGTTTAATTTTCATAAACAATTACTCGCGTGGGGTCTTTCAGGCTTCGTCGCATCTCTCCATAGAGTACCTTACTTGGCAACAATGAGCCAACTACTGAACTCCATACTAACGATTAGTTAGTTAATTCCTATTTAACTTAAATACAAGAGTTAATGCGTGATTATCGTCGATGCATTTCACGAGGTTCCTTATTACTTATTACTTAAACGGGCTTTATGGCTCTCGCGTATGCGCAGACTTGGTTTCACCCTGGAGAAACATGGTGGACAGATCAAGAAGCGTGGAGCACTCATCGTTGTTAGCGATGCTTCCTTGAGATTTTTTGGATATAATTTTGAAGAAAGGGAAATACAGAAGACCTTATTCGTATATAGCAAAAGCATAAACTGATATAAACAAAGTATTTATGAGAAACAGCAGTTGTGTGTAAACATTGTTTAATTAGCTAATAGGATACGCTCTCCCCGTTGTCTTCGTAGCGTAAGTGGTTGCATTGTAGTATTATGCAGAGCTGGACGGAGTTAGAATCCCACTTCAGATATGCTTTCTTTTTATTTCCTTATTATTCTTTCTTGCTATTAAACGTGTATGAACTTTTATAATTCCATTGTCATAAACATATTTTATATTCATATGAAACTTGGAAACAAGTCGCCTTTGAGGGATGCACGAGGTAGAGTTTGGCAGTTTCCCACCACTTTAGCGATGTTTAGAGCATGGGTGCCTAACCTCTTGTAAATAAGGGCCACATTGTAAATAGTTTGTGGACCTTGCAGGCCAATGACACTCCGGGGGCTTTAGGGGTTTTGGAAATTTGTTTTAAATATAGGTGCAATATGGTGAGCTTTGTGGCTGTCAGAGCTTAATTTTCTTAGTATTGTTGCCGTTATCTAAATTTATTTGTACTGGATAAAAAGTAAAACACTAAATATAAATTTACTTATTTTAAATAAATCCCTTTAAAATAGAAGTACGATGATTTTTTTTAAGCGTATGGCTTTTTCGTGCCGGGAGTGTCCGAGGACATGTTCGGCTCGCCAGTTTTTTTTTGTAGCTGCTTCGAGACGGACACCCAATGGGTGAGCTACAAGTACCGTTGGGGAGGGAAGGAGGGAAGTTGGATTGTAAGGACGAGGAGTTGGAAGGTAGCGGCTGTGGCCTATAGTTAGGCACCAACCCCGGCATTTGCCTGGAAGGAAGATGGGAAACCACAGAAGACCATCTTCAAGGTTGCCGGCGGGGGGATTCGAACCTCCTCGCCTCCCGGATGTGAGCGACTGCCATCAGTCATGCCGTAACCACCACGGCTAACTCACCCGGTAGTACGATTATATTCATTGCACATACAGCATGAATGACAAAGAGTGAGTATTTATGTTCATTTGACACAATTATTAATCAAATTATGAAATAAAGTTCATGATAATTTAGTTTAGTGCTACGACTGGAACTGCTTCGGGTAGGGATGCGCACGATCTGCTTTGTCAAGTTGGCTTTGGTTGTGTCAAAGACTTGGCAACACGGCGCAGGCGCGGAGCGGCGGACCGGATAAAATAGTCTCGCGGGCCGTATCCAGCCCCTGGGTCGTAGGTTGGGCAGTCCAGCTTTAGAGAGTTGAGTGGTCATATTTGGCCATTTAGCGTAATTCCTTGTTAGTGATAATTTAACGAGCGTTTCTGTTTGATGAGATGCTCGTGCAAAGTTAAATAACCTTTAATAACGAATTTAAGAGACAATTGGTGTTGGTGAAAAAGGCCCTAAGCTCTTCACCCCAAAATATGAAGCTATTGAGCGCGTCAAGGTCACACGTTGCCACTTCGAATAATAATGCCGATTTAAAAAGGGAGTGTGGCCTCAAAGACCCCTCGCGAGTAATTTAAGGTTAGTTACCAGAACACATGCACAATTCTTAAAATATGTAGAATGCTCAAAAATTAAATTGTGGTCTGAGGGCTGCAGTGGGGTACAGACTCTGACAAAACTGAGACGAGGCATGTTCAACTCCTACCTCAACCATCATGGAAGGGTTTTCCCACTTCTACAGCAGGAAAATGCCGCCACAATGCCTCTTGGAAACTGTAAGGGAAATGGGACAAACTAAAACTCAGTAATTCTTCCAGGTTTGTGCCGTGTCTTGTGTGGGGTTTCACCTAGGACACCAAGCTGGCTCATCAGCGGGCTCTTCGTGTCCCCACCCGTATCCCCACAGGAGTAGCGAACTGCGCACTATCACCCTTTTTTTATGAAGCGCACCTGCGCCTCTTTACTGGCCGTGAAAGCCAATATAGGCCTACCGTCTATTTGGAAGCCTTCATACGGAGGTTATGGCTGCTTGAGCTTTTAGTTCTCGACGGCTGGCTAAAAGTGGCTTCCAACCAGGGGCGTATATATACAGTATTTTTTTTTCGGGGGGGCTGACTATCCTGGAAAATTGTGAGTACTTAATAAATATTCTATTATAGCCTATGGAGTATGAATGGCAAGTATCTAAATGGATTACATGTTAATTTATTAAGCAGAAAGGTAAACACTCATTTTCTTTTACAAATTGATAAGCATTTCTTAAAAGTACTGTGAAATACATTGTATTTTGTATCCAAGTTGGCTTTTTCGGGGGGGGGGGGGGCTGGATCCCCCTCAGCACCCCCTTATATACGCCCCTACTTCCAACACGATAACTTTCAATTATGATAAGGTGGAACACCTGCGTTTAAATTATTAGCATTGAAATGGCTTTAGGGTAAGTTATATCTGATGAGTGATGAGTTACACTTGGAAATGTTACCACTGTCGGGATTCGAAAGTGAATCTTCTGCTGTCTGCTGAGGTCAACCTTACAACTTCATAAATGGCAACAATTTGTCTCCCCTCTATTAACCGCAAGAAGAGCAGAGCAACGTCCTCATGTCCATCTCACATCTACACCAATGCGGCCACGCTTCAAACTCAGTGGCGGCGTTGCGTAGTCGCCAGAAAAAGTAGTGGAAAAATTAGTTTGCTGGAAACTTCGAGCATAAATACAATAGAGGGCGCATTGCCACACTGCGCCTGTACTGTGACGTGAAACCAACATCTCGATCAGCTGACTGAAGGGTAAACAGAGGAACTCATAATGGCCAATGGCTAATGGCGAATGCTAAACAACGTCAGGGAAAACAAAAAGAGCTTCATATTGGATAATTATATCATCACTATCCGCAGTTCCCTTCAGTCAGCTGAACGGCTTCGGTGGCTTAGTTGGTAGCATGCTGAGGGTTCAAACCCGGCCGAAGTCGACGGACATTTTAAGAGTATTAAAAATCCCTCAGTATGCCTTCCTTCGGAGGGGAAGTAAAGCCGGCTGTCCCATGTCATAGATTTATGGCATGTTAAAGAACCTTCCACTAATTACACCTGTGTGAAGCTAAATTAACTTATAGGTTAAACTACGCTCTTAAGGTTCCTACGTTCGTCGCCAGGAGCCGACTATGGTGGCGTCAAGTAGCCAAGTTCTGAACTAGTAGTTTTGGACGGTGGCGTTTGGCGGTAAAAGTAGGAACTATTTGAAATTAAATGTCTGCAGTCCTTATTGAATTAAAAACAGATAACACACACTTATACAGATATCTCAATTAACACCGGTCATCAGACAGATTTTACACAAACCCAAAGTACACGGGGCTACATGACCGCGTTGTCGCAGCCCCTTAACTGAGGAACCAACCAACCTTCGGTCAGTTGATGGAGATGTTCGTCTCAACAATGTGACGTCATCAGCCATCTATTGGATTTATGATCGAAGGCTGGAAAATAAAAATGACACAAAAATGATACTACTCAAATTCTCACCTGAAATGCCCGATTGGAAGCTTGGTTTGTTGCGTTTTAATATGGAAAGGAATCGTTCAAATACATACTGTATGTAGAACCGAACATACTAGTAAGTTAGGCGGTCTCGTGATGAAGACGAGGAAATTCATTATGGGGGAAATTTTCGTAGAATTTGGCCAAGTTTCTTGCAGCAAAGGACTTGTCCCTCAACCGCGCATTGCACTGTAATTCCAAAGTTGGTGCGCTATTCACTGAGATAGAAAATGGCCATGCAAAGAAATCACACACAGAAAACAAAGCTGAAAGTTCTTGAAATCTGTTTGCAAATTGCTCTTTCACGTCTTTGAGAACACATAGGACCTACGTAATTTTCAAACTTGGCGAGTAGCATTGCAGGATACATTCCTCCCATAATGCGCGCGCACTGTTGTCTATCAAGCCCACCACGACTCTGCACTGTACAGAGGAGTGCAAATTATTATTTTAAAAAATAATGGATTTAAATCAGTCACATTTTTTCATTCAAAATCATTTTATTGTATTTTTATTATCACACTTAGTGTTATTTCCAACTTATTCAATAAGAAATTGATTTAAGAAGTTTTCATAATTGGAGAATCTGAGGGATACCTGAACTGGATCAGTTTTCTCTTTTCTATTGACTTTGGAATGTACCCTCTAAATCAGGTAATTTCAATCCATGGCCCCATTAATTGTAAATAATTACATTTGCATATTCCAATTTGTTACTCACTGTTTTATTCTCGAAGTATCCATGTATTATATTTTGGCTTGGCAATATCCAAATTGTGTCATACGACTTATACAAATAAAATACACGACCAGTTTGGATTAAGATTATGTACTGCATTACCAAATTGGACAGCTAATTTCAACATAACGATCCAACTAGTAGGAATCTTCTGGTTTATGTCAAGATTAGATAATTTTATACCATCACAATTTTACATCTTTCACCAATCTATTTACAACAAGTATGTTGCATCCGAAAAATGTATGGTTAGATCACATCAATGTGATACAGACTGCCGTATCCATTAAGATTGATTGATAGTCATATTACGTCCAATAATTTTAAACCACACTGAAGGATTGTGATATAACTGGAAGATACATCATATAGCAGCGACGTCCGATTCACAATAATCGAACCATATTTATTAACAAACAGTCCTTTAAGGTACATTTATATTTATTCTAATCTGATTTATTCATATGTTTTCTAATTCTTTTTGTGAGCTTTATTTTTATTTACATTTCTAATAGTGTTTTGTAAGAATATCCATTTTCTCTTTTATCTTTGTAAAGATTATTTTAATTCAATCTACGCTGACGAGGATGTCATTGAACACCGAAACATGTACGTTTAAGCAGTAATTAAACAAATGTATTTAGTGTTTGACAAATCGGTTTTGAATTACATAGTGCTCATTCAGTGGAAATTCTAAAATAATAATTTTACTATCAGTTTCCTAAGAGAAAATGTAATTAATACTATTGGTTAATCATTTGAAAATATGTCATGTAAACATTTTTATGTTCGACCCTGACTATTTTATGTCAGAAAACTGTACTATAATGAGGCTCATTATAACATTATTTTTCATTATGAAACAGTTTCTCCCACCAATCAGAGCTCAAGAAACTGTTGTTTGACCAATTAGATAATTAGATGGGCTGAGTTCCACGGCCTTATAATTGAAATTTCACTGGCTGGCCTAGTGTCATAGTAGGGTAATCGAGGAGGCCATGATCAAATACAAGGCATTCTCTGCGTCTCTTGCCCTCTGCTCACTACATAAAACTGGCGAAATCTCGACAGATATTTATGAATATTTAAGTTCGAACATAAAATAGTTATAATAATTATCGTCGAACATCAACAGTCGTATGCAACTCGCCTATAATGGCAATTAAGACACCCGCAAACGCTCGTTTTATAAACATACTCATGTCTTAATTATTGCCATTATAGGCTCGTTGCATAATGTTCTATTACTGTATTATGTCATAAAAAGAAAGAAAAATTAAATTTTGGAAAACTAGCATCGAGTCTGATAATTTGCACACCTCTGTACATTCACAGGTGTGGTAGCTGTGCGACTTTGCGCAGTGTGAAGTACTTTGGACACTGCTGCACTGGAAGAAAGAAAGGAAAATGAAAATCCACAGCCTGCTTCCAGTCGACTGACCGGGTCAGGGAATGGAATGAATGAAGCCCCCATCTAGCGGCGAGGATATGAACTGTGCCGGCTGCCGAAGCCTGTCACACTCCCCTGGGTCAATGTTTAAATGAATGACAGATGCAATGAAATGATAGTGGAGAGTGTTGCTGGAATGAAATTGTGACAGGGAAAACCGGAGTACCCGGAGAAAAACCTGGCTGCCTGCGCTTTGACCAGCACAAATCTCACATGGAGTGACCGGGATTTGAACCACGGACCCAACGGTGAGAGGCCGGCGTGCTGCCTCCTAAGCCACGGAGGCTCACTAGAAGAAAGAAAGGAATAGAGGAAATTATAGACAAGGAAAAGAAATGACCTCAACCCTCCAAGAATGTGAACTGAGAGACTTAGAAAGAAGGAGATGAAATGCAGATAGGAATAGGAAAGGGGCGAGAGTCCATCTCAATGATATAATACAAACCCCAGTGAATAGCTGTGCACCTGACCAGCGGTAGGAGAGGGTCGTGTAGCTGTTCGGGGATTGTGCCGATTACATCCCTACTGTATCTCTTGACGCAGGACAGTAGCCTACTATGTTCCCTCGGACATTACTCTGTGTCACTTAGGGTGGCAAATCACGGCGGGTGAGTATTTATCGCGTCAGTCTACCAACCCGAAGCTTGCAGGTTCGCTCCTGGCCGTGGTAAGTGATTTTTGAAAGGCGACAAAAATCTCGGCACCCATATCATACGTTGTTGGCATGTTAAAGAACCCATTCCAATTCAGTAGGGCGTGTTCATAATGGCAAAATTAATATCGGGATTTTCCGCCAACCCTAAGTTCCTCATTTCTCTACTAGAAAGGTATCTAACCTCCTTGACTCTCATAGCGCTCCAAAGAACAACAAAATTCGACATTCAAGCTGCTCTCTGGGCGTCAAATAAGAAAGCTTGCAGGTGGCACCTTAGGCCATACGATATTATTATCATAATTATTATTACTACAGTGGCAAATGTTTTACGCTGCTTTTTTTTCTCTCTTTTCAGCGTATGGCTTTTAGTGCCTGGAGTGTCCGAGGACATGTTCTATGCAGACACCCATGGGGTGTGCTACAAGTACCGTCGCGTGTGGATGCGATCAAATGACTGAAGATGAATGAGCAAGTTCAATTTCAAGTAGTTCCAACCTTGGCTACCAGATGCCACTGACACCGAGCAACGATCGTTGGAACTTGATGGACCGTTTCAAACGAAATATAACCTACAAATTTGTCTACACACTGACAATTGTAGTGGTGGGTTCTTTTTCATGCCATAAATCTACGACATGGGCCCGCCAACTTTACTTCCCCTCCTAAGGAAGGCATAATTTACTGAAAGATTTTTACGCTCTTAAACAACCCGACGACTTTGACCGGGTTTGAGCCCGCGATCTATTGGCATAGCAGCTCAACATGCTACGACTACGGAGGAGAGGAATGGGCAAGTGCAGAACTAGCTGCCGGTAACTATTAGTACGGAAGTAAATGGGAAACAACGGACCCAGGTCAGTTATTCCCACAGTAAGTTGCATACAGTATGTTTTTGTAGCTACAGTACATATACAATAGGCTATATGCTAATTTATGTGCCCTTACCTACTCTTTATAGGATAGTGGTCTATATATTAACCACCTACTATAAAAAGTGTTTGTAGGCTATTATCGAAGGTGCTAATTGTTGAAACTTTCAGCCTAATAACAACAAAAGTACTTGCAGATGTAATAATTCTGATAAGCAAATATTCTATCCGTCTAGCTTTATGGTGCTGGATAAACTTTCAAGTATAATAATAATAATAATAATAATATCGTATGGCCTCGGATGCCTGGTGCAAGCTTTGTTATTTGACACCCAGAGGGTAGCTTGCATGTCGAATTTCGTCGTTCCTTTGAACGCTATGAAAGTCAAGGAGGTTAGATATCTAAACTCCTTGACACTACAGCGCTTTCAAGTAGAGAATGGAGGAACTTTGTGTTGGCGGAAAATCCCGCGATTAATTTTGCCATTGAACACTGCCTACTGAATTCAAATGGGTTCTTTAACATGCCAACAACGTATGACATGAGTGTCGTGATTTTTGTCGCCTTCAAAAATCACTTACCATGGCCAGGAGCGAACCTGCAATCTTGGGGTTGGTAGTCCGACACTACTGTATAACCACTCACCCACCGTGGCAAGCAACTTTCAAGTAGTAAATACAATCAAAAATATTAGACTTAAACAATAAAATAAAACATAAATATACAATTTTAAATAAAACACTCTAAAAATTAAAATTAAACATAAAGGACAATAAAATTGAAAAAATAAATAAAAAGTTAAAATTATAAAATTAAAAATAATAAATAAATAGATATATTTTTATGTATTTAAAAATAATAATAATAATAATAATAATAATAATAATAATAATAATAATAATAATAATAATAATGTATGTGTGTCTACCCCTTATTATTCCCGTTTTTCCAACGGGGTCGGGGATGAGATGCGATGGAAGTCTTTGTGGCGATAGTTTTTACGGCCGGATGCCCTTCCTGACGCCAACCTCATGAGAGGAGTTAATGAGAGATGAAATGAATGATGGTGAATGAAACTGGGCAAGGATGTGGAAGGAAGCGGCCGTGGCCTTTCAGAAGGGACCGTCCCAGCATTTACCTGGTGTTGAAAATGGGGAAACCACGGAAAACCATTTCAAGGACGGCCGACGGTGGGGCTCGAACCCACGCGTCTTCCGAGTCAGCAGAGAGCTTGGCCCCATGACCTAATGCTGCGCTTTAGCCAGCGTAGCCACTACAGTCGGTAATAATAAGAATAATAAGAATAATGAATATTTGAAATAAAATAAAAAATTAGAACTGAAATGAAAATTTAAATAAAAAAAGCAGAATAAAGTAAAAATTAGAAAAAATAGTCTACCCAAAAAAGGGTTAAATAAATAAATGTTGACTGACAGCCTGCGCAATGGCAACGTTCTCGCCTGCTGTTCCCATGGTTGCAGGATTGAATACAGCCTAGTCAGTTGTAATTTGAGGGTGCGCAAATGCGAGGGAGCTGTGTCAGTAAATTTACCGGCACGTTTAAGATCCCCTTCGGGGCAAAATTCCGGCACCCCGTCGTTCCTAAAAGCTGTAGAAGGTAAAATGGACGTAAACCAATAACATTACCTAATCGAAATTTGATGTCTTTTTAGTCGGTCAACACGATTGTAATCAATAGTGATGGGTTATTCCTAAAGCCCTGCGGATATCCGCAACATTTTTCGCCATGCGGATATATTTTGCATGGCTGTGCGGATAGCGGATACGCTGCGGATAATGTTTCGAGTAAATTTGCGGATAGTTTTTAGAATACAATGTGGAACTTACGATAATATTATATAGCCTATTGCGTACGAAATATTCAGGCACGTATTGCACTTATACACAGGGATAATATTTTACTCATATGCTTTCAACTACATTTTATTAAGTACCGTATGTTTGTAGTAGATGGTCTTGACATCCCATCAATTCTCACTGCCATTATTACTATACGTACGAGATATAATGATGTCAATAAGCCTGTTAGTTCATCCTGGTGACATCATTAACATTCCTCAAGTCAGCTACTTCGCCATGTAAGCTATCCTGGAAGATCTGGTTCCAGGTTTATCTGTAGATTTATTTCCAACTTGGCGCTGACACACGTTGACTGTGATATTGCAACGCAGAGAGTCATGACATCAACACTTTATGCTTTATCTAATAAATTAAAAATAATATTGAAATATCAGCGGATTTGGATTACAGTCATGCGGATGCGAGGCGGATGCGGATAACAGTAATGCGGATGTGGGGCGGATGCGGATACCAGTCGTGCGGATGCGGGGCGGATGCGGATAACGTTTTGTTCATCCGCGCAGGGCTCTATTCCTTGATCCAAACGGCTTCGATGGCGTAGTTGGTAGCATGCTTAACTGCTGTGCCCAAGATAGCGGGTCCAAACCCGGCCGAAGTCGTCGGATTTTTGAAGAGCGTTAAAATCCTTCAGTATGCCTTCCTTCGGAGGGGAAGTAAAGCCGGCGGGCCCATGTCATAGATTTATGGCATGTAAAGGGCCTTTTCACAGACTAAACTTGTATGAAGCAAAATTTCTAGGTTAGATTTCGTTGGAACGCTCTATCAAAGTTCCAACGATCACCACTAGGTATCATTGACATCTGGTAGCGAAAGTTGGAACAAGTTGAAATTGAACGGAACTTGTAGCTCACCCTATGGGTGTCCTCTAGAAGCAGCTACAGTACAGCCTCTGGTGAGCCGAACATGTCCTCGGACACTCCCGGCACTAAAAGCCATACGATAAATAAATAAATAAATAAATAATTCCCTAATCCTGAAATAAATTTACATGACATTAATAAATACATTGTATTTATTAATCTCATCGTATAGACCGACTGAAAAACATCAAACTTCGTTTACTAAGGCAACACTGAAAATAGCTTCAAACACCACAACATTACCTAACCGCTACTTAGTATAGAACAAAGTCCTCGATTCTTGGATGTCACGGGTAATCTAGAGAACCACTGGATGGATTTTGATCTGGTTTCGACCATTCCATAAAGGATATCCCGAGGAAGGTTTCTGCAGAAAGTAACTTATTTATGATCAAAGGAAGCCAAGCAGTGACGATTTCAGTGAAAAAGTCGAAGAAAAAACCTGGCGTCCGTGCGCGTTTTAAGCTTACGCAGGGCAAACCGTTAAAAATATCAATATATTAAAAGTGTAAGAATTGTTCAGCATGAAAAGTTCTACAAAAAAGTCCGTGAGAGCATATCTCTATCTTCAATACATCGCCCACTATAAGTGTATTTAGATTGGACGGAAGGGGGATTTGTTTTTCATGCACCTCGCCATTCTTAAATTACGTCTGACAAAAATTCGTTGCACATGTATCCCCA
Organism: Meconema thalassinum; assembly: GCA_946902985.2. Taxonomy (NCBI): domain Eukaryota; kingdom Metazoa; phylum Arthropoda; class Insecta; order Orthoptera; family Tettigoniidae; genus Meconema; species Meconema thalassinum. The sequence goes on along the minus strand of OX336393.1, from coordinate 403,405,136 downwards.
TGATAATATAATTAATAGTCCAGTCAGTGATTTTAACCCAGCATGCCGAGACGTAAACCGGATATAGGTCGTAGTTCATTGACATCGAAAAGAAAAGAGAAACGCTATAACGTAATGCATTTATAACTTACTGTTCCCGGGTGAAGCCGGGGCCGGTTGCTAGTACTGTATAAATACATTCTCTGTGCAGCTCAGTGCCTGATTCTAACTAAGACGACCCCCCTCCCACTAAGGGCCTCGAAGTACAAGAATGGAAATTCTTGCAAAATATAGTGGGACCAAGGATCTTAACCAGATTGAAGGCGATGGGAAAACCCAATTGTGAACTCTACAAACACCAGGAAAACCTCACAGATGCCATAAGAAGGAGACGCCTGGCTTTCTACGGCCTCCTGTACAGATGGACCACCACAGGCTGTCTTATAAGATATTCAAATCAGCCAACAAGGGTAAAGCCACTGGATCACTGTGGATCAAACAAGTTGGATGGATGCTGAGCTTTTTATTCAGCAAGATACAATAAATGACAGGGGTCGATACCGTCTGACAATTATAATAATATCGTATGGCCTCGGGTGCCGGGTGCAAGCTTTGATAATTGACGCCCAGAGGCCTACTTCCTTCTCGAATTTTATCGCTCCTTGAAGCGCTATAGCACTTTCTAGTAGAGAAATGAGGAACCTTGTGTTGCCTGAAAATCCCGATATTAATTTTGCCATTATGAACATGGCCTACTGAATTCAAATGGGTTCTTTAACATGCGAACATCGTATGACATGCGTATCGTCATTTTTGTCGCCTTTCAAAAATCACTTACCATGGGCAGGAACGAACCTGCAAAATTGGGGTTGGTAGCCCGACACGATAACCACTAACCCACCGTGGCAAGCGTCTGACAATTGAAACTAGGCCTTTCCTCACATCCATTACAGAAGATCACCACAACGCGTCCAGGAAATGGTCCGAGGAATGTAAGGCAGAGTTCAGCAAGAAAATGAAAGAATACTGGTCCAATAGAAAGGCTCAAGATTTCAGCACAAAGACAGCCACCAAACAATCCACCAAAAACCCCAGAAGTGGCAGACAACAGCTAAAACAAAAGCACCGTGGTCCATAGGTGGTCCAAATGATCGAAGAAATATAACAAATGTATTACGCACAATGTGCAAAATATATAATTACATCAGGCTCAAGAATCCGAGCAAAATTCAGTCAAAGTGACCGCTCTCGTCCTGCATTCCATTGCGTGATATGTATCACACTGTTCTCCACACAAAACACATGTACACTCATAGTTACCCTGGTGAAAGGATTTCCTGGTACAAATACGATGATGGAAACCGTGCATCGCAAAGCACGTCATCAGATGTCTCAGCTCGTATTCCTCTTTCATCCAATCTTTGTTTACCATTGCATCTGTTATGTAGAAGATTTCTTCAGTCGAGTCCCTTTTTCCTCGTGGCTCTTGTAACAGTTCTTCGTATGCTGGAGTGTGCTGCAGATGCATTTGAAGTATTAGGTCTTCTACCAAAAAGGTTTCCCGGGCTAAGACATACACGTATTGGGATCGAGAAAATGTTGATACCCCTAGAACTCCTTTGAGGCATCTCAGTTTCATGCTTTCCAATTCTTTCAGCTGTCTACGTGACAGAAAATGCCAAATTCATTCCAAGCCGTATGTGAGTGTTGGTAGCACATAGACTTGGAATAGTCCCATGGCTGTCTTCAGTGACATTCTTTGTAGGTGTCTGATGTATGTATGTATGTATTCTTTATTGTCAGACAGATAGAATCCACTAGTGACAATATAATAATTAACAATAAAATTTACAAGTATAAACAAAACAATGACAGCAAACACGAACAAAAATAGAAATACACTACTCTATTATAAATCAACAACCACAACCATACAGACACGCACTCAAACATCCTATCTCAAGCATTCATTCATACAATCCCTATGTACAAGAAACATTGAAATAATTACAGAAAAACAAATCTATCTACAGTAAACGGAAAAAGGCAAAAACTTAAAATAAAAGACAGAAGAAAAAGTTCAGAAACTGGGAAAAAAGCAATACAAGAGTGACATTCGAGGATCTAGATAACAGCAAACAAAAATACATTACTTCAGTCGCTCGTACATTCAATAAAAAAATCAATCAACCATTCATTCAACCACATGTTCAATCAATCAATAAACGCAAATAGAAAACAAAAACAAAATGCACACACTATTTTACAGCCCACTTGAGATGTTTCTCATAACAGTTGATAGAGAGTCGAAGTGAATATCAGTAGCACTTTTACTCTCCATCAACCTGTATGTTGACTGCAACCGGATCAGACATGAATTTTTATGTACATTAATTCTCGATCTGCCCCCATCGAACGTGTGCTTCCGTCTGGTGGTTCTCTGAGGGATGTGAAAGCCCAAGTCAGCTAGCAACTGATTATAGTCAATTCCACCATTTACCAGCTTCCACAGGAATCTCACGTCTCCCAATGTGCGCCGACTGCTCAGTGGAGGAAGACCATACACGTTGCGATAACTCAGCTCTTAGTGCAGGAGCTAATCTTTCTTTTATATGCACCGAGAAAGTCATCCCAGTTACTTGATGCGTGATCCTAAGATATTTGAACTGGATTTTAGGCGCTAGTGAATGTTCTCTGAAGACAATGTAATATTCCCTCGGTAAACGACCTCCTCTCCTGAAAATCATAAGTCCGAAGAAATAAGGATCCTATTTCGCACACATATGACCCCTCCCCCTCCCCCACAAACACATCGTTCACAGGGAGCATCTAGTATCCTGGGGAACGAGAAGCTACTCCCGACTAAGTGCGAGACCGTGCGAATGTTAAAAGGAAGTCATATATTAAGCTGCTTAAAACCCTGTCTGCAGTTGCAACATCTAGAGTTACCGGGGTGCCGCTGTACTGCAGTGAAAACTAATGCACAAGTTGTTTTTGTCTGCTTTAAGGTTCAATATCATATTTCGTTATTCCGTTGCATTTGAAGAACGGGGAGAAAAAATGAAATGACATATGCGCACTAGAACATCACTCTTCCTTGTAGGCGGCCTCACCAGATATAGACTACTGCTGTAGTAGGTCTAAGAGGTAGTGGGTCCCTATAAACAAGCACGGATCCAGCATCTACTGTGACCAAACTGAGTGATGGTGATTGTTATTTTAAGGATTAAACACCTAGGTCATCACCCCTAATGGTATAGGACTCAGGGATGCACAACCGTTTAAAAAGTGGGGGACAATTTTTTTTTACATAATAAGTGGCGGGCCGCAATTTACCTTTCCACACAGGCACTTGCCAAACCCTACCGCTAAAGCTAATTTTACTATTATCTGAATAACCTATTTTACCAGCAGACAAAAATGTGTTTCAATACCATTTTTGTGTCCTCTAAATGGATGAAATCCATTTTTGAAGTATTTTGGCAAATTGCGTTATTCAGTTATTCAATTACTGATTTACAATCAACTTACTCATAATTCGCAAAGGTTTAGGGGTATATAAAATAAAATAATACTATCACAAGGTTCTTTTTTTTAATACATTCGAATTGAACCACTATGGACTACGGAATAACAATCAAAATCAATATTTCGTTCTAGATCGTCTGCCAGCTTTGATGTCCTGCCAGTATCTCTTGAGCCCATCGCTCAGTGCCTTCTTTTGATCTTATGAAAGAGGTCCCCTCCGTCTTTTGGGTTCTGCCCCTACCTTAAATCCCTGGTAATTTTTGATTAGGTGTCTAAATTCACACCTGTTTATAATTTTGCAGTCCGGAATACCAATTTCTATAAGGTCTTTGTTACATTACTCGAAAAAAAAACCAGAATTATTAACATCAAAGTATATAAAAATGAAAATCAATATATCGTCAAACTGAGCATCAAATCAAGTAGTAGCCTTATGCTCCTAATGTGATGCTTGGCACTGTTTATTTTTCAATCGTCTGTCAATATCAGGTTCAGTGTTAGAGATGGCAATGCGCACATTTCCCTCAAATAGTGTATCACTTAAATTGGAACGACACTTTGACTTTATTTGTTTCATCAAAGAAAACGATTGCTCGCATAAGTAGGTACTATATAATTTTCTTATTTCAACTAGGGCCTACAATAATGGAAAAAATCTCGTCATTCACAATATATATATTCACGTTTTCAATAGTATCAAATAATTACCCGCGGGCCGCAAAAGCTGATTTTGAGGGCTGCAAGCGGCCCGCGAGCAACGGGTTGTGCACCCCTGAGGTGGTGCAAATGAATATTAAATGAAATCTACTACTGCGGGGGGGGGGGGGGGGGTGCTGCGTGGTGCAGTCGGCAGAGGCGCTGAGCTTCTGATTGAAAGGTATCCACCCAGGTAGTGTATTTTAGAAACAAAACTACCACATTCGGAATCGCAAATGGCCCTGAGGTTCACTCAGCCTACACCAGAAATTAGTACCAGGGTAATTCCTGCGAGCAAGGGCGGTCGGGCAAGGAGCTGACAATGGCAACTCCATCCCATCTAGTGCCGATGTCACAAAGAGTGGAAGCCTCTACCTTCCACTACTTCCAGGGCCTCCATGGCCTGTACGGAGTTGGCTTTTACTACTGCATATTTTTATCTGACTTACTGAAACAAGAAATCTCTACTTAGTATAAAACCAAGTCCTCGATTTTTGGATGTAACGGATAATCTCGAGAACCACTGGATGGATTTTGATGCAGTTTTTACCATTCTGTAAAGGATTTCTCGAGTAAGACTTCTGTAGAAAAATATTCATTTATGACCAAAGGAAGCCGAGTAGTAACGATTTCAGTGAATCGAGTCGAAGAAAAACCTGCCGTCCATGCACATTTTAAGCTTAGGCTGGGTAAACCGTTAAAGATACCAGGCGAAGCCGTGACGGGTTGCTAGTGAACAAATAACAAGTAGTTCCGTGAAGAACTATTCAGCCTATTTTCATATATCCTACTCATGTTAATTGCCTCTATCAACATACAAAATTTAAGTTTGAAGGTTGTGATAGATTCGTAGATATTGTGAACCGTCTAAATATTTCAGATGGTCGCCAGGTTGGATTTTATGTACTGTTACATGAAGATTATTGTGTACATGTGGTATTCAAACTTCAATCGCATGATTAGAACACAAGAAGTAAAAACGAGATTTAAAAATTTCACACAGCTGCCATCTTGTGGTTATGGAAACAATTGAAATAAAATGGATGCCAGTGGATTAACATTTGTATAAGCATATAACGTGCAAAGTTTCACTGAACTCGGATGGTTAAATCGTGAGAAATGTCCTTTTAAATATTTATACATCGCGTTGCCGCCATGTTTGATTTGTGCTCACCAAGTTACTGAAAGTCCTATAGCTTCTATGAACATAAAAAATGTCAGCTTGATTGCTGTAATAGATTCGTAGATATTGAACCCGCTGAGCTATGGTTCATGTGATATTTTTTTTAATGACAGAGCATTTATGATGGGATGTTGTACTTTTGAACACACCCAGGAAGCCACGTGAAGCTGAGAGATCACGCGATACTTTGAAGTAGCGGTGAATCGCACTTTTGACTTTGGTGTAAACTGCTAATTATTATCTGAGGTCTTATTAATTATTTTTATCTTTCCTACGAGACTCAGAATATTCCATTTCGTCATGCTGCATTATTAAAACATTTTGGAGAATGTTTATTTTTACTTTAGGTAAGGTAATACCCTTGCAGATACGCAAAAAGGAACGTAAGTAGTCGCTCAACGTTTTCGTTTTGACGACCTACTTTCTAGAGACACCCAGTACCGGAGCACTGCGTCTTGAGAATCCGCCTTGTGTAGGCGTGGAATTACATTTGTCCTACGAGACGTAGAAGAATATCCGCTGTTTAGCGTTAAAAGTGATTATAAGGTGCCATCGAGCAAGCAAATACTAATATCCACTGTCGATGAAGTCCAGTGAATTAAATAAGAAGCTTGGAAAATAATTATTGGCAAGTATAGTGTATTGCACAACATTGCTGTGACATCACATATTACCCACGCGTATGTGGAGGGCAGATGCCTAGTGGAAATATACAGGTAATATTGTTACAATTATCCTGAATAAGTGTGATTATAATTGTATGAGATATTTAAATTGCCAAAGTGGAAATTTCATCTTTGAAACGTCGTATAATTCACGGATGCTGCGTGATACAAAAGTAGCGTCACTAGCACGTGCAGCATTATAAAATAGTGTTAGCTCACATGCTAATCCACATCTGCAAGATTAAGGCTGTGTCGTATTTTATAATTGAAGCCTAGAATAGTCACGACGGACATTATAATTTTGGAAGTGAGAGGATGAATAATCACGCAACTTATTTCGCTACCCACGTGATTGGACTTTTCTTCACCATGGTTGAAGCAGTCACCATGGGCTAATACCATCCCAGTATGGGGGGGGTGACGTTTCTACAGGGACCCGCATGATGGTGGAACTTCCAGAACGATGAACGAGAGGGAAGGAGCCAAAAATGCCATTTCCAGGCATATCCACGAAGATGTCGACAGGGACAAATCGAACCCTGGTCTTTGGGGGAGTCCAGATGGGAATCCTGATGAGGAGGATACCGATCCAGAGAGCCAGAGAGGTTTATGTACAACCCTTGTTGTGGATTAGAGAGCTGAGTGAGAGCTCCTCCATTTCGTGAGTTTTTGTCACACCCCTTCTTTGTTCTAGTTTCTGGTGGTATAGTAGTTTTAATGTAGTTTGTGAATCAACCACACTCAGTGTCAGCCATTTTTCTAGGTTGGGATGTAACTAGATTAGTTAGATGTCATTTATTTTAGTTTAGAGTGAGACACCCTTGGGGTCAGACATTTTGGTCAGCCCTGGTGCAGCTTGGTGAACGTCGTGGAACGTCAATGCCTACCTTTTTGCTGAACCTGATCGTAGTCATTTTGAGGCTATTTTGTTCAACCCTACTTGGGGTAATTTTCAAGTCTTTGCTGACTGTAGTTATGGCAATCAGATGCCTTGGTTATTAATTGACTGCATTCTTCGCAGCCATCCTTTGTTACACCCCTGACTGTCGTTAGAACGGTCGTATCATTTAGGTAGTCGACAGTAACTACCAGTTTGTAAATGCATTATATTTCATTTTGAATAAGCTCAGAAGCTATTCTTGGTCATGTTTGAACCTAACAATTAGAAGGAATGTTTCGTTGCCTAGCATCGAACGCGGTTCCCAACGTATCATTAAGCAGATCTAGTGTGTGAATCTGTGCCACATTTATCATATTTTTCTTGTGTCGTGTGAGACACGTTTTTATTTGATGTTCTAGCAACTACTGAGTTGCATTTTTAAAGCAAAGAGCTTCAGTTATTGTAAGTTTACTTTCATTTAGACGTCTTTGGTAGAAAGACGGAATTGTATTACTATACTCAGATTTATAGCGTGCGTTTGATACACGGACTCTGTAGAGATCCGTAACCTATGGTAAAGTTTTTTATGAACCGGCCAAGTGCAGGTTTTGTATTGATTAAATCGCCGGCCTTGAATAAACTGGTTATGTAACCCAGTGACCTAGAGCACGCCTGCTTCATTGTGAGACAAAACTACTATAGACGAGGACAGAGTACAATTTGTATTCGCTTTTCCTTTCATTGCTATTTTGCTTATGGAAATCAGTTTCCACTCTCGTATTTGATCACTTGTTTTATGGATCGGTTTTTGTTAGTTTAACGCTCTGTTGCGTGTATTGTCGTATGACAGGAACAGTTATGTAAGGTTTTCTATAGGATGGTGAAGTCTACCCTGTTATAGCAGGATGTTATTGTATGCTTTGTCCGGGGATGATCCCGTTGACCAGACGTTATTGGAAGGTAACTGTTGTACAGGCCTATCCCAGAGTTATTGAACGCGAGCTTAGCGCCGCTGGTAACCCGTGTTATTGTGTGTCCGAGTTGTTATACTCGTTGATTATATTCCGACTGTTGAGTCGAGGCTTTTTGGTGGAGAATGATCTCAGTTGGAGACACTCCGTGCCCAGGCTATTGTCAATGTTATTCGCCATAAACCTACGATAAACCTATAAACCGACATTCTAATAATAAGACGCATAATTGTTGTAAAACAAGCCTAACTAACGATTCTTTCTATCTAACTTTGTTCTTTGCATTCTGGAACTGTTGACATAGCCGTGCAGTTGAAGATAATTTCCTTGTGAGGAAATGACTAGGACAGTTGACATTTTTGTAGCGACCTGAAGCATGTGCGAACCTAGAGTTCGTAGCTTGTGGAGCTCAGGCCATGCGATGTCAGACGTGGTCTCAACTGCGCATTCGTCACCGTAACCATACACATTAGATGACTATGGTTTACAAAGAGTAAACCAAGGTGTAGGCAGGAATTTTTAATAAAACTACTGTGTCTATTTCGTTATTAATTTATGATGTCAAGTGTATTAAACCCTACATGTTACTTTATTGTGTGCTGTTAGCACATAGTTTTTAAGCATAATTAAATTGTTTGTTTTTCATGGCTGTATACTTAGCTTTTGGATGTAATTGTTTTCTTTTACGGACGTCATCGCCGTAAATTTTGTTAATTGATAGGACTTAGCTAGTTGAATTAATGTTAAATTTAAATGTCGAAATGGTACCATCCTAACCTAGATTTGTTTTGCTACCCTGTTAAATGTAAATTCAGATATTAGCTTGATCTTGTAACTTGAACTAGGGACTTGCGTCGTACCATATTCCTAGCGTTGCTGTTGTTGCTTTATCATTGTGAGTTAGATCTTTCGCGAGGGTTTTCAGTAACTTCTCAGGTAGGGGACCTGTTCTTTATCTTTGTTTATTTATTAATTTGCGGACTAGCCGATTATAACCCTCCGAAACTACAGTAGGCTAGGGGCTTGTGAATTTTAATAAATTTTCACGGTGTTTTACATGAGTCTGGATGTTTATTTTCTCAGTCTAGTTTTAAGGTGAACCTTTCCTTAGGCGGTCTATGACCATCGTCACCATGTACCACGATCCCTGTGGACTACGGACTCTCGTGCCGCTTTAGCCTTTATGGAAGGTCACCTGATCCTCACGGTACTTTTTATTCGATTTATGTGTCGTTAGTTGAGTCATCGTGGTTGTTGACATCAACTAAACGGTCTCAATATTGAGAACCGTCTAAATATTTCCGATGCTCGCCATTTTGGATTGTTATATGTATAGGCCATAGAGTTATGTACCATTAAAGGCAAATTATTGCGTAGGTTCATTACTCAAACTTTCACTTCGATCGCATGATTACGACTCAAGAAATTAAAACTTAATTTTAAAATTTCGCACAGCCGCCATCTTGAGGTTATGTAAACAATTGGACTAAATTAGATGCCAGTGAATTACAATATGTATAATTATTTACTGTACCACATTTCACTGCGCTCAGAAAGTTAAATCACAAGAAAAGTCTATTAAAATATTTCAAATTCGCTTGCCCGCCATGTTCGTTTTTTACTTTGCAGGTTTATGAAAGTTACATAGATAAACTTGTACCAGTGTGTCTCCTCTCACAAAGCTTTCGACACATGAATGCCAAACTGAAAGATCTACAGGAACAGGCAAGAAGGCTAGGGTTAACTGTAAATTCAGGGAAGACCAAATCGCTAAGACTAAACGTAACAAGCGATAGGAAGTTTCAAATAAACGGAAGAAACGTAGAGGATGTTAAAGAATTTACGTATCTTGGTAGCATCGATTCTAAAACTGGAGGTGCAGAAGAGGATGTGAGCAGTAGGATCAAGAAAGCAAATGCAGCCTTTATCCAGTTGCATCCTATCTGGAAAAACAATGAGATTTCCACACGTACTAAACTCCGAATATTCAATAGCAATGTAAAATCAGTGTTACTATACGGATGTGAGACTTGGAAAGTAACAAAATCAATCATAAAGAAAATCCAGACCTTTATAAACAGATGCTTACTAAGAATCTTGAGGGTGTTTTGGCCAAATGTAATATCCAATGAAGAACTATGGAATCGTACAAACGAGAAGCCCGTGGATTTACAGTTGAAGGCAAGAAAGTGGAAGTGGGTTGGACATACACTGCGCAAAAGCCATACGGCAATAGAGAGGCAAGCCCTGAGTTGGAATCCTCAGGGACATTGCAGAAGAGGAAGAGCGAGGGAAACTTGGAGAAGGACAGTGGACAGGGAAGCTGCAGAAGCGGGGAGAACGTGGGGAGAAGTGAAGGCAATGGGACGCAACCGAGTCCGATGGCGATGCTTCGTTGAAGCCCTATGTTCCAGCGATGCGAACAACAGGACTTACGTCAAGTGCCCTTTATTAGCGTACAAAATTTCAGGGTAATATCTGAAATAGTTTCGGAGATATGGAATGCCAGTGAAATGTTTCGCACATCCGCCATTTTGAGGTTATGTAAACAATTGAACTAAATTAGACGCCAGTGCATTACAATGTGTATAAACATTTGCTGTACCACGTTTCATTACGTTTGGATGGTTAAATCACGAGAAAAGTCTATTTAAAAGTCTCAACTTCGCTTGGCCGCCATGTTGGTTTTGTAGTTACCAGGTTTTTGAAAGTCTCATAGGCGAACTTCTAGTAGTGCCCTTTATTACCGTACACAATTTCAGGGTGATATCGGTAATAGTTTCGAAGATACTGAATGCTGGTGAGAAATTTCGCACAGCCGCCATGTTGGATTGGTGAGACACAATAAAATTTTAAGGGTACGGTCGAGGTCACCCAGAATGGTGCTTTGAACTTACCGAGTTTCATTGAAATCGCTCCAGCCGTTTAGAAGTCATTAGGGGGAAACACACACACACATCACACACACACGCACACACAGACACACGGACAAAAGGTGATCTCATAAGCCTTTTTTTTTTCAAAAATGAAAATAGGCTAAAAATAGGAATGAGTAATAAATGACCTCAATCATCCAACAATATGGACTAATGATAATGATTACGACCGGTTTATATGCAAGTACTGCTCTATGCAGATGATATAGGCCTAGTACAGGTAGCTGACACACCAGAAAGACTTCAGCAAGCAGTGGTGGAATGGTATGAAGAATTGAAAAGAAAGGGAATGATAGTGAATGAAGAGAAAAAGTAAAGTAATGAGGGTCTCAAAACAGAATAAACAGGAAGAAGAGCTCAATATCCAGCCTCTTGAGAAAGTAGAAACTTATGAATATCTAGGAACCATATTAAGTATTGATGGAAAAATTGAACCCGAGGTACTAAATAGAACTAAGAAAGCAGTACCAGCTTATTATCAGATGAATACCACAATAATAGGGAAGAAGGAGATAAGTCTTAAGACCAAAACGCAGTCTATAATTCAATCAAGGCACCGATTACGTTGTATGGTATGGAGAGTTTGGCATTACAAGATAAACATCTAAGTAGGATTACTAGACACAGAAATGAAGTTTCTGAGGAGAGCAGTAGGAAAGACAAGAAGAGATCGAGTTAGAAATGAGAGAATTAGAGAGGAATAAGGGCAAAAGCAATGGGTGAAGTGGTTGAGGAACGTCAGTTGAGATGGTACGGACCAAGGATCGTGTAAGTATAAGAGATTCGTCACTTTTGGTTATAGAATTTCTGAGAGAGAACACCGCCTGAGGCTATGGATTGTACTGGCAAGTCTGGCAACATAGAAAGTAAAAAGCCATATGAATGTAGCCTTTATTACGCATAAATGAACAGTATGTTCTGCGATGAGTTATTGATTATTGATGAAAATAACACAAACATAACTGCGCCTTTCGCTAGGCGCTGAAATATACGTCCAGATAGGAAAATAATAAATTTTGATATATATCAATGTTGGCAATAGATTTGTCACGAAAGACACAGTTATGCCGTTCTAGAGCTTAATTCACCTCTAGGCTAATTAAAAATGCTCTCATACTCGACAGAATTGTTGGGATATTCGATGAATATAAAGAAAACTGTCCAAATGCACACACTACATTGCCATAACCTCACTTTTTGCCTAGCATGCCCGCTGCCACCCACCCCTCCCCGTAGCCCTAAACCACAAATTTTATTGCAATGCAAAGGAGAATGGGTAAGAAAACAAACAAGAGATGAAATGCACACATTTATTCTCTATATATTTTTATTCGAGAGTAGTCCATATTGCCCACTAGTTTTTCAAATGGTCAACACCAGGAAGATGAAAATTGCCGTATTGTTCTTACTATCATTATAATTCTTACATCCCGGTGCTTGGCAATTGTTCCTCCCTTGCAGTGGCATGATTGACTCTCAATTCAATTCAAATAAACAATCAAAATACTGAACAAATCAAAAAAACCAACAACACCACGAGGAAAATCAATCAAAACCGACTACTCCCGCTTCCGCCAGTCGGTTTGATGTGAACGTTCATGAGTCCCAACTACGGAACCTTAGTGCTAAAATTAATTCTTCATTGGTTGGCAGAACAACCAGTACAGAACCTTGCCCCAACCCACGCGCTCCCTATGAACTGTCATCCCCCTGGTACGGACATATTACGAGAATGGAAGAAAGAAGGAGCTGGACGAGGTAGACCCCGCATTACATGGGAGAATAGGATTGAGAGATTGGGACGGAAAAGGGGCAAAACTGTTGTAGAAGTGAAGAGAATGTGCAGAAATAGAGCGGAATGGCAGAAATGGCTCAAACGAGGCTCTACTATCCCATGACATTTGCTCAGTGTAGAAAACATGTCATAGACAGGGGCGTATATAGGGGGGGGGGGCTGTGGGGGCTCAGCGCCCCCGAAAAAAAGCCAATAAAATTAAGAAAGTGCTGTTTTGTTAAAAGCATAAAATAATTGTAAATTTGGTTGCAAGTTTGCTAAGTTAAAAACAATATTAAGATTGACATTAGACTACTTTGTGGTGTAGCGGCTAGCATTCTTGGCTGCCTCCCCGGAGGTCCGAATTCGATTCCCAGCTCTGCCAAGAAATTTTAATTCTGATCTGAGGGCTGGAACGGGGTACACTCAGTCTTGTGAGGCAAAACAGAGAATTCCACAGTACGATAGGGTCTACTTTTGAGAAATAAATTATCAATTTAAAAAAATATGGAAAACTTTTACCTTTCTGCTCAATAAATTGACAAATATTTAGATATTTGCCAATCATACTCCATAGATCGTAATAGAAAATTCATTAAGTATAACATTTTATTTGTGTTGTGTTGTGTTGTGTTGTATTTTACAACTTCTTTTGTATTTCCACTAATTGTAGGCTATATAAACTTAGAATTTTACAATTAACTCTTATCTAAAATAATTACACAAAGATGTATACTCTAATATACTGGTTAATATTTCTGGGTATTTTGCGGTGCCAATCCCCTGAGAATGCTCACAATTTTCCAGGATAGTCAGACCCCTCCCCCTGAAAAAATATTGTATATACGCCCCTGGTCGTAGACTGGAGTCCAGGGGTTCCCAACCTGGGGGGCGTGGGGCTTTATCAAGGGGGGCGTGAAATGATTTCCGAATTACGTTTTTTTAAACTCGAATATTACAATTTTGTAAAATAAACATTTTTCTAATCTCTCCAAGTCAATCGTTCAAAAGCACTGGTAAAGAGCAAAATCATGCCAATTTTATCGACTCGTTGGCATATCTTTGTGATTTCTTTGAAGCTTTGAACAGTTTGAACTTAAAGCTCCAAGGCAAATACTCCAATATTATGCATCCCTGAAAAAGATACAGTTATGTAAACGCCGGCTTCAGTTCAGCAACTTCTCATCCTTTCACCGCCTTAATGCAATTTTGCCGGATAATGAACCTGATCGTAATAAACATAGGTGCAATATCAGTCACATTTGGATTCCCTGGCACAAGAATTCAACTTCTACTTTCCTGTCGGAAGAATGGTCCTGGATGTTAACATGAAATTCGTTTGCCATTGACATTGAAGCACTGTCAGCACAGCTTCAAGAAGAAGCCATAGATTTGAAGTGTGAATCAAAGCTAAAAGAAGATTCTAAAATATTAGGACTGGGTGACTTTTGGGTAAACTGTCTTGCAGTGTATCCTGTAATAGCCAAATTTGCTTTGCGTGTCATTGTCCCATTTTCAAAGACATAATTATGCGAGTCAGGATTTTTAAAACTGAGTGTCATAGAAACAAAGCAGCGCTGTCGTCTTGATGTTGCAAGTGATCTCCGCTGTGCTCTGTCAACTATCAAACCAAACATACCGAATCTTACCAACAGAAAACAGTGTCAACCCTCTCACTGATATTTGTTGACTAATTTAAGGATTTGTTGTAAAAGTGTGTTCTTTGTATTGTGCTAAAATGAAGTTAGTATGTAATAGATAGGCCTATTCCATTATGTAGTGTTATTAGGTTAGGTCTATATCCTCCGCGTCAATCGAAGAGGTTATAGAAGCGATGAGTGGAGGGGAGGGGGAAAGGGGCCGGGGGGGGGGGGAGTGTGGCGCGCTGAACCCCCGTATCTGAAAAGGGGGGCGGCAGCTGACAAAGGTTGGGAACCACTGGACTAGACCTTCCATGAACACTGTTCCTTTATGGTACAAGGTTGGACAATATACTATCTTTTTGGAAGCCTTTATAGGGAGGTGAAAGGATGCTTGAGCTTTTAGCTCTCGCAGTTAAGGGGCGCACGTGCGCTTCATAAGAAGGGAGGTAGTGCACAGTTCGCTACTCCTGTGGGCGTCTGGGCGCGGAACACCAAGAGCCCGCTGATGAGCCAACTTGGTGTTCCTGGGCGAAACCCCACACCTAGAAAAATTGCTGAGTTTTAATTCTAAATTAGTCAATCCATTTTATAATAGGTGGCACGCGAGTCGGTTCAACAAAAGAGTGTTGGCGTGGTAATCGCTTCAACAAATGAACATTGGTGAGTTCTTGTGGGTACTTACTTAAAAGATACTGTATGACCGCTAAGACGTGAGCAAAGTTAGGCTATGTCGTAATTTCATTTCTATAAAGTTTTCCATAATTTCTCATCTTCAGCTTCAGGTAAATGCTGTGATGGTACTTTCCAAAAGGATGCGGCAATCTCCTTTCAACTCTTTCATTCCTTTCATCTGCCATTGATTCCTCTGACGTCGGGGAGGACATACAATCCCAAAAGCCATACGTCACATGGAGAGCCAGGTTATCTCTAATCTCAGACCCTGTAGAAACCGATTACATGACAGTTCGCCACACTGACACCTCCACACACAGCCCAAAATACTGACAATTCGCCACAGCCCTTGGACGCGGCTACCTGTTTAATGACTCAGAAATAATCTCGACTGACAGTTCCACACACATCCTCCCCTAAGGCTATAGGCTTCAGAGATCATCGTTACAGCCGCACCTGTGACAATGCACCTTAACATAATACTCCTTTGGAGTGAAGAAAAGTGCTAGGTCTATGTACTTCATTACTAACACGGTCTCGAAAATATCATTGTGATGTAGTGTAATTTCCATCAAAATAAAATAAATGCAGAGTCTGATTTCCATCACACTTTATCCAGGCTGTGGACTGGCAAAATAATAACAAAACCGATCATTTTGGTGTGTTTAAAATCAGCTTTCTAGACTTCGTCAGTTGTTTTGTATATTTATTTGTCATATTTGTTCAACAATAATATTAACCTACTCCATTTTCTGTGAATAGGCAACTCATTTTTAATGTACTAGTACTTGTACTTGTACTTATAATAGCTGAAGAGTATTAAACAGTAGTTAAAGAATATAATATGTGATTCCAGAGATATTAAAAGTGCTAAACAACAGTAGGACAAATTTCAACCTGATCGTTTTCAAAGTAGCCTTGGGGGAGGGGGGAGGGGGGTGGGGGGAGGTGTGTGTGGAAATGTCAGTCGAGGTTATTTCTGAGTCATTAAACAGGTAGCCACGTCCAAGTGCTGTGGGGAAGTGTCAGTATTTTGTGTAGTGTGTGGAAGTGTCAGTGTGGGGAACTGTCCGGACACCGTAGAAAGCAGAAGCATAAGTACAACAGTCTAATGATCCCCATAGGCCTCGTGTATCTTTAAATAGCGATCACCAACTGATTTGTCAATCACGAGACTTCACGCTGCTGGATCATGGTAGCCCTGCGGCGAGAGCTTTAGGGTCATTGAGGAGTGATGTTTTCTTATTGATGTGAATACTTCTCTAATGCTTCTAGCAACCCGTCCCGGCTTCGCCCGGTATCTTTAACGATTTACCCAGCGTAAGCTTAAAAGGCGCACAGACGGCAGGCCCAAGACGAAATTCAGAAAAACCGAGGTGAACAGCGAAACTCCAAACACATATTCATTCATTCATTCATTCATTCATTCATTCATTCATTCATCCATTCATTCATTTATTTGCAATGGGGGGTGTGTCCCTCGGTGGCAAATTGGATATACATAACAAATAAATAATTATACATAACAATTCAATAACAATTATACAACAATTAAACTGGAGTATTTACACAAATAGTCAGTCTTTTCTTAAACACACCTATATGTTTGGGAAAAGGCTCTAAGACTGCGGCAGGTAGAGAGTTCCAGTTATCAATGGCACGATTTACAAAAGAATATTTACCATAATTTGTTCGCTGTGGTCGGCCCTTAACTTTGAAAGGATGATCGCTCCTACCCATGTAAGTGGGCTTTCCCAATCGTTTGCTAAGCTCACCCCATGCTGGTTGATTTGTATACGTGTTGTACATAGCACAGAGTCTAGATTTCATCCTCCTAGCCTCCAGTGATTCCCACCCAAGTTTCTTTAACATACGGCTCACACTGCTCCTGGGATTAAAGTCACTGAGCACAAATCTAGCACCCATTTCCAACTCATTGATGAGCCCTACTTGATATGGATCCCAAACCGCCGAGGCCTATTCCAGAATAGGTCTTACAAGTGACAAATAGCCTAATTCTTTAGCAGAGGTACTACTTCCTTTTAATATCCTCATTACAAAGTGCAGGGATTTGTAAGCTTTTGAAACTACACATCCTACATGACTACTCCATTTCATATCATTCCTTACGTGAACACCCAAATATTTGCAAGAATCTTCTTCTACAAGTATTTCCGAGCCAATGTTATATTGAAAATCCTGCCTTCGCACTTTCCCTATTTTTAAGAGACTACATTTTCTTGTGTTTATTTTCA
The DNA here is from genome assembly GCA_946902985.2 of Meconema thalassinum. Taxonomy (NCBI): domain Eukaryota; kingdom Metazoa; phylum Arthropoda; class Insecta; order Orthoptera; family Tettigoniidae; genus Meconema; species Meconema thalassinum. Next base: position 403,387,954 of record OX336393.1, on the reverse strand, counting down.
TTTTACTAGCTCCGAAGCTAGTAATTCAAATTTCCACTGAATGGAGATTGTTGAAAGAATTGAAAACGTAAATACCCTTATAGTGGGCAATGCTGTCGCGGACGTTTTTGAACATCTTTTCATGCTGAACAATTCTTAACCTCATGGTATATACTGTAGATCTGTTTAACGGTTTACCCAGCGTAAGCTTAAAAGGCGAAAGGACTGCAGTTTTTTCTTCGACTCGATTCACTTAAATCGTTACTGTTTGGCTTCCTTTGGTCATAAATAAATGTTTTCCGCATGGCCGAGGTGGGAATCGAACCCTTCTCTTCTCAGTCTTGTCTCACGACGCTAAGTGTCCTCCGTTCCAGCTCTCAGATCTGAATTAAATTTCTTGTCAGAGCTGGGAATCAAACCAGGGCCTTCGTGGTCACAACCAAGAATGCTAGCCACTACGCCACGAGGCATACAATTACGTATTGCCTAAGACGGATATCTGATATTTAGCACGAACATTATTTCTGATTGGCCAGCTGATAATTTTGTTTGAGAAGACTTCTTAGTTAGATTCCAGGCACGATAGGCCAATTCTCAAAACATAACTAAAAGAAGTCAATAAACGATGGACCAATGCTCCTAAGAAACGAGAACCATCTCATGCATTATGCATACATTTGGTCAGATTGCAAAGAAAATAGGAAAATAGCCTATATTTGATGGTATTGTATCTCCAAACGAAAAGGAAATGATATAGGCCTAAAACGATCTAGAATACAAGAGTTAAACATAGTATCTCTAAAACTCAGCAATTGTTCTAGGTTTATGCCGTGTCTAGTGTGAGGATTCACCTAGAACACCAAGCTCATCAGCGTGCTCTAGGTGTCCGCGCTAGGACCCCCATTTTTATGAAGCGCACCTGTCCCTCTTAACTGCGAAAGATAAAGGCTCAAGCAGCTTCAACCTCCCTATGAAGGCTTCCAGAAAGTCACGGCATAAACCTAGAAAAATTGCTAGGTTTTAATTCACTGGCCGTGAAAGCCAATATACTGTACCATAATATCTCTAGTTGAAATTGAAATCCTCATGGGAACTAAAACAACAAGAGAACAGTGGTGTTGAGGTTGTGTGCTTGACTCTCACCTGGAGGCCCTGGATCCGATTCCTAGCTCTGGCAGGAAGTTTAGAAATTGAGGTCACGGCTGGAATGGGGTGCACTCTGCCTCGTGAGGAAACTTGACTAGCTGTCTGACAGTGAGGCAGCGCTTTGATCACATAAACCAAGATTAACTCCTGAGGGAACCTGACGCGCTGACCACTCGTCACCCCGCAATCTTAAGCCAGCGTCACGAGCTGTGGTGCCACAGAGTTTGGTCGTGAAAATACATTCTATATGTTTTTGTTGATTCATTTAATAATAATAACGTTATTGGTTTTACGTCTCATTAACTACTGCGGCATTCAGAGACGCCAGGGTGGCGGAATTTCGCCCTATAGGTAAAGCCCTGTGCGGATGCGGATATCCGCGAAATTTTTCGTCTTGCGGATATGGTTTGCATGGCTGTGCGGATAGCGGATAAGCTGCGGATAATGTTTAGAGTAAATTTGCGGAGAATTCTTAGAATACAATGTTGAACTGGATTTTAAAACAAAAGCACTGATAGTCAGTCTGAAAGACTAGACTTTATATCATTTTAAATGCCACAAATGCTACAAATGCTGCGTGAACTCAAAGTCCGTTAGAAAAAATAAAAATAAAAATAAATAAAAAAGAATGTTAAAAAAGAAAAAAAAGAAAAAAAGAAAAATAATAAATACAAAAAAAGCAAGTGCAATCCAATGTCAAAGGAGGTAGCTGGCTGGATGACGTCACGCTCACCGGAGCACGCAGGGAAAGGAGGAAGCTCAAGCAGTACTATGACGTCACACACCTCAGTGCATTCTCGGTACATTTCATCCCGTCACCGTAACGTAACGCCAGACCCCAGCGAAGTCGACATAATCATTTAAAATGTTAATAATTTTAGTTTTTTAAGATCTGCATCCTTCACGTTTCTTGTTATTTCCCTGTTTGCTTTCGCTTGAATTGTATGAGGATAATAGAGAAGTGAGAGAAGCCAGACATAGAAATACCCTCAATTTATTGTTGACTTTTGCCAAAAAAAATCTGTATAGGCCTAACTGCGTTTACCTGCGTGGGTATATCTGACGATTAAGTAACTGCTATAATTAGCCACTCGCTGTTTCATTTGCCGTTACTCAGAGGGACAAAACTCAGTCAACATTGTCTTGCGATTCGCACAACCTAGGGGAATGAATTTTTCCTCAAATGTCTAAATGTGTTGCCTTAATACTTTATCTAATAAATCTATACTAATATAATAAAGCTGAAGAGTTTGTTTGTGTGTTTAAATGCGAATGGAACTATCAGTCGGATTCGAAAAATTCTTTTTGTATATGATAGCCTGATTCAAGAGGAATAGTTTAGGTTATGTAGCATTAGTCTACACCTCTCAGGTAACCTTAAAGATTGATTTTTGTTCAGTAAGTCGGAAGAACAAGCGCTCCAAAACGGCTTCAATAATGCCGAAGTCTATTCTTGCCATGTAATGCGGGCTGCATCACGTCGCCCCTACCAGTGTTCTGGTGCAGAATTGCGAGCTGCTTATAAATTGCAGTCACGGGGAGTAATTAGTGCAAAACGATTTCTTAGGCCCCTTAAAACAGTTATCATCATGGCAATAGTAAGTTATGCCTCTGTATAAGGGCGATGGTGTTGGTGCAGTACATTGAGGTTATCAGCTGCAATAAGCGTTGGTGCTTTCAAATTTACTTTCATTTATTCCGATCCTTATCCTTGAGCGCTCCAGTTCTGTAAAACAAATAAATCCACCGGGCGAAGCCGGGCACTATTGCTAGTTAATAATATAATTTTAATGTCCGCGAATTTGGATAACAAACGTGCAGATACGGATAAAAGTCGTGCGGTTGCTGGGTGGATGAGAATAACACTCACGCGGTTGCGGGGTGGATGAGAATAACACTCACGCGGTTGCGGGGTGGATGAGAATAACACTCACGCGGTTGCGGGGTGGATGAGAATATCACTCACGCGGTTGCGGGGTGGATGAGAATAACACTCACGCGGTTGCGGGGTGGATGAGAATAACACTCACGCGGTTGCGGGGTGGATGAGAATAACACTCACGCGGTTGCGGGGTGGATGAGAATAACACTCACGCGGTTGCGGGGTGGATGAGAATAACACTCACGCGGTTGCGGGGTGGATGAGAATAACACTCACGCGGATGCGGGGTGGATGAGAATAACACTCACGCGGTTGCGGGGTGGATGAGAATAACACTCACGCGGTTGCGGGGTGGATGAGAATAACACTCACGCGGTTGCGGGGTGGATGAGAATAACACTCACGCGGTTGCGGGGTGGATGAGAATAACACTCACGCGGTTGCGGGGTGGATGAGAAAAACACTCACGCGGTTGCGGGGTGGATGAGAATAACACTCACGCGGTTGCGGGGTGGATGAGAATAACACTCACGCGGTTGCGGGGTGGATGAGAATAACACTCACGCGGTTGCGGGGTGGATGAGAATAACACTCACGCGGATGCGGGGTGGATGAGAATAACACTCACGCGGTTGTGGGGTGGATGAGAATAACACTCACGCGGTTGCGGGGTGGATGAGAATAACACTCACGTGGATGCGGGGTGGATGAGAATAACACTCACGCGGTTGCGGGGTGGATGAGAATAACACTCACGCGGTTGCGGGGTGGATGAGAATAACACTCACGCGGTTGCGGGGTGGATGAGAATAACACTCACGCGGTTGCGGGGTGGATGAGAATAACACTCACGCGGATGCGGGGTGGATGAGAATAACACTCACGCGGATGTGGGGTGGATGAGAATAACACTCACGCGGTTGCGGGGTGGATGAGAATAACACTCACGCGGTTGCGGGGTGGATGAGAATAACACTCACGCGGTTGCGGGGTGGATGAGAATAACACTCACGCGGTTGCGGGGTGGATGAGAATAACACTCACGCGGTTGCGGGGTGGATGAGAATAACACTCACGCGGTTGCGGGGTGGATGAGAATAACACTCACGCGGATGCGGGGTGGATGAGAATAACACTCACGCGGTTGCGGGGTGGATGAGAATAACACTCACGCGGTTGCGGGGTGGATGAGAATAACACTCACGCGTTTGCGGGGTGGATGAGAATAACACTCACGCGGTTGCGGGGTGGATGAGAATAACACTCACGCGGTTGCGGGGTGGATGAGAATAACACTCACGCGGTTGCGGGGTGGATGAGAATAACACTCACGCGGTTGCGGGGTGGATGAGAATAACACTCACGCGGATGCGGGGTGGATGGGAATAACACTCACGCGGTTGCGGGGTGGATGAGAATAACACTCACGCGGTTGCGGGGTGGATGAGAATAACACTCACGCGGTTGCGGGGTGGATGAGAATAACACTCACGCGGATGCGGGGTGGATGAGAATAACACTCACGCGGATGCGGGGTGGATGAGAATAACACTCACGCGGATGCGGGGTGGATGAGAATAACACTCACGCGGTTGCGGGGTGGATGAGAATAGCACTCACGCGGTTGCGGGGTGGATGAGAATAACACTCACGCGGTTGCGGGGTGGATGAGAATAACACTCAAGCGGTTGCGGGGTGGATGAGAATAACACTCACGCGGATGCGGGGTGGATTAGAATAACACTCACGCGGTTGCGGGGTGGATGAGAATAACACTCACGCGGTTGCGGGGTGGATGAGAATATCACTCACACGGTTGCGGGGTGGATGAGAATAACACTCACGCGGTTGCGGGGTGGATGAGAATAACACTCACGCGGTTGCGGGGTGGATGAGAAAAACACTCACGCGGTTGCGGGGTGGATGAGAATAACACTCACGCGGTTGCGGGGTGGATGAGAATAACACTCACGCGGTTGCGGGGTGGATGAGAATAACACTCACGTGGATGCGGGGTGGATGAGAATAACACTCACGCGGTTGCGGGTTGGATGAGAATAACACTCACGCGGTTGCGGGGTGGATGAGAATAACACTCACGTGGATGCGGGGTGGATGAGAATAACACTCACGCGGTTGCGGGGTGGATGAGAATAACACTCACGCGGTTGCGGGGTGGATGAGAATAACACTCACGTGGATGCGGGGTGGATGAGAATAACACTCACGCGGATGCGGGGTGGATGAGAATAACACTCACGCGGTTGCGGGGTGGATGAGAATAACACTCACGCGGTTGCGGGATGGATGAGAATAACACTCACGCGGTTGCGGGGTGGATGAGAATAACACTCACGCGGTTGCGGGGTGGATGAGAATAACACTCACGCGGTTGCGGGGTGGATGAGAATAACACTCACGCGGTTGCGGGGTGGATGAGAATAACACTCACGCGGATGCGGGGTGGATGAGAATAACACTCACGCGGTTGCGGGGTGGATGAGAATAACACTCACGCGGTTGCGGGGTGGATGAGAATAACACTCACGCGTTTGCGGGGTGGATGAGAATAACACTCACGCGGTTGCGGGGTGGATGAGAATAACACTCACGCGGTTGCGGGGTGGATGAGAATAACACTCACGCGGTTGCGGGGTGGATGAGAATAACACTCACGCGGATGCGGGGTGGATGGGAATAACACTCACGCGGTTGCGGGGTGGATGAGAATAACACTCACGCGGTTGCGGGGGGGATGAGAATAACACTCACGCGGTTGCGGGGTGGATGAGAATAACACTCACGCGGATGCGGGGTGGATGAGAATAACACTCACGCGGATGCGGGGTGGATGAGAATAACACTCACGCGGTTGCGGGGTGGATGAGAATAGCACTCACGCGGTTGCGGGGTGGATGAGAATAGCACTCACGCGGTTGCGGGGTGGATGAGAATAACACTCACGCGGTCGCGGGGTGGATGAGAATAACACTCACGCGGTTGCGTGGTGGATGAGAATAACATTCACGCGGTTGCGGGGTGGATGAGAATAACACTCACGCGGATGCGGGGTGGATGAGAATAACACTCACGCGGTTGCGGGGTGGATGAGAATAACACTCACGCGGATGCGGGGTGGATGAGAATAACACTCACGCGGATGCGGGGTGGATGAGAATAACACTCACGCGGTTGCGGGGTGGATGAGAATAACACTCACGCGGTTGCGGGGTGGATGAGAATAACACTCACGCGGTTGCGGGGTGGATGAGAATAACACTCAAGCGGATGCGGGGTGGATGAGAATAACACTCACGCGGATGCGGGGTGGATGAGAATAACACTCACGCGGTTGCGGGGTGGATGAGAATAACACTCACGCGGATGCGGGGTGGATGCGGATAACGTTTTGTTTATCCGCGCAGGGCACTACCTATAGGGGCTCTTTAACTTGCCAGTAAATCTACTGACACGGCCCCCTCAAATGCCAACTAACTGCTCCGGGACTCAATCCCACTATCTTGGACTCATCAGGTGAGAATGTTACCGCTGAGCCACGCGTTGATTCATTTAGAGCACTGGTTCTTAACCGGTGGTCCGCGAGTACCTCGGGAGTAGTCCGCGGGAGAAGAGGAGAAAAGCACACATAAAACAAGTAGTTCCGTGACGAACTAAAAAGCCTACTTTTCTTAAAATTTAAGATCCATGCCAATCTGTATAGACCTATCTAGAATAATTACGAAATCAAGTTGGTAATAGGCCTACTAACATTTCTAAGTACTGCACCATGAAATACACCGGCAATAGTGTAGCCTAATAGAGTAATATATTATAGTTGGCAGCCCTGGTGACTCTGAATATATTCTTAGTTCCAACTCTCAAGGTATAGAATGCTCATACTAGGTTTGGCTGAAGTCTAATGGATAGTATGGACGTTACATGCTGTTTGATATTGGATTGATCAGTGCGCGTAAAATCATGTTGGGAACAATTGCATGTATGTGATGCTCAAAATTCATCTGAAATATTACGATCTATTATAGAGCCAAATTTGTATAAAATCCATTTGTTAGTATAGAACTTACATTAAATTAAAAATTGAAAGCTTAGAATCATGTTGGCAGCACTGAGGTATTAATCTAGAATGTCAGGTAGTATACGTGTGCAAAGTTAAGAGCTGATAGCCTGCATACTTTCTGATATATTGATATTAGGGTTGGAACATAGAGAGAGCATTTATTAACAGTTGGCAGCCTTGGTGGCTCTTTCGAATATGCACAGTCATATCTGTTGTAATACACATAGTACATACGAAATTTGGTTGAATTACAATCAATAGTATTGAAGTTACATTCATTTAGAAATTCGACCTATCGGCAGGCATAGAATGTTGGCAACACTGGAATGTATGGACGTCTGCAAATTAATCTGGAATGTTATTACCTATATGTGTGCCAATTTTTATGCATGCATAACTTCTGAGATATCCAACATAGAGCTCAAATTTCAATTACAATTTGTCCGCAGTTGGAAGCACTGACGTCAATTTCAAATATGGCCGTGATATATTCAGGTCCATTTCTTTAATCTTACTATATTTTGTTTCGATAGCTGCAGCCGTTTAGGAGTAGATAGGGGAGGGGGGCACACGCAGACAGACAGACACACATTTTTCCGGATCGATCTCATAAGTCTACTTTCCCTAGGCTAAAAATTGGCCAATAAATGGGGATTTCGAAAACGAATGTGTGTCGAACGAGAATCATCCAAATGTATTCGCGGCGATGACTATCAGGTTTTGAATTGAAATATCTTTAAAACAGGTGTTATTGAGGAAGGGTTACAACTGATACGGTGTATTGGGGCGGGGATGCCCATACATTTGCAATTTCAGTCTGAGTGGTCCGCAGACTTGTATGGGTTCAGAACCACTGATTTAGAGTCTTTATGACATTGTAGTCATTTATTCCCGTGTACTTGGGTGAGTGTGGAATATCACTGATGCCCTACTAGTGTAACTTATTATTGTTATAGGGGCTAGGGTTTCATAATAATAGGCGGCCGTCACTTCCATTTTGGCATTTGCCTGGACTCAAGGGAGACACCACTGTAAACCCCTTCTAAGAGGGCTGATATGGAAATTGAACCCCGCTCTTCTCGGCGAGCAACAATTCCACTCGGTCGAACATCAATTCCCCTCGATTTTCCTTAATTCCACTCGGTCCTCCAAGGGACCCAAAAATGAGTTCTTCAACTCCGCTCCGGCTTTGGCAAGAGGTCGGCAAAGGGGTTATCCCCAATGATGTAAACAAATGTCATAACCCTCCTGCTCGCTTACCAAAGGCCGGGCCAAACACCTTCTGCAGAACATGAGCGAATTCTTGAATGCAGCTGATTTTTCCGTTCTAGGCTGGAAAACAGTATTTTCAGCACCCGCAGCTGATATCGAAAGTATTTTCTTAGGTACAAATTATACACCTATTATTATCTAAATTTAATTTTATAATGTCTGACGAGGTTAAAAAACATGCAAACATTTAATTATGCACATGTTAAAAACAATGCATAAAATTTGTAGAAAAAAATGACATCAGAGCGTTTGATCAATGGCGTGGTGGTGTTCGAAAGACATTGATGTGCCATTGGTCAACCGCTCTGATGTCAAGTCCGCTCATTCGTTATATCAGGTATAAAGTGTTTGACACATTATAACTTATATGGCAGAAAATACAAGATATTTAAAATAATCATAATATTATTTTAAATAAGTCTGCCAAGTTTTCTATTTGCAATCAAGAATTCGCTGCAGAAGGTGTTTGACCCGGCCTTTGGAATGCGAGCAGGCGGGTTATGACATTTCTTTACGTCATTGGGGATAACCCCTTTGCCGACCCCTTGCCAAAGCCTGAGTGGAGTTGAGGAACTCCTTTTTGGGTCCCTTGGAGGACCGAGTGGAATTAAGGAAACTCGAGGGGAATTGATTTTCGACTCTCTTCTCAGTTATGTCTTACGAGGCTGAGTATATCTCGTTACAGCCCTTACACCAGAATTACATTTCTTGGTAAAGCTGGGATTCCGCGGTGACTGCCGAGTTTGGTAGTCACTAACTACGCCACATCCAAGATGAATATGAATCGATCCGCACCCTTAATTGGAACATAGTCTATTTCCTGGTAACCTTTACGTAAACAAGATCCACAGCTCATGTAATTTTGAAGCTATCAAAGGCGCTCGAACAGAAGCTATTAACGACAACTTAAAATGGTCATGCGATTGAATTAACCTGCGAGTAACAAGCATTAGGTGTTGCCCCCTCGAGGTCAAATCAAATGAGCTTCTCTTGACATTCCTAGCAACACCAGAAGCCGAGCTTAGACTGCTCTGAATGTGTCTTGCATCACCAACCTTGTTGGGCTACAAGTCGACCCTGTGGTAGCCTTCGAATCTGAAAGGTCACTCGCACCAATAGTATACCCACCACCACGCTATTTGCGATGTTCGCATCACCTTCCATTACCCGATAGGCCATAAATGTGACAAGAACTTTATTACGCCTATTGTATAATGATTCAGGAGAATCGATGCCTGTTGAACACCATCAGGAAAAGAAAAGCAAAATTCATGGGACTCACACTCAGATATGCCACTCTCCTCCAGATAATTTTGGAAGGAAACATTTTGGGGACGAAACCAAGGGGTCGACAAAGACAATCGTATTTTATGAAGACTAGCGGACCCATGCGAGAAATCTCCCATGTTCATAAGCCACACTTTCCCCAACAGATATATAATAAGAGACTTAAGGAGCAAGGTTGTTATGTTTTATTCTGAACCAAATGATTATAGAACACTATTTACGTTTCAGTCGTCCCTACGGCCAAAATGCGAACTGAACAGCAATGATGTCACGTATTTTCCTACAGCAACAGTATTTACTAATCGCACACTTCTTATAAACAATATATATTTATTAAATTAGAATGCAATTCGTCACTGCTAATGTCATTTGTGTGCTGAGTCCATTGATTGACAGCTTAGCCGTAACACTCACCGGTTATTCGATATTTATGAAATTATACAATTTGAGTATGGGAGGTTACTCATTCCTTTAAATTACTGTTTCTGAAATCCATGCAAAATGACAAAGGAAAGACCTCAGAATGTTAAAATGGCGTCACAGCGGCCATACTGTGAAGTGGACAGCAATTATGGAGCTTATCTTCCTGCACCAACAGCATGTGCAAATCGCACACTTCGTAGAGTTTTTAAGCTAATTTTTTAAAGAAATTATAGATATTTATGAAATTAGAGTGCAATACGTCACTGGTAATGTATATTCTCTTTCGTTTGAATGCTCATTTTTAACGATCGGTCGTTTGTAAGCGCCGCAGGAGGGATCTATACTACTGAAATAATATATATGATTGTCAAGGACATGGACTGTAACTCGATGCCAATATTGTTACGGCCCCAGCCCTAAAAGGCTGAAAGCCCTACACATCCCTGAAAACCCCTAACAAATCCCATAATAATAATGGGACTCTACTGTACTGCGCATCTAATTTATACGTGAAGCAATTAATGCATCACAGAGTAGGCCACCAGAACAGAGATTGCAACTCCGCGACATACATGCAGAATACCGCTGACAACGGGCAACCTAATTGAACCCTAAAATAATACAATAAGACAAGACAATAAGACCTTGCCTTGCAGTTGCAGCCATTTCTTACGGTCATCATCAGTTCTCTTTTAGCCTTTAGAAGCTGATGATGATGATGATTTTATAATGCACAGTATTAAAGAAGTCTTATTGGCCCCTCGGTTTTCTTGTTAACCTCTGTGAGCTCATGCGAGTTATGTGACCATACATTTGAATCCATCTTTTCCGAATGGTGTCTGTTATCTTCTCAATGTGCAGGTATAGTTCGTTGTTATGCCGTCTCCTGTACTCGTCATTTTCTCTGATTGGTCCAAGGATCTTCCTCAGGATTTTCCTTTCATTGGCTTCTAACTTTTCAATCCGACCTTTTCTATTCATTGCCAGGCATTCTGCTGCGAGCATGGCTTCTGGGCGATTGACTGAACAATAATGCTTTAGCTTGGCGTATTATAATTGATGATGATGATGATGATGATATTTGTTGTTTTAAGGAGAACAATATCTAGGTTATCGGCCCCTAATGGTTTGGGTGATAGTGAAACTAAACCTAAAACTAACTACAGTACATATTTACAAACTAAATAGAAAGCAACAAGTAGTTCCGTGAAGAACTACACAGCCTATTTTCATATATCCTACTTATGTTAATTGCCTCTATCAACATACAAAATTTCAGTTTGATTGCTGTAATAGATTCGTAGATATTGACAACCGACTAAATATTGCGGATGGTCGCCATGTTGGTTTTTTATATATATAGGTCTTAGATTATGTACTGTTTGTTACATGAAGATTATTGTGTACGTGTAGTATTCAAACTTCAATCGCATGATTAGGACACAAGAAGTAAACGAGATTTTAAAATTTCGCACAGCTGCCATCTTGTGGTTAGGGAAACAATTTAAATAAATTAGATGCCAGTGGATTAACATTTGTGTAAGGATTTACTGTACCAAGTGTCACTGCACTCGGTTGGTTACATTGCGAGAAAAGACCATGTGAATATTATTACTTCGCGTCGCCGCCATGTTGGATTTGTGATCACCAGGTTATTTAAAGTCCTATAGGTGAACTTATGTTCATACCTCTATGAACATTAAAAAATCAGTGTGATTGCTGTAATAGTTTCGTAGATGTTGAGATCCATCTAAATACTGTATTTCGGTTGGTCGCCATAATTGTTATATGTATAGGCCATAGAGTTATGTACCATTAAAGGAAAATTATTGCGTAGCTTCATTATTCAAACATTCACTTCGATCGCATGATTACGACACAAGAAATAAAAACTTAATTTTAATATTTTGCACAGCCGCCATCTTGAGGTTATATAAACAATTGAACTAAATTAAATGCCAGTAAATTGAAATATGTATGAACATTTACTCTAACACATTTCACTGTGCTCAGATGGTTAAATCACGAGAAAAGTCAATTAAAATGTTTCAACTTCGCTTGGCCGCCATGTTCGTTTTGTACTTTACAGGTTTTTGAAAATCACATCGATAAACTTGTAGCAAGGCCCTTTATCACCGTACAAAATTTCAGGGTGATATCAGACATAGTTTCGGAGATATTGAATGCCAGTGAAATATTTCGCACAACCGCCATTTTGAGGTTATGTAAACAATTGAACTAAATTAGACACCAGTGCATTAAAATGTGTATAAAAATTTTCTGTACCATGTTTCATTACGTTTGGATGGTTAAATCGCGATAAAAGTCTATTAAAATGTCTCAACTTCGCTTGGCCGCCATGTTGGTTTTGTAGTTACCAGGTTTTGAAAGTCTCATATGTGAACATCTAGTAGTTCTCTTTATCACCGTACAAAATTTCAGGGTGATATCGGTAATATTTTCGGAGATACAGAATGCTGGTGAAATATTTCGCCCAGCCGCCATGTTGGATTGGTGAGAGACAATAAAATTTGAAGGGCACGGTCAGGGTCGGCCAGAATGCTGCTATGACGTTGCCGAGTTTCATTCAAATCGCTCCAGCCGTTTAGAATATATTGGGGGGGGGGGGGGGACGACGGCGACGACGACGACGACGACACACACTGACCTTCACACACACACGCACACACAGACACACGGACAAAGGGTGATCTCATAAGCCTATTTTTTAGTCTATTTTCAATTTTGAAAAAATAGGCTTATGAGATCACCTTTTGTCCGTGTGTGTGTGCGTGTGTGTGTGTGTGTGTGTGTGTGCGTGTGTGTGTGATTCGTGTGTGTGTCCCCCCCTAATAAAATCGAAACGGCTGGAGCGATTTCAATGAAACTCGGGAAGTTCATAGCACTATTCCCGGCGACCTCGACCGTGCCCTTCAAATTTTGTTACGTCTCTCCAATCCAACATGGCGGCTGTGCGAAATATTTCACTAGCATTCAATATCTCCGAAACTATTACCGATATCGCCCTGAAATTGTGTGCGGTGATAAAGGGCACTACTAGAAGTTCACCTATGAGACTTTCAAAAACCTGGTGACTACAAAACCAACATGGCGGCCAAGCGAAGTTGAGACATTTAAATAGACTTTTCTCGCGATTTAACTATCTAAATGTAATGAAACTTGGTACAGCAAATGTTTATACACATTGTAATGCACTGTAGTCTAATTTAGTTCAATTGTTTACATAACCTCAAAATGGCGGCTGTGCGAATTATTTCACTGACATTCTATATCTCCGAAACTATTACAGATATCACCCTGAAATTTTGTACGGTGATAAAGGGTACTGATACAGGTGTACCTATGTATATTTCATAAACCTGTAAAGTACGAAACGAACATGGCGACCAAGCGAATTTAAAATATTTTAATAGACTTTTCTCGTGATTTAACTCTCTGAGCGCAGTGAAATGTGGTACAGTAATTGATTTTTCAGATTGTAATGCACTGCCATCTAATTTAATTCAATTGCTTACATAACCTCAAGATGGCGGCTGTGCGAAATTTTAAATTTAAGTTTTAATTTCTTGTGTCGTAATCATGCGATCGAAGTGAAAGTTTGAATAATGAACCTAGGCAATAATTGTCCTTGAATGGTACATAACTCTATGGCCTATACACATAACACTCCTAAATGGTGAGCTCCCGAATTATTTAGTCGGTTCTCAATATCTATGAATCTTTTACAGCAACCAAACTGAATTTTTTTATGTTCATAGAGACTATGAACATATGTTCACCTATAGGACTTTCAGGAACCTGGTGAGCACAAATCCAACATGGCGGCGACGCGAAGTATAAATATTTAAATGGACGTTTCTCGCGAATTAACTATCCGAGTGCCGTGAAACGTTGCACGTTAAATGCTTATACAAATGTTGATCCACTGGCATCGAATTTATTTCAATAGTTTGCATTTTCACAAGATGGCTGCTGTGCGTAATTTTAAAATCTCGTTTTTACTTCTTTTTGTCTAATCATGCGATTGAAGTTTGAATACCACACGTACACAATAATCTTATTGTAATAGTACAAAAATAAAAATCCAACCTGGCGACCATCTGAAATATTTAGACGGTTCTCAATATCTACGAATCTGTCACAGCAATTAAACTGAAATTTTGTATGTTGATTGTGGCAGTTAACATAAGTAGGATATATGAAAATAGGCTGTATAGTTCTTCACGGAACTACTTGTTTTTCATAAAATGAAGTTTGTAATGGGAATTGTGAATCACCCTGTATAACACATGTTTTATTCTACATTAAAGGGCTATGAGACATGTTGCGTTGTGGATCGAACAAGCTATTCGCAATGCTTGGTGTGATAATTAGCCGCACTATTGAAGGTTGTTATGGCCAAGGTGGTAAGCTTTTTAGGTCACATCGGCCCACGCTCCTAGCCGACTGATCTCTGTCACTCAAGAGTTGCATCATTTAGTCTAAAGGGCGACCAGACTCGTAAACACTTCTTCATTCACTGCATTTGCACCCCGTTCAATCAATCAATAGCAGTCGTTTCATTCCACCGCAGGGCGATTGCTCCTGCAGCGGCGGGCCGGTTGCCGTCTCTTCGGGCCAAGGAGATATGGTTTTTGGTAGAGGTGTAAATTTTGGTGATGGGAGTGTTTGGTTTTTGAATTTAGATGAAGGTGTGTTGGGATTTTATCATTTCAAATGATCTTGACTTCACCGTTATGCTTTGGTCTACCGTTATGCGTTACGGTTACGGAGAGGAAATGTACTAAGGTTGCACTTGAGCGTTGGACGTCATCATGTTGTTCAGTGCATATGCACCGAGTCTCAGTTTACTCCTGGGGTATGGCGTTATGCGATACGGAGACGGAGAGCGCGTGACGTCATGCAGCAGAGTGCACCTTTCGCTCTCCTTTCCCCGCGCGAGAAGCCTAAGTTAATTAGTGATGGAGTCTGTTGAAAGAGTCCTGGGGCTTCGAGCGAAGCGAGAAGCCCTCCTGCCTTTCTAACATGTGTAGCATTTGTAGCATGCGTCATTTGAAATGATATAAAGTCTAGTCTTTCAGACTGACTGAAACTTTTTTAATTTGGGGCTTAGCGGTGATATTTGGAGATGGACTGTGGGGGGAAGTATTGCTTCTGGGAAGGGAGATATAGATGTAGGTATGGGGATGGGGGTGGGAAGAAGGGGTGACTGCTTTATTTGTTGTAGATTTAACTTGAAATGACATAATTTCGAAGAACAATGAAAACACGGAAACAACTGCTGCAATTGCCAAAAGTAGATTAGTGACTTATATTGCTCGGGGGTTTTATGTTTTTTTTCTTTACTAGCTTGTAAGTTAAATAAGAAAGGTGATTATGGGTGGTTATTTACGTCGAGATCATAAGGTGGCTGCTCGTGGTGTATATAATTTGCGCGTGGAGCATGATTCGGTGTGATTGAAGATGGTATTGGATGATGAATAAATGGGGGATGAATGAGGTGAATGAGTTGGAGGCTGAAATTGGTGGCTACGGGAGCACTGTTGAGATGATGAAGGTGGAGGGCGCTTGATGGATGATGTTTTCTTAATTTTTTTTTTATTTATTTATTTATGAGTGATTGGTTGGTTTTGGGAAGGGGTGATGGTGCCTGAAGTATGAGTGTGTGAAGGCCTATGTTGGATGATGATGAGAGCATGTATGAGACGATGGATGATAGGGCATCGCATGGTGATATATATATTATTTTATTAGGCACCCCGTTAATGCCCTCGTTTACATGGGGTTGGGCTACTGCAGCTCAGATGGAAGTGGAGCTGGTCTCCAACTTCTACGTTCCGTTTGCTTTATCAGACCTACTTGAACAACACTACTGTTTGTAGAAAGTGAAACATCCAGTAGAAATGGTCGGAGACACTCCCAGAACAGGGGTCGTAAAGGCCTGTGGTAGCATACTGTGATTGAAATCGCAGAGAGATGGCGAGCACATTGGCCCACCAGTGCCCTCTATCGTGGGACCAGACAGGTCAGTGTTCCGCACAGCTCTGTCGGCGTGTGGCCGCCATACCAAGTGGAAACGTGTAAACAAGTGCAACGATGCCTCGCCGACATCCCAGGGTGGACTATCAGCATGTGAGTGCGGTTGAACGGGGCAGAATGCTTGGGCTCCGGGAGGTGGATTTGTCGTTCTGGTACATTGCGGCTCGTAATGGGCACGCTGCGTCAACAGTAAGGCGTATGTGGGTCCAGTGGAGAGAGGAGGGCTGTACACAGTAACGACAAGGTACAGGATGACACAGTGAGACCACATCGCGAGACGACCACCATCTTCGCCGCATGGCCGTATCGGACAGAACAGCGTCGTCCTCGGTGTTGGCTCGGCATTGGAGCACTGCAACGGGGGTGGACATGTCTGCATCGACGGTGTGGTGCCGTCTTTTGAGAGCTGGACTGGTAGCACGCATGCCACTGCGTCGACTTCCATTGACTGGGCACGTGCACGCCGATACTGGCAGGCTGAGTGGCGAAATGTGGTGTTTTCGGACGAGTCCCGCTTCAAACTGCCCTACGCATACGCGTTCGACGCTGCCGTGGAGTACGTAATCAGGCAGACTGTATTGTTGAGCGGCATAGCCGACAAACACCAGGTGTAATGGTTTGGGGCACAATTGCCTATAACAGCCGATCGCGCCTCGTACGTCTTGCGGGCAACCTGAACAGTGACCGCTACATCAGGGAAGTTTTAGAGCCCGCGGCACTGCCCCTCTTGCAGGCCGTTCCACAGGCCATATTTCAGCAGGACAATGCCCACCCGTAAGTGGTGAGGTATTGTGCCCGTTTAGACCGGAGTCCGCACGACCACATATGCATTTTACCAATAATCAGTCAGCACGAGAGTTAAAATATCCCGGAGCGCCAGATGGGTTAAAGCTAATCGCAAAAACGACATCAAATGAAGAAAATGCTTTACTGATTTTTGGCTCAATGCAACAATAAGGATAGAAGGAGATTCAATTGGGCGTAACACATCAAGTAAAATTATCTCAGTTTATTTTGAATTTAAAATTGACTGCAAAGATGCTCAAAGCAGCATCACTCACGTGTGGCGACCCACACTCCTATTTACACAATATACAGAAATTTTCCAAACACATTTGACAATTATTTTTTGGAAACACAAGTCTGATTAATAGTCCTGTAGACTGTGTTCCAAAATTATTAATGATTAAATCCAGTTCAAATTTAATTGTCTCTACTGGAAATATCGTAGTTCACTGTTTGAATTTTTAAATAATATTAACACTCGTAGAATAAATGTTCATAGAATTTTTAACTTTCACTTATTTTTCCAGTTTCAAAAAATATATTGTCGAAATATTATCATTGAATCAACACACATTATTTACACATATTAATAACATCATCTGAAAAGTATTTGACCTTGAGCATAGCATCGAAGAACTGTGCGAAGCACAACAAAAATTAATTGTTCTTCTGACATTAAACATTTCGAGAAGTGACTCGATTATGAACTTCAAGTTCCTAACAAAATATATGATTTCTGAATCATCAACTTGATCAATAAATTGTTGAACCATTCAACTATTTGATTTTCCACTTGGAATCATTATTATAAAAAATATTTATATTCATGGCCATTTTCGTAATTTTCACAACTTGCAATTCTTCGACAGAATGCGGAAATAAGAATTGTAGCTTCATAATAAATTCATTTAGTTCATGGCACTAGGATTGAAAATATCCTTCAAATTATTCGTGGTTAAAGAATTATTTTTAATTGGCAGTGGCCCATTCTATTATTTGTGTAAGAACACAATATTACAACAACAACGGCAAAGGTCTTCCTCTGAAGAAGAATAAACTACTATCATGACAAATCCGGGTTCTAGCAAAATCAAAGTCTAAATGGAATTCGTAAACAAGGTTGAAATAAGAACTGATGGTTTCTAAGAAATAACCTTCGGGTCATTCATACGACGAAATGTGTAGCTCCAATACTCTTACTATAAACCTGAGCCATCGAACCTGCTATTTGATTGATGCTCG
Source organism: Meconema thalassinum (assembly GCA_946902985.2). Taxonomy (NCBI): domain Eukaryota; kingdom Metazoa; phylum Arthropoda; class Insecta; order Orthoptera; family Tettigoniidae; genus Meconema; species Meconema thalassinum. The sequence continues at coordinate 403,369,799 of OX336393.1, read as the reverse complement.
AAAAAACCTCTTCATTCCTGCGACTTAAACATGCGCACCTGGGAATGGCATTTCAACTACTCCACACATATAAATTTTCTTCCCAAAATTTATACAATAAATCAAGCCTCTGCTTGTTATCAACACTGGAAGATTAATAAACTTACAAGTTTATTTTATTTTACCATTCAGTTCAACCCGTGAATTTACCATACTTATGAAAATCTTTATTTCACTTTCGAGTGTATTTACGTCATGATTTTATATAAATACAAAAATATCCTATTTGATACGAATATCATTTGCTTCCCGTTTCATGCCTCTCCGTGTTATCTGAAAAATATACTTTGCTCATTGCAAATATCAACTGTTCAACCAGAACTGAAATGTTGGTTGAATGCGGGCTTGCGCTAACCACTCTCCTTCGGAAAATCTCCTGTTCCAAACTAGAAATGATTAAACTACTTCATAGGCTCTCTCTCAATACATATGATTATTATAAAATATAATATCCAAGAATTATTTAGAAAAATTATGAAAATTATTATTATTATTATCAGTGGATTATTATTATTATTATTTGTTATATCATTTTAAATGTGTTTAGTTATCATCTCATTATGTGAGAATCCACATGTTCGAACCTTCGAATATGGAAAAAATATCCATTCCTCAACAAAAATAATTTAACTCAACCTTCACATCGACGGTTTTCCGTGATATCCCTAAAATATGAAATATTCAAATAAATGCTCGAAATGCTCGGTCATCGATCCTAAACTGTTCTGAGTGCAGAAAATACTCAGAATAACTCTAATAAGTCTTGCGTAAATCATTGCAAGATTTAAATACGAAGAAAAAACAAGATGTTCAGTAAAGAACATATAGCCTACTTTCTCCTAAATGCATGGGTATTGTTATAACTCTTTGTCCTTTTCAAGGAGTATAATTGAATGTTGGTTGTAGTAGCTTGTTGAAATACAACGTGCTATAGGGATATTAAACATGAATATGAGGTGCCCTTTGCTAGTGCTACCTCTGTACCAAATTTCGTTCAATTCGGTTTCACCGTGTTTGAATTGATAGGGGGAATCGATTTGCACACATACTTGGCCACCATCTGCAAACTATTGGGCTGATGTTCTTGCAGTTTGGTCTGAATATGTTTCCCACATTAAGATATGGTGTTGCAAAATTTGGTAGAGACTAGATTATTAGGTTGGTCGTAATTACATTTTAGCTTTTAACATTTGGGTGGCCGCGATTACGTTTCCGTCAAGATAGCGGTGATATAAAACATGACACTGAGGTGCCCTTTGCTAGTGCTACCTCTGTACCAAATTTCGTTCATTCGGTTCCACCGTGTTCGAATTAATAGGGGGAATCAATTTTGACATAAAGATGGCCACCATCCGCAAACTATTAGGCTAATGGCCTATTAGATTGGTCAAAGGATGCTCCCTCCATAAAGGTATGTTGTTGCAAAGTTTGGTAGAGATCGGATGGTTATGTTAGTCGTTATTTGATTTAAGCTTTAAACATTTGTGTGGCCGCCATTACGTTTCTGTCAATATGGCGGCGATATAAATCATGACCCTGAGATGCCCTTTGCTAGTGCTACCTCTGTACCAAATTTCGTTCCATTCGGTTCCACCGTGTTCGAATTAATAGGGGGATCAATGTTGAAATAAAGATGGACGCCACCCGCAAACTATTAGGCTAATAACCTATTAGATTGGTCAAAGGATGCTCCCTCCATAAAGGAATGTTGTTGCAAAGTTTGGTAGAGATCGGATGGTTATGTTAGTCGTAATTTAACTTAAGCTTTGAACATTTGTGTGGCCGCCATTACGTTTGTGTCAATATGGCGGCGATATGAAACATGACCGTGAGATACCCTTTGCTAGTGCTACCTCTGTACCAAATTTCGTTCTATTCAGTTTCACCGTGTTTGAATTAATAGGGGGAATCGATTTTCACACAAAGATGGCCGCCATCCGCAAACTATTACGCTGATGACCTATTAGTTTGGTCAAAGGATGCTCCCCCCATAAAGGTATGATGTTGCAAAATTTGGTAGAGATCGGATGATTAGGTTAGTCGTAATTTGATTTAAGCTTTGAACATTTGTGTGGCCGCCATTACGTTTCCGTCAAGATGGCGGCGTTATAAAACATGACACTAAGGTGCCTTTTGTTAGTACTACCTTTGTACCAAATTTCGTTCCATTCGGTTGCACCGTGTTCGAATTAATAGGGGAAATCGATTTTCACACAAAGATGGCCGCCATCCGCAAACTATTACGCTGCTGGCCTATTGGTTTGGTCAAACGATGCTCCCCCCATAAAGGTATGTTGTTGCAAAATTTGGTAGAGATCGGATGATTAGGTTAGTCGTAATTTGATTTAAGCTTTGAACATTTGTGTGGCCGCCATTACGTTTCCCTCAAGATGGCGGCGATATAAAACATGACACTGAGGTGTCCTTTGCTAGTGCTACCTTTGTACCAAATTTCGTTCAATTCGCATTCACCGTGTTCGAATTGATAGGGGGGGACAGACATTCAGAGAACACACACTCACACACACACAGACACACACACACACAGACACAGACACAGACTCACACACACACATACACACACACAGACAGACACACTTTTTTCGCCCTGTGTTGATCTCATAAGTCTACTTTCATTTTTTGCAAAAATCGAAAGTAGGCTAAAAATGTGTTGGTCATCTGCAGAAAAATAGTTTGTTCCAATTAGCTAGGCATAATATAATTCAAATGTGGCTTACATTTCTTGATGGTCTTGAATGGTATGGACTCCGTCTTACAGAATGAATACATGATGAAAATTAATAAATGTAAAACAAAAATACTGGAATGCAGCCGAAATAAATCAGAAACTTCTATGGAGATCAAATTGGCAGGTGAAAAGCTGAAGGAAGTTGGAGACTTCTGTTACTTAGGAAGCAGAATAACCAGTGATGGACGAAGCAAAGAGGATATAAAAAGTAGGTTGGCTCAGGCAAGGAAAGCCTTCCTACAAAAAAGGAATCTGTTGACATCGAATATAGATTTAGGTATTAGGAAGTCATTTTTGAAAGCCTTTGTCTGGAGCGTGGCGCTCTATGGAAGTGAAACTTGGACTATTGGTGCAGCAGAAAAGAGGAGAATTGAAGCATTTGAAATGTGGTGTTACAGGAAAATGATGAAGATCAGATGGGTAGATAGGGTTACAAACGAAGAGGTATTAAGGCGAGTGGGAGAGGAGAGATGTTTCTGGCGACTGCTAATGAAGAGAAGAGATAGGTTGGTAGGACATATACTAAGACACCCAGGAATAGCAAGCTTAGTTATGGAAGGAAGGGTCGAGGACAAGAACTGTAGGGGTAGACCAAGGTTAGAATATGTTAAACAGATTGCCTCAGATGTAGGGTGTGGTAGCTATGTAGAGATGAAACGATTAGCTCAGGACAGGGAGTCATGGAGAGCTGCATCAAACCAGTCAAAAGACTGATGACTCTAACAACAACAACTTGAAGCGTAGTGAACCTGGTCTGTACCAGATTCATCCATAGACATGCCCTAACGGACAAGCACGTATAATCCTTGTATCGGCCGCCATTATATACCCACAATCCGTCTAGTCAGACATAGTGGTAGTATCTCTTGACGTTTCAATTAACTGTTGTTCCATTTTAATATGGGCTTCTATCAAAGCCATAACAGTTTGTTTAAATGGGGTCAGATCTAAGTGATCTATTCTTAGATATATCAGTTGTAACATAACTCACGGTAATCTTATCAATACAAGAAGACACTGACAGTCTAAACAATCAACGGCTGTTCTGAAGATCGTTCCCTGGGCATGGCTTCACACCATCTACCATGCGCTAAGCAACCTGTAGTTTCCCTTGTGTAGACTAATGAACAACACCGTGATCGACTGGTCTTCAGTGTACTGATAGATCGGAGTGGTTAACTAGTTACAAATATGAAAACTGACTGAATTGGACTTAAAAATCCAAGTATTAGGTTATTACTGGTCTGTGACAAAGTACTAATTCTAGACAAAGTCTAGCATATGTCCATGTAGAAACATAAATATTTCCACTAATGTCTGTAGAAAAAAAATTCAATCACCTCAGTGATTCTCCTTGCCGGAAACTTACTAAGTTCCACTTCGTAGCGCAGCACTTTTTGTGACTATCACAACTTTGAAAATTACTTCAGCGTAGATCCGGCAACCATGTGCCTTGGCTCAGCGTAGCAGCAACTTGCTCGGCAAGTGCTTGTGTTGGAATGAGCTACTCATGCCTGCGCCAGCCGGCTTTTATTCAAAACTGTCAGGGTCACGCTGCATCAGCTGATATCTGGAAATCCTCATATCTCTGGTATCCCTGGTCCGATTTACTTGATACTAATTGCATTCTCTTTCATTTGGCCGTGCCAGTAATCTGATCCAAGTCTCAAGTCTCTACTCCATGATTAACTATTTAATCAATAAATAGCCTCGACCTCTGCTATTACTCGCTACGTCACTTGACATGCTCTTAGCGGTATATTCTTTCTAATTCCTTCTCGAAGCAATGTAGCGCGATATTCAAATATCTCAACTTTCAAAAGCGGCTGTAGCCTTTCCCTTGATATCTAGGTGTCTGAATCTTGGAATACCCATTCCTAGAGTTGGGCACATCCACCCCACACCTAGCAAAAAAATAAAAATTGAAAAATTTTTATTTTTCCTATCTACACATTAAATCATCTGGTTCTTGAATAATAAATCTTCAAATTCGATGCATTATAAGTTCCCACGATGTTACCAGTTCGTGTATTAGCGATTTCATAGCTTCCATTGTTGTTTACTTCCACAATACGATAGGGTCCAGCGTAAAGGCTTGCAAACTCCGAGTACACTCGATTTTGCACGTCAGATGGTGTAGGTCTTTTCACTAAAACAAGAGTTCCTACGCTCAAGGGTCTGCGAAAACGCTTTCCTCTCACTCTGCGCTCTCTTTTCTCAGCTTGGCTCCTCAACTTGTCTAAAGCTAGAGTTTCCCTCATCTGACGACTTGGCTCAATCTCAGGTGGAATAGAGATGATTCGATCCCATAATCTTGTTGGTTTAATTCCATGATGAAGCAACATGGGAATCTGTCCAGTACTCTCATGAATTGTAGAGTTGATGGATTCGGATGCTAAAGAGAGAACATCCATCCAGTTCCAATGCTCATTTGGACAATAGAGGCGGCAAAATTTTGCTATTTCAGCCATCACGCGTTCTGCTGGATTGCTCTCAGGATGTCTAATAGAACAAAACAATTGTCTAATCCCAAGATTATTCATGATGGTTCGAAATTCTAAAGATGTAAATTGAGGTCCACGATCTGATAAAAGGAATTCCGGTTTGCCTGCTTCCGGAATTACGCTGTCTCTAATTCTCTTCGCACAATATTTTGCGTTTGCCTTCTGAATTGGATGTAACATAGTGTATTTGCTGAAAACATCCATGGTCACCAGAATATATCGGTTACCTCTTTTAGACTTTGGGAGAGGACCATATAAATCAGTCGCGAAGATTTCACAAGGCTTAGAAGGAATAATAGGCCTTGGTAATTCTCTCAATAATCTAGAATTATGTTTACTCCTTTGGCATAAGTCGCATTCTCGAATAGTGTTTCTGACAGTATGTCTCATTCGCTCCCACGAAAATTTCTCTTGAATCATGTTGACCGTCTTATCTACTCCAGCATGACCTGCGATTCGATGTGCCATCCAGATAATGGGTTTTTGCATTCGAGGAGGTATCACTACTCTCAGCTTCGTATGGTCGGGATCTGCAAACTTGTAGATTAAACCATCTAACATCATAAAATCTCTTGAAATTCTTTCAGTTTCCACAAAATCATCATCATTTGGATCCATGTCTCCCTGTAGAAAACGAAAAATGTTTCTATAACGTCGGTCTCTCCTCTGGGATAAATGCAACAATCTTAACCTTCTCAAGGTATCTTCATCCTCCTGCGTCAGGATAACTTGAAAAACCTTAGATGTAGACTGCACTGCTCTACTCAATAAATCAGCTCCCACGTTCAACTTTCCAGGAGTGTGTTCAATAACTAGGTTGAATTGTTGAATAAAAAGTGACCATCTAGTTATCCTATCACTGGCAAAGTTTGTTCTCAAGATATACTCCAATGCGCGGTGATCAGTCCTCACAATTACTGAATGTCCAATTAACATTTTCTTCCACGACTCCAACGCGAATATTACAGCAAGTGCTTCTAACTCTGTGGTGTAATAATTCCTTTCTGATGGACGAAGTTTCCTGCTAATGAACGCCAGGTAACGTCTCATGTGATCTTCATCTTCTTGAAGAAGAATAGCTCCAATCCCTACGGTGGATGCATCAGATTCTATGATGAAATTTTTGGTAAAGTCAGGATACTCCAATTTCACGCTGTTTACCAATAGCCTCTTGGCATCTTGAAAGTATTGTTCACAATATTCATCCCATTTCCATTTGTTTCCTTTCTTTAATAATTCCTGCAATGGCGCTACCGTCTTGGTGAAGTTTGGACAATGCCCTGCAAAGAATTGGCATGTCCCGAGAAAACTGCGGACATTCCTCACTCTAGTAGGTCTAGGGAAACTTGCAATTGCCTGTATCTTCATCTCATTGGGACGGTATCCTTCTCCATCCAAAATGTGACCCAAAAATTTTATTTCCTTTCGAAAGAACTGACATTTTTGAAGGTTTACTTTAAAATTCGCTTTTCTCAAATCTGCGAGTAACATCTGAAGATGTAACAAATGTTCCTCCTTAGTCTCAGATGCGATTAAGATATCATCTATGTAACGAATTGCTATCTCTTTTACTTCAGGACTCAAATTTTGTTCCAGTGCTCTGATCAAAACAGATCCAGATGTTTTGACTCCAAATGGTAGACGGCGGAATACATATGTCTGCTGGTCAAACATAAATCCTGTAAACTTCTTGGAATCTTCACTAAGCCTAATGTGATTGTAGGACGAAGTGAGATCAATATTAGAGAACCAGACCTTGCCTTGGAATTTCCTTAACAGTTCCCTAATGATTGGTGGTCTGTCATACTCTGGCAGTAATCTTGAATTCAAATTTTGCGCGTCTAAACATAGTCTCAGACATCCATCTTGCTTAGACACTACTGCTAATGGATTGACATAAGATGTAGTGTACTTTTCAATCACCTTGTTGCTTTCCATCTCCTTGATAAGCACTTTTACCCTTTCTCGATGCTTTTCCTCAACCGGATACAATTTAGCATGAAAAGGTGCATCATCATTTACACGAATACGATATTCAAAATCTTTAATTTCACCAGGTTTAATATAAAAAATATCGTGATACTCTTCCAAAATTTTCCCTAGCTCTGGGGACTCCTTCTCAGTGTAGACTTCTCTTCCATCAGCTTCATGAAAAATCAGAGACCATTGAGCATCTCCCTCGATGTCTTCCTCTTCTTTTCCCTCGAAGTTAATCTCTTCGGTATTCTTGAATCTGATCGTCTCTGTCTTCATGTCTATTACTGCTTGATATTTCTGAATGAAATCCGCTCCCAATATCATGTCAAAAGCCATGTCCTTCATTACTACAAACACATGTCGGAAATCATGTCCTCCAATCGTAATACATAAGTATAATTGTGTTTTACACAGAGATATTTTGTTGGGTATTATTCCTTGGATCTTAATTCCTGATACTGGAATTTCCTCTAAATTCTCTTTGAGCTTCCACAGAATATAAAGCTTCTCACTCACAAGACAAAGCATAGCCCCAGTATCAATCAAAGTATCGACAGGCATACCGAATACTTCGCATGATATGATTGGCATTCTAATTCTTGTACCCATTTCTTTCCGTTCGTCATTCAGTTGAATTAAGTCATCATCCTCTGCTTGCCATTTAATAATTCTGGAAGTGAAAGTGTTCAAAATTCTATCTTCTACTGTGAATTCGAAGTTTTTTTTTTCGTTACCATTCCCCCGGGATTGTTGTGTTCCCGATGGACCTGGTTCATTGGGCCTCTGCTCCAAAAATTGCAAGTTATCTTGGTGTCTTGCTTCCAAGTTCTTCCTCGTCTCCTTGTTGAACTCTTCATGGGACTGACGAGTATCCACATTCCCTCTGTTATTGTAGTTGTCTCTACCATAGTATCTTCTTTCCTGGTACCTTCCTTGACTATCTCGTGGCCTTCTCCATCGAGTATTGTATCGATTTCCACCATCTGGTCTCGCATAAGGCTTGTAACTGTATCTGTTACTGTACTGATTCCATCCTCTCTTATTTGAATCTTCTCTCGGCGTTTTCTCTTCTCGCCCCTCTCGAATCTCTCGAGGTGTTTGAGAATAACTGTCGGCCATGACAGCGTACACAGCGTTGTTATTCTTTCCTCCCTTCTGATGGAAGAATTGAGCGTTCTTATGATCCAGCTTCTGTAATACTTCGTCAAATTGCTCCATATTATAGATATCAGCAGCGATCAAAGTCCTTTGGACGTCTGCTGGAAACTGACGTTTCAATGCAGTAATCAATTCGTTATCTGGCATCGGCGGATCTAAATGTTGAAGTTTAGACAGCTGTCCAGAAAAGTACGTAGAGTATCGAGTAGGTTGTGACGTCGAGAATCTCTTCGAATATAACTCTGCTCTGACTTGCTGCTGGGTTTCCGGGGACCAAAACGTTTTCAATAGCCCACGAGAAAACTCCTCAAAAGTGGTTAGAGTGGATCTAAATGCTCTAAACCAAAGAAGTGCAGGACCTTCCAAAAACTTCCCTATCACTCGGACCTGTCTTTCTTTAGGGATCTTGGAATCTTTCAGGTAATCCCCTGCTTCTCTCAAAAATTCCACGGGTGTCACAGAATCTCGCCCTGAAAATTTAGAAGGCTTATCTTCTATATTCTTAAATACAGTTATGGGGTTGGATTGAAATACTGTCCTGACCTCATCCTGTCTTTGACTATCCGTTTCTCTAGCTGCTCCTAGATTTATCTGTATCTGTTCTTTTCCCCTTACATTTGGCATTTTCAACATATGATCAGACTGTTTCTCGTCCTTTATTTGAGTTTTCATAGCCTCAAATTCCTTCTGGTTTTCTTCTGCCATTTTCTTAATTGCTTCACTTTCTTTACAATTCTCCTTAACATCAATGGATATCTGGTTCATAACAGCCTCATGACTTTTCAATGATCCTGTCATATCTGATATGTCCTTCTGAGTTGCTTGGATATCTTTGGAAATTACTTGAATATGGGATGACAAAGATTCCCTCTTGGTTTTCCAGCTTGAGTGTGTCTTTAATTTCATTGACAACTGTGGTTTTAATTTCAGTTTGTAACTCATTAATCACACCTTCTCTTATTTCTCCCATTACAAGTTCTTTGAATTGTTCTGTCAACCGTTGAACAACTAGAATTCCCATCTCATTACTCTCCTTCTTCACTCTGACTTCTAGGTTGATCATGTCTTCACCAACTTTCCTATGACCATGTTCTATCCTATCAGCTAAGCTTTGAGATCTAAGATCGGCATCGCGAAATTTATCGTCCATTAAACTTGCGTTAGTAGCTAATGAAGTTTCGAGCTCATGTGTTTTTTCGCATAATTTATTCATTTTACTCTCAAGTGTCATTTTCAAAATTTCAGAATTCTCTTTAAATTTAATTTCCATAGAATTAAATTTACTATTCAAATTTTCTTTCAAGTTACCTTTTAAAGAATCAGAACTTTCTTTAAGTTTATTTTCCAAAGAATCAGAATTTTCTTTAAGTTTATTTTCTAAAGAATCAGAACTTTCTTTAAGTTTATTTTCTAAGGAATCAGAATTTTCTTTAAGTTTATTTTCTAAATTTTCTTTAAGTTTATTTTCTAAAGAATCAGAATTTTCCTTAAGTTTTTCATCTAAACTTTCTTTCAAGTTATCTTTTAACTTGCTTTCTAACAAATCGGAATTTTCCTTAAGTTTATTTTCTAAAGAATCAGAATTTTCTTTAAGTTTCTTTTCTAAAGCCTCTGTATTTTCTTTCATAATGGCGGCTACACGCCGTCCAGCTTCTTTTGAACTCTCCTCCAAACTCCTCATCATCCTCATCATTTCTTCCATAATTTCAATTATTATTCAAAGCTTAGGGGTATACAATATTGGCAAACACAAGCTTATAACTAGAACAAGAAATATGAATAGCTAATTGGAACACTCTAATAAAATGAGATTTGTCCTAATGTCGACGTGATGGAAAAACAAAATGTTCTACTTTTACGAATTACATTTACCACAATATCACAAGAAAAATATGCAAGTTCTCAAATATCCTCCACCTGGATTCTAATAATGTGTATGTCCAGTCATCGAACGTTTACTACTGAATTTACTTGACGCCCTAATGGTTAAGCCATTCTCAAAAATAATCAAACCCATTCTAATTATTAATCCAGTTAAATTTTTAATTTTCCCCACTAATTGGGTTTCCTACTAATTTATTCATCCAAACCAGACATCTCTCAACTCACAAAATATTTATATAAAAATTATCACAATTTAAATCGGCATGCGATTGACCATGTCTAAATCGGGACCCACGTTCGAAGCCATTTCTCTCTCTATCTTATTTTATGTGCCCGTTTAGACCGGAGTCCGCACGACCACATATGCATTTTACCAATAATCAGTCAGCACGAGAGTCAAAATACCCCGGAGCGCCTGATGGGTTAAAGCTAATCGCAAAAACGACATCAAATGAAAAAAATGCTTTACTGATTTTTGGCTCAATGCAACAATAAGGATAGAAGGAGATTCAATTGGGCGTAACACATCAAGTAAAATTATCTCAGTTTATTTTGAATTTAAAATTGACTGCAAAGATGCTCAAAGCAGCATCACTCACGTGTGGCGACCCACACTCCTATTTACACAATATACAGAAATTTTCCAAACACATTTGACAATTATTTTTTGGAAACACAAGTCTGATTAATAGTCCTGTAGACTGTGTTCCAAAATTATTAATGATTAAATCTGTTCAAATTTAATTGTCTCTACTGGAAATATCGTAGTTCACTGTTTGAATTTTTACATAATATTAACACTCGTAGAATAAATGTTCATAGAATTTTTAACTTTCACTTATTTTTCCAGTTTCAAAAAATATATTGTCGAAAAATATTATTATCATTGAATCAACACACATTATTTACACATATTAATAACATCATCTGAAAAGTATTTGACCTTGAGCATAGCATCGAAGAACTGTGCGAAGCACAACAAAAATTAATTGTTCTTCTGACATTAAACATTTCGAGAAGTGACTCGATTATGAACTTCAAGTTCCTAACAAAATATATGATTTCTGAATCATCAACTTGATCAATAAATTGTTGAACCATTCAACTATTTGATTTTCCACTTGGAATCATTATTATAACAAGATGTTCAGTAAAGAACATATAGCCTACTTTCTCCTAAATGCATGGGTATTGTTATAAACATTTGTCCTTTTAAAGGAGTATAATTGAATGTTGGTTGTAGTAGCTTGTTGAAATACAACGTGCTATAGGGATATTAAACATGAATATGAGGTGCCCTTTGCTAGTGCTACCTCTGTAAAAAATTTATTCAATTCGGTTTCACCGTGATTGAATTGATCTGGGGAATGGATTTGCACACATACATGGTCGCTATTTGCAAACTATTGGGCTGATGACCTTGTAGTCAGTCATAAGATGCTTTCCACAAAAAGGCATGTTGTTGCAAAATCCGGTAGAGATCAAATTATTAGGAGGAATGAAATTTGATTTAAGCTTTTAACATTTGGGTGGCCGTCATTCCGTTTCCGTCAAGATGGCGGCGATATAAAACATGACACTGAGGTGCCTTTTGCTAGTGCTACCTCTGTACCAAATTTTGTTCAATTCGGTTTCACCGTGTTTCAATTGATAGGGGGAATCGATTTGCACACATACTTGGCCACCATCTGCAAACTATTGGGCTGATGATCTAGCAGTTTGGTCAGAATATGCTTCCCACATAAAGATTTGTTGTTGCAAAATTTGGTAGAGACTAGATTATTAGGTTGGTCGTAATTACATTTTAGCCTTTAACATTTGGGTGGCCGCGATTACGTTTCCGTCAAGATGGCAGTGATATAAAACATGACACTGAGGTGACCTTTTCTAGTGCTACCTCTGTACCAAATTTCGTTCCATTCGGTTTCACCGTGTTCGAATTAATAGGGGTAATCGATTTTGACACAAAGATGGCCGCCATCCGCAAACTATTAGGCTAATGACCTATTAGATTTGTCAAAGGATGCTCCCTTCATAAATGTATGTTGTTGCAAAATTTGGTAGAGATCGGATGATTAGGTTAGTCGTAATTTGATTTAAACTTTGAACATTTGGGTGGCCGCCATTACGTTTCCGTCAAGATGGCGGCGATATAAAACATGACACTGGGGTGCCCTTTGCTAGTACTACCTCTGTACCAAATTTCGTTCCATTCGGTTTCACTGTGTTCGAATTAATAGGGGCAATCGATTTTCACACAAAGATGGCCGCCATCCGCAAACTATTAGGCTAATGACCTATTCATTTGGTCAAAGGATGCTTCCTCTATAAAGGTATGTTGTTGCAAAATTTGGTAGAGATCGGATGATTAGGTTAATCGTAATTTGATTTAAGCTTTGAACATTTGTGTGGCCGCCATTACGTTTCCGTCAAGATGGCGGCGATATAAAATATGACACTGAGGTGTCCTTTGCTAGTGCTACCTCTGTACCAAACTTTGTTCAATTCGGTTTAACCGTGTTCGAATTAATAGGGGTAATCGATTTTGACACAAAGATGGCCGCCATCCGCAAACTATTAGGCTGATGACCTATTAGTTTGGTCGAAGGATGCTGCCCCCATAAAGGTATGCTGTTGCAAAATTTGGTAGAGATCCGATGATTAGGTTAGTCGTAATTTGATTTAAGCTTTGAACATTTGTGTGGCCGCCATTACGTTTCCGTCAAGATGACGGCGATATAAAACATGACACTGAGGTGTCCTTTGCTAGTGCTACCTTTGTACCAAATTTCATTCCATTCGGTTTCACCGTGTTCGAATTGATAGGGGGGGGGGACAGACATTCAGAGCAGGGCTGGCATGCGAAATTAAATTCATGGCTGTGGGGGCGAAAATAATTTAATTTCGCCGTGAGCGCGATATTCGGGAGCGAAATTATAATGATTGTCGGCGCGTAATTAAATCAAAGCGAAACTTAATTCTAAGCGAAATTAATTTCGTTCCAGGCTTTTAATTTCGCTCCCGGCGCGAAATTAATTTAGTTCCAGACTTATAATTTCGCTCCCGGCGCGAAATTAATTTCGTTCCAGACTTTTAATTTCGCTCCCGGCGCGAAATTAATTTCGTTCCACACTTTTAATTTCGCTCCCGGCACGAAAATAATTTAGTTCCACACTTTTAATTTCGCTCCCGGCACGAAAATAATTTAGTTCCAGACTTATAATTTCGCTCCCGGCGCGAAATAAAATTCGTTACAGCCTTTTAATTTCACTCCCGAGGCGAAATAAAATTCCCAAACGTTATTAAGTTTCACTCTCTGACGTGTATTTAAAATGCATGAAACATTTAATTTCGTTGTTGAAATTAAAAAACAGTATATTTTTTTCGAGAGTTAAATAATGTTCTGTACGATGTTCAAAGTCCTGACGTCTGTCTGTCAGGTAGTCAACCCGAAGGCTGGTTGGATCCTCAAAAACTACCGCGGTAGGTTATGTGGGTAGATACCCACAAAAACCCAAGGCAGCGCTATAGTGAGGCGTACTAGGCAAGATGAGGACTGAGGTAGTTTGCTATTGCTTTCCTCACTGAGTCAGAACAGCAGTACTAACCCTATGAGTAGAACCCTTCACAGCATTCACAGGCACTGACTGTGGCCTGAATGTCATTACTAAGCACACCCATACCTCAGTAGCTTCCATATAATCACAGCCATGTGTGAGACTGAGACAGCGGTGAAAAGCCACATTTTACTATAGCCTGTGCCAACAGTCAAATGCAAATGAGTCGTCAAGTTACAAAACTCGTTTAATCCACTTGTGAATAAGGATCATTTTCATGAGAAACGTTTCTCTGGACTTTGTCTCACGTATCTTTTGTTTTCTACTTTTGGTTTGTGTTTTTGGTTTTGTGTTTGCTTTGTGCTTTTGCTTTTGAATTTGACTTTTTGCTTTTCTTTCTTGGTTTTGCGTATGTTTTCTGCTTTTGATTTTTAAAATTTTGCTTTATGTTATTTGTTTTCTGCTTTTGCTTTTGTTTTTGAATTTTGCTTCGTCTTTTTCGTTTTTGTTTTATGTTCGTTTTCTGCTTTTGCTTTTTTGAATTTTGCGTTTTGCTTTATGTTCCTTGTCTTCTGCTTTTGCTTTTGTTTTTTGTGTTCTGCTTTTGCTTTTTGCTTCGTTTTTTCTTTTGGTTTTGTGTTTGTTTTCTACTTTTGCTGTTTTTGAATGTTGCTTTTTGCTTTGCGTTTCTTTTTTATTCTGCTTTTGCTTATGTGTTTGAATTTTGCATTTTGCTTCGTGTTTTGTGTTTTTGTATTTGTTTTCTGGGAAATCAAAATAAAACAAAATTAACAAAACAAAATAAAACAAAACAAAAAAACAAGACAATTTGAAACAAAATAAAACGAAATAAAGTAAAACAAAATAAAATTAACAAAACAAAATAAAGCAAAATAAAATATTTTTTTTTATTTAGTCAATTTACCCTCTAGGTTGGTGGTTCCCACGGACTCAGCGAGGGAACTCACCACTACCGCCTCTATGGGCAGTGTCCTGGAGCTTGGAACATCTGGTAGGGATGGATACAACTGGGGTGGTGTGATCAGCACTTCGCTCAGGCGGTCTCACCTGCAAAGCGAACAGGGACCTCATGAGGGATGGGATGGAAGGTTGGGATGGAGAGGCTAGGAAGAGGGAAGGAGGCGGCCGTGGCCTTACAGTAGGTACCATCCCGGCATTTGCCCGAAGACGAAGTGGGAAACCACGGAAAACCACTTCGAGGATGGCTGAGGTGGGAATCGAACCCCCTCTACTCATTTGGACCACCCGAGGCTGAGTAGACCCCGTTCCAGTCCTCATACCACTTTTCAAATTTCGTGGCAGAGCCGGGAATCGAACCTAGGACCTCCGGGGCGGCAGCTAACCATGCTGACCGCTACGCTACGGAGGCGACAAAATAAAATAAAACAAAATAAAATAAGGTATAATGGGGGGCATGATCACCTCCTTTGAGGGGCAAGACAGACACATCAAACAGATGGAGGAGGGAGTTATGAGCAATGACTGCGTCGGGGTGGTATTGAAGGAAGGACGGGTAGATTCTGGGAAAAGGACGAGGGTGGCGTCGATGTGATGTAGGTAGATGTCTAGGTTATGAAGTTCTACGGCCGAACGGGAATGTAGGTTGAGGTCGGTCATTAGAATGAAATGGGGGAAGATTTCAGACACGTGGGTAATGAAGTCTTTGGGGATGGGGTGGTAGGGATGAATATAGATGGTGGCTAGGTGTAGGACGCGGGAGCAAATAAGGCTATCGGGGAAGAAAAAAAACAGATTTCATTTCAGACACAAAATGAAATGTACCATGCATTTTCATTTCAGGCCGGGGAGGGGGGGGGGGGGGATAAAATACCGGGAACGAAATTGACGGTCGTTAACAAATTTTATTTCGCGCCAGGAGCGAAATTAAAAGTTTGCAAAGAATTTTATTTCGCGCCAGGAGCGAAATTAAAAGTCTGAAACGAATTTTATTTCGCGTCAGGAGCGAAATTAAAAGTCTGTAATGAATTTAATTTCGCGCCAGGAGCGAAATTAAAAGTCTGTAACGAATTTCATTTAGAGCCGGGAGCTAAATTAAAAGTCCGTAATGAATTTAATTTCGCGACAGGAGCGAAATTAAAAGTTTGTAACGAATTTAATTTCGCGCCAGGAGCGAAATTAAAAGTTTGTGACGAATTTAATTTCGCGCCAGGAGCGAAATTAAAAGTTTGTAACGAATTTCATTTCGCGCCGGGAGCTAAATTAAAAGTTCGTAATGAATATAATTTCGCGCCAGGAGCGAAATTAAAAGACTGCAACGAATATCATTTCGCGCCAGGAGCGAAATGTTATTCCATTGAACAATTTCATTTCGCGACGCTAAATTAAATTGATAATACATTTCATCTCGCATGCCAGCCCTGATTCAGAGTACCACACACTCACACACACACACACACAGACAGACACACTTTCTTTCGCCCTGTAGTGATCTCATAAGTCTACTTTCATTTTTTGCAAAAATCGAAAGTAGGCTAAAAAATATTTATATTCATGGCCATTTTCGTAATTTTCACAACTTGCAATTCTTCGACAGAATGCGGAAATAAGAATTGTAGCTTCATAATAAATTCATTTAGTTCATGGCACTAGGATTGAAAATATCCTTCAAATTATTCGTGGTTAAAGAATTATTTTTAATTGGCAGTGGCCCATTCTATTATTTGTGTAAGAACACAATATTACAACAACAACGGCAAAGGTCTTCCTCTGAAGAAGAATAAACTACTATCATGACAAATCCGGGTTCTAGCAAAATCAAAGTCTAAATGGAATTCGTAAACAAGGTTGAAATAAGAACTGATGGTTTCTAAGAAATAACCTTCGGGGCATTCATACGACGAAATGTGTAGCTCCAATACTCTTACTATAAACCTGAGCCATCGAACCTGCTATTTGATTGATGCTCGAAAAAACCTCTTCATTCCTGCGACTTAAACATGCGCACCTGGGAATGGCATTTCAACTACTCCACACATATAAATTTTCTTCCCTAAATTTATACAATAAATCAAGCCTCTGCTTGTTATCAACACTGGAAGATTAATAAACTTACAAGTTTATTTTATTTTACCATTCAGTTCAACCCGTGAATTTACCATACTTATGAAAATCTTTATTTCACTTTCGAGTGTATTTACGTCATGATTTTATATAAATACAAAAATATCCTATTTGATACAAATATCATTTGCTTCCCGTTTCATGCCTCTCCGTGTTATCTGAAAAATATACTTTGCTCATTGCAAATATCAACTGTTCAACCAGAACTGAAATGTTGGTTGAATGCGGGCTTGCGCTAACCACTCTCCTTCGGAAAATCTCCTGTTCCAAACTAGAAATGATTAAACTACTTCATAGGCTCTCTCTCAATACATATGATTATTATAAAATATAATATCCAAGAATTATTTAGAAAAATTATGAAAATTATTATTATTATCAGTGGATTATTATTATTA
Source organism: Meconema thalassinum (assembly GCA_946902985.2). Taxonomy (NCBI): domain Eukaryota; kingdom Metazoa; phylum Arthropoda; class Insecta; order Orthoptera; family Tettigoniidae; genus Meconema; species Meconema thalassinum. Next base: position 403,352,431 of record OX336393.1, on the reverse strand, counting down.
TTATTTGTTATATCATTTTAAATGTGTTTAGTTATCATCTCATTATGTGAGAATCCACATGTTCGAATCTTCGAATATGGAAAAAATATCCATTCCTCAACAAAAATAATTTAACTCAACCTTCACATCGACGGTTTTCCGTGATATCCCTAAAATATGAAATATTCAAATAAATGCTCGAAATGCTCGGTCATCGATCCTAAACTGTTCTGAGTGCAGAAAATACTCAGAATAACTCTAATAAGTCTTGCGTAAATCATTGCAAGATTTAAATACGAAGAAAAAAAATGTGTTGGTCATCTGCAGAAAAATAGTTTGTTCCAATTAGCTAGGCATAATATAATTCAAATGTGGCTTACATTTCTTGATGGTCTTGAAGCGTAGTGAACCTGGTCTGTACCAGATTTATCCATAGACATGCCCTATCGGACAAGCACGTATAATCCTTGTATCGGCCGCCATTATATACCCACAATCCGTCTAGTCAGACATAGTGGTAGTATCTCTTGACGTTTCAATTAACTGTTGTTCCATTTTAATATGGGCTTCTATCAAAGCCATAACAGTTTGTTTAAATGGGGTCAGATCTAAGTGATCTATTCTTAGATATGTCAGTTGTAACATAACTCACGGTAATCTTATCAATACAAGAAGACACTGACAGTCTAAACAATCAACGGCTGTTCTGAAGATCATTCCCTGGGCATGGCTTCACACCATCTACCATGCGCTAAGCAACCTGTAGTTTCCCTTGTGTAGACTAATGAACAACACCGTGATCGACTGGTCTTCAGTGTACTGATAGATCGGAGTGGTTAACTAGTTACAAATATGAAAACTGACTGAATTGGACTTAAAAATCCAAGTATTAGGTTATTACTGGTCTGTGACAAAGTACTAATTCTAGACAAAGTCTAGCATATGTCCATGTAGAAACATAAATATTTCCACTAATGTCGGTAGAAAAAAAATTCAATCACCTCAGTGATTCTCCTCGCCGGAAACTTACTAAGTTCCACTTCGTAGCGCAGCACTTTTTGTGACTATCACAACTTTGAAAATTACTTCTGCGTAGATCCGGCAACCATGTGCCTTGGCTCAGCGTAGCAGCAACTTGCTCGGCAGGTGCTTGTGTTGGAATGAGCTACTCATGCCTGCGCCAGCCGGCTTTTATTCAAAACTGTCAGGGTCACGCTGCATCAGCTGATATCTGGAAATCCTCATATCTCTGGTATCCCTGGTCCGATTTACTTGATACTAATTGCATTCTCTTTCATTTGGCCGTGCCAGTAATCTGATCCAAGTCTCAAGTCTCTACTCCATGATTAACTATTTAATCAATAAATAGCCTCGACCTCTGCTATTACTCGCTACGTCACTTGACATGCTCTTAGCGGTATATTCTTTCTAATTCCTTCTCGAAGCAATGTAGCGCGATATTCAAATATCTCAACTTTCAAAAGCGGCTGTAGCCTTTCCCTTGATATCTAGGTGTCTGAATCTTGGAATACCCATTCCTAGAGTTGGGCACAGTACGGGCAAGCCTTCTCTGCAGAACGACGGATACCTCTGCTTCCCTGGTATGCCCGTTCGCCTGACATGTCGCCCATCGAACATGTCTGGGATATGGTCGGTCGGCAACTTGTTCGTTCAGGTCCATCTTAAACCACTGTAGATGCTTTGTGGACGCGCCTACAAACCGCGTGGGATGGTATTCTCCAGCAGCGTATTCAAGCGCTGTATGATTTCATGCCACGACGTCTAGCGGTTCTGAGTGCAGCACGTGGTGGCGCGACACAGTACTGAAGATCGACCGTCAACGTGCATGTACCGGACTGTCCTTCTAATCAATAATGTATTGTCATGTCTCTAATCTCTAGTATAAAGTGCAATGTGGTCACATCTCTTGTTTTTGGTGTTTCACTTTCTACAAACAGCACTGTATTATGTGAGGTCTAGCTGACACCGTATTTTTCGGACAAGGAAACAAGTAGTTCCGAGGAGAAGTAAAGCCTTTTTTCATACATCCTACTTATGTTAATTGCCTCTATCAACATACAAAATTTCAGTTTGATTCATTATTTCGGATGGTCGCCATGTCGGATTGTTATATGTGTAGGCCATAGAGTTATGTACTGTACCATCATCATCATCATCTTGTACAGTTTCCAGCCCCAGGCTGGGTCTGTTTGGAACATAAGCCTCGCCACTTAGTTCTTTCTTCCCACCACCTCTCCGCTGTCACTCTGGTCCAGTCCTCGCCTCTCTTCTTGACACATTCCTCCACTCCTTTCAGCCATCTATCTCTTGGTCTTCCCCTTGGTCATTTCTTCTGCATCTGCATCTCATGTATCCTCTTGGGAATCTTCTTCTCATCCATTCTCTTTAAGTGTCCATACCACCCCAGTCTTGATGTCTCAATCCTACCTTGCAAGGGGTCCTCTTTCACAATTTCCCTGACCTTTTTCATTCCTCAACCTGTCTCTTCTTGTTATTCCGATCCTACTTCGCAGGAACTTCATTTCACCTGCCTGTATTCTGCTTATATCTCTTTTCTTGATTGTCCACGTTTCTGAAGCATAGGTCAGTATCGGGATATAGTAGCTTCTGTATAACACTTCCTTGCTTTTTTGTGGGACATCTTTATTCCACACTAAGCTCTTAATGCTTCTCAGAAATGCTTCTGCCTGTCTGCCACGTTCCGTAATCTCTTTGTCATTTCTCCCATTTTCCACCACTATACTTCCCAAGTACTTGAGACTTTCCACCTTCTTCAGCTGTCCACCTCCAAGTGTTATCCCACTCATTGGTCTGTCCTTTTTCCTGGTCGTTAACAGGATCTCACATTTACTGATGTTGAACTTCCATCCGTACTCTCCCACTGTTTCTTCCCAAGCCTTCAGTTGCTCCTGAATTTCCTCCTCCTTGTTTCCCCAGACCATGAGATCATCTGCAAACACCATTGCTTTCATCTTATCTTCTCCTATCTTTCCTGCTATCCGTGTCATTTCCTCGTCCATAACCACAATAAAGAGAAGGGGTGACAGCGCACTACCCTGTTTCAGGCCACTCATTTGTCTGAACCAGTCTGTTCTTTCCCCTCCAACTTTCACACAACTCACACTTCCACAATACATCTCCTTCACTCTGCCTACAGTCTCTTTTTCCACTCCCATGTTTTCCATTGCTTTCCAAACCTTCTCCCTACACACACTATCATAGGCCTTTTCGATGTCCAGGAAGGCCATCAACAGATCCTTATGTACTGTACCATTAAAGGAAAATCATTGCGTAGGTTCATTATTCAAACTTTCACTTAGTTCGCATGAATACGACACAAGAAATGAAAACCTAATTTTAAAATTTCGTACAGCCGCCATCTTGAGGTTATGTAAACAATTGAACTAAATTAGATGCCAGTGCATTACAATGTGTATAAACATTTACTGTATCACATTTCACTGCGCTCAGATGGTTAAATCGTGAGAAAAGTCTATTAAAATGTTTCAAATTCGCTTGGCTGCCATGGTCGTTTTGTACTTTCCAGGTTTTTGAAAGTTGCATAGATAAACTTGTAGTGCCATTTATCACCTGAGTCGTCTAGTATCAAAACCGGCCAAGTCACTGAAGGCATATTTTTCAGTATGGATGAAAAGCCTCTCGAGACAAAGCAATGGTGGTCACAAAAGATTTTATTGCATATTTATATCCGTAATGGTTTAATATTTAAGTTCTGCTATTTTGAGAAATCTGATTCATAATGAACCCATCTTTTTTGCTAATATTAATTTTGACTTGGCCGTTTTTGTTGCAATTTGGTATAATTTTAGTCTTTTTTGTAAAACTTTTCTTTTTAAATTCCAAACTCCAGTGAAAGAAGGCAATTAAATTAAAATAAATTGACATTGCAATTACCTGTCTTTATTGCAATAAAAACTAAAGCATACTGCTTAAATTGGATAGTAATATATGAAGATGAACATCAGAAATCTAAGGAGAATACAAAATAGGTATTATATCACTAAAAGTTAGTAGTTCACTTAGATCTTGAACACAGTAAAAGAAAATGAGTTACTTATTAAAATAGGAACAATATACACGTTACACTACACAATAATGACAAAATACGAGCACACAGGATATACGATTGCTTTCGCGGTAAGAAGCCCGCGAATACGGAAGTCAGTGTTGCAAACGAATAAAATACAAATTATTATGACTTCGAAGAGTATACAATATAAGGAACAATGTTGCCTACTGATATTATCACATTCTTGCATAATCTAACAACGCAAGATTCCAAACAATAATGCTCCGACATGAAGATTGCTACTCGTTCTTTGACATGGCCGGTTATGAAAGCACTGCCTGCATGACTTGGCCCATTTTGTTGCACGACCAAGAATTCAGTGCTCTGTAACATGAAGACATGGACGATTTTGAAGCATATTCTTTTTTTCGCCTGATAGTGCTATACTTCTACTTCAAATTGATAACCTTAACTCATTTTCGTAAATTTTGTGACTTGGCCGGTTTTGATACTAGACGACTCACCTATAGACTATCAGAGATATTGAATCCCGGTGAAGTATTTCGCACAGCCGCCGTTTTGAGGTTATCTAAACAATTGAACTAAATTTGATGCCAGTGCATTACTATGTGTATAAACATTTGCTGTACCAAGTTTCATTGCGTTTGGATGGTTAAATCGCGAGAAAAGTCTATTTAAAAGTCACAACTTTGCTTGGCCGCCATGTTGGTTTTGTAGTTACCAGATTTTTCGAAAGTCTCATAGGTGAACATCCAGTAGTGCCCTTTACCACCGTACAAAATTTCAGGGTGATATCGGAAATAGTTTCGGAGATATCGAATGCTGGTGAAATATTTCGCACAGCTGCCATGTTGGATTGGTGAGACGTTATAAAATTTGAAGGGCATGGTCGGGGTCAGCGAAAGTGGTGCTATGACCTTACCAAGTTTCATTGAAATCGCTCCAGCCGTTTAGAAGTTATTAGAGGGACACACACACATGGACAAAAGGTGATCTCATATGGCTGTTCTTTCATACAATGAAAATAGGCTAAAACATAATTTTACTGCATTTTCAAACCAGAAAATCTCTTCTGTTCAACTGATTTGTATACAGTAAGTACTGTGCACTACGGAGCTTATTAGAGGCGTGTGCTTGAAGTATGGCCTCCTTGATAGCCTCGGCCGATAACCTAGATGTTAGGCCCCTTAAAACAACAATTATCATCATCAACCTTGATAGCCTTGTGTTCTGAAACCCGCCGGTGCCAAACCGAAGCGCAAAAAGCCAGTGCTCCGCATCGTCTCTTTTCTTTTAGGGCATAGCTTTTCTTGATGGTTGGTTGGTTCCTCAGTTTAGGGGCTGCAACAACGCAGTCATGTAGCCCCGTGTACTTTGGGCGTGTGTAGAATCTGTCTGATAACCGGTGTTAATTGTGATGGCTGTATTAGTGTAAGTTATCTGTAATTCAGATAAGGACTGCGGACGATCAATTTCAAGTAGTTCCTACTTTTGCTACCAAATGCTACCGTCAACGACACCTAACTGTGAACTTGGCTATTAGATGCCACCGCAACTGGGAACCTGGCGACGAACGTTGGAACTTAATAGAGCGATAATCATAGCCATAAATCTATGACATGGGCCCGCCAGCTTTACTTCCCCTCTGAAGGAAGGCATACTGAGGGATGTTTAACGCTCTTACAAATCCGATGACTTCTGTCGGGTTTGAACCCGCTATCTTGAGCATAGAAACTCAGCATGCTACCAACTACGCCACCGAAACCGGTCTTTTCTTTTCTTGATGTGGTATTCAATTTTGCTTAGTCAAAGACAAAAGGTTAGCAGTAGCTATAAATTCTTTGTACAAGTCGACTAGCTAGTACCGACTTGATTGCTATGTGCTAAGCAGCTTTGGATCATGACTTGTGACGTCATATCTGGAATATTAGTCCACTATCTACTGTAGTTCACTACGGGAGAAAATGTAGCTTTATGACACAGTCTTAGTCTTAGACGGGGAGAGCCTTCAGTGCAAGCACTTTTTGGGGAAATGGCAAAGTTCCCGGGAATTCACCCATCACTAAGCCTGAGTCTGAGCCATACTGCACTGATCAAGATACGGCAACGGGTGCACTCAACCTCGTCAGGCAAAACTCAGTTATCCTGGAAGTGGATTTCCGTGGTTTTCCACATCTACTCCAGGCAAATGCCGGGATGGTTCCTAACGTAAGGTCACGGCCGCCTCCTCCTCAATCCTTACACACTACTACAGACAACACAATAGACTAACACAGGCTATCATGAAAATGAAAATCCACAGCCTGCTTCCAGTCGACCGACCGGGTCAGGGAATGGAATGAATGAAGCTCCCATCTAGCGGCGAGGATATGAACTGTGCCGTCTGCCGAAGCATGTCGTACTCCCCCGGGGCAATGGTTAAATAAATGACAGATGAAATGAAATGACAGTGGAGAGTGTTGCTAGAATGAAATTTTTGACAGGAGAAACCGGAGTACCCTGAGAAAAACCTGGCTGCCTCCGCTTTGTCCAGCACAAATCTCACATGGAGTGACCGGGATTTGAACCACGGAACCAGCTGTGAGAGGCCGGCGTGCAGCCACTCAAGCTACGGAGGCTTACACACAAGCGACCATACAAATCCAAAACACATCCTTGTACACGGCGCTAATTGATCACAATGTACAAGCCTCTCAAATGAAACTACAGCCGCAAACACTGAAGATACAACTGGCAGGTGATATCTACTGTAAAGCTCTGCACGGATAAACCCGAGGATATCCGCAAAATATTTTGCCATGAGGATATAGTTTACATGGCTGTGCGGATAGCGGATAAGCTGCGGATAATGTTTGGAGAAAATTTGCGGATAGTTTTTAGAATACAATCCGAACTTGTTGAATATCATTCCTAGGACCCGGATGTTTATGACATATGTTTTCCGTTACCGTATGATTTCTTCTTTCATGACAAACGTGAGATGATGATTTAAGTTAATCTCATTCAAATTATGTCATTTCGCATAATTAACACTCCGAACAGGAAAGGATTGCAATTTAAAACATAGCACATGACATACTTAGCCTAAGGGAACGAATTTTTCCTCAAATGTCTAAGTATGTTGCTTTAGTAATTTATGCTTTATCTAATTAAAAACAAGATGTTCAGTAAAGAACATATAGCCTACTTTCTCCTAAATGCATGGGTATTGTTATAACTCTTTGTCCTTTTCAAGGAGTATAATTGAATGTTGGTTGTAGTAGCTTGTTGAAATACAACGTGCTATAGGGATATTAAACATGAATATGAGGTGCCCTTTGCTAGTGCTACCTCGGTAAAAAAAAATCATTCCATTCGGTTTCACTGTGTTTGAATTGATATGGGGAATGGATTTGCACACATACATGGCCGCTATTTGCAAATTATTGGGCTGATGACCTTCTAGTCAGTCATAAGATGCTTTCCACAAAAAGGCATGTTATTGCAAAATCTGGTAGAGATCAAATCATTAGGATGGTCGTAATTTGATTTAAGCTTTTAACATTTGGGTGGCCGTCATTATGTTTCCGTCAAGATGGCGGCGATATAAAACACGACACTGAGGTGCCCTTTGCTAGTACTACCTCTGTAACAAATTTCGTTCCATTCGGTTTCACCGTGTTCGAATCAATAGGGGGAATCGATTTTCACACAAAGATGGCCGCCATCCGCAAACTATTAGGCTGATGACCTATTAGTTTGGTCAAACAATGCTCCCCCCATAAAGGTATGTTGTTGCAAAATTTGGTAGAGATCGGCTGATTAGGTTAGTCGTAATTTGATTTAAGCTTTGAACATTTGTGTGGCCGCCATTACGTTTCCGTCAAGATGGCGGCGATATAAAACATGACACTGAGGTGTCATTTGCTAGTGCTACCTTTGTACCAAATTTCGTTCAATTCGCGTTCACCGTGTTCGAATTGATAGGAGGGGGGGGGGCAGACATTCAGAGTACACACACTCTCTCACACACACACACAGACTCACACACACACACACATACACACACACACAGAGACAGACACACTTTTTTTTCGCCCTGTGTTGATCTCATAAGCCTACTTTCATTTTTTGCAAAATTCGAAAATAGGCTAATATGATTGTAATGCCAGTAGATTCGGATAAGAAACGTGGGAATGCGGATAACAGTTGAGTGGTTGCGGGGCGGATGCGGATAACGATTTGATTATCCGCGCAGGGCTCGAACTGATATCCTGACGTTGGCTGGAATGACGCTGGGAACTCAAAGCTCAGCGCGGTGTCGGTTGCGAAATTTACCGAGCTTGCAGTATCTGACGTCACTGCCCGACAGGTGGTCTGGAGTGTTAAGTTACGGCGAAGACTGATAAGGGACGCACGTGAACTGTATACTTGCCAGGCGTGCCAAAGAGACACAAAATCTGGCACTGCCGACAGTTCTAGGATTTGAGTGTCCCGAGAGTCGATCTTGACAACCCTACAGTACCTTGAAGTTCCTGCAAATAGCATGTACTCCATTGCACTACAGCCCATGAGGGTTCTGGCCTACAAAGCCACCGCTGCTCAGACACTTGACCTGTAGCGTGGTCAATGCGATGTTACCATTATTTATGGCTTTCTTGACTAGGGTGCTCCCTCCCTGATCAGCGAGCTAGCCTACTCATTTGTCCTCTCAAGGCTGAGTGCACCCCGTCTCATCCCTCGCGCCAGTATAAAGTAAATAAAAGGTGGCTTCGGTGGCGTACTGTAGTTAGTGGCATGCTGAGCTTCTATGCCCAAGATCGCGGGTTCAAACCCGGCCGAAGTCGTCGGGTTTTTTAAGAGCGTTAAAATCCCTCAGTAGTAAAGCCGGCGGGCCCATGTCAAAGATTTATGGCATGTAATAGAACCATCCACTAACCAAATTCTGTAGAAAATTTCAGTCTTCGTTTTCGCATTGTATCCGTGATCTTTTCGGAATACTTGTAGAGATCCTCATTTCTCCTTCATTTTCATGTTCCGTCTGTGGTCTTCTGCGGTCCAAGAATTTTCCTCTATTTTCCTTTCCGTCGTTTGTTTTTCTTTTCCTCTTTCTGATTTATTTCGACTGCTTTTCATTATTATGATTGTTTTATATTTATTGATTTTCACCACCGACAGCGGTTGCTACGCTCAATAAAGCACTGTGATAATGATAATAATGTTATTGGTTTTACGGCCCTTTTAAATACACTGGCTTTTTAGAGACGCCTGGGTGCCGGAATTTTGCCCCGAAGGGGATCTTTAACGTGCCAGTAAATGTACTGACACGGCTCCCTCGCATTTGCGCACCCTCAAATGCCAGCCGACTGCGCCAGGTTTCGAACCTGCAACCCTGGGCTCAGCAAGCGAGAACGTTACCCCTGAGCCAAAGCACTGTGATAGGCCATGGGGCCAAGCTCTCTGCGGACTTGGTAGACATGGGTTCGAGCCAGCCGTCGGCGGTCCTTGAAATGGTTTTCCGTGGTTTCTAATTTTCAACTCCAGGCAAATGCTTGGACGGTACCTTCTGACAGGCCAAGGCCGCTTCCTTCCACATCCTTGCCCAGTTTCATTCATGTTGATTCATTTCAATCTCTCATTAGGCCTAATTCCTATGATGAGGTTGGCGTCAGGAAGGGCATCCGGTTGTAAAAACAATCCGCCACAGACTTTCATCGCATCTCATCCCCAACCCCGTTGGAAACGGGAATAAAAATGGGTAGACATACAATTTATTGATTTTGATCATGAATACTTTCCTAAAGACGGAGTCCATACCATTCAAAAACTCATTCAAATCCTATGGTATATTGGCTAAGATGACGATGTCATCGGCAAATCTCAGTGTTGGATTTATTTCTCCTTGAATCTTTATAGTCGTTTCATTTGACGATATTACTTAAAAGTGCTATATTTATTTGAGATTTCGGTTTTGTTTATTGTAACGCGGGGGTAGAGAAGGACGAAACCAATTGCAGTAAAGTTTACGCCACGGTTTTTGGCGGGTCAATCCTGGTTTCAAAGTCGTACAGAAGACAGTCAGTGAGTCTTAGCACTGCCTTCGTAATGTACAGACCGTACTGTAGCTCCGGTTACGTCACCCAAAGAGGCGGCCAGCTAGCTCCGTTAGACCCGCGCAATGCAAGCAAACATCGTAGTTATGCGATACAATTTGTATTTTAGTTAAGAAATATTGGCGAATGTTGCATTAATATAACAAATGAAAACCTTAACACTGTGATCTTTCGAAATATAGTAAATAAGGCCGACATAATTTCAGGAGAAGTAGGTTTAAAACGTGATAAAAACAGTCAAAGCATAATGATTGCCTTACTTGTGAATTAATAAAAGCATGGAGACAACGAACGTACAAAAAGAAAATGTGTAATAATATAAGGCATTTCCTCCATACATTTAGATGTCCATAAATACGGCAGCTTTCCTGGTTTTCTTCTTGGAACTTCCGGAATTATCCTTTCAAGATCGTTTTGAGCCACTTTCTTCCACACAAATATTTGCTTGAATTTTACTATCTAGGAATATGTTCGCCCAAATGGTAACACACCGGCCAGCAAGATATGCTAATGTTTTTCCACATGCACATACAATTGCAGAGGAACTGAGTTACATTGCTTCTAGTACCAGATGATTAAACACAGATGTTGGGTCATCAGAATATAAAAATAAAAATGACATTTTGTAACTATCAGAAACAAGAACTTCCAATTTCAAGTGAGAAACTAGATGGATACTTCTACCCTCCACGATTTAGTTGGTTTAAATAACTCACTTCAGGGGGGTAATTCACACACTAAGTCTCTTTAATTAAAGTTGACTTACACATCAAACATTCACAACTGAGAGAGACTTACCGCTAACGTAGCCAGCTTGAAATATAATTATTTCTAAAGTAGAAGATTACATCACTTGTCAGATCCAATTTCATGCGTGGTACCACCAGTTCAGTACCTACACAAAAAAGTTTACCCATTTGTTGTTGTCTACAAGGTGATCATCATTCATACTAGCAATAGATTAATTTTTCAGTGTTAAAATAATGCCAAAATCTTTTAACGAAGGTTAGGATTTATAAACTACATTTAGTTCTACATTTTAAGCTGTCTATTAATCTTACTTAGCTTCAGGGGGAAAAAGGCAGCTTATTCTCAATATTCCCTATCCAAGGAACACTACATATTCAGGCTCAGTTACTATCCTTTTAATTACTTGTAAGCTTGTTCTGTATCACATAAAACTCACTACTATAAATCTGAACAACAACAACAACAACAACAAGTAGCTTCTAGTAACAGATAAATTTCCCCTTGGTATTTTCCTCTTCCATAGATTAATTCTTTCCTCGTCGGAAGTAAATGAAAATATTGGTGTACATTCACCCGTGTAGTTGGATTTGCATCCTGGCACACAACAACTTCTTGGCATAGTGACACTTGCTTGTTTTCACACACACTTCTATACACAACACATTTTATTTACACAAAACAGTGCTATACAGTAAATACCGGTATTCAATTATTATATACAACAAGGAGCAATATATCCTCTGAATTAACTCAACTCTCCACGTGGAGATAGCATACCTAACCTAAACGGCATAGCCTCACTATTTCAATTACAGTTATTATGTGCATCTAGATGTGATAAATGACGATAACTTAGAAAGAAAAGGCATTTAACATACTTAAAAATAAATAACTGACTCTTAACAACCCCAATTATTCGCAAAAAGCTTCCAACAACTTCGCATTACCCCCACAATTACAACTCGTAACATTCGCCTTAATTGATCAGCTGATTGCCTTCGCGCGCTTCCTACAGTACGGCCTGTTACATTACGAAGGCAGTGGTCTTAGGCATGTGCAATTGATATGTGATTTTTCAGTTGTGAGACAAAAATCACAGCACGCATGCCATACGATGTTGGCATGTTAAATTCAGTAGGCCGTGTTCATGATGGCAAAATTATTCTCGGGATTTTCCGCCGGTTATAGGACATCACATACCACGTACATAACGTACCACTGGACATAATGTACCACTTGGCCGGCTGATTACCTGCGATGAGTTAGCTAATGACTTTAAAATATTTAGGAGAGGACATAACGTACCACTTGAAGTATTTAGGGTGCATGAAACCCTAACCGCACGGCCACTTCCTCGGTATTGTTCAATTAATCCTGGTAATAAATACGTGGACAATAACATAACATAAAATAACATAAAATATGATAAGTTTTTGGATTCCCATTACACTTTATACAGGCTTTATCCCGCATCCTTTTCTTCACCAATTGCGTCCGTTTCTTTACTTCTAGCTGCGCATCGTTCGGAACTCCACACACATGACTGTTTGATGGGCCACTAATCACTTTATCTCCTCTTAATTTTATAAACACACAACACTTCTCCGTTTGTAGCTTTACACAAATCGTCCTTCGCCTGACGTTTCTTCCTGTATGCGTATCCGTCAAAGTGCGCACATAAACCACCCTTATTCGTTGTTCGCAACTCCATGTTACAATACCAAAATGTTTAAAGCCGCACACGCCACTGATGTTTATGTGGTAATGAACCTGTAACTGGAATGCCGTCTGACATCAAGTGGTACGTTAAGTCCTAGCGTAAATATTTGGGGAGTACGGGAAAACCGTTCTTAGGTAGATAACGACCTAGGTGGTAAGTTATGTCCTCGAAAATCAAGTGGTACGTTATGTCCGGACACCTTTTCCGCCAACAGAAAAGTTCCTCCATTCTCTACTAGAAAGCGCTATAGTGTCAAAGAGCGTAGATATCTAACCTCCTTGACTTTCATAGCGCTCCAAGGAACAAGAAAAATGACATGCAAGCTGCCTTCTGGGTGTCAAATAACAAATTTTGCACCCGGCACCCGAGGCCATACGATATTATTATTATTATTATTATTATTATTATTATTATTATTATTATTAGTTGCGTGAAAGCAACTCCCATAACAATTGCACTTGCCTGAGACTCGCAGGCTATCCTCTGAACGACTGTGAAACCGGGGCTCACCGGCAAAAACCGTGGCGTGAACTATACGATTGTTGTTGTTAATTCACTTGACGGAGTTGGGTCATCTTGTTCATCAGCCCCGTGTAGTTGACTGTGTGTGTGTTGAACTAGTCTGATAACCTGTATTTATGTGATGACTGTAGTAGTGTGTCTAACTGGTTTGTTGGTTCCTCAGTTTAGTGGCTGCGACAACGCGTTCATGTAGCCCCGTGCACTAGGGATGTGTATAATCTGTCTGATAACCGGTGTTAATTGTGATGGCTGTATTAGTGTGTGTTATCTGTTTTGAATTCATGTAAGGACTGCAGACATTCAATTTTCAAGTAGTTCCTACTTTTGCTACCAAACACCGCCTTGAACGACAACTACGGTAGTTCTGAACTTGGTTACTAGATGTTATCGCAGTCGGCTCCTGGCGACGAACGTTGGAACCTAAGAGCGTTAGTCAAATCTAACCTATAATTTACCGTCTCACAAGTGTAATTAATGGAAGGTTCTTTTACAAGCCATAAATCCATGACATGGGACCGCCAGCTTTACTTCCCCTCCGAAGGAAGGCATAGGCTACTGAGGGATTTATAACGCTCTTAAAAAATCCGACGACTTTGGCCGGGGTTGAACCCGTGATCTTGGGCATAGAAACTCAGCATGCTACCAACTACGCTATCGAAGCCGCTGAAGCAAATAGGCCTACTACTTCTATAGGCTTACTTTTAATGATGAGCCTCGTTTTGAGACGAAAGTCTAATTAGTTAGTGAATTAAGTTTTTGTTGTAATACGGGGTGGAACAGCAAGGTCATCAGCCCCTAAATGGAAATGTATAAATAAGCTTTATATAAATCGCTTTACTCAGTTATAAGTTGTTGTTGTTGTTGTTCTGGACATCGTGAGCATTTAGCCCCGATACTTGGGTAGGCCTATACAGAATTTGTCGGATAACCTGCGCTAGTCTGTAATGGTGTGTGTTATTGAAGCGAGGATTGGGAGGAAAGCCGCTGTGGTGCTTAAGTAGTTAGGAACCATCCTGACATTTGCCTGGGGTAGAAGTGGGAATCCACGTAAAACCACTTCTCGAATGGCTGTGGAAGGAATGGAAACCACTTCTTCTCAGCTTTACCTCCCAACGCTGAGTGCAAACCGTTCCTCACTTCAGACCAGAATTCAATTTCTTCGTGAACCCGGACCTCTGGGGCAGCAGCTAAGAATGCTAGCAACTACGCCACGAGGTGGCCACTTCAGGTATAAAATGTGAACTTAATAATAATAATAATAATAATAATAACTAGCGGATCCGTGCGAGAACTCTCGCATAATACTTTAGGTCGTGTGCGCCCCATGTGTACAGACTACCCGCCCAGCCCTAGAGCTATGCGGGCAAGACACGACACAGTTCTGCCAGGGGCTATCGTCTTGTTTACTTCTTTAAATGCACTTTATCAACAAATATATTTCCGTTAACTTTTCCAAAAATACAAGATTATTCCTGTACTATTGAGACGATTTGGAAGATTTTGGTACGAACCTTTTAACCCCCTCTGGTTTTGGAGTTTGAGTTTTTTGAAACGTCATTAGCGTATTATATAATAAGATAATAAAAATCTGATTACACGGTATCTGGACGAGAAATAGCGCAGATATTGTATTCACTGACTTAACGATTCACCTCACTTGCACGGAAAAAACGCATGAAATTCTACAGACGTACAGCTCGAATGGACAACTCCCGACTGACCAAGAAAATCTTCCTCATAGTCAATGGAACGCAACAAACCAAAGTACGCAGGCTAGCAGACACTCTAGAGGACCTCACTGAATTCAACATTGACCCATTAACAACGACACGGACTGCAAATAGACAGAAAGTAAATTCATATAAGTTTCCACCCAAATTTCCTACTGGAAGGAATTTGAAACTGAAAGCTGCATGGACACAAGAAACAAGACAGGCACATAGCGAAGGGATGAGGAAGTTTTTGGAAGATAAGGGGGACAAAAATTTAGCGGGAGTGAATATTCAAGGATAAATAATTTCAACACTGAGATTTGCTGATGACATCGTCATCTTGGGCGATACACCAGTTTTTGAATGGTATGGACTCCGTCTTGAGGAACGAATTCTGGATGAAAATTAATAAATGTAAAACAAAAATATAGGAATGCAGCCAAAATAAATCAGAAACCTCTATGGACATCAAATTGGCAGGTGAAAAACTAAAGGAACTAGGAGACTTCTGTTACGTAGGAAGCAAGTGATGGACGAAGCAAAGAGGATATAAAGAGTAGGTTGGCTCAAGCAAGGAAAGCATTTCTACAGAAAGGGAATATGTTGACATCAAATATAGTGAACCCTTGCAAAGAAGCATATGAGACTCAGATTCGGGGCGTAACAGGTCATATTCGTAAGTTGCTGTCAGGGCGCTTCATTAACTTGCAGGGTAACATATAACAAAATAACATGCAGGAAAGAGTGAAGCCAGGGTTAAAACAACTGAATTTAATAACAAATCACCATATTTACACATAAACAATTAACAACAAAAAAACTCCCAACTGACTCCCGCTTAATAAAAATGCCAAAAACTAGGCGATATCTCTGGAGAGATTAATTACCTGGACCAAGTGTCCTTAAATAAAACGATACCAAAAGTGACCATATAAGTGCGTACGCCGTTCTACATGCACCACGATGTGTACTTTGAATGCGTGATTCGTTATCATCCAGAATGACCCTTCAGACAACGAATCCGCATTTCCTAGAGCTAGACCGACACGAGGGAACACAACTACAATACATTAAATTAAACCGACACTTCCTAAATTTACTATAAACAAACACAAAATTTCCGTGTGAAATTGGACTTGAATTGCCGTAGCAACATTTACTGCCTAAAATCTTAGGACTTCTCACACAAATCAACACAAGTACATTAACACGTGACCAACAGAAAAAATACTCAAATGACCGCTGTCAAACAAAATTACATGAAATCGAGTCATCAACAAAGCAATAGGCAAACAGCCAACATTTACGTTAATCACAATATTCTTATCCATACAAGGTACAACAATCCGTTACACACATGGCGAACTCCCCAATTAATTATGGCTTAAAATTTAGCCATCACAATGAACAGGTTTGCTGCATGAAAGCTTACAGGGTTCAGTCGGACAAATAGGACTGCCTATCAAAATAAGTCACAGGCAAAACGGGCGGTTTGTGGAACTCTGCATGTCTGTCAACCCACGTGTCAATAACCTCGACCTCCCAGAGCATGGGGTCGAACCTCGAAGAAATGTGCCCCAAAGCACAATAATACGTGTGTGTCAGAAAAAACATATGGACAAGAATCAGCAGTCTCCCAAGAGCACTCTGTCTTTCCATCTAAAATACAACAGCAGCAAAAATATATAAGGGCGGTAGGACAACTACCCCCTCCTCACGTAGAATCAACACACACTAGACACATCAACACACACTTAATCACACGTATGGGTTTTGACAGACCCTGAAATAAAAGACACAAATAATATCCACATGCTGGCGCCATCGTTCTATGCCGTGACTAGTCACCTGAAAAGGACTCAAGAAAAATCTATCAAATTAGAACGAAAGTGTTCTACAATTACTTTTAAGTTGGTGCACTCGGCTACCCTAACATGAATAATAACCTGTTCAGCAAAATGTTTTACAATCATTTCCTCCCATTCCTATTTCAAATATTAACGTTTATAAAGCACCATTTATCGAATGTAACGGGTTCCGCAATTGCAAGGATAAAAATCACGCACGCACGCCGCGTACATTACACATGACTCAAAAAAAAATAAATCAACAAACACATTGGCCACGCGCCAACGGACATTTAAACATATAGTGTCGGTACACGAAAAACAGCTATAAAACAAGAAAGAAAAACATGACTATTTACAAAGTTCCCCGGCCAAATCTAACTACATAATTGAAATAATCCAATTTTAGTACATCACCGCTTCTGCATGTAGGACTAAGGACATCCTCCTCAACCCATTGCCCTATGGACAATTTAGCACTCCATAGTAGTCATCTGCGTTGATTTCTTGAAGCTCATCCCAACTTCAAACCACGTGCTGATCATCTTGGTCTCGACTCCTTGGCAGAAAAGTTCAATGTTAAATATTTGCCTATCTATAATCGCTTGCAGGCTACTCAGTTCACCCACAATTGTCCTACTGCGATTAATAGCGAAGACTGGCCCTAATTATATCGCACATACGCACTATAAAAAACACACATACAATACACACAATTTATACCTAAAATATACATCTCGAGTCCGCGCCACTGGCTCGTTAACAAGTTCAAAATCCTGGCTGCACCAGCAGTCGCTATCTCGTCCGGTATTTCCGTCCCGTCTTGGACTTCGGTTCTGGTAAGCGCTAATTAGGGTGATACGATACTTCCCCCTTAAAGTTGAACTCGTCGTCTTTAAAAGAATGTTACAGTTTATCACGCGCTGGCGTGAAATATTTAGATCACACAATTTAGTTGATTTTAGAACAAAATGTATTATAGCTTTTAAAATTCGATATTGCAAACGCTACGACTTTAGCTCCCCAGAGCTCAGAAAATAAATTAGCTTCACTGATTTTAGAGCGTAAAAATCACATTTCGAACTGGCGTGGAGTATGCCTCTGAAGGCTCCACAAGTTAAGTACTCCGATAAATTCGAGCGTCAAAAATCACACAACAAACTGGCGTGGAGTATGCCTCTGAAGGCTCCACACAATAAGACTTCGATAAATTCGAGCGTCAAAAATCACACTTCAAACTGGCGTGGAGTATGCCTCTGAAGGCTCCACAAGAATAGTCTTAGATTGGCGTCAGGCCAGACTATTTATGAGAAACTGACAAGGGCGGCGGAGTGGGGCGGAGTCGGATAAAAACTTCCAGAGTTTTTGTCTCACAAAGATGGGGCTAGTGTCATTCTTCTCCAAATAAATCCAACGTCTCAAATTACTCGAGCGGAGATTAATCCGTTCGGCGGTTCCTTAGATACACACTTCCGCGCGCTTTTTACTACTGACGCCGTCCACCTCGTGGTCACAGCTTGGTCTCTTGCGATTGGCTGATTCAATCGTATGTTCGTTGAGAGGACCTCGTGATTCTTCCTTTATGTCTCCAATTTTGGTACAGTAGTTGCACAATTTGGCCTTGAACTCGACTAATTCTGGCCGTCCCCCAGGAATAGCTACCAACTCAGCTTCTGTTGCAATCATTACGAAATGCTGGCCTCCCTAATATCCAAGTCGACTTCCTTATGTGCTGCCTGGGCCGTAGTAATAATAATAATAAATATGAATACTTATTTATCGAAGATCAATAAGGGTTCATTTATCCTCAGCAAGGTTTTGAAATTCGAAACAATTTATTGGTTTGGATTTCAAAAACAAAATCCACTGTAGTAACAACACATCTCTTTAAATCTCACTCAGCTGCTCGAGTGTATGCCCCTCTGACTCAATTAGTGTGCTCCCTTCTCGCTGGAATGTCATTCATATTTTCTCTAGGTCTCCCCCTTCTCCTCACGTAGTTGCCACTCCCGTCGTCTCAGCTGCTCGTTGTTTACAAACAAAGTGCGTACTCACGCGCTCCCCGTGGATTTGAGTGTTTGCTTTCAAAAAAAAATTTTTTTTGGCAATACAGATTCTGCACATATCATCTTTCCTAATCATCAAATGGTTCCCTTCTGTAGTACGGTTTCAAATTGGCGCTATTAAAAACAGATTTTGCACCAGTGCTCACTTCTTCTAATCTGTAGGCATTGTTACCCAGATTCTTAATTACCCGGAACGGGCCAATGAATTTTGGACAGAACTTGGCGAAGACTTTGTTCTTAGGGTCGGAGATTGGTGGTCTACGAACCAGCACTAATTCTTGTTCTTGTAACTCTCGGTGAAACTTCTTTCCTCGGTACCGTCTCAGCCTTCGGTCCGCTTGGTTCCTCATGTGCTCTCTCGTTCGCTGGATTCGCAAATCATGCGCTAATAATGGATCCCTTGGGCAAGGAATGATCTTGTCCCAAGTTCTTTCCGGCAACCTGTTGTGGTGTACAATCAGTGGGACTTGACCCGTCGACTCGTGCTTAGTAGTGTTCATGCACATCTCAATTTCCCCTACTTTGTCTACCCATTTATTGTGTTCGTTAGGAATCATTACTCTGTAGTATTTAGCGACACAGCGAATTGTTCTTTCGCTCGGATTTCCACAAGGATGATGAATACTTGAAAATATGTGTTTTATTCCTAGGCTCTCCAAACCTTGCCTAAAAACATTGCTTGTGAAATAGGTACCGTGATCTGATAGAATGGATTCCGGCTTCCCAAGCATCGGAATGACTTTGTTCTTAATTCGACTAAGGACTTGTCCTGATGTCGTCTTCTGAATAGGACATAGCACGACCATCTTCGAAAATACATCGACACATACCAAGAGGTGTCGGCATCCACGCTTTCCTTTTACTAAAGGACCAAAGCAATCAATCGCGAGCATCTCGCATGGTTTCTGCGGTAATAGTGGTCTTGGAGGTTGTTTCAGAATAAAGTTGTTCGGCTTTGTGCGCTGACAAGCGTCACACGTTCTAATTACTTCAACAATGGTGAATCTCATCTTGGGCCAAGTAAAGGTCTCCCCTATCGTAGCTTCAGTCTTATCCGTGCCGATATGTGCTAGGCTCTCGTGAACATGCCAAGTTAATCCCCTCTGTAGTGATGCTGGAACTAATATCCGCAGTTTAGTATGATGCTCATCCACGTACTTATGTAACAAGTTATTCAAGTAGTGAAATCTCGCTTGTTTAGCACTGGCTTCCCGGTACTCCGGTGAATTTGGTTGTAACTCCTTCCTATAGAATTTTATCATCATCATCATCCATGGGTCAGCTTCTTGCTCCTTCCGAATATCCTTCAATCTTGCCAAAAACTCACGAGCCTTAGGTGTCAAGGTAATATTGTGAACTTCCGCTGTTACTTCGTTTCCGTCCTCAGGGTTTCTACTCAAGGCATCTGGTATGACGTTCAATTTCCCAGGACAATGCTCTATTGTAATGTCAAACTGCTGTATGTAGATGGACCAGCGCGTAACTCTCTCACTTGCTATTGTTGTCTTAAATAAAAATGTCAGTGCATGGTGGTCGGTTCTAACAATGATGGAATAACCATAGATCATCTTGCGCCACTGTTGGAGAGAATATAGAATTGCTAGTAGCTCAAGTTCCGTAACTGTGTAGTTCCTCTCATGTTTCCGTAATTTACGACTCGTAAATGCCAAATAGGATTTCTTCTTGGGTTCTTCAGCGTCCTCTTGGTACAGCATAGCACCAATCCCAATTAACGAAGCATCTGCTTGAATGACAAATTGTTTCTCAAAATCCGGATATCCAAGTTTCACACAGTTTTCCAATAAATCCTTCGTTGCTTTAAAAGACCTGTCGCACTCCTCGTTCCACGACCATCGATTCGCTTTCTTCAACATCTCCTGCATAGGCGCTACTGTTTCTGTGTAACCAGGGCAATTTTCTTTGAAGAAACCTGTCACTCCCAAAATGCTCTAACATGTTTGACTTTGGTAGGTGTGGGAAATTTCTTAATAGCCTCAATCTTGGCTGGATTAGGCCGCACGCCCTCAACATCAATTATATGTCCCAAATATAAAATTTCGCTCTGGCAAAAATGTGACTTTTTTAAGTTGATCTTGAAGTTCATGGTTCTCAGGTTGTCCAGCAGTTTATTTAAATTTATCAAGTGTTCTTCCATTGTCTCAGAAGCGATTAATATGTCATCAACATATCTCGTGGTGAAGTTCTTGACCTCCTCAGTCAGATTTCTATCGAGTGCTCTAATGAGTGCACATCCCGCAGTTTTCACGCCAAAGGGCATTCGACACCAGATATAACTTTGATTATCGAATAAAAATCCCGTCAACAGTTGGGATTTTTCTTCAAGTTCAAGATGGTGGAAACTATTTGTCAAATCAACACTTGAGTATATCTTCTTCCCGCGGAAGCCTTTCAAAACATCTTTGATCCTCGGTGCTTGGTCGTGCTCAACTAGCAGTTTGCTATTTAAAACTCGCGCGTCTAGGCATAGCCTAATTGATCCGTTTGGCTTGGTCACAGCCAATATTGCGTTCAGATAAGGAGTTGAAGCTTTCCTTATCATGCCAGAATCTAATAAGTTAGTAATAATGTCCTTCACCTGAGAAAAATGCTTCTCTGGGATCGGGTACAATTTACTTTTAAATGGGGTCCAATCTGTTACCTGCATCGCATATTGAAAATTTAAAACTTTCCCAGGTACGGTGTCAAACGCTCCTTTATGTAATCTTAAAATTTCTTCCAATCTCCTTCTATCAGATTCCCCTACGATGGCTTCCTTAAGTCGCTCCTGAAGTAAAATTTCGAATTTGGTTCCGCCCATTTCTTCTTCCGCCAAATGCACCCAAAGTTCCTGCGAAATATCTCGGCCGTCCATTTCTAGCACTGCTGTCTGGTTGACTTGCTCTCCCCTCAAGATCTTATCTCCGGCCTCATTAGTGCATTCCTCAACAACCCAAGTATTGGCCTCTCTCTCCCGCGGATTCTATTCCATATTTAAACCCACATGATCCAATCCTTCTACTTGTTTGAAGCTTACAGTGTTGTTATGCAAATCAATTACAGCATGAAAATCGCAGATGAAGTTGGCTCCTAAAATTATATTGTAGTTCATCTTTGGAATAACAATGAATGTTTGTGAAAAAGTATGGTTCAATATTTCCAGATCTAGAAATGCTTGCTGTTTACAATTCATAGTTTTGTCAGGAATGACACCTCTGACTTTCATTAGCGGTACCGGCATAATAGGAACAGTCTGTTTTCTTGCTATTTCTTTTATCAAAATTTCAGTGACTAGGCTCACCTGGCTACCTGTATCAATCAAACATCTCACCCTCATACCTCCAATATGCGCGTAAATAATTGGTAGCTGTCTGATAACATTTTCACGGTTCTTCACCACTTCCTCCAGGCAGTCGTCTGGGAATGCTACCCACTCTTCTATATTGGCCACTATCATCTCTTCTCGCTCCCTGGCGATCTCCGTTTTTAGCCTGTCTCCTTTCAGTTCATTTGGTTTTTTTTTTTATCCCGGGCCCCATTAGATGTGTTTCGCCGGTTATCATTCTGTCGCTCCTGTTGCCTCAGTAAACTCTCTGCCCCCTCTCCTTGATGGTTGTCTGGGCTCTGTCTGTTCGCCATGGCACGCCCCCACTTCTCCTTCTCCGCTTCTTCATTACTTAATTGATCCAAGTATTTACCGGATTCAATATATCGTTCGTCCCAGTTATTCCTATAATCCCCTCTGTTTTCTTGGCGATAGTCCCTGCCGTAACTCCATCTACCATCTCCATTTCTTTGGTAAGGTCTACCTTGTCTCTGGTTTCCCCTCCAATTCGTGTATTCCCGCTGGTACGTCCACTGATTATTTTGATTTTGGTTATTCTGATAATATCTCCCGCGGTTATTCTGATAATTCTGATTGTTGTTATGGAACTGGTTTCGGCCGTCAAAATCTTGTCTTCTTGGCGTGAACTGTGTCCCTGTGGACTGTGTCTTACTTTGGTTCCCCTGGCCGTGGTTATTTTGGAGTCCCTGAACTACCTCTGCCGTGTTGACACATTCCAAATTCCTTCTTCCTGTCTGTGGGCTTACCATACTCGTCTCATCTAAGTGTCTGAGTAATTCTTCGGCTTGGACTGCGGTCTGAATATTTCCTGCGACTAATAATTGTTGGATATGCATTGGGAGTTGTTTCCCGATGGTTAGAACCATATTCGGCTCGCTAGGCGGGTCATCAAAATCCCTGAATTTTACCAATTGCTGACTGAAGAATTCTGAAAAACGGGTTGGATGTGTACTGTGGTATTTGCGCGTGTACAGGTCCATTCTTAACCCCTGTTGTAACGAAGGACTCCAAAACTTCTTCAAAAACGCCTCGCGGAATTGAGCCATGTCTGTAAACGTGTACTTGAAACTTAAAAACCAGGTCAGGCTAGGTCCTTCTAAAAATTTCTCCACCAGTCTTAATTGTTTCTCCGGGCCGATGTGTTGGTCATTAAAGTAGTCAGTTAATTGCCGTAGAAATGCTTTCGGAGTGGTTCCTGAATGTTCTTTAAACTTATCGGGCTTAAAATCATTACCCCGAATGACTTGGATGACTTGGGCTGGTGCCAAGTTCGGTTGCGGAGTTGAAGTCTCCCCCCTGTACTGCTGGAATGCATTAGTCGTTAGTCTGGGACTTTGACCCCGACTCGTGTCCTCAGCCAACTTCGAACCTGCCGGACTTCCAATACTTGTTTGCTTTTCCGGAATATTTTCGTTTGAAAATAATGTCGCATTCTCTAACGATCTAATCTCGTTTTTTATGATTAATTCTGAGTGTTCCTGTAATTTCGACTTCATATTTTCCTCCAGTGCCTGCATTCGCTTTAAAACTGCCAGCCTGTCTTCCTTATTCGCATGAGCCTGCTGGTCCCAATCTCGCCGGATCCTACTTTTTAAGCTATTTATTTTCTCCTCGTTCCTCTCCTGATTTTTCTCTAGCTCTTCACGTATCCGTTCCTGCGTTTTCACTAGTTGTTCCCCCACCTCTTCTCTCATAGCCTCTTGCGTTTTTATTAGCTGACCTTCCAAATTATCCTGAGTTTTGACGAGCTGCTCCCCTACTTCTTGTCTTATGACCTCTTGTGTGTTTATTAGCTGGCCTTCCATCTCTTTTCTTATGATCTCTTGTGTTCTGCCTAATTGCTCCTCTAAGTTTTCCCGCAAGTGTATCCGCTCGGTTTCAGCCTTAACTTCGACTTTATCTATTTCCTTTATTAATTCCAGCACGTTGTTATCTACCGAATTAATTTGCTGCTGTAGTTTCTCTTGGGTCTTCTTCACTCCCGCGGTGTTACTGACACATGCTGCCTCTATCTGCT
Organism: Meconema thalassinum; assembly: GCA_946902985.2. Lineage (NCBI taxonomy): Eukaryota > Metazoa > Arthropoda > Insecta > Orthoptera > Tettigoniidae > Meconema > Meconema thalassinum. Next base: position 403,328,311 of record OX336393.1, on the reverse strand, counting down.
TGAGTTTATCTGCCACCATCTCGTCAAATTGTACTAATTTGTTATCAAATTTCGCCTCCAATTTCTTCATTTCGCCTAACTGTTTGATGTTGTTTTCCGCAACCTCGCCTGCCAGTTTCTCTACTTTTTGAACGCTCTGATTAATATCATTTGTGATTTTTTCTAACTGTTCGGTTTGTGTTACCGCCTGTTGTGACAATTTGTGGTTTAGTTCATTGAATTGTTTGTCAGTGTCTAATTTCTGGACTTCTAACTGGACCGAAATGTTACCGCTCATATCAAGTAATTGTTTTTCACTATGCTCACGCTGAGCTTCTAATTGTTCTTTTAATTGTTCTTCCGTCTTTACGGACATCTGCACTAATTGTTCTTCCGTTTTCGCGGACATTTGGATCGACTTCTGTTCTAACAATGCCTTTATCTCATCAACACCCGCCATATCACACACAAAATATATTCAGAGAAAAACAGGGTTATGGGCTAAGGTTTCAGCCCTATACGCACATACATGTCACACATTTAAATATTACTGGCTCTAATTTAATGAAAATTTCAGTAACAAAATTTACTGAATACAATGACATTTATTCCCAAACAACGAAATAACCCCTAGTGATCTGCTTTTAAATTCCTAACCAACAGAATTTACGAAACACCAATTAACCGAAGTCAATTAAATGTCAAATATAAGGCAACATCTTCCTGCTTTGACTGAGTTCATCAATAATGCAAATTTCTAATTTTAATGTGGGCGCCAGAACAAGTTTATAACAAATACCAAATCAAATTCTAACCTTGTTCAATATTTCTAACTTTAGGAACTCAGTGATTTTACTAATGCACATGGCGGTACAACATCGCCTCCATTTACTGAATTTACATGTCCGCTTGACCTGGCATCATTTCTCAACGAAATAAATATGAGATCAGCGAAGCAACAACAACAACAATCCCCACTTGGGCAGCCATTTTTGTTTTATGAACCCTTGCAAAGAAGCATATGAGACTCAGATTCGGGGCGTAACAGGTCATATTCGTAAGTTGCTGTCAGGGCGCTTCATTAACTTGCAGGGTAACATATAACAAAATAACATGCAGGAAAGAGTGAAGCCAGGGTTAAAACAACTGAATTTAATAACAAATCACCATATTTACACATAAACAATTAACAACAAAAAAACTCCCAACTGACTCCCGCTTAATAAAAATGCCAAAAACTAGGCGATATCTCTGGAGAGATTAATTACCTGGACCAAGTGTCCTTAAATAAAACGATACCAAAAGTGACCATATAAGTGCGTACGCCGTTCTACATGCACCACGATGTGTACTTTGAATGCGTGATTCGTTATCATCCAGAATGACCCTTCAGACAACGAATCCGCATTTCCTAGAGCTAGACCGACACGAGGGAACACAACTACAATACATTAAATTAAACCGACACTTCCTAAATTTACTATAAACAAACACAAAATTTCCGTGTGAAATTGGACTTGAATTGCCGTAGCAACATTTACTGCCTAAAATCTTAGGACTTCTCACACAAATCAACACAAGTACATTAACACGTGACCAACAGAAAAAATACTCAAATGACCGCTGTCAAACAAAATTACATGAAATCGAGTCATCAACAAAGCAATAGGCAAACAGCCAACATTTACGTTAATCACAATATTCTTATCCATACAAGGTACAACAATCCGTTACACACATGGCGAACTCCCCAATTAATTATGGCTTAAAATTTAGCCATCACAATGAACAGGTTTGCTGCATGAAAGCTTACAGGGTTCAGTCGGACAAATAGGACTGCCTATCAAAATAAGTCACAGGCAAAACGGGCGGTTTGTGGAACTCTGCATGTCTGTCAACCCACGTGTCAATAACCTCGACCTCCCAGAGCATGGGGTCGAACCTCGAAGAAATGTGCCCCAAAGCACAATAATACGTGTGTGTCAGAAAAAACATATGGACAAGAATCAGCAGTCTCCCAAGAGCACTCTGTCTTTCCATCTAAAATACAACAGCAGCAAAAATATATAAGGGCGGTAGGACAACTACCCCCTCCTCACGTAGAATCAACACACACTAGACACATCAACACACACTTAATCACACGTATGGGTTTTGACAGACCCTGAAATAAAAGACACAAATAATATCCACATGCTGGCGCCATCGTTCTATGCCGTGACTAGTCACCTGAAAAGGACTCAAGAAAAATCCATCAAATTAGAACGAAAGTGTTCTACAATTACTTTTAAGTTGGTGCACTCGGCTACCCTAACATGAATAATAACCTGTTCAGCAAAATGTTTTACAATCATTTCCTCCCATTCCTATTTCAAATATTAACGTTAATAAAGCACCATTTATCGAATGTAACGGGTTCCGCAATTGCAAGGATAAAAATCACGCACGCACGCCGCGTACATTACACATGACTCAAAAAAAAATCAAAATATCAACAAACACATTGGCCACGCGCCAACGGACATTTAAACATATAGTGTCGGTACACGAAAAACAGCTATAAAACAAGAAAGAAAAACATGACTATTTACAAAGTTCCCCGGCCAAATCTAACTACATAATTGAAATAATCCAATTTTAGTACATCACCGCTTCTGCATGTAGGACTAAGGACATCCTCCTCAACCCATTGCCCTATGGACAATTTAGCACTCCGTAGTAGTCATCTGCGTTGATTTCTTGAAGCTCATCCCAACTTCAAACCACGTGCTGATCATCTTGGTCTCGACTCCTTGGCAGAAAAGTTCAATGTTAAATATTTGCCTATCTATAATCGCTTGCAGGCTACTCAGTTCACCCACAATTGTCCTACTGCGATTAATAGCGAAGACTGGCCCTAATTATATCGCACATACGCACTATAAAAAACACACATACAATACACACAATTTATACCTAAAATATACATCTCGAGTCCGCGCCACTGGCTCGTTAACAAGTTCAAAATCCTGGCTGCACCAGCAGTCGCTATCTCGTCCGGTATTTCCGTCCCGTCTTGGACTTCGGTTCTGGTAAGCGCTAATTAGGGTGATACGATACTTCCCCCTTAAAGTTGAACTCGTCGTCTTTAAAAGAATGTTACAGTTTATCACGCGCTGGCGTGAAATATTTAGATCACACAATTTAGTTGATTTTAGAACAAAATGTATTATAGCTTTTAAAATTCGATATTGCAAACGCTACGACTTTAGCTCCCCAGAGCTCAGAAAATAAATTAGCTTCACTGATTTTAGAGCGTAAAAATCACATTTCGAACTGGCGTGGAGTATGCCTCTGAAGGCTCCACAAGTTAAGTACTCCGATAAATTCGAGCGTCAAAAATCACACAACAAACTGGCGTGGAGTATGCCTCTGAAGGCTCCACACAATAAGACTTCGATAAATTCGAGCGTCAAAAATCACACTTCAAACTGGCGTGGAGTATGCCTCTGAAGGCTCCACAAGAATAGTCTTAGATTGGCGTCAGGCCAGACTATTTATGAGAAACTGACAAGGGCGGCGGAGTGGGGCGGAGTCGGATAAAAACTTCCAGAGTTTTTGTCTCACAAAGATGGGGCTAGTGTCATTCTTCTCCAAATAAATCCAACGTCTCAAATTACTCGAGCGGAGATTAATCCGTTCGGCGGTTCCTTAGATACACACTTCCGCGCGCTTTTTACTACTGACGCCGTCCACCTCGTGGTCACAGCTTGGTCTCTTGCGATTGGCTGATTCAATCGTATGTTCGTTGAGAGGACCTCGTGATTCTTCCTTTATGTCTCCAATTTTGGTACAGTAGTTGCACAATTTGGCCTTGAACTCGACTAATTCTGGCCGTCCCCCAGGAATAGCTACCAACTCAGCTTCTGTTGCAATCATTACGAAATGCTGGCCTCCCTAATATCCAAGTCGACTTCCTTATGTGCTGCCTGGGCCGTAGTAATAATAATAATAAATATGAATACTTATTTATCGAAGATCAATAAGGGTTCAATAGATTTAGGTATTGGGAAGTCATTTTTGAAATCCTTTGTCTGGAGCGTGGCGCTCTACGGAAGTAAAACTTGGACTGTTGATGCTGCAGAAAAGAGGAGAATTGAAGCGTTTGAAATATGGTGTTATAAGAGAATGATGAAGAACAGATGGGTAGATAGGGTTACAAACGAAGAGGTATTAAGACGAGTGGGAGAGGAGAGATGTTTGTGGCGACTGCTAATGAAGAGAAGAGATAGGATGGTAAGACACATACGAAGACATCCAGGAATAGCAAGCTTACTTATGGAAGGAAGGGTCGAGGACAAGAAGTGTAGGGGAAGACCGAGGTTAGAATATGTTAAACAGATTGCCTCGGATGTAGGGTGTGGTAGCTATGTAGAGATGAAACGATTCGCTCAGGACAGGGAGGCATGGAGAGCTGCATCAAAGCAGTCAAAAGACTGAAGACTCAAACAACAACAACAACAAGGAGAACGAAAAGACCAATGCTAAATAATGGTTCTACGTGCTCGTTAGAGGGCCAAACGCTTTATATAAACAGGGTGTCTCTCTTATTAACGTCTAAAACTCTCTATAGCGACGTAGATGGCATTGAGACAAGTAATTTGATACAGGACACTTAGGGTCGCAAGTGTCTGGAAATACCTCAAAAGTGAACCACAACTGTTAAACATTCGACCTCATCAGATGACGGCTCAGCTCGAGCAGTCAGACCCGTGCACTCGAATAACGCTCACCAAAGCAAACGTTGAATGTAATATCACTCTGGCTCAGAGTCTGCGTGCGACCCAGGCGCGTGGGTGGGGTTCAAGGTTCAAATCTGGAGCCTATTCATCAGCTATCTTTGTTCTCTTCCTCCTCCTTTCAAGTGGAAACAGATTGTTTGTTGACACGGAACCAGAGTGATATGATATTCAACGTTAGCTTTGGTGTGTGTAGAGAGCACGGGCCGGACTTTTCGAGCTGAGCCGTCATCTGATGAGGTCGTATGTTTAACAGTTGTGGTTCACTTTTAAGGTATTTCCGGACACTTGTGACCCTAAGTGTCCTGTATCAAATTACTTGTCTCAATGCCATCTACGTCGCTACAGAGAGTTTTAGACGTTAATAAGAGACATTCTGTATAATCATAATGTTATTAATTTTACGTCTTTTAACTCCTAAGGGTCTTAGAGACGCCGAGGTGCCCGAATTTTGACCCGAAGTGGATCTTTACGTGCTAGTAAATCTACTAACATGTATCCATCGTATTTGCGCTCCCTCAATTGCCAACTGACTGCGCACAGCAGGTGAAAACATTACCGCTGCGCCACGCAGCAGGTCTGAACGTATCACCCGAGGACTGGCGCATGGGTATTTTTGACCCGAGGCTTAAAAATGCTCCATATTTTCGTTTTGGTCAGCCCTTATTTCTGTCGCATACTGTACCTTCCTTCCTAGCCTTGAACTTCATCCTGCAAAAGGAACATGTCCATAGCTTTTTGAACACTCATGTTATTTCTGTATTATTTATGGTCGGGTCAGATTTACCCATGGCGCCAGGCCTCGCGTGAAAATTTCGGCTTACGTTAGTCGGGACAACCTTTAAGGGGGAAAATCCACCTATTTTGGTGCAGCACAATCACATAGCTCAGGTTCTTGTTCATCCATGTTTAGGGTCTAGGAACATCTTGGTCATCAGCTCCTTTGTTCAAAAATTTAAGATGAATGCTTTGCCACCATTATCAAGGCCAATGATACTGTTAGGACAATTATTGTCATTAATTGTCATGATAAATTTAAAAAAATATAAATAAACCACATATTATGTTGGGAAGTTCTAGGAAGACACTAGGTGTAAAATTACTTCGTTAAAATACGTAATCTACGACTACGACAAAAAGGGACTGACACAATATGGGTCAAAATGACCCGGTGCCGGTCCTCGTGTTATATTTTACCCTATTTTCATTTATGAAACAAGTAGTTCCGTGAAGAACTATACAGCCTATTTTCATATATCCTACTTATGTTAATTGCCACTATCAACATACACAATTTCAGTTTGATTGCTGTAATAGATTCGTAGATATTGAGAACCGACTAAATATTTCGGATGGTCGCCATGTTGTATTTTATATATGTAGGTCCTAGAGTTATGTACTGTTTCATGCAGATTATTGTGAACGTGTAGTATTCAAACTTCAATCGCATAATTAGGACTCAAGAAAAAACAAGGAGATTTTAAACATTTTCACAGCTGCCATCTTGAGGTTATGGAAACAATTGAAATAAATTAGATGCCAGTGGATTAACATTCGTATAAGGATTTACTGTACCAAGTTTCACTGCACTCGGATGGTTAAATTGCGAGAAACGTCCATGTGAATATTTATAATTCGCGTCACCGCCATGTTGGATTTGTGATCACCAGGTTATTTAAAGTCCTATAGGTGAACTTAAGTTCATAGCCCCTATGAACATTAAAAAATGCAGTTTGATTGCTGAAATAGAATCGTAGATATTCAGTATCGTCTAAATATTTCGGATGGTCGCCGTGTTGGATTGTTAAATGTATAGGCCATAGAGTCATGTACCATTAAAGGAAAATTATTGCGTAGTTTCATTATTCAAACTTTCACTTCGATCGCATGACTACATCACAAGAAATAAAAACTTAATTTTAAAATTCGCACTGCCGCCATCTTGAGGTTATGTAAACAATTGAACTAAATTAGATACCAGTGGATTACAATGTGTATAAATATTTCCTGTACCAGGTTTCAGTGCGCTTGGAACATTAAATCGCGAGAAAGGTCTATTTAAAATTTTCAAATTCGCTTGGCCGCCATGTTCGTTTTGTAGTTAACCGGTTTTTGAAAGTCTTATAGATGGACTTCCAGTGGTACCCTTTATCTCCGAACAAAATTTTAGGGAGATACCGCTAATAGTTTCAGAGATATAGAATGCCGGTGAAATATTTCGCACATCCGCCATCTTGTGATTATGTAAACAATTGAACGAAGTTAGATGTCGGTGCATTACAATGTATATAAACATATACTGTACCAAGTTTCATTGCGTTTGGTTGGTCAAATCACGAGAAACGTCTATTTAAAAGTCGCAAATTCGCTTGGCCTCCATGTTGGTTTTGTAGTTACCAGGTTTTCAAAAGTCACATAAGTGAACTTTTAGCAGTTCCCTCTATCACCATAGAAAATGTCAGGGTAATATCGGTAATAGTTTCGGAGATATTGAATGCTGGTGAAATATTTCGCACAGCCGCCATGTTGGATTGGTGAGTCGCAACAAAATTTGAAGGGCACGTTCGAGGTCGCCGGGAATAGTGCTATGAACTTTCCGAGTTTCATTGAAATCGCTCCTGCCGTTTAGATTTTATTAGGGGGGGGGGGGGGGGACACACACACGAATCACACACACACACACGCACACACACACGGACAAAAGGTGATCTCATAAGCCTATTTTTTCAAAATTGAAAATTGGCTAAAAATAGGCTTATAAAATCGCCTTTTGTCCGTGTGTCAGCCTGTGTGTGTGTGTGTGCGATTCGTGTGTGTGTCCCCTCCTAATAAAATCTAAACGGCCGGAGCGATTTCAATGAAACTCGGTAAGTTCATAGCACTGTTCCGGACGACCCCGACCGTGCCCTTCAAATTTTGTTACGTCTCACCAATCCGACATGGCGCCTGTGCGAAATATTTCACCGGCATTCGATATCTCAGAAACTATTTTCGGTATAACCCTGAAATTTTGTACGGATATAGAGGGCACTACTGGAAGTTCATCTCTGAGACTTTCAAAAACTGTTTAACTGCAAAACGAACATGGCGGCCAAGCGAAGTTGAAAGTTTTAAATATACTTTTCTCACGATTTAATGATCCAAACGCAATGAAACTTGGTACAGCAAATGTTTATTCAGATTGTAATGCACTGGAATTTGATTTAGTTCAATTGTTTACATAACCTCAAGAAGGCGGCAGTGCGAATTTTACTTAAGTTTTTATTTCTTGTGTCGTAATCACGCCATTGAAGTGAAAGTTTGAATAATGAACCTACGCAATAATTTTCCTTTAATGGTACATGACTCTATGGCCTATACATATAACAATCCAACATGGCGACCATCCGAAATATATAGACGGTTCTCAATATCTACGAATCTATTACAGCAATCAAACTGCTTTTTTTAAAAGTTCATAGGGGCTAAGAACGTAAGTTCACCTATAGGACTTTCAATAACCTGGTGATCACAAATCCAACATGGCAGCGACGCGAAGTATAAATATTCACATGGTCGTTTCTCGCAATTTAACCATCCGAGTGCAGTGAAACTTGGTACAGTAAATCCTTATACAAATGTTATCCACTGGCATGTAATTTCTTTCAATTTTTTTCCATAACCACAAGATGGCAGCTGTGCGAAATTTTAAAATCTCGTTTGTACTTCTTGAGTCTTAATCATGCGATTGACGTTTGAATACTACACGCACTCAATAATCTTCATGTAACGGTGCATAACTCTAAGAACTAAATATATATAAATCCAACATGGCACCCATACGAGATATTTAGTCGGTTCTCAATATCTACGAATCTATTACAGCAATCAAACTGAAATTTTGTATGTTGATAGTGGCAATTAACATAAGTAGGATATATGAAAATAAGCTTTAGTTCTTCACGGAACTACTTGTTCGACACCATTTCTCGAGTGTTTTAAGCATGAAAACTGTCCAAAATAGAGAGTGAAGTGGCTCATATAATACAGGTACATCTTTCGCTAAGTGTGCAATACTAATATATGTGAGCTGTCTGGGTGGACAAGGGGTTACTGGTAGCGTGGGGCTGGGTAAGCATGAAAGCAGAACAATATTTATTTTTAAACTGGTGCAACCCGCGTCAGGTATGTCGGTGTGTTTGATGGAAAGAAGGAGCTAAGCTGCTGGTTGGGGGTAATTATACAAGGTCTAATGAGTGTCTCCAGAGCTGCTCGGATAGTGGCGCATCGTGACCTTCACATTCCAGACAAACATAACTACAAGTTCTGCGGACTATGCTCTTATCAGAAGCAACGAACACCTGCTTACATTTGGAAGCTAATTAGCTTATATTATATGAGTCGCCCTCGACGATAAAGAAACTAAATTTGTGCTCCGTAGCACACGCTCTGCCCTTGCCCAACAAGGCAGGATCCCTCGGCCACCGTACACCTTCAATCATCACCTCAGCATTCAGATTATTTTATTTATTTATTATGTATTTATCGTATGGCTTTTATTGCCGGGAGTGTCCGAGGACATGTTCGGCTCGCCAGAGGCTGTAGCTGTTTCAAGCGGACACCACTAGGGTGAGCTACAAGTTCCGTTCAATTTCAAGTAGTTCCAACTTTCGCTACCAGATATCAATGATACCTAGTGGTGAACGTTGGACCTTTGTTAGAGCGTTACAACGAAATCTAACCTAGAAATTTAGCTCCACACAAGTTTAGTCTGTGGAAGGATCTATTACATGCCATAAATCTATGACATGGGACCGCCGGCTTTACTTCCCCTTCGAAGGAAGGCATACTGAACGATTTTAACGCTCTTAAAAAATCTGACGGCTTCGGCCGGGTTTGAACCCGCAATCTTGGGTACAGCAGTTCAGCATGCTACCAATTACACCACCAAAGTCCCTAGCATTCTGATGATTTGGTATATTGGCTTTCACGGCCAGTGAATTAAAACTCAGCAATTAATTTTCTAAGTTTGTGCCGTGTCTTGTGTGTGGATTTGCGTAGGACACCAAGCAGGTTCATCAGCGGGCTGTCGGAGTCCCCAAATGCAAGTGAGCTGTGTCAGTAGATTTACTGGCACGTTAAAGATCCCCTTCGGGGCAAAATTCCGGCACGCCGGCCTATCTAAAAGCCAGAGTAGTTGAAAGGGTCGAAAAACCCATATAATTATTACCGTATTATTATTATTATTATTATCTTGGTGTCACCGCCCGGATCCCCACAGGAGTAACGAACTGCGGGCTACCTCCCTTTTTATGAAACGCACCTGCACCTCTTTACTGCGAGAACTAAAAGCTCGAACAGCCATAACCTCCCGTCATATCAACGATATACCAAATGCGATAAGGGATATAAACACTATTTATTTTATTTATCGCATGGCTTTTAGCTCCGGGAGTGTCCGAGGACATGTTCGGCCTGAGTCTGTAGCTGCTGCTAGCGGACACCCTTAGGGTGAACTACAAGTTCCGTTCAATTTCAAGTAGTTCCAACTTTCGCTACCATATATCAATGAGACCTAGCGGTGAACGTTGGAACTTTGATAGAGCGTTCCGACGAAATCTAACCTAACAATTTAGCTTCACACTAGTTTATTCTGTTAGTTATTGTTGTTTTAAGGGGCGGAACTACGCAAGTTTAGTCTGTGAAAGGATCGTTTACATGCCATAAATCTATGACATGGGACCGCCGGCTTTACTTCCCCTCCGAAGGAAGGCATACTGAAGGATTTTAACGCTCTTCAAAAATCCGACGACTTCGGCCGGGTTTGAACCCGCTATCTTGGGCACAGCAGTTCAGCATGCTACCAACTACACCACTGAAGCTGCTATAAACACTATAATAATATCGTATGGCTCGGGTGCCGGGTGCAAGCTTTGTTATTTGACACCCAAAGGGTAGCTTGAATGTCGAATTTTTTTGTTCCTTGAAGCACTAAGAAAGTCAAGGAGGTTAGATATCTAGGCTCCTTGAACACTATAGCGCTTTCTAGTAGAGAAATTAGGAACTTTGTGTTAGCGGAAACTCCCGAGATTAATTTTGCCATTATGAACACGCCTACTGAATTCAAATGGGTTCTTTGACATGCCAACATTGTATGACATGCGTGTCGTTAATTTTTGCCGCCTTAAAAAAAACACAACGGCCAGGAGCGAACCTGCAAGCTTGGGGGTTAGTGGACCGACACGTTAACCACTCACCCACCGTGGCAAACATATAAACACTGATCTCCAACCCCGGAGACAACTCTGATAAATAAATAAATAATTAAATAATTCTGATGATGATGATGATGATGATGATAATTGTTGTGATAAGGGGTCTAACATCTAGGTTATCGGCCCCCAATGGTTTCGGTGATAGTGAAAAATGAAAATGAACCTATAATTAAATCTAACTACAATCTTACAACTAAAAGTAACTACAGCTTATACACTAGAAAAAGAAATGAAAAACGAAAGAAGAGTAAGCAAAATAAAAGAAAGGGGACATAAATGCCCTTAACCCTCGAAGAATGGGGCTTGAGGGACTTAGAAAGAAGGAGAGCCATGAAAGGCAGATTGGAAAGGGAATGAGGAGAGGGCCGGACCCAGCTCACGAATACCTCGGGTTCGCCTACTCCCGAACTCACGAGTTGTGAGCCCATGAGGGTGTAGCACTATCTAGAGTGCACCAGAAGTGGTGGGGCTACAAACACCCTACCTCCTTTAAGGCCTTGAGCAGAAGGCAGGAGATATGAGGAAGACAAAACAAGAGGTCTGATCCCTCGTCCGATCGCGACTGTGCATTTTAAACTTTAATACGGTTCACTAATCCAACATGGCGACCGCAAGATATATTTCACTGGCATTTCCTATCTCCGCAACAGTAACAGATATCACACTGTACGGTGATAAGGGTACTACTAGACGTTCATCTATGTAACTTTCATAAACCTGTTAAGTACAAAACCAACGTGGTGGCCAAGTGAAGTTGAAACATTTAAATAGACTTTTCTCGCGATTAACCATCCGAGCGCAGTGAAACATGCCGCAGCAAATTTTTGTACAAATTGTAATGCACTGACATATAATTTAGATTAATTGTTTACAAAACCTCAAGAGGGCGGCTGTGCGAAATATTAAAATTAAGTTTCATTTCTTGTGTCCTAATCATGCGATTAAACTCAACGTTTAAATAATGAAACTACGCAATAATCGTCACCTAATAGTACATAACATATGGCCTATAACCATCCAACATGGCGACCATCCGTATTATGTAGACGGTTCTCAATATCTACTACAGTAATCTATGACAACAATGAAAATAAACTTTTGTATGTTGTTAGATGCTATAAACATAAGTTTACCTATGGGCCTTTCAATAACCTGGTGAGCACTAATCCAACATGGCGTCGACGCGAAATTTAAATATTTAAATGGACGTTTCTCGCGATTTAACCATCCGAACGCAGTGAAAATAGGTTCTGTAAATACTTAAACAAATTTTAACCCACTGACATCTAATGTATTTTTCAATTGTTTGCATGACCTCAAGAGGGCGGCTGTGCGATTTTTTTAAATTCTCCTTTGTTGTTATTTCATGTGTCGTAATTATGCGATTGAATTTGAATAATAATCTTCAGGTAACTATATGGCCTACATTATTTAAAAATCCAACATGGTGACCATCCAAAATATTTAGACGTTTCTCAATATCAACGAATCTATTATAGCAATCAATATGAAATTTTGTTTGTTGATAGAGGCGATTAACATAAGTAGGATATGTGAAAATAGGCTGCTTAGTTCTTAACGGAACTACTTGTTTAAAATATCATTAGACAAAGAGAGAAAATGAAATACGAACGATAGCTGAGCGATGTCCACCCACACTGATAATAGAGAAAGTGCGAGGAAGGGCAAGTACAGTGACTCTCACAAGTTGAGTTGCAACTTTGGACGAAGCTATGACGAGAGAAACACTGTGAATCACCGCGCCACCTAACATTTTAAATGATTTAAAAATGTATCACAGTTCACTTTCTCTTTTGTTCGCCATCCAAGTGAGGTTATGACGCACCGAGTTGGCCGGGATCTCTGTCTAGAGTTGGTGTCGGTTGTTGCCATTGAGGTCATCAATCCTTACAGTCTAGAGATGTTAGTCACTAACAGTTGGAATTAAGACCAAAATCTAAGTTTGAGATACGTTGTTGTTGGCAATTCAATTTGGAAACTTGGGACATGTTGGTCATCAAGCCCGTGTACATGTGTGTGTGTATTATTAGGGGCTAGTACTACTATACCAGACCCAAAACAACTGTGAACATGGGCTAGCCCAGTAGCGTGCGTCCAGCTGAGCACTGTTGCCACAGCGGAGATGACACAGCTCTACACTCGCAGTATACGCACGACCTGTTCCGTGAACACAAGGCGCTCCGAATGTATGAACATGTACGAGCTGGGGGCGTAATCCTACGAATATCTATGCTCACAACGGGGTACGCACAATGTGATATGAGACAGATATAAGATATCATACAAACCTTATTTGTGCACGTGTCCACCTCCTGGTGTAGCAACCAGCATTCTTGGCTGTGGCCCAGGAGGTCCAGGTTCGATTCCCAGCTCTGCCAAGCAATTAAATTCTAGTCTGAGGGCTGGAACGGGGTACACTCAGCCTCGTGAAGCAAAACTGGGAAGATGTGAGTTGGATTCCTACCTAAACCATCCTGGAAGTGTTTTTTCTGTGGATTCGCACTTCTAATCCAGGCAAATGCCGGGATGGTACCTAACGTAAGGCCACGGCCACTTCGTACCCAAATCCTACCTGACTTACAAATACACACACTAGTACAGACATTACAGTGACACAGGTTATCAGACAAATTCCACACACACCCAAATACACGGGGCTACATGACCACGATGTCGCAAAGCCCCTAAAACAATCTTCAACAACAACCCGTGAGGTCCGGATTCGATTCACGGCTCAATCATGACATTTAGTTCTGGTCTCAGGGTTAGAACTGGCTACACTATGCCTCGTGTAAAACTGTGAAGAGGTGAGTTTTATTCGACTCAATTACAAATAAAAACATAATTGCTGATACCACAATAACACAGGTTATCAGATACTGTGTTTTCACGTACTTCTGTATTCGAAAGCTGTATGGATACAGCAATGCCGTCACTCTTCGTTATCTACCCTAGTGAACCTAAATAGTTCAACACCTAAATCATTCCTTCTCTAATTATGCCTTCTGTTCAAGGGCAGATGTTATCTCCCGAATGGCTGGTCGTATCGTCACGGCGTTTGGACAGTCAGTTTCAAAATTTTTAGCTCTGTAACATAGGGTCATCAAAATAATTGAATAAATAATTATTTTCGTGCGCGGAGAGAAATAACGATTTCGTACGGCGCAGAGAACCCAGCTAATTGAGTCAACTAGGCAACGCCGCGCTATGCTATTGGCTGGCGCGAGTGAGTGACTGAATCTGGCTCCTCCCTCATGTTCACAGTTGTTTTGGGTCTGGTATAGTCCCTCGGGACATGCAATAATGTATCATCCCGGCATTTCCTTCAAGGGCTAACAACTAGTGGGACGTTGGTAGGCGACCACGGGATCACAGCTGAGTCTGGCATTGCTTCCACTTACTTTTGGCGTGCTCTTCTCCGTCATCTTTCCTGCCGAACTTTCCTGGACAACCCGAAAGGTATAAGAGTATCCGAAGCCTAGGATGTGTTTCCTTTCCCACCTTAACCCATTAGTTCCCAGAACTTTTTTTCTTCAAAAACTGCTGTAATGCTTCATGTTTGTTCAATAGCAGCACCGTGAAATAATTCCCGATAATGTTTTACTTTGTTCCCGTGCACACAGGCCTGGTCTGGGTACGTTGCAAAAACGCATCACCGGGAACAACAAGAGGTTTCAAACGTAGTCATATGGGACAGATGCAATAGGTAAGGAATTCTTGTCATTATACCAATTTATTGTGCACATAAAACTACTTTTCTACCCAATTATCTTACAAGTACTGTTCGCTCACAGTTGTGATTTACGTAACTTTGTTGTCGGTCAAACATCACCATTCTTAGAGTTCATTCAATGTACGAATTCACCAGCTATCCACACTAAGACAACGTCAAATACAGCGGGAAACAATTGGAGTTCGAAGCGGGAGTCGTAGAGCAACTGTACGGCTGAATCCGAAGAGTTAACAGTAAATCCTGTCAACATTATTTAACAAAATATAGACCTCTGTATGATGTTGCGAAACGCATCACCGGGAACTAATGGGTTACTTGGCATTTGTCTCGTCTTTCATGATACCCATAGTCTTCGAGTGGTCAGACCACAACGCTTTCTTTTCTGGTACCTCCTGCCTTCTGTGCAAGCGTCTAAAAGGGAGGCAGGGTGATGTCAAGTGATGAAACTGAGTGAGCAGAATAATGTTCGCTATATTACTTATCTTATTATTAATATTTAAACATGTAAATACGAGATGTAGGCTAGATGTAATTTGTGCCAATGTGGGGCTTGCCCTCTTTCACTAGGCCTTCCATACTACTGTTTGATTTATGGTAAATAAACAATAATAAAAAAATTACGAGCCTTGCAGTAGTCGCATATGATGTGTAACATCTGACATAGAAGAAACCTCACGTGAAATTGTTGATACACCGGTATTTTATAGTATTATTGGCACAAATATTAATCTATTGTAAAAGGGAGTGTTTTACAGATATTGTAGTTTATAATACGGAACTGATTTTATTAGATGATTTGTAGCTTCCACCAGCACTAGCCTAAATAAAGAATACGATATGGATCAATTAGATTAATAGACGCGACACCGCTCATAACCTTAAATTCCGTATAAACAGGTCCTCTTCATTCACAGACCAACACGTAATTTCATATGGATTCTGTTAAAATGAGTCATATTGATATGATAAATATCGTTTAAAATGATAATCTGGTAGCAAAAATATCTACCCTGTCCGGGATTCGAACCCGAGATCTCTAGATTCACAGTCATAAGCACTAACCCCACGGCTATTTCGACTACGCAAATATTGTGCACAAGATGGTGACTTATTTTCACGTTCCAATAATACTTTATTACGGAATTAAGTTTTATTTATATTTTGCTTGTTTCGATAATATTCCTGCGTGAAATTGAGTTTAAAATGCCTCATGAATAGGCCCTCTTGTGAGTAAAGAGAATGTATTCAGTAATAGTTCATGAAGGCTTGCTCAATTCTCGTATAACCACAACGATTATATTATATTGATGACTGCATTACCGTTATGTGGGTTAATATTTGAATAGCCATTGTGCAGAAACATAATACCGGCAATGCCGACTACTTACAATGTTTGATATTAAGGCATTTTACCATTTAAATACTGATACGAAGACTTCGAACATGTACCATGTCATTTGTTTCAATCACTAGACACCAGAGTTCGCATGAGCGCTTTCCGTTCAGTATGTCATATACATTCCACATGTCCGAGAGTACGTCATGGTATCAATTTCCGACACCGCGCGCTCATTGTTTCTCGTACCACTGCCAGCTGGGTCTTACCACTCCCCGCAGGATCGATCGATCGAGTTGGCAGTGCATCTTATACTTCCGTTCGTTCCACCACTGCCCGCTAGTACACTTCCGCTCGATCGATCGAGCGGGCAGTGCATACTTCCGTTTTCTTCCACTGCCGGCTAGTACACTTCCGTTCGATTGATCGAGCGGGCAGTGCATACTTCCGTTTTCCACCACTGCCAGCTCGATCGTTCCGATCCACTTCCGTCCCCAGTTTTGAAAATCACTCCCACAAAACTATCCAGCAACCGAGCGGAAAGATGTTACACATCAATAATAATTATTATTGAAAATACAGAGCACAAATTGTGCATAGGGTTAATAAATGTGAATATACATTAATGTTTTCACTTTCCACCTTCACAAAATTTCACTATGGAAGGACCCCGGTTCTTACATGTGATTACGTGGTACCGACTACATTGTTTACCACATAATTTACAAGTACAGGATACGTCTATGTCATGAAAGTACTCGGTGACGCACAGTTTATGGTGGTAACCATGTACCGCCATCGAGTTAACGAAGTGTCGTAGGTCTTGATTGGTGTCAGTCCATACCCTATTCGTCATAGCTTCCGTTATGTAAAATTCGAGCCAGATTTCATCTCTCTTCTTCACTCTCTCTTGCATTAGTCTTTTCCAGGCGTCCGTAGATGGTAGTCCTCTCTTCGTCCGTAGGTGCTCAATGAAAAAGTTATCCTTGGCAAGTTCGTACACTAGTCTAGATTTTGCATATTTTGATAACCCCAGGGTTGCTTTTAGGAAGCGCGACTTCACTGCCTCGAGCGTCCTCAAGTCCGCCAGGGTCAGTTTCTCCCAGATGATTTCTATCCCGTATATGGCGATGGGCGCTATTTTCGCGTCAAATAATCTACATCAATAATAATAATAATAATAATAATAATAATAATAATAATAATAATGTATGTCTACCCCTTATTATTCCCGTGTTCCAACGGGGTCGGGGATGAGATGCGATGGAAGTCTTTGTGGCGATGGTTTTTACGGCCGGATGCCCTTCCTGACGCCAACCTCATGAGAGGTCCCAGCATTTGCCTGGTGTTGAAAATGGGAAACCACGGAAAACCATTTCACGGACGGCCGACGGTGGGGCTCGAACCCACGCGTCTTCCGAGTCAGCAGAGAGCTTGGCCCCATGACCTAATGCTGCGCGTTAGCCAGCGTAGCCACTACTGTCGGTTAATAATAATAATAATAATAATAATAATAATAATAATAATAATAAAAACACTGAACATCGTCAAATGTACACTAACAAACACCATATTGATAGTGAAGTTTAGAGGGAAAATCTCTGACCCTTTTGAGATTAAAACAGGAGTAACGCAGGGAGATGGAATCTCGCCCATATTATTTTCCTGGGTATTAGAGAAAATAATCCGAGAATATAGAAAACCCCTCCCTGAAACAGGTCTAAGAGTAATAAACAGGATACTCAAAATCAATACCCGAGTGGACTGTATCGCTTTCGCAGATGATGTAGCTATGCTAACAGATTCGGTTGAAACAGCAATAGACCAGATCAATACTCTCCAATCTATATCCTCCAAGACTGGCCTTCAGTTGTCTTACGAGAAAACAGTGTTCATGACAAATGACAAATCTGCACCAGAATACCTTCTTCCCAACAACAGGATCCGTAAAGTCGGGGATTTTAAATATTTGGGGGAATGGATCAGTGAAGACCTCAAGAGCAATAAAGCATTTGAAGAAAGGACTCTGAAACTGAATATTGCATACAATCGATGCAGAAAAATTTACCAGAATAAATCCATATCCATCAATGCGAAATTAAGGCACTATAACGCTGTAATCAGGCCCGAGGTCCTCTATGCAGTTGAAGCACTAACCATCAAAGGGGCAAAACTGATACAGATACTAGAGGTCAAGGATAGAATTATCTTGAGGGAGATCTTAGGTCCAAGGATCGTAAATGGACAAAGGTAACACAGGCCCTACGATGATCAAGAGGGTACTTAAAGCAAGAACCTCTAATGGACACAATCTTCAAGAGACGCCTCCAATTCTACGGACACCTTGAGAGAATGAACGAGTCAAGATTGACCAGTGTAACTCACAGAGCCAGCTCCTGCAAGAAAACATCACTGTGGTACCAGCACGTTAAACAAGATCTGCAAAGCTTTAACATCTCTGAATCTGTTATACAAACAGGCAAGCTTTCCGGAAAATGTTAAAAGAAGACCCACAGATTAAACAAAAGAAAGGGCAAAGACCAAAGAGGTCAGACGCAGCTAAACAACTATAAAGTCAGAAAATGAAGGAGATATGGGCTAGGAAGAAGACTCTTAAGAACGTGAAACCAATCCCAACTCATCAGGCTGAAAACCATTTGGCCCATTCGAAGAAAGAAGAAGAAGAAGCATGCAAAGATAAGACATTATAACTAGGTCTTTAAAACAGAAGCCTTATATGCAGCCAAAACATTGTCTATCACAACCCAGGGCCCGCTTGAAAGCCTGGAGATCAAAGAAAGAAAGAAAGAAAGAAAGAAAGAAAGAAAGAAAGAAAAATCTTAGGCCTCAAATTCGGTAACAACACTTTAATCCACTTTAGAAATGAAACCCTTTACCAAAGTACATAAAAACTCTCAGGCGAAATCAAAAAAGGAAGAATTGAATTTTATGGACACATCTTCAGAATGAACTTAAATAGGCTAACCAATAAAATCTTTTACCACTTCCGCAACAAAAGAACCAAATCACTTTGGTTTAAGGAAAAGGAGAAAGGCTTAATAGAACTCCAAGTCACAGAAAATGTGCTCAAGGATAAAACAGCTAAAACCATAACCAAGGACAAGAAACAACGGTTACAAGTCAAACCCAAGAGAAAGATCCAAATGCCTGATGAAGAAAGTAAAGCAAGATGAGGCAATACCGGGCTTCAAGGAAAGTGATTTATTTAATGTTCCCCAAAGCTGGACGAAACGAATAAAATAATAATATATGTCTACCCCTTATTATTCCCGTTTTTCCAACGGGGTCGGGGATGAGATGCGATGGTAGTCTTAGTGGCGATGGTTTTTACGGCCGGATGCCCTTCCTGACGCCAACCTCATGAGAGGAGTTAATGAGAGATGAAATGAATGATGGTGAATGAAACTGGGCAAGGATGTGGAAGGAAGCGGCCGTGGCCTGTCAGAAGGAACCGTCCCAGCATTTGCCTGGTGTTGCAAATGGGAAACCACGGAAAACCATTTCAAGGACGGCCGACGGTGGGGCTCGAACCCACGCGTCTACCGATAAATAATAATAATAATAATAATAATAATAATAATAATAATAATAATAATAATAATAATAATAACAATAATAATAATCTCTTCATCTCAGATCATACCGAAGTCACTGAGGGCCAACCTCGACAAACTGAAGAAAGCAGACATGCTCCATAGTTCGTTCGTTCCTTAACCTACCTACATAAAGAACTCCACTACATCTTGCCACAAATGCCGATGAAATGGTGAATTGTACCCAGTGACATGGTGGACATATGAATAGTAATAATTGTAATAACAATAATAATAATAATAATAATAATAATAATAATAATAATACCATAATATATATATATATATATATAACAAGTAGTTCCGTGAAGAACTATACAGCCTATTTTCATATATCCTACTTATGTTAATTGCCTCTATCTACATACAAAATTTCAGATTGATTGCTGTAATAGATTCGTAGATATTGAGAACTGACTAAATATTTCGGATGGTCGCCATGTTGGATGTTATATATGTAGGTCCTAGAGTTATGTACTGTTACAAGTAGATTATTGTGTACGTATAGCATTCAAACTTCAATCGCATGATTAGGACACAAGAAGTAACAAGGAGAATTTAGAATTTCGCACAGCTGCCATCTTGTGGTTATGGAAACAATTGAAATAAATTAGATGCCAGTGGATTAACATTCGTATAAGGATTTACTGAACCAAGTTTCACTGCTCTCGGATGGTAAAATTGCGAGAAGCGTCCATGTGAATATTTATACTTCGCGTCGCCGACATGTTGGATTTGTGATCACCAGGTTATTTAAAATCCTATAGGTGAACTTATGTTCATAGCCCCTATGAACATAAAAAATTAAGTTTGATTGCTATAATAGATTCGTAGATATTCAGAGCCGTCTAAATATTTCGGATGGTCGCCATGTTGGATTGTTAAATGTATAGGCCATATAGTCATGTATCATTAAAGGAAAATTATTGCGTAGGTTCATTATTCAAACGTTCACATTGATCGCATGATTACAACACAAGAAATTAAATCTTAATTTTAAAATTCGCAGAGCCGCCATCTTGAGGTTATGTAAACAATTGAACTAAATTAGAAAAAGGAAGCTTGTAGTTTAACGTGACCGTTAATCTCGAGATCATGAGCCACGGGACCTCCTTTTTACGTGGAATCCGAACCACAGGACATGGCATTTCACTTTGAAAATCTCACATGCATTGACCGGGAATCGAACCCGGACCGCCTTGGTGAGAGGCATACAGCTAGACCGCTGAGCCACCACGCCCCGAACTAAATTAGATACCAGTGTATTACAATGTGTATAAACATTACCTGTACCAGATTTCATTGCGGTTGGTACATTAAATCACGAGGAAGGTCTATTTAAAATGTTTCAAATTCGCTTGGCCGCCATGTTCGTTAAGTAGTTACCCGGTTTTTGAAAGTCTCATAGATGAACTTCCAGTAGTACTGTAACGTGTTTTTCGAGGGGTTTTATGCAACTGGCATAAGTCAGTAGGAAGCCATTCTATATTTATTTACGCGGCAAATTGTTCAGCCAAGAGAATTTTTCATGTTAATGTATTATTATTATTAATTTATTATAATTATTATTTAGATATTTTCGGAGCATTTTATAAAAATTATTAGCATTCAGATAGGTTTTCTATGTCTTAGAAAACGCTATCCAGCAAATTATTACGAACGACGATATCATAGAAAATTATCTGATTACGGAATTTTACGGAGTTTTCGTCAGTTAGGGTATATCGAGAGACGTGACTCACTGGGATTTCAAGTACACGCTTAATCTTGTCGAGAAGCATGACGCAATCTTGGGTCGCAAGGTCTAGAAAAGACGAATTGTTGGAACGGAACCCTCCCGCCGAGTGTAATGACCCGGAGGAGGAGAAGATCGCGTGGTGGGTCAGCCAATCAGGGGAGACGACGTAAGCTAGTTGGGACTGAAGAGTGGGGAGCCGGCGTGTGGTTATACCGTTCGACGCGCCGTGAAACTAGGACAATCTGTGAAATACTTGAGGAGTGTGGATGCGCGTGCGTGTCGCTCCGATGTTCAGTGGAGTTAGTGACTATCTGTGAAATACTTGAGGAGTATGGATGCGCGTGCGTGTCGCTCCGATGTTCAGTGGAGTTAGTGACTATCTGTGAAATACTTGAGGAGTATGGATGCGCGTGCGTGTCGCTCCGATGTTCAGTGGAGTTAGTGACTATCTGTGAAATACTTGAGGTGTACGGTCGCAAGTGCGTGTCGCTCCGATGTTCAGTGGAGTTAGCGACGAACTTTTGTAAAACTTGGTTGTACGAGTGTTTGGGTCCGAGGTACGGACCATAGAATTATCTAATCTACCAGAATATCATCAAATTCCGACGGAGATGACGACGTCCAGGAGACTGTGGGAAGCTCACAACATCATCAAGAACGAGGGAAATGCTTTGGCAATTTCCAGTGGTAAGCGCCAATGACGCAGAAATACGCAATCTCTCACTTTCTTTGTTTTACATTTCATATTTCAGTAACTTCATAGCTTGGAAATAAGAGTAAAATCAATTTATCAGACTCCGTTTTCACGTAATTTTCTATCGGTAATATTCAAATCACAACGCTCCAATTTAAATTTTATACTTATTATTATTAATTTTGCTATACTTGTTTTATATAATAAATTCATTTCTTTTACAATGCAATCTTTGCTTTCAGTAGGTAGCATTAGATATAGACCAATTCCTTCTCCTGATACAATTGTTTGTTGGGTTAATGATCAAATCATACCACGATCTGAGTGAATAGAGTCTTGAAGGTGTTCTGCCAGAGCTAGACGTTGTTAAATACAAATTTAGATTTCAACATTGCGTTGAGGTCTTGGCGCCCATTAAAACAACATAGCTTAGGCAAAGGTAAACAGTTACATTTCTCACCCAACAGTTAGGAGCTAGCTAAACGTTTCACTTGTCGCCGACAACTTGGGGCTGAAAACCTAATAACATTTGTGGAAGGAGAAGGGTATATATTTCTGTGCCTGTATTTTGGGGGTTATTTGTCTGTATCAGTGTATATCATTATGGGGGATGAGAAAGAAAGACAGATGAGGTTACGTAGTGGTCATCAACGGGAGAGTGATGATACGAGCAGTATGTCGAGTGATGGTAGTACCGGGGTAGCGGAGGTAAATCCCGATACTGAAACAGGGAGTGTAGGCGGCCAACCAGAATTAAAAACTTTACTTCTCGAGTTTATGTATCAGAACAAAGTTAGTAGTGATGCCTTAAATGCAAAGTTAGAACAGAATAACGCTAAATTAGAACAAAACAGTAGGGAAAATAAAGAAAGTACAGAAGCTTTAAATGCAAAGTTAGAACAGAATAACGCTAAACTAGAACAAAACAGTAGGGAAAATAAAGAAAGTACAGAAGCTTTAAATGCAAAGTTAGAACAGAATAACGCTAAACTAGAACAAAACAGTAGGGAAAATAAAGAGAGTAATAGGGAATTGAGCGATAGTTTAAACGCCAGATTAGAACAAAACAGTAGGGAAATGAGTGACAAATTCGAACTGATTAGAGGTGAGATCAGGGGGGTGATGGAAGAAAAGGCTAAAGAGATTATTGCAGATGTAGACAGAAAATTAGGAAAAGTACAGGAGGAGTTGGAAATTAGAATCAGTACACAGGCTGAAAATTTAAAAGAACTAGTGCAACTGGAAACACAGCAGGTCAAAAAGCAATTGGGGGGAGAAATTGACAAAATTCAGGTAGCTACTAAAGAGGTTAAGGAACAGCTGGAGGGTAGAATTGAGAAAGTCCACTCACAAATAGTTGCAGAAGTAAATGATTTAAGAGAGAGTAATAAAGAGAGCATTAGCAAGATTGAGGAGAAACAAGCAAAGCTATATGATAAAGTAGAAGAATCAGAAGGAAACATTAAATTAACAGTAAACAGTATTGAGAGGAAGGCTGAGGAGAAAATCGCAGAATTAGAATTAAAATTAAAAGCTAGGATCAGGCAAGAAAATAGTCAGAATAGACCAGTTTTTGTGAATAGCACACACAGGGAGGTAGAACTGGGTAAGTTCAGCAATCGACAGGGGTGCCCAATGGAGTTCATGAACACTATAGAAAATAAATTCGGGGAGAGGTTGGAAAATGGTAGTATTGAGTGGTGCCAGGTAGTTGAAATTTTAGAACAAGTGTTTGTGGGGGAAACGAGGAATTGGTTTGCTGTCTACAGAGACAAGTTTACTGATATGAATGATTTTAAAATGAAATTCTGTGAAAAGTTCTGGAATGAGGTTATTCAGTCGCAGCATCGTGAGGGAGTAGTGTGTGGTAAATATAACCCTAAAGGAAGCTCCACCATGACCGAATACTTTTTAGGGCAGGTATTAGTGTGTAAATATCTGGATGGCTTGAAGGAGGAAAGTGATGTGGTAAGGTTGCTACTTAGGCACTTTCCCTATAGGATCAAGGAGGCTGCTTGTATCCAGAATGTAAAGACTATAACACAAGTAGAAAGTTTGTTAAGCACATTTGATGCACTAGGGAGAGGGGGTTATGAGGACAATTTCAATAGGAACCAGGGTAATAATAATAATAGACCTAATGAAGCCAGGCATCAGGAAGTTCAAGGGAACGGTGGCGAAGGGGCCAATGCTCAAAATAGAAATAATAATAATCAGCTAAATCAGAACAGAGGAAATGGCTATGGTAATCAGTATCAAGGGAGGAACAATGATTACAGGGGAAATCAAGGGAGAAACAATGATTTCAGGGGAAATCAAGGGAGAAATTATAATGACAATAATTACAACCAGAATAGGGGTCAAGGAAGAGGACAGCCTAGTGGTAGTAATATACAGCCAAACAATGACAACACAACTCAGAACAACCAGACCAGTGCAGTAGTAACTAGTACTACGGCCAGCTGTAGCGGTTCTTTAAACGCGAACCAGGCTGCGAAGTAAGGTCAGAATCTCAGTCTGTAGCATGCCCTGTCCATACAATTATACAGGAACCCTATGACCTAAATGTGAGAAATGAATTATTACATGAACTAAATGATGAAGGTATTATTCAGGAAGTGGTTAGTAAGAGCCCCATAGTTAAATTTAACGTGTCCGAGGCGTACACAGATGTTTTAATTGATAGTGGTTGTATGAAGAGTTGCATAAGTAGTGCATTTTATGATAAAATGAAAGGAACTGGAGTAAATTTTGAGGAGATGCCAATTAAAAGCACTTTTGTTATCACAGCTGTTGGGAAGAGGTCTAAAGTAATTTCTAAGCAAGTTTTAGTAGACATTAAAATTAATAATCATGTAGAGAAGCAGATTTGCCTTGTAATTCCAAATTTAGTATTCAGTGTTATCTTGGGTTCAGAGTGGCTAAGTAGAGTGTCTGGTAACTTATGTTATGATGTAGGGAGTTTGAAATTTAAATGGGGAGATTCTGAAGTAGAAGTAGCGTTCAATGACCATATTCAGAGGAGTAGTATTGTAGGTGTGATTTGTACTTTAAATGAGATATCGCCAGCCGTAGAGCGGGGTTCTACATGTTTTGTGGGCAGTGTGATTACGAACGGAAGTCTAGAGGACTCGTTACGTGAGGCTGCATTTCAGGGTAATATAGAGGTGGAACAATGTGTTCGGCTCTATGATGTGTTATTGTGTAATTGGAGAGTTTTTGAGGATCGCATTGGTATGGCCAATTGCTATACACATTCATTGAACGTTATTGATAGGTCAGTATTCACAGGACATAGATATCCTGTACCTTTCGCTTATCAGAGTGCAGTTGAGGCACAAATTAATCAGATGCTTGAAGATGGGATTATTGAGCACTCTAACAGTCCATATGTTAATTCTTTGATCACGGTACCCAAGACCGACGGCACTGTTCGTATTTGTTTAGACGCTCGTTTGGTTAACAGTAGAATTAGTTCAGATCAGCTGAAATCTATGTCAATAGAGGAATTAATGCAAACATTTGAGGGGAAGAAGTATTTCACTTGTGTAGATTTGAGTTCCAGTTTTTGGCAAGTGCCACTTATGTACGAAGATAGACCATTTACAGCTTTTAGCCATAAATATAACCTTTATCAATTTTGTAGAACACCTTATGGGTTAAAGAGTAGTTCAGCAGCTTTAATTAGGGCTTTAAACATCGCATTAGGGGATGACACAGGAGAGTTTGTAACCATTTACATTGATGATATGGTAATTAGTTCACGCAGTTTTGAGGAGCATCTATGTCATTTAAATATAGTTTTTCAGAAGTTAGATCAGGCAGGGTTCACTTTGAAGCTGTCTAAGTCGTCATTCTGTCAGTCAGAAGTGACATTTTTAGGTCATAGAGTGTCGAGTAGAGGTGTGACACCAGAGGAAAGTAGGGTTAATAAGATACTTAACGCAGAGGTGCCACAGAATGTTAAACAGTTAAAAACTTACCTGGGAATTTGCAACTTTTTCAGGAGGTTCGTTCTTAAATACTCAGGGTTGGTAGAACCATTCAGGGAATTGCTTAAAAGTGGGACTCGGTGGAGATGGGAGTCCAAGCATGATCAGGCTTTTAGAGCGCTGAAGGAAGGTTTTGAGAAAGCTGTAGTGCTGAAATATCCGTTAAAAGATAAGGAATATGTGGTTATGACAGATGCTTCACATATAGGCATTGCTGGAGTATTATGTCAGAAAGATGATGAGGGTAATCTGTGCATTGTATCTTTAGCCTCGCGAGGACTGACAGCAGCAGAGAAAAGATACACGATTACTGAGTTAGAGCTTTTAGGTATTGTTTTCAGTTTAGGGAAATTTAGAATGTATTTAGTAGGGGGGAAAT
This sequence comes from Meconema thalassinum, assembly GCA_946902985.2. Taxonomy (NCBI): domain Eukaryota; kingdom Metazoa; phylum Arthropoda; class Insecta; order Orthoptera; family Tettigoniidae; genus Meconema; species Meconema thalassinum. Next base: position 403,301,793 of record OX336393.1, on the reverse strand, counting down.
TTGAGATCCACACAGATCACCATGCATTACTGTATATGAGGACTTGTAAACTCAGTTCTAACAGAGTTAGTAGGTGGATTCTTGCTCTGCAGGAATACGAATTCACAGTAAAATATATTAAAGGTAAAGATAACATTCTTGCAGACATGCTATCGAGGGACACTAATTTATGTAGGGATTATCCTGTGGTTAAAGCAGAGGATGGTATTTTAATATGTGCATGTGTGGACAGTAGCAACAGGGCATCGTTACAGACACTGAGAAATATGCTAGTGGAGCAACGTGATGACGTTAAGTTAAAGGAGCCACTGGCTAGGTTGGAAATAGGTGAAGAAGAGTATGTGAAAGTAGGACGGTTCACGTACAAGATGCAGGATGGGCTTCTTGCAAGGAAATGTAGGAATAATCGGTGGGCAATATGTGTTCCTGCCACTTTGCGGGAGGAGCTAATTTGGTTCATTCATAGGGAATTAGGACACTTTGGTGCTGCCAAGGTCTTCTATGAAATTGGTCGTGACTTCATTTGGAGTAAAATGGGAAGGGACGTTAGGAGGATTTTAGCTAAGTGTGACACCTGTCAAAGGAGTAAATATCCAGTTAAATATTTAGTGGGGGAGAGATCTGCAGTTCTCACCAGTAGTCCCGGCGAACTACTGTGTGTGGATTTATTTGGCCCGATCGTTAAAGGACAGTACGGCTACGAGTACATTTTTATAGTTATTGACGCTTTTAGTAAGTATGTCAAGCTATATCCGCTAAGGAAAGCCACGGGACTAGCGTGTAGCCGTCTGATCATTAATAAGTATGTACCTGAGTTTGGAATTCCTCTCAGGATACTATCTGACAGTGGACCACAGTTTACTGCAAAGAAATGGAGAACCAGTATGCAGGAAGCTGGTATAACACACGTTCATTCCTCTGTAAGGTACCCTCAGGGTAATTCTGCAGAGCGTCCATTAAGGGAAGTGGCTCGTCTTTTTCGGACTCTAGTGCATGACAAGCATGCGGCCTGGGTTGGACATCTTCCCAAGGTCGAGACTTGGCTGAATTCTGTCCAGCATGAGAGCACGAAATTGACGCCATATGAAGTTCACTTCGGAAAAAGACCACAAAATGAACTAGCGAGGGTGTTGGGATTAAATGAGGGTAAGCAACCGGGGATGGATTACACTGTCCAGTTGGCGAAACAGAATTTATCTAAGTCAGCACAAAAGAGAATTCGCCAACAAAAAGAAACTAAATTTGACCTATTCGAGCCGGGAGACAGAGTCTTACTTAGAGTGCCGAAACAGTCAAATAAGCTAGAGAAAGTCATGTCCAAGTTCTTTTATCTCTACGAGGGCCCATTTATAGTTTCCAAACGTATTGGGAAAACAGCATATGTGCTGGAGAATAGTGAGGGAAACAGATTATACGGAACGTATAATATACATAGTCTACGAAAATATGTGTCATAAAGTGAGTGTGTTTAGCTGGCGAGCCAGCCTATCAAATGAGTAAGTGTGGTGTCTGGTGCGTGGAAGATCTGGTCTTAAGGCAGGCGTATCAGAAGTCACACAGGGGGGTAGTATGTAAGTAAATGAGAGTTTTTAAGGTACAGGGAAATATGACGGGATTGTCGGATGCTGTTGAGCACTAAATTGTCTCGATGCACCAAGGCCATTTTGGCAGCGCTGATGGGTTCCCATTTATCTCCAAGAGATGGGGGAGCGCTTGAATAGGGCTTGTTAGCTTAAGGCGTCCACGAGATAAAAGATGGGCCATCAGAATGCGAGACAGTCCTTCATGAAACTCATACATATCAGCACACGTGATTTCTGTTTACGGCCTCGCCATGTAAGATTTGTAAGTGTGTAATTTAAGATAATCTGTACAATGGTATTATTTGTGTGAGGAGAAATGGTCTGTGTTGAGAGCTAGTATTAAGTAGAATATGGTTAACGGGAACTTAACAAGACAGGGCGCTTACGGCACAGAAATATTTGGTGTTATATGCAATGCGCATTTACTGTTTTTTTTTCAGAAGTCAATATTAATTTAATCTACTTCAAAGAGAGATTAAGTATTATGGTCACGAGGCGCTGCCACAATAGTGTGATCGTGTGCTCAGTGATAAGGGGAATTAAATGTCACCATAAGGAGGGGACCTCCAGTGAAATTAGGAAGTTCTAGGGTGATATAAATATATCAGAACACCTTCAATGCGTGTGATATGACATCATAAATACATAGTGCTCACACATTAATTATGTCTATTTCTCCAACATAGAGAAATTTGAGAGGCGGAAATATCCGTGGAACACTATTCCATATGTAAAACATTGGACTGGTTGCAAAGTGCAATCCATTGTGACAACAAACTTTGACGCAAAGTGCGTGAAGAAAAAATATGAGTGTATATATCTGTAATTTAGGGTGATTTCATTTATGTAATATGTATTTTGGATGGGGTTTATTAACGTGTCTGGGATAATCGGATAATGGACCGTCGTCACGGTAAATCATCCGATGATCCGAGGCGAATATGTAACGTGTTTTTCGAGGGGTTTTATGCAACTGGCATAAGTCAGTAGGAAGCCATTCTATATTTATTTACGCGGCAAATTGTTCAGCCAAGAGAATTTTTCATGTTAATTTATTATTATTATTAATTTATTATAATTATTATTTAGATATTTTCGGAGCATTTTATAAAAATTATTAGCATTCAGATAGGTTTTCTATGTCTTAGAAAACGCTATCCAGCAAATTATTACGAACGACGATATCATAGAAAATTATCTGATTACGGAATTTTACGGAGTTTTCGTCAGTTAGGGTATATCGAGAGACGTGACTCACTGGGATTTCAAGTACACGCTTAATCTTGTCGAGAAGCATGACGCAATCTTGGGTCGCAAGGTCTAGAAAAGACGAATTGTTGGAACGGAACCCTCCCGCCGAGTGTAATGACCCGGAGGAGGAGAAGATCGCGTGGTGGGTCAGCCAATCAGGGGAGACGACGTAAGCTAGTTGGGACTGAAGAGTGGGGAGCCGGCGTGTGGTTATATCGTTCGACGCGCCGTGAAACTAGGACAATCTGTGAAATACTTGAGGAGTGTGGATGCGCGTGCGTGTCGCTCCGATGTTCAGTGGAGTTAGTGACTATCTGTGAAATACTTGAGGAGTATGGATGCGCGTGCGTGTCGCTCCGATGTTCATTGGAGTTAGTGACTATCTGTGAAATACTTGAGGAGTATGGATGCGCGTACGTGTCGCTCCGATGTTCAGTGGAGTTAGTGACTATCTGTGAAATACTTGAGGTGTACGGTCGCAAGTGCGTGTCGCTCCGATGTTCAGTGGAGTTAGCGACGAACTTTTGTAAAACTTGGTTGTACGAGTGTTTGGGTCCGAGGTACGGACCATAGAATTATCTAATCTACCAGAATATCATCAAATTCCGACGGAGATGACGACGTCCAGGAGACTGTGGGAAGCTCACAACATCATCAAGAACGAGGGAAATGCTTTGGCAATTTCCAGTGGTAAGCGCCAATGACGCAGAAATACGCAATCTCTCACTTTCTTTGTTTTACATTTCATATTTCAGTAACTTCATAGCTTGGAAATAAGAGTAAAATCAATTTATCAGACTCCGTTTTCACGTAATTTTCTATCGGTAATATTCAAATCACAACGCTCCAATTTAAATTTTATACTTATTATTATTAATTTTGCTATACTTGTTTTATATAATAAATTCATTTCTTTTACAATGCAATCTTTGCTTTCAGTAGGTAGCATTAGATATAGACCAATTCCTTCTCCTGATACAATTGTTTGTTGGGTTAATGATCAAATCATACCACGATCTGAGTGAATAGAGTCTTGAAGGTGTTCTGCCAGAGCTAGACGTTGTTAAATACAAATTTAGATTTCAACATTGCGTTGAGGTCTTGGCGCCCATTAAAACAACATAGCTTAGGCAAAGGTAAACAGTTACATTTCTCACCCAACAGTTAGGAGCTAGCAAAACGTTTCACTACCCTTTATCTCCGTACAAAATTTCAGGGAAATACCGGTAATAGTTTCAGAGATATAGAATGCCGGTGAAATATTTCGCACATCCGCCATCTTGTGGTTATGTAAACAATTGAACGAAGTTAGATGTCGGTGCATTACAATGAGTATAAACATATACTGTACAAAGTTTTATTGCGTTTGGTTGGTTAAATCGCGAGAAACGTCTATTTAAAAGTCGCAAATTCGCGTGGCCACCATGTTAGTTTCGTAGTTACCAGTTTTTCAAAAGTCACATAGGTGAACTTCTAGTAGTTCCCTTTATCACCGTAAAAAATTCCAGGGTGATATCGGGAATAGTTTCGGAGATAATGAATGCTGGTGAAATATTTCGCACAGCCGCCATGTTGGATTGGTGAGACGTAACAAAATTTGAAGAGCACGGTCGGGGTGGTCCGGAATTGTGCTATGAACTCACCGAGTTTCATTCAAATCGCTCCAGCCGTTTAGAAATTATTAGGGGGACACACACACACTCCTCTCACACACATGCACACAATCACGGACAAAAAGGTGATCTCATAAGCCTACGGGGTTTCTGGATTGGTAAATGCATTTTACAATAGGTAGCGCACGAGTAGATTCAACAAATGAGCGACGAAGCGCGAGGCGTTTCAAAAAAGTCCCGTATGCGTCCATATACCATACGTCCGATAGCGATGAGACATGGGTGAGATGTTTTGTACACTTGGGTAGGTTTTTTCTAGAAGTTAACCTTACCCCCAAGGGAAGATGAAGAGAAAAGGAAAGGGTAGTGGGTTTCGGAACGAAGAACAAGTGTGGATGAATAGGATGAGAGTCCAACACTACGTAAACCAAATAAATTTTAATGAGTTAGTGACGAGTGTCACTGCAAAGCCCGTGAAACACCTAAAGTAGGTATGGACCTGGCCGTAGCTTACGGGGAATGCGGCTGGAGCTTGGGCTATTCGCCGGCGAGCGTTGATAGTACCTTCCCTTCCAAGCCAAGATTCGGCTACTATGTGGAAGGGTGGTGGTCTGGCAAAGAAAGAGATGATGAGTTTACTATGCATCCTTTCAAAGGAGTTTGTTTTAAACAAATATTTTGAAGAATGCAAATAATTTGAATTAGCAGTGATGTTTTAGTTCTTGAAACTGTAGGATCTCCAACGAGAAACCGCATGTCTCCAGGAAGAGTAGCAATGAGGCAATTATACCCTTGGGAATAATTTTGGTAAGAGCACTTATAGTTGCATTTAAGAATGGCTAAGCTTTTACTCAGCAAGCGCCGACTAAAAGTTTAGAGAATGAGTAAAACTTAAATTTGGAAAACCAACCTTAAGTTATAGAGAAAATCTCAACAAGCAGGAAGCTGGCGGAGATAGCTATACTTGCCTTACTGGCTAGTTAGAATTAGCTATCAAAGCTAAAAGAGGCTTTAATAAGTTTGTGACTAAGAGTTCTTGCTCAAATGCAACAAATAGTGGAACTATTGTTAATTTGATTTGAGAGTTTTTTAAAGAGGGCATAAGCCTATAGGAAGAGTCAGGGAAGACAGGGTCCTACCTAATCGTGAATCTAGGAAAAAGAATAACGAAAAAACTAATAAAGATTTATTAACAATGAATTAAACTTTGAAGAATTAACAACATTTAGATCACGATTGTGATTTATAAAAGTTTACAACATTTGAAAATCTGAAACCTAACGATAACAGGTTTATAATTAATAAACAACGTTAAATTGGGTACAAGTTTAAGGCGTGTGGTAAGCACTAAAAATCTGAATAAGATTTTAAAAGTTGTGCTTAAATTGAACAGTTTTAACGTTTGTAACGACAATTATAAAGCAATTCTAGCTTTGCCGAATTGGTGAGATACAATGTGAGTGCTTTAATAATTTCTGTGTGGGAATCTTAAAAGTATGAACAAGTAACAAAGATGAAATTAAAACAAAAAAAGGGAGAAATTAAGTAGAAGTTTCTATAACTTCTTATATTTAAACAGTAATTACTATTATAATTTATACAAATTGGGCAGGTCACTTATTGTGAAACCTGAAGAGAAAAATTAAGAAGAAGTTTCTAGAACTTCTTTGTTTAAACAGGATCACGAGGAAAATGGGGCCAGTTATCCTTTCGTGAAACCTGGATAAACGAGATTAATGAAAAGATGAGTACTTAGAACATAAACAATTCCTGTACTAGCAAGAAAAGAAAATAGATTAATAGGCAGTCTCTAACTGCTGATATTTAAACAGAATGAATAAGTTATGAATTGAGAAAAGTTGGGAGGGCGCCTATGGTTAGGCGAGGCCTCATTGAAATAGACATAAATTTAAGGATTAACCTTATTTGTTAGTAAAGGGTGGTTGTGGAAGAGGAAATAAGACCTTTTTTGGGGAAAGTTCTTGGCCGAATTTATTTTCTCGGACGAGCGCGACGTGGATGAAAAGTTGAACGAGCACTGTTTTCACTATAGTCTATTGACGTGGTTGAAAAGTTCACTATTTTAGCACAGAAAATTTATAGAAAGGAAAGTTATTGCGGTGGTGTGAAATAACTAGTTGAATTTTGGTTTGAGAGAGTCTATTGCGTTGAAAAATGTGTAGGTTATAGTTGAATGCTGCGGACAAATTCCCACGAAGGAAGATAAGTTAGGTGTTGATTAGCTGTTCATAAAGAAAATTCCTTGGTTAGAAAAGGTTTTTCCATATGTGAGTGGAAAATGCTAGAAAGTTTAGCTTGTGGATGAATTGTTTGGCGTGGAAAATTCCAGAACAATCATAACTGTTGAATTTGGCAAATAAAGTCCAGCGGTGGAACGAGCTAAGTTTTCTATAGACAGTGAGTGGAAAATGCTAGAAGGTTTAGCTTGTGGATGATTTGTTTGGCGTGGAAAATTCCAGAACAATCATAACTGTTGAATTTGGCAAATAAAGTCCAGCGGTGGAACGAGCTAAGTTTTCTATAGACAGTAATTATTTTAAGAAGAATCCCACGGTGTGAGAGCTCATTCTCAGTTAACATGCACAAGAAATGCTGCTTCGTTTTACAAGATTAGCTGTCTTAGATAGACAAAGCCTGACATCGAAAATCCCGCGAAGATTGCAATTGAACAACATTTAGCAACTTCTCACTGTCAATAAAACGGTATTAAAAGCGTATAGCTGATTATAAGCAATTAAAATATGTTGAAGAACATGGTACTTAGCTCATTTCTGTAGTATGCAATCCAGGCGACCGTTAGTTAAGATCTGAACATGGCGTCCGATTCAAAAGTTTGTCTCTCGAGGAGAGGAGACGAGCCCTAGTTAGGCTCCAACTGGAGGTCTTGACGTCCGAAGCATTAGTGAGACCAGCTCAACGAAGCGTGGAGGGACCAAGGAAGGAAACAAGTGGGGGTAGGAGACAAAGGAATATACATAAGAATGACAAACATTACAAAAATTATGTATCTTGATGAAATGGTCTTCAAAGAGCTGATAGCAGGCGTCACTAGCGAAGCCTGGTTGATGGGAATGTAGACGAAGTCCTCTTGATCACGGAGATGATAGCTGGCGATAGCGACGAGATCTGGTGGCTTGATTGGTAAGGAAGTCCTCTTGTACATGGAAAAATTGAGGAACTTCAGAGAATCGCTGCTAGATGACGCTAGGTTGATCATGGAAGATATATATCTAGAACAGACTTACAGGTAATATAAGCAAAGTGCACAAACAAAGAAAAACCAGGAAATCACTGTTGTTGTTTGTGAAAAAGGGAAGAAATAAGTTAAGCAAAGAGCAGCGAAGGCTAGCTCTGTCTTACCGGGTATTCCAAAGAATACACCAACACTCCAGGGAAGGTGTCTGGCTTAATAAATCCATTGTATAATAGGTAGCGCACGAGTAGATTCAATAAATGAGCGAAGACGCGCGAAGCGTTTCAATTAAGTCCCGTATGCGTTCATATACCATTCGTCCGATAGTGATGAAACTTTTGTGGATTGTTGTGTACGCTCAAGGAAATGGTTATGGCTTAGTAATCCATTTTAAAATAGGTAGCAAACGTGTAGATTCAACAAATGAGCGACGACGCGCGAAGCGTTTCAAAAAAGTCCCGTATGCGTCCATATACCATACGTCCGATAGCGATGAAATATGGGTGAGATGTTTTTTACACTCCAGGGAAGGACGTGTCTGGCTTATTAAATCCATTTTATAATAGGTAGCGCACGAGTAGATTCAACAAATGAGCGAAGACGCGTGAAGCGTTTCAATTAAGTCCCGTATGCGTTCATATACCATTCGTCCGATAGTGATGAAGCTTTTGTTGTGTACACTCATGGAAATGTTTCTGGCTTAGTAAATCCATTTTACAATAAGTAGCGCACGAGTAGATTCAACAAATGAGCGATGGCGAGCGAAGTGTTTCAATAAAGTGCATATGCGTTCATCAACCATTCGTCCGATAGCGATGCACCTTGGGTGAGATGTTGTGTACACTCCAGGGAAGGTTTCTGGATCAGTAAATCCATTGTACAGTAGGTAGCTCACGAGTATATTCAACAAATGAACGACGACGCGCGAAGCGTTTTAACGAAGTCCCGTATGCGTTCATATACCATTCGTCCGATAGTGATGAAACATTGATGAATTGTTGTGTACACTCAAGGAAATGTTTATGGCTTACAGTAGTAAATCCATTTTACAATAGATAGCGCACGAGTCGATTCAACAAATGAGTGACAGCCCACGAATCGTTAAAAGAATTCCCGTATGCGTTCATATGCCTTTCACCCGATTGCGATTAAATTTTGATGAGTTGTTGTGTACACGCCAGGGAAGGTTTTTGACTTAGTAAATCCATTTCACAATAGGTAGCGCACGAGTAGATGCAACAAATGAGTGACGACGAGTGAAGCGTTTCACCAAAATCCCGTATGCTTTCATATACCATTCATCGATTGCGATGCAACTTTGATGAGTTGTTGTGTATATTTATGTGAAGGTTTCTAACTTAGTAAATCCATTTCACAGTAGGTAGCGCACGAGTAGATTCAACAAATGAGAGACGGCGCACGAATCGTTTAAACAAAATCCCGTATGCGTTCATATGCCATTCATCCGCTTGCGATGAAACTTTAGTGAGTTGTTGTGCACGCTCCCACGAATGTTTCTAAATTAGTAAATCGATGTTTCGATAGATGAGAGGCAGTTAACAGAAATTTAAAAACATATTGTGTATCCAAAAGCATTTCAAGAAACAAAATTACAACGCCAACACTTTCTTTGATTGACATTGCAACGCATGTCGGGTACAGCTTGTTAATACTAAAACTGATTCTATCCAAAAAATATTTTTGGTTTTTCCTGTGTCAGTGATTCAATTTGGCTGTTGTTCCATTTGAGGGTTCTTGGACATCGTGGTCTTTTAGCCCCGTGTAGGCCTACTTGAGTGTGTGTATAAAATTCGTCTGAAAACCTGTGTTATTGTGGTGGCTGTCAGGATTGGGAAGGAGGAGTCTTAGCCGCAAGTTAGGGATCATCTCGGCATTTGTCCGGATAGAAGTGGGGAAAACCACTTTGAGGATGGTTGAGGTGGGAATCGAACCCACCTCTTCAAAGTGTTTCCTCATGACGCTGAGTGTACCCCGTTCCAGGCTTCACAAAAGAGGGAATCTAACCCAGACCTCCAAGAATGTTAGCCGCTACTCCACGAGGACGTGGGAGACTTCTGATACTTAGGAAGCAAAATAACCTGTGATGGACGAAGCAAAGTGGATATAAAAAGTAGGTTGGGTCAGGCTAGGAAAGCATTTCTACAAAAAGGGAATCTGTTGACATTGAATATAGATTTAGGTATTAGGAAGTCATTTTTGAAAGCCTCTGTCTGGAGCGTAGCGCTCTATGGAAGTGAAACTTGGACTATTGGTGCAGCTGAAAAGAGGAGAATTGAAGTGCTTCAAGTGTGGTGTTACAGGAGAATGATGAAGATCAGATGGGTAGATAGGGTTACAAACGAAGAGGTATTAAGACGAGTGGGAGAGGGGAGATGTTTTTGGCGACTGCTAATGAAGAGAAGAGATAGGTTGGTAGGACACATACAAAGACACCCAAGAATAGCAAGCTTAGTTATGGGAGGAAGGGTCGAGGACAAGAACTGTAGGGGTAGAACAAGGTTAGAATATGTTAAACAGATTGCTTCGGATGTAGGGTGCGGTAGCTATGTAGAGATGAAACGATTAGCTCAGGACAGGGTGACATGGACGGCTGCATCACACGAGTCAAAATACTGAAGACTCAAACAACAACAACCCTCAACGAGGTGGACATCAAATGATTTGGGGATGAACTACCACCACTAATGTTTACCATGTGACTTAGTCAAACAAGTATAGGCCTACGTAGTTTGCCATGTTCCCTAGTCAGAGGTCATGGACGCGCGTATTGGTCGGGCCATGCAGACAGGATACATTACATGTGAAGAGAGTGGCCCACTTACCGAGGTTTCCCGTGCACACTAGCGTCATACTTCTGGGAAAGTTCTTTAGACCAACACTGTCATCGCTGCAACTGAATTCGAACTAAAGACAAGTAGCGTCTTCCGCGCTTTCATTCTTGTCTTGCATAATCCGGGATCTACTTGCTCGTGTATCATGAATGTGAAAGTGAAGAGATTCTAAGAATCCTTCTCTAATATTAACTCGAACCTCGTTGTCGTGGGCGTAAGTCGGCGCATTCCTTCCAAGAAATAATGCAGTACAATAAAACTATAACCTTTAATATTTACTCAGAATAGAGAGTAGGTGCACCTGAGACCTGCACGAGTCACAGGAAGGAGCACTAGGGTCGTGGAGTACAAGCAAGGAACCCCAGGGTCTTTAGGGCTCGTCCATCTACGTTCGTTCCTTGACGTCGTGGAAGTATAAAGTTTGTCGACTTCCTTTCTCTCAACAACAGATGCCCCTCGTTTTTTTTTTCTTTTCCGTGTGGCCTCCTGAGAGGCCGAGTGCAGGTCTTTCTATTCGACGCCCGTGGGCGACCTGCGCGTCGGGATGAGAGATGGAATGGATGAAGATGAATGAAACTGGGCAAGGATGTGGAAGGAAGCGGCCGTGGCCTGTCAGAAGGTACTGTCCTAGAATTTGCCTGGTGTTGAAAATGGGGAAACCACGGAAAACCATTTCAAGGACACCCGACGGTGGGGCTCGAACCCACGCGTCTACCGAGTCAGCAGAGAGCTTGGCCCCATGGCCTAACGCAGCGCTTTAGCCAGCGTAGCCACTACTGTCGGTATGCCCCTCGTGATTTAAAGGTACTGTGGCTCTATACGAAAAGAGCACCGCCACTCATGAGTAGTTCCCTTTATCACTCTCAGCTTTCTGGGCGTGGGGTCTGCTAGCCACAGTCTCCCCGAGAATCACGCGACACCTTATAAAATGCCTCCTCTGTTCGTCCCAATGTAAGCTATAATAATAATAATAATCCCTATATCCCTATATCCCTATATATATTATAATTGTGAAAATCTGTGTGTCCGTGTGTGTGTGTGTGTGTGTGTGAGAGAGTGTGTGTGTTAGTTTGTTACCTCTTGACACTAAAACGGCTGGACGGATTTGGATGAAATTTGAAATGGAGACAGCTTATACCATGGGATAACATATAGGCTGCCTTTTGTCCGGAAATAAATCATTGTTCCCGTGGAATGGGCAACATAACTGAGAAGTCACCAAAAATACTCAACCAGGACAAAATATCGAAGTTGTCGCATAAAGACCGGATAAAGCTCATTTTACTCCCCTCGATGCAAGAAACAATACTCGGTATGTCCCTACGGGACACCGAAAACTACATTTTAAGGCTCTAAAACCAACAGTTTCAAAGATATTCGCAGAAAACTATCTTCGCTCTGATTGATGAACTAATCGCAAGTCCGTTTCCATGGCAACACTACCTCAAGGTATGACATCCGATTTTCTATATATCCCTCTAGGAGGCAATGCCAATTCATTTATTATCTTTTTTAAGATATATATAAAAAAAAATAAAAAAAAGTGTAGCGCGCCTGCCTCCCGTCCGGAGGCCCCGGGTTCGATTCCCGGCTCCGTCAGAGATTTTAGACACTGACGTGAGGGCTGCAACGGGCTGAACTCAGATTCGTGAGGACAATTGTGTAGCTGTGAGGCAGCGCGCCGGTCACGAAGAACAAGATTAACGGCAGAGGGGACACTATGCACTGACCACGCGTCACCACAATATCTGCAGGCCAAATGGCCGATTTTCTATATATCCCTCTAGGAGGCAATGCCAATTCATTTATTATCTTTTTCAAGATATATATAAACACAATAAGAACAGTGTAGCGCGCCTGCCTCCCGTCGGGAGGCCCCGGGTTCGATTCCCGGCTCCGTCAGAGATTTTAGACACTGACGTGAGGGCTGCAACGGGCTGAACTCAGATTCGTGAGGACAATTGAGTAGCTGTGAGGCAGCGTGCCGGTCACGAAGAACAAGATTAACGGCTGAGAGGACACTATGCACTGACCACGCGTCACCACAATATCTGCAGGCCAAATGGCTGGGAAGCGGTCGCATGATAGGCCTAGGCCCTTCATGGGCTGTAGTGCCAGGGGTAAAAAATATTAGGGGAAGCGCCTTCTAATACCACCTTTAATTTTTAAACACTACAGTAGCGGCTATTAAATAAAGATAGCGATATAGCTACGTTCAATTTCATAAACACTGGCCTCACAAATCCCGTATAGTTAAGTACAAATATAGGTCTGGTCATAATTTCAATAGCAACGAAGCTCTTAGGCGGCTATTGCCGTTTCCTTAACACTTAAGGCATCCCGCCGTCATATACCTCAATGTGCACTTACCAAATTGCGAACCAGTCTATTTTACTGAAAAGAATTTCTACTAGCGAGTATCCACTCCGGCAAAAACCACTCTCACTACATTTTCCAAAATTTACACAAGACATGATTTTTAAAGCACTCTTCTGTATGTTGAGGTACAGCGACATACCACATGGAAAGATACAATAAAATGTTGGCAAGTCTGAGTTCAAGGAACTGCTGTCCAGAATAGGCTTTCGGTACAGGTTATTCGGCCCATGTTCGTAACATGGAATGTTTTCCTTTGACAATGCATCTACACCATGTGCGAGAGCAACGCATTTCAAAGATCTCTAAAAACACAATAATCAGGAAATTGGAGAACAATTTAAAGTCGGAGTGAAGATTCAAGGAGAAATAATTTCATCTCTGAGATTTGCTGATGACATCGTCATCTTGGCCAATACGCCAGAAGATTTGAACGAGTTTTTGAATGGTATGGACTCCGTCTTGACGAATGAATTCATGATGAAAATCAATAAATGTAAAACAAAATTTTTGGAATGCAGCCGAAATAAATCAGAAACCTCTATGGACATCAAATTGGCAGGTGAAACGCTACGGGAAGTAGGAGACTTCTGTTCCGGTACTTAGGAAGCAAAATAACCAGTAATGGACGAAGCAAAGAGGATATAAAACGCAGGTTGGCTCAGGCAAGGAAAGCATTTCTACACAAAAAGGAATCTCTTGACATCGAATATACATTTAGGTATTAGGATGTCATTTTTGAAAGCTTTTGAGTCACTATAAGGAAGTGAAACTTGGACTAATGGTGCTGCAGTAAAGAGGAGAATTGAAGCGTTTGAAATGTGGTGTTACGGGAGAATGATGAAGATCAGATGGTTAGATAGGGTATCAAATGAAGAGCTATTAAGACGAGTGGGAGAGGAGAGATGTTTCTGGCGACTGCTAATGAAGAGAAGAGATAGGTTGGTACGACACATATTAAGACACCCAGGAATAGCAAGCTTAGTTATGGATGGGAGGGTCAAGGACAAGAACTGTAGGGGTAGACCAGGGTTATACAGATTGCCTCGGATGTAGGGTGTGGTAGCTATGTAGTGATGAAACGATTAGCTCAGGAGAGCGAGGCATGGCGGGCTGCATCAAACCAGTCAAAAAACTTAAGACTCAAACAACAACAATCGGGAATTTTAATTACTTAGAGAGGCATGTGAGGCAAAAGGGTTGTTGGAGAATTTCAATCCCTGGGATGTAACACTGGAAGTGACTGCATAATGTACATTAGCGACCAAGGTGAGAGATATTTTACTATAGGTCTATTAATAGCGACATGTTGACGTTCAAATCATCAATAAGTGTGGCAAAATTATACCCAGAATAGCTTAAGGAAAAATACTTTTAATTCCCCATATTCAGATAGATTTGCCATTCCAGGTGTACGTTTAGACAAAACCATTATTTCCCATGGACAACTGTATGTGGCGTGCTGGCGAGTATCCGGACAACAAAATCGTTATGTCTCAGCAGAAGATGGCAAAACCAAAACTAAAATTTTCAAATGTGTTCACAACTCTATAAAATTCCCACTTTGCTGCTCATATCTATATACTGTATGTATCAGAATTCTCAGAATTTGAATCTACCCACCTGTAGCCGCGATTGCTGTAATAGAATAAACCAACTATCAGCAATAATGCATCGTCCCCATTGTCTTGATCGCGAGCGAAGCCGCGGGTACCTGCTAGTAATAATATATACAGTGAAACCCCCTCAAATCCGAACCCCAGAAATCCAAAATCCCGGGAAATCCGAACGAATTATTTTCGACAATTTCAAGTTTGAAATAAAAAAGAGAGAAACTTATTTTAGTGATAAAACAATTATATATTCTACAATATAACGTTATTTTAAATAATTAGTTGAAAAATTAACAAAGAAGTACAGTTAGCATACCTAACAAAGTGTAAATGTGCCTAAGCCACATACTTATCTCATCCAGGATTGAAAAACGGAAAAGTTGGTTATTGTAATTCCTTAGGTTAATCACTTTGCAAAAACAAATGAAATAACAATAGAAAAACACAAAGTATCACTTAATCTTTCACTTGAAATCAGTTATCTTCAATTGTCGAAGCGACGAAAACATTTCCGCGGTGGCAATCGTGCGCCAGCGTCGCATGAACATGACATCGTTTGGCGTGACTACTGCGTGTTGTTCTCCTAAGCGCAATGCGATGTCAAGAGCAGATGCTGCTTCAGTATAAGTCACATTGTCTGTCGAAGTTACTTCCTCGCTGTCACTACCTCAACGTACAGTCCTATACCGTAACGAGGGCTGGTTATTATGTTATGGATATTTTCGGCTAATCCGAACAAATTGAAATCCGAACAGGCTACAGCCCCAATTAGTTCAGATTTCAGGGGTTTTACTGTATTACAGTATTATTCTTGGCGTTTCGGCCAGCTATGGACCACGTTAATTCAACTGCTCCCTTCCTCAAGATTTAACACTCGCCCAGTAACGCCTCAAGTGTTCTCGATGCTCCTGTGTCCTGGCTTCAGCCCACGACTTGTCTGTTGTTGGTTTAGGCTCTTCCTGGAAACTCTGCTGTTGTTTTAGTTACATCTTAAGGTTTGTAAACATCTGAATATCGTTGTATGTAATTCCCACTTCTTTTAAATCCTTTTCCACCTCTGTGAACCACGCTCCCTTGGTTTTCTTACCCAGAAAGTAAGCAAAGATTTAATTTGACAATCGCATTGGGCACAGTCTTGTTAAATGACCATAGAACACAATCCTCCTCTTTCTCATCATGTCAGTGATTTGGGTAACGTGTTGTATAGAGTTCATGGTTGTGCCTCCGTTTGTTATCAACGTTTTCCTTGACTGGGCCCAAGATTTTCCGTAAGATCTTTCTTTCTTTCTTTCTTTCTTTCTTTCTTTCTTTCTTTCTTTGGTTTCAAGTTTCTCCATAAGACCTTTTCTGTGCATCGTAAGGAACTGGTATAACGGAACAAGTTAGATCTGAACCTTCCGATGCGCATGTGCGTCCAGTTGCATTACGTCATCCCCCAGCCAGGATTCTTTGTCAACCAGTGAGCACATACTTCATCACGCGCTAGTTAAATGTTGCCAAGTAGTCATTATTCCCAGAACCTTGGCAGGGTACAGATGCTGTCGAGGCATGCGAAGCAAGACTGAGTGGCTCTGTACTTTGACAAGCACGGCAACAAGCTTCCTGTCAGGAGTGTGTGAAGTGGGCGCGCTCTCAGTTCATTACCACCAATACCAATGCTATGTCACTGAGAATGCTCCTATTCGATACTTTATGCTTGCATAATGTAACCACGACGAACAGCGAGCAGCCCCAAACCGTTGTTGCACCAAAGAGGGGAAATCGCATTTGCGTCTAGTGATCCCACTACTTCCCCTCCTAGACGAGACTCCGCCATGACAGGCCAGGTCTAACTTGCCACGCTTATATGTGATTTCCATTTTTCTCATTCGTGATGTGAAAGCCTCTTTTTCATAGATATTAGGCTGTATCCATTCACCTATTTATTTGAACTTTTACTGTCCGCTTGATCTTTCCCCTTCCAATGGCTAGTTCTCTAGGTGCCAGCTTTATATTACTCATAAACTCGGATTTCTTGGTGGAGATGTTGAGGTCTGCCTATGCTGCTTGTTTCTGGAGTTCACTGATTAGTTCTATGGCTGTAATCATGGAATAAGAAAATATTGAGAGTTCATCCGCGAACGCTAATATATTATTAGCATTAGTCAGTGCTTAAGGATTTGTAGCAGTGGAGGCCGCTAACTGCTAATTGGGGATCATGAAGGTGACTTGATCACAAACAGAAGCTTGTAGACTGCACGGTGAAGGGCAGAATTCTCAAATGAAAATGATTGAATGTATTTTTATTTTTTCAGCGCCTATTCTGCAAGTTCGACTTCACCCACGGACTGTGCGAGAGATCATTCCTCTACCGTCGCTAGGACGGTGTCTGGGAGCTGAACACACTTCCAACTGGGGTGGTGGAAGGCTGCCCGGGCGACCGATAACTGGGGCTTAATTAACCCTTAATAGACCAGTGGTCTGTAGGCTATATTTACCACCTGCAGCTTGCCACGGTGGGTGAGTGGATAGCGTGTCGGTCTACTAACCCCAAGATTGCAGGTTCGCCCCTGACCGTGGTAAGTGATTTTTGAAAGGCGGCAAAAATACGATACGCATGTCATACGATGTTGGCATGTCAAAGAACCCATTTGAATTCAGTAGGCCGAGTTCATAATGGCAAAATTAATCTCGGGAGTTTCCGCCAGCACAAAGTTCCTCATTTCTCTACTAGAAAGCGCTATTGTGTTCAAGGAGATTAGATATCTAACATCTAACCTCCTTGACTTTCATAGTCAAGGAACTACGAAATTCGACACGCAAGCTACCCTCTGGGTGTCAAATAGCAAAGCTTGCACCAGGCACCCGAGGCCATACGATATTATTATTATTATTACCACCTGCTATAAGGACAATTTTGATTGTCTAAGATGCTGATGGTTGAATCCTTCAAGCATATACCAACGATATTTTCTTGCATTGTTAATATTTCTGAAAACCAAATATTAGAGCTAAGGGGCTTGATGAAATTGTTTTTTTAATGATTACAATTAAAATTAAACAGTGAAAAATAAAATATAATAATTAATATTAGAATTAAAAATAAATATGCTTGTAAAAATTTAAAATAAATAATCTCATAAAAATTATAATTATAATAAATTTATAATCTTAATTAGGACATTATAAAAATAATTTAGAAATAAAAATCACCAAAATAAATAAAATGTTAAAGAAAACAAAAATTAAAATTAATAATAATTACAATTTACCTAAAATATTGAATATGAAATTAAAATAAATACAAATACAGGTTTTTCTCCGGGTACTCCGGTTTTCCCTGTCATAATTTCATTCCAGCAACACTCTCCACTATCATATCATTTCATCTGCCATTCATTTAATCATTGCCCCAGAGGAGTGCGTCAGGCCTCGGCAGCCGGCACAGTTCATATCCTCGCCGCTAGATGGGGGCTTCATTCATTCCATTCCTGACCCGGTCGGAGACTGGAAGCAGGCTGTGGATTTTCATTTTTACAAATTAAATATAAAGGCAGATGATCTCGCTCCCCCCTCTCCCTTAAAACAACAATAGCTATCTAACAAATAAAATATCTTCAATAATCTTCTGTCCTATAAAGGGTTAAGGAAAGGTCAGAGATGGGATTTGTGGAGGGAAGTCGGCCGTAACCTGTTGAAAGGAACCGTACCAGCATTTGCCTGATGGTGAAAATGGGGAAACCACGGCAATAATATTCAGGACGGCCGAGATGGGAACTACCACTGGCTACGGACGATTGGTTGCGGTGTTGGCGAAATGCGCCATTTAATCTTCTGAGTTGATCTTGTCATTCCATCACACAGTCCTTTGACGCCACTTGCCCCAGGCGAAGTTCTGGTTCTTCTGATGGAATATTCCTACCCTCCGTCCCCCACCACTGCCATTGTGAAAACCCAAAAGCTAAGATATTCTTATTTGTACCGACTGGCTCTTGAATTTCCTGTTAAACACTCTGCCATGCAGGGTTGTACAAAATGCATTGGGATCTAGCACAAAACACTGCAACAAACATAAACAATGTTTATGCAACGAATATTGGGTAAAATGTTAGAGTTTACTGTATAGGCCTACTTGGGTTATATTGACACTGCCAATTCATCGAACAGATTCTCATGGATATCCATACTTGTGAAACCATTCAAGACTTATCATATTCTTTGGATAAAGCTCTTCCGCAGTTGTTACCATATCCTGAACGCTAAGTCATATAATTATGTGACTTTGTAGTAATTCACACCCCTGGAACGGTCAACCTGAGAGTCACTTCCCCTCCAACAGTCTATGATGAAAGTTTGGAACATGTGAACATTATGGCTGTAGGGGAAGAGAGGGGAAGTTGCTAATGAACTATTACAGGCGCAATCGGACTATGAATTATCGAAGGGAGAGATCACACTGGCGTTAAAAGTCTGTCTGAATTTATCAGTGTAATTAACTGGCGCAATTGGACTGCGCCCCTTGGTTGTGAGTTTTTCTCTTTGTTATTTCATATTATTGTTTCCTTCTGTGTGTTATGTGGTTCTGTTTTCATAACTGATACTACTGACACGAATAGCTACTACTACCACCTCATTATAGTGCTCCCTTGGTGTACCCACATAGCCTACGGTGGTACGTTTTGAGGAATCTACCAACCTCCATCTATCCTTCATCCTCGCTCAGATCCGGTCGCGATCTTTCTGTTTAGTGACAAGCCTTGTGGTAAAACCCTGGTAGAAAGTCGTGACGTTGAGAGCAATTAACCTCCATACGTGCAAGAGAATCGAACACAGAGCTCTAGAATGGAAAATTGCTCTGTTGGAATTTACGAGGTTTAACGCTAGGTCCGACTTTGTTCGTTAATCGTAAATTAACTTTGTATGCTTTTCAAATTTAAACTTATTTATACTTAATTCTTTATAATATAAAGACTGGCTGCGTGGCTCAGCGGTAACGTTCTCGTTTGCTGTGCCCAAGGTTGCAGGATCGAATCCTGGCGTTTTCATATAAGGGTGCGCAAATGTGAGGGTGCCGTGTCAGTAGATTTACTGGCACGTTAATGATCCCCTTCAAGACAAAATTCTGACACCCCGGTGCCTCTAAAAGTCACAGTAGTTAAAAGAGACGTAAAACCAATACAATTATTATTATTATTATTATTATTACAGTATATTATAGGAACATCCGTGGCTAAGGCGGCAGAACGCCAGCCTCTCAGCACTGGGCACGTGGTTCAAATCCCGGTCACTCCATGTAAGATTTGTGCTGGACAAAGCAGACAGGATTTTCTCCGGCTACTCCGGTTTTCCCTGTCACAATTTCATTCCAGCAACACTCTCCACTATCATTTCATTTCATCTGTGGCCATCCAGTGGATGTGAGTGTAAAATTTGGCTCTGCGTTTTCTAATTTCGTCTGTTATCGTATTTGTCTTTTGATGGAGTTCTGTACTAGGTCTCTTCATCCAAATGGCGTTTCTGTTGATTGCTCCGTAGATCTTCCGGAGAATTTTTCGCTCCTGCTTTTCCAGTTCCCTATTCTTGGAATTACTCTCAAATACTATTGTTTCAGCGGCATATGTTGCTTCTGGAAGAATAACTGTTTTATAATGTCGTAATTTGGCGTTATTATTATTATTATTATTATTATTGCTACTACTATTATTATTATTATTACTATCTGCAAGGCCTGTAAGAGCTATGCCATGCACTGCAATCGTTTTCCCCTCAAATATGCAGCCTAGGAAAATAATACGAAACGTATAGACCTTTTTTGTGGTATATACGCCTACTTTCGATTTGAGGTGATAAAAATTCCTTTCGAAAGGCCAAAAGATTGCTACGCCAAACAGGTTAAACGCTATTTCAAAAAATAACAATACTGTTTGTGCTTGATCTAGGACCTCATGTAAGAAAGCTGGTGTACATGTCCCTTAATTTACGAGTGTACGTTTCTCTCTTGTGTGTTCAGTTACACAGTGAATATCGATCGTTTGCAGTTGAAACCACTGCTCTAGACCAGGGGTTCCCAACCGGTGGTACGCGTACCTGATACGATTGTTAACAAGTACAGGAGGAGAATCTATCTGAATTTCCTACTCTTCTAATCTCCAATCCCAGATGTGATTGCTCATATCATTGTTCACTTGGAAGCCCTTCAAGAAAGTTCTAATAAATATATTTTTGAAGATTATTCCAAATTTGACTGGATCAGAAATCCTTTTTCAGGAACCTCACCAAATGAGTTAAAATTAAAAGAAAGTGTTATCGATCTAACAGAAGATAGTTCCAAGAAAGACAGTTTCAAAGAATTGGTTGGTTGGTTCCTCAGTTTAAGGGCTGCGACGACGCGGTCATGTAGCCCCGTGTACTTTGAGTGTGTGTAGAAACTGTCTGATAACCGGTGTTAATTGTGATGACTGTATTAGTGTGTGTTAACTGTTTTGAATTCAAGTAGGGACTGGAGACATTGATTTTTTCAAGTAGTTCCTACTTTTGCCGCCAAACGCCACCGTCAACGACTACTAGTTCAGAACTTGGTTACCTGGCGACGACCGTCGGAACCTAAGAGCGTTTGTCAAATGTTTAACCTAACCTAATTTAGCTCCACACAGGTGTAATTATGGCCTGTTTTCCATCTCTTGATGAATGCAGTACATTTGCATTTGACTGATGGCACAGGCTAGAGTAAAAGGTGGCTTTTCACCGATGTCTCAGTCTCACCCATGGCTGTGATTATATGGAAGCTACTGAGGCATGGGTGGTGCTTAGTAATGACATTCAGGGCACAGTCAGTGTCTGTGGATGCTGTGAAAGGCTCTACTCATAGGGTTAGGCCGGTATTACACTATCAAAGAAATTTGTCAAAGAGCTTTGATAAAATATTTTTATAAAAGATATGACAGTGTAATGCAGAAATCTTTTATAAAAGGTGGTTTTATAAAATTTATTTTATAAAATGTATGAGCATCATGGTATCTTTGATAAAAGATTCAAACCAAAATGGCGGATCATAACAGCTGGGGTATTACCACAACAAATAATATGCTCATATCAGAGTGTGAAATGCATGAAATGTTACATAATATGTTACATAATGAATGGTATACAATGTAAACCATGAATAACAGATAGAAACTGTGGGTAAAAATAGCCGAGGCTATATCCGCTGCGCATTTCAGGATATAAAGAGGAATGAAATACACACATCAAAAAAAGTTTTGCATCACCTCGGTTCCAAGAGTTCCGGAACCGTTAAATACAAAGGGAATAGAGATCAACACAAACAACATTTCAGCTCGTTTTATTGCTCATGAGACCCACACATTGCATGTTGTACCATCATACAGCTAGACTTTCAGCATTTGTGGTCCAGATTGCAGTACACACCACTACCTCTAATACCCAGTAGCACGTCCTCTTGCATTGATGCATGCCTGTATTCGTCGTGGCATACTATCCACAAGTTCATCAAGACACTGTTGGTCCAAATTGTCCCACTCCTCAACGACAATTCAGCGTAAATCTCTCAGAGTGGTTGGTGGGTCAAGACGTCCATAAACAGCCCTTTTCAACATATCCCAGGCATGTTCGATAGGGTTCATGTCTGGCGAACATGCTGGCCACTGTAGTCGAGCGATGTCGTTATCTTGAAGGAACGCATTCACAAGATGTGCACGATGAGGTCGAGAATTGTCGTCCATGAAGACAAATGCCTCTCCAATATTCTGCCGATATGGTTGCACTATGGGTCGGAGGATGTCATTCAGGTATCGTAAAGCCGTTTCGGAGCCTTCCATGACCACCAGTGGCGTACGTCGGCCCCACATAATGCCACCCCAAAACATCAGGGAACCACCACCTTGCTGCACTCGCTGGACAGTGTGTCTAAGACGTTCAGCCTGACCAGGGTGCCTCCAAACACGTCTCCGACGATTGTCTGGTTGAAGGCATATGCGACACTCATCGGTGAAGAGAACGTGATGCCAATTCCGTGGGGTCCATTCAGCATGTTGTTGGGCCCATCTGTACCGCGCTGCATGGTGTCGGGGTTGCAAAGCTGGACCTCGCCATGGACGTCGGGAGTGAAGTTGCGCATCATGCAGCCTATTGCGCACAGTTTGAGTTGAAACACGACGTCCTGTGGCTGAACGAAACGCATTATTCAACATGGTGGCATTGCTGTCAGGGTTCCTCCGAGCGGCAATCCGTAAGTAGCGGTCATCCACTACAGTAGTAGCCCTTGGGCGGCCTGAGCGAGGCCTGTCATCGACAGTTCCTGTATCTCTGTACCTCCTCCATGTCCGAACAACACCGCTTTGGTTCACTCTGAGACGCCTGGAAACGTCCCTTGTTGAGAGCCCTTCTTGACACAAAGTAACAATGCGGACGCGATCGAACTGCGGTATTGACCTTCTAGGCATGGTAGAACTACAGACAACATGAGCAGCGTACCTTCGTCCTGGTGGAATGACTGGAACTGATCGGCTGTCGTACCCCCTCCGTCTAATAGGCCCTGCTCATGCATGGTTGTTTACATCTTTGAGCAGTTTTAGTGACATCTATGAACAGTCAAAGGGACTGTATCTTGGATACAATATACACAGTCAACGTCTATATGCCGGAGATCTGGGAACCGAGGTGATGCAAAACTTTTTTTGATGTGTGTAGTTAAATAGGCTGAAATAAGCCATGAATAGTAGTTCACTTTATGTTGTAATATTTGTATTATAATTTTTCAATTACACTTATGATATTACAAACGAATTAAATAAGCACTTTATCTTTACCGGTACGTAATGCATCTAACCAACTTTGACATGGCAATGTCTAATTAGCGCAATGAGTAGATCGCTCGACTCTGGTTCGAGGGGAATCCCATTCAAGGGGTGATTTTTTACTTCGTATGTTTCAATTTTATTTGCTCGGGCAGTGGTTTTTTCGAACGTCACCATCATTCATTTCATCGTAACTATAAATAATTAAATATTAATGTAATTTTTCAATTGCTCGTATTGCAGCTTGTTCACCAAGATTTTACTCGTAATACACTTTAACGTGGGCGACCCATGGTTTAACCCATAGACGTTCCCTTTATCTTTCCGTTTCATTTATATACCGATATTGCCACCACAGAATTTCAACTACCGTAATACAGTAAAATGAACAAGGAACTGTCCTTCATCCATTTTGCTGAACTATGATAAAATATTTGATGTAGTGTAATGGTGTGATTATTGCTATGTATAACTTTTATAAAAGTTTAGTTTTATAAAATATTTGATAAAATTTCTTTGACAAATTTATTTGATAGTGTAATACCGGCCTTAGTACTGCTGTTCTGACTCGGTGAGGAAAGCAATTGCAAAGTACCTCACTCCTCTTCTTGCCTAGTACGCCTCAATATAGCGCTGTCTTGGAAAAGGAAAGGAAGATTGTAGTTTAACGTGACCGTGAATCTTGTGATTATGAGCCATGGGGCCTCCTTTTTACGTGGAATCTGAACCACAGGACATGGCATTTCACTTAGAAAATCTCACATGCATTGACCGGGAATCGAATCCAGTCCACCTTGGTGAGAGGCCAACAGCTTGACGCATAGCCTTGGGGTTTTGTGTATATATACCCACATAAGCCAACGGCTATGCTTTTCGAAGATCCAACCAGCCTTCGGGCTGAATACCTAACAGACAGGCAGGTGTAATTAGTGGAAGGTTCTTTAACATGCCATAAATCTATGATATGGGACCGCCGGATTTACTTTCCCTCCGAAGGAAGGCATACTGAGGGATTTTAACGCTCTTAAAAATTCCGACGACTTTGGACGGGTTTGAACTCGCGATCTTGGGCATAGAAGTTTCAAAGAGTAATCTTTAATTAACTTCTGGATCGGATGTAAAACCGAGCACCCAATGATCTTCCGGAAGGCTCTGCTATTTTTGATGCCATTTGTTACAAGTTACCAGTGTGAGAGTGGATTTTATGAACTTTTGTACTTCAAAAATAAACATAGAAACAGAATAAGTTTCGAAGAGGACTTGAGACTGAAGTAAGTTCAATTACTTCCGATATTGATATTTTCATCACAGGCAAACAACAAGTTTTGCACTAAAAGTAGATTTTGGATGATGTTGATGTATTTTTTTGCTTAGTTTGTACTAATTATATAAAATAGTATGTTTTTAGATCTATGAGTATTAAATAATCTGTAATTTTCAATAATCATTTTTGTTTTCCTTTATTATAAAAGTGTTAATATAGTATGCATAGGCTATCTATACTAATATAATAAATCTGAATAGTTTGTTTGTATGTTTGAGTGTTTAAACGCGCTAATCTCTGGAACTACCAGTTGGATTCAAACAATTTTTTTTTGTATATGATAGCCTGATTCAAGAGGAATAGTTTAGGCTATGTAGCATAAGGCTACACCTCTCAGGTAACCTTAAAGACGGATTTTTGTTCAGTATGTTGGAAGAACAAGCGCTGGCTAACAGCTTCAATAATACCTAAGTCTATTGTTGCCTGGCATTGCGGGCTGCATCCTGTCGCCCCTACCAGTATTCTTGTGCAGAATTGCGAGCTGCTTATAAATTGCAGTCACGGGGAGTAATTAGTGCAAAATGATTTCTTAGGCCCCTTAAAACAGTTATCATCATGA
The DNA here is from genome assembly GCA_946902985.2 of Meconema thalassinum. NCBI lineage: Eukaryota > Metazoa > Arthropoda > Insecta > Orthoptera > Tettigoniidae > Meconema > Meconema thalassinum. Next base: position 403,276,613 of record OX336393.1, on the reverse strand, counting down.
CAATAGTATGCCTCTGTATAAGGGCGATGGTGTTGGTGCAGTATATTGTGGTTATCAGCTGCAATAAGTGTTGGTGCTTTCAAATTTACTTTCATTTATTCCGATCCTTATTCTTGAGTGCTCCAGTTCTGTAGTAGTATTCATTATCATCCATAAAACAAATAAATCCACCGGGCGAAGCCGGGCAATACTGCTAGTCTCTATATATTTTTAAATACAATTTAGCAGTTTAAAAAAATCTATATATACATTTTTGTTGTCTTGATTAAGGATTGAGAAGACCAAAATACAAGTGTATTAATAATTGAATATCAAGTTTTTTTAGTAATTTAATTAAAATGAAACAAGCCATTGGGCACTTTTCCGACTTTCAATACACAGTATGTTTCTAAACAAGAAGTTCCGTGACTAACTAAAGAGCTTACTTTTCTTAAAATTAAGATTCATGCCAATGATTAATCTATATGGACCTATCTAGAATACAGACGAAATTAAGTTGGTAATGTCGAAATTGCTAATTAGGTCGAAATACAGGCCTACATGGTATAATGTAGCCTAATAGACCGCTACAGCTGGCAGCCCTGGTGACTGATATATATTCTTAGTTACGTACAGAATACAAAATGTGGTTGAAGTCCAATAGATAACATGGACGTTGGATGCAGTTAGACATTGGATCTATCAGCTCGCGTAAAATCATGTTGGCAACAATGTCATTCATGTGCTGGTCAGAAATAATATGAAGTATTATGATCTCTCGTTGTGCCAATTTTGAATGTAATCCATTTGTTAGTGTGGACCCATCAGCAGGCTTAAAATCATGTTGCTAACACTACCATGTATGGGCTCCTGGAAATTAAACAGAAATATTATTATCTATATGTGTGCTAATTTTGGAATAACTCCCATGCATACCTTCCAAGATATCCAACATGGAGCTCAATTTTCTAGTGCGTTTTTCAGCAGTTGGTAGCACTGACATAATTTCCAAATGTGAGCTCAAGATATTCAGACATAGATCTTTACTCATACCAAATTTGGTTTCGATTGCTGCAGCCGTTTAGGAGTTGATAGGGGACACACACACACACAGACAGACAGACAGACAGACAGACAGACAGAAGGACAGACAGACATTTGCCCGGATCGATCTCAAAAGTCTACTTTTTCCTAATTTTTGCAAAATTTGAAAAGTAGGATAAAAATATAGGACTGCTGATACGCCAAAATTTCTAGTGGTACGTAATTGCTAATAGGTTGGGAACCCCTGCTCTAGAGTCTAGACCATGACGCGGGAAAGAGAGCAGTGCCATTGTACACACAAACCAACATGTAACAGTTTGCGAGGCCCCCTATAGAGATAAGACACAACACGTGGAGTTATCAGAGTGTACCTCCAGAGTATAGCCTCATACATGCATCAACACTCACACAGCCAGGCTCTGTGAGTAGGGGCAATGACCTCTTTTACGGACCGGGCCAGGCCGGGTGTAGCAAGGCAAGGCACACTTCATCTGACGGACAACACATGTAAATGATATCAGGTGCCTCATTAAATGTAACACGGGAAGTGACATAGGACATGATATCTCCATGAAATTGAACAAATTTGATGATTATTTTGTCACTGACTCTCTTGTTAATAAGGTTCCACTCCATTACCAGTCAAAGAGTTTAGAATCCAAGATAAAGTGCGCAGTAATATTCTTGTTGGCTTTATCTTGGATTCTAAACTCTTTGACTGGTAATGGTGTGGAGCCTTATTAACAACAGCCTGGCTTCATTACTTATCCTGCAGAGGACAAGAGCGTCTCGATCAAAGCTTCGTATAGTTCCCTCACTTTCCTGATAGCTTGCCACGGTAGGTGAATGGTTGGTTAACGTGTCGGTCTACTAACCCCAAGCTTGCAGATTGGCTCCTGGCCGTGATAAGTGATTTTTGAAAGGCGGAAAAAATGTCCGACACGCATGTCATACGATGTTGGCATGTCAAAGAACCCATTTGAATCAGTAGGCCGTGTTCATAATGGCAAAAATAATCTCGGGATTTTCCGCCAACACAAGGTTCCCCATTTGTCTACTAGAAAGCGCTAGCCTATAGTGTCAAGGAGCTTAGATATCTAACCTCCTTGACTTTATAGTGCATCAAGGAACAACGAAATTCGGCATGCAAGCTACCCTCTGGGTGTCAAATAACAATGCTTGCACCCGGCATCCGAGGCCATACGATCTTATTATTATTATTATTATTATTATTACTTTCCTGATTAACTAGCGGTGACTCAAACGTAAGGCAGTAGCACAATAACCATTGTTCGCTACTGACCAATAGCTGACGGTTGTTGACCAATAGAAGGTTCCTCTATCTCTCCACGTGGACTGTCCGGCCCTGGCGGCTAGCTCGCGTGTCATGCAGGTGGCAAGGGTCCAGTATTGCAAATGTGCACGTAAATCTGTCCAGGCTCGCTGCTTGCCCTCAGTAGCTATGGTGGAGAGTTGACAACGCTTCGTAGATCAGCAAGATCCACACATTGGGTTGGAATGAGGGCCACGGTTAATACGGATCCACAGGTGCAACACCAAGCTGGCTCATCAGCGGGCTCTTGGTATCCGTGCCCGGACCCCCACGGGGGTAGCGAACTACGCGCTACCTCCCTTCTTTACTGCGAGAGGTAATAGCTCAAGCAGCCTTTCAACTCCCTATAAAGTCCGGGCATGGACACCAAGAGCACACTGATGAGTCAGCTTGGTGTTCCTAGGAGAAATCCCGCGCAATACACGGCATAAACCTAGAAAAAATGCTGAGTTTTAATTCGCTGGCCGTGAAAGCCAATATACCATCCTCTCGGGAGGCGTTATACGGAGGTGAAAGGATGCTTGAGCTATTAGCTCTCGCAGTAAGGGAGGTAGCGCGCAGTTCGCTACTCCTGTGGGCGTCCGGGCACGGACACCAAGAGCCCACTGATGAGCCAGCTTGGTGTTCCTAGGCGAAACCCCGCACAAGACACGGCATAAACAAAGAAAAATTGCTGAGTTTTAGATTAATAAATAATTCACTTGGATGCCCAGTTTCGATCGTCAAGTGATCATCATCAGATCCTTCACACTAAGGCCCTTAAATCTATGTGGGTGATGTTATTTACAATATAATGTACGTATCCATGATGAATTACTGAAGAATAAACTAGAGATTACAGCTCTGCCTATCCCTGCCCTACCACAGTGTAAATTCAATTCTGCAGATAGTTAATAACTTATTATGTAAAATAATATAACGTTGCGTTATTGAATGCGCCATAATGATAGCTGCTTAGATGTGATTTAGATTCATATCGCGTTCGGTAAATTACGTCATTAGAGTCTCACAATTCATGCGGCTTGTAGTGGTAGCAAAACTTGAGGTGTGGTGACCCTGGGTAAAGCCCTGCGAGCATGTGGATACCCGCGGATATCCGAAAATGTTTCGCCATGCGGATATAGTTTGCAAGGCTGTGTGGATAGCGGATAAGTTGCGGATAATGTTTGGGGTAAATTTGTGGATAGTTTTTAGAATACAATCCGAACTTGTTGAATGTCATTACTTGGACCCGGATGTTTATGGCATATCATATTTTTCCGTTTTAGGTTTCTTTTCTTCATGACAAATGTAAGATGATGATTTACGCTAATCTCTGTCAAATTATGCCACTGAGCACAATTAACACTCCTAACTGAAAAAGGTGGCAATTCTGGCTGTGTAACATTCATTTTAAACATAGAACTTGACTTATTATGCATAGCCTAAGGAAACGACTGTCTCCTCAATACTAAATGTGTTGCTTTTACAAATAGTTTGCCTGTCACGGTGGGTGAGTGGTTAACGTGTTGGTCTACTAACCTAAGCTTGCAGCTTCGCTCCTGGTCGTGGTATGTAATTTTTGAAAGGCGGAAAAAATTACAACACAAATGTCACACGATGTTGGCATGTCAAAGAACCCATTTGAATTCAGTAGGCCATGCTCATAATGGCAAAATTAATCTTGGGAGTTTCCGCCAACACAAAGTTCCTCATTTCTCTACTAGAAAGCGCTATAGTGTCCAAGGAGCTTAGATATCCAACCTCCTTGACTTTCATAGTGCTTCAAGGAACAACGAAATTCGACATGCAAGCTACCCTCTGGGTGTCAAATAACAAAGCTTGCACCTGGTACCCGAGGCCATACGATATTATTATTATTATTATTACAAATATTTTATCCATAATAATTGGAAATAATATTGTAATACCAGTAGATTCGGATAATAAACGTGCAGATGCGGATAAAAGTCACGCGGGGCGGATGCGGATAACAGCCGCGCGGATGCGGATGTTTTCTTTATCCTCGCAGGGCTCTAACCATGGGGCAACAACGCAAACACACTAGACTTCTCGCCACGTCACATACACAACTACTAACTTATAGACTAGAAGAAGAAATCGTAAAAAAAATAAAGGATAAGGCAAATAAAGGACAGGAAGAAAGGGAATGCCTTCAAACCTCGAATAATGAGGATTGAAGGACTTGGAAGAAAGGAGAGCCATGAAAGGCAGAGAAGAAAGGGAAAGAGGAGAGGGCCCGCCCCAAGGTCAGAGGAAAAAGGCGACAAAACGGACCCAGCTCAGGAATCCCTCGGGGTCGCCAACTCCCAAACTCTCCAGCCGTGAGCTCTTGAGGGTGTAGCACTATCCAGTGTGCACCAGAAGTGTTGGGACTACATACACCCTGCCTCCTTGAGGGCCTTGTGAAGAAGGCAGGAGATAACATGAAAAGAAAAAGAAGGCTGACACCTTGAAGAATGAGGGTATCACGAAAAATGAGACAAGGGCCAATTACGGCGGGAAAGTGAAAGACTCCCTAGGCCTTGGATACCCTTATACCGTCGGGGTCGGAAGAGAACAAGAGTTGACCAAGAGAGATCGACAGGAAAGAAGATGGAGAGGAGATCGCCACAAGAAAGTGGAAGCAATGCCGGACTCCGCTGGGGTCCCGTGGTCGCCAACCCACGTCCCACTAGTAGTGGGGGCGGATGAGAGAAAGAGGGAGCATTCCGCGAGAATGAAGACATTTTGGGAGGAGCGGAGGAGACACGCCTCCAAATGACATCATGTTATCAAGTTTAATCGCTCTCCAGTAGGGGAATTTTCGCTTAAGTAATAAAAAAGTAAATATTAATAACAAGTAGTTCCGTGACGAAGTTAAGAGCCTACTTTTCTTAAAATTGAATATATACACTAATGATCAATCTATGTAGACCTATCTAGAATAATGACGAAATATAGTTGGTAATAATGACATTTATAATTTGTTCGAAATATACTGAAATATTGCAGCCTAGGTTATTGGCCCCTAATGGTTTAGGTGATAGTGATAATGAGGATGTAATGTAAACTATAACTAAAGCTAACTATACACTAACATACTAGAGGAAGAACTGGAAAACAAAAGAAGAATACAGTACGGTAAATAATCGACAGGATAAAAAGAAATGCCCTTAACCCTCGAAGACTGAGGGACTTGGAAGGAAGGAGAGCCAAGAAAGGCAGATAGGAAAGGGAAAGGGCCCGCCCCAAACCCAGTGGAAAATGGGAAAACTCGAACCCAGATCAGGAAACCCTCGGGGTCGCCAACTCCCGAACACACCAGCGTCAGCCGTAGCACTATCCAGGGTGCACCAGAAGGCGTGGGGCTACATACCCTCTGCCTCCGTGAGGGCCTTGTGCAGAAGGCAGGAGATAACATGACAAGAAAACGAAGATTGACCCCTCGAAGAATGAGGGTATCAGGAAAGATGAGGCAAGGGCCAATTAAGGCGGGAAAGTGAAATACTCCCTTGGCCTCGGATACCCTAAATCCGTCGGGGTTTAAAGAGAACAAGTGTTGACCAAGGGAGGTCGACAGGAAAGAAGACGGAGAGGAGCCCTGCACAAGTAAGTGAAAGCAATGCCGGACTCAGCTGAGGTCCCGTGGTCGCTAACCCACGTCCCACTAGATGTGAGCCCCTGGGGGAGATTCTGAGATACTGAGAGTCTACAACTCAAATGCTCGTAGAGTTATTAAGTAGTTGGTAGTACTGCTGCGTCTGAATATGCCCACAGTTCCTGTAGCCTATATCCTTTACAGCATACACACAATATACAAAATTTGTTAGTTATCCATAAAATGGTTTAGAAGTTAGATGCAGTTAAACATTAAACATATCAGCGCACGTAGAATTGTGTTGGCGACACTGCCACGTATGGGTTGCTCGAAATTGATCTGAAATAAAATATTATCTACTAGCTGAACCCGGCCACGGTCCGCTGTGGCTCAGTCTGATATAAAATGGGTCATCATCATCATCATCATGTTTTTCAGTCAAGCGACTGGTCTGCTCCTACAATGAGTCTTTTCCACGTTGTTCGGTCTTGTGCTGTCCTTTTGCCCACTTCATAACTTCGTAGGCCAGAGCTATCTAGGAAAGATCTCATGAAAGTGTTCCGTGGCCTCCCGCGAGGGCGTTTTCCAGGTATTTTGCCTTCTAGAATGTCGATCATCAGGCCACCATGTCGTAACCTGTGGCCAAGCCAGGTGGATCTCCTTCTATATATCTGGTGGATCATTTGCCGTTTTTCCTTTATTCGATCCAACACCGTTATGTTGGTCATTTTCTCTACCCAGCTGATCTTTTCCATTCAGCGCCAACACCACATCTCAAACGCTTCTAGTCGTTTAATGTCACCTCTATTCATTGTCCAGGTCTCACTGCAGTACGTTGCAACTGGCCATATGTAGGTCTTAACCAGTTGTTTTCTAAGGCTGAGGGACATCGAGCGTTGACAAATTAGAGAATGCTTTTCACGGAATGCCTGCACGGCTCCTGATTTCAACTTCACATCGTAGGTCTTCTGTGAAGATCTGACCAATGTATTTAAATCGACTGACCTGTTGTACTGGTTGTTTATTTATGGTAATATTTAGTTGGTGTTGATGCTTACTTATCACCAGAATCTTGGTCTTCTTAAAATTGATTTTCATTCCATATTCTGTAGCTGTATCATTTAAACATTGCAACATGTTTGTTAATGTATGCGGATTTACTGCAAGTAATGCCAGATCATCAGCAAATATAATATTCTGGATAAGTCTTCCACCAACTTTCACTCCCACATTAGAACCTTTAAAAGACCACTTTGTTATAGCTTCAACGAAGGCATTGAACAGTCCAGGGGACAGCAAACAACCTTGTCGCACACCTTTGCGGATCTTAGCGGGTTCTGATACGTCATTTCCAAGCCGAACAACAGCAGTTTGATTTATATATAGATCAAATATTAATCTGATTAATCGATGGGGACATCCTATTTTATTCAGAAGAAGAAACAGCTTGTGCCAGCTGACTTTATCAAATGCTTTTTCGATGTCCACAAAGCACACGTAAAGGTTTCTGTTTACACTTAACATCTTTTCCCCAAGACATCGCAAGGACTCGATAGCATCACGTGTAGACATATACTTTCGAAAACCAAATTGGGAGTTGTCTAGATACTGTTCGATGTATATTTCCATCCTTTTCCTCAAAATCTGCAGAAGTATCTTTGATGCATGAGGGATGAGACTAATGGTCCGATAGTCACTACAATCAACTGGTACCGTCTTCTTTGGAATTGGAATGATGACGCTGGTATAAAACTCCTGAGACCATTTACCTTCTTCGAAAATTCTTGCTACCAATTTGAATGGGTAAGTAAATGAAAACACGCTATTCAATGCAATATCCTGCCTTGCGTTGCTGTGTCTATGCTGTGGAATGAAAGGAAAGGAAGAAAACTATGTTTTTCACATGAAATCATTCGTTATTGTAAAGCCAGTGGATTGACTACATTCTTTGTTTGTCCGCTTTCTGCATAAACATAGAGATATGATGGTTTACCGAGTCGGGAGCATGTGGCATATAATTACCCATGAGAGAAACAATCTATTGTTCTGGAAGGAGTTAAGGTGTATATTCTTGGATGAACAGCTGTAAGTCATTTATGTTGTATGATTGTTCTCTGTCGAAAGTTGCATTGATGGACCGATTTGGAGCTGTGATTCCCAATTATGCCAAAAACGTGCCGTACAATGCGATACAACGATAGACCAATGTTTCTTCCTAGCCCACGGAAGGTTTCTATCTTTATGTTTGTAGTCTATTAGAATGCAAGGCGGTCACCCGGTCTCATAACCACATATAATAAATAACGTGGGAGTTAATGAAAGCCGACATTGACTGTTATCAAACAGGATCTGTTCTTGTCACAGGTGCCAAAATGGGAGTCATGTAATAGATGGAACCCGGATACAGTCATCTGTCCTGATCAGCCGATAGTGTAGACAACCGGTTTGGACCACAGCTTCGGACCAATCAGCGTCACTACGTTCCAAGAACATAACAAACACCCTACTCACGCTGTACGAAATTAAACAATTTATGTCATGAAATCTGCAAATATGGAGAGATTTTCAGAGTCCACCTCGGTAGGTTGGTTCCTTGGTTTAAGGGCTGCGACAACGCGGTCATGTAGCCCGTGTACTTTGGGTGTGTGTAGAATATGTCTAATAATCGGTGTTAATTGCGATGGCTGTATTAGTGTGTGTTATCTGTTTTAATTCAAGTAAGGATTGCTGACAATAATTTCAAGTAGTTCCTACTTTTGCTACCAAATGCTACCGTCCACGACACCTAGCTTGTGGACTTGGCTACTAGATAGCATAGCAGTCAGCACCTGGCGGCGAGCGTTGGAACTAATATAACGTTATCAATTCTAACCTACACATTTTGGCTTCACACAAGTGTAGTTAGTGGAAGGTTCTTTTTCATGCCATAAATCTATGACATGGGCCCGCCGGCTTTACTTCCCTTCCGAAGGAAACATATTGAGGGATTTTAACGCTCTTAAAAATCCGAAGACTTTGGCCGGGTTTGAACCCGTGACCTTGGGCATAGAAGCTCAGCATGCTACCAACTACGCCACCGAAGCCGCCTGAGTCCACCTCGTAGCTTAGTGGCTAGTATTCTCGACCACCACCGTGGAGGTCCGGGTTCAATTCTAGACTTATCCAAGAAATTTAATGAAGCCTGTGATTTACTCAGTCCTGTAAAGCAAGTACTGAGCAGAGGTGTGTTCGATTTCTACCCCTGTCAACCTGGAAGTGGTTATCCGGAGTTTCCTATTTCTACTCCTAGAGAATGCCGGTATGGTTTCTTAATTAAGGCCACGGCCACCTCCTACTCATATCCTAGGCCCAAATATAAATGCACACACTAGTTCAGCTATCACAATGATTCAGGTTAACAAACAGATTCCACACACACCAAAGTGCATGGGGCTGAAGGACTACGGTGTATCAAAGACTCTAAATGAATGAACAACATTTACATTTACAGCAGATACCGAAGGGAGGGAGGAAGTAAGGAGGGTGGGAAGGAGGGTGGGAGGGTGGGAAGGAAGGAGGGAGGGAGGGAAGGAGGGAGGGTGGGAGGGAGGGAAGGAAGGAGGGAGGGAAGGAAGGAAGGAGGGAAGGAGGGAGGGAAGGAAGGAGGGAGGGAAGGAAGGAAGGAGGGAAGGAAGGAGGGAGGGAAGGAAGGAGGGTGGGAGGGAGGGAAGGAAGGAGGGGGGAGGGAAGGAGGGAGGGAAGGAAGAGGGAGGGAGGGAGGGAGGGAGGGAAGGAGGGAGGGAGGGAAGGAAGGAGCGAGGGAGGGAAGGAAAGAGGGAGGGAAGGAGGGAGGGAAGGAAGGAGGGAGGGAAGGAGGGAGGGAAGGAAGGAGGGAGGGGAGGAAGGAGGGAGGGAGGGAAGGAGGGAGGGAAGGAAGGAAGGAGGGAAGGAGGGAAGGAAGGAAGGAGGGAGGGAAGGAAGGAGGGTGGGAGGGAGGGAAGGAAGGAGGGAGGGAGGGAAGGAGGAAGGGAGGGAAGGAAGGCGGGAGGGAGGGAGGGAATGAGGGAGGGAAGGAAGGAGCGAGGGAGGGAAGGAGGGAGGGAAGGAAGGAGGGAGGGAAGGAAGGATCGAGGGAGGGAAGGAGGGAGGGAAGGAAGGAGGGAGGGAAGGAAGGATCGAGGGAGGGAAGGAGGGGGGAAGGAAGGAGGGAGGGATGGAAGGAAGGAAGGAGGGAGGGAAGGAAGGAGGGCGGGAGGAAAGGAAGGAGGGAGGGAAGGAGCGAGGGAAGGAAGGAGGGAGGGAGGGAAGGTAGGAAGGAGGGAAGGTAGGAAGGAGGGAAGGAAGGAGCGAGGAAGGGAAGGAAGGAGGGAGGGAGGAAAGGAAGGAGAGAGGGAGGAAAGGAAGGAGGGGGGGAAGGAAGGAGCGAGGGAAGGCAGGAGCGAGGGTAGGAGGGAAGGAGGGAAGGTAGGAAGGAGGGAAGGTAGGAAGGAGGGAAGAAAGGAGCGAGGGAGGGAAGGAAGGAGGGAGGGAGGAGAGGAAGGAGGGGGGGAAGGAAGGAGGGAAGGAGGGAGGGAGGGAGGGAAGGTAGGAGGGAGGGAAGGAAGGAGCGAGGGAGGGAAGGAAGGAGGTAGGGAAGGACGGAAGGAGGGAGGGAAGGAAGGAGGGAGGGAAGGAAGGAGGGAGATGGAAGGAGGGGAAGTAAGGAAGAGAGGAATGAAGGAAGGGCGGGAGGAGGGAAGGATGGGAGGAAGGGAGGGAGGAGAAAAGGAGGGAGGAAGCGGGGGAAGGGGATGGAAGGAAGGGAGGGAGGGTGGAATGGAAGGAAGTAAAGATCGCAGGACGGTGGGAAGGAAAGGAGGGGGGAAGGGAGGGAAGGAAGGAAGGGAAGGAGGGAAGGTAAGGAGGGAAGGAAGGAGGGGGGGGGGAGGAAGGGAGGGTAGGAGGTAGGAAGGAAGGGAGGGAAGGAAGAATGGAAGGAAGGTAGGGAGGGAAGGAGTTGGGAAGGAAGGGAGGGAAGGAGTTAGGAAGGAAGGGAGGTAAGGATGAAGGAAGGGAGGGAGGTAGGGCGGGAGGGAGGGAGGGAAGATAGGATGGAAGGAAGCAAGGGTAGGAGGTAGGAAGGAAGGGAGGGAAGGAAGAATGGAAGGAAGGTAGGGAGGGAAGGAGTTAGGAAGGAAGGAGGGAAGTTTGAAGAAAGGGAGGAAGGAAGGAAGGAGGAGTGAAGGAAGGAAGGAAGGGAGGGAAGGAGTTTGGAAGGAAGGGAGGGAAGGAAGAATGGAAGGAAGGTAGGAAGGGAAGGAGTTAGGAAGGTAGGGAGGGAAGGAGTTAGGAAGGAACTGATGGAAGGAAGAATGGAAGGAAGGTACGAAGGGAAGGAGGGAGGAAGTAAGGGAGGGAAGGGAGGGCGGAAGGAAGGTAGGAAGGAAGGACGAGTGACGGAAGGAAGGAACTTCACACATGGGCCATTCATATTTACTATATTATTTTCTATTTCTGACATCCCGAGGAAGTTTGTTCATTTGTGATAGTATTTCCCGTGTCATCAGAGTGAACCATGTTTGGACAGAGGCTCGCCGCACTAAGTTATTTCTTGAGTGACAGAGGGACTAATTGCTATATTTGTTGTCCATCTGTAGCTATTGTGATATCTCGTCTGACTTCCGACAACGGCGCCTCTGCATTTCCTCAACACCCACTGGCTCTCATTGAGGAAGGTCAGCACTTATGCAACAGTCCGGAGGTGAACCACCCATTGTTAAGGAATACAGGGCTCATAACATTTGCTGCCCTCATAGTCTTGCCGTTCGAGAGTTGGCTAACTAATACGCGAATCTCTGGACGTGGAAGTTCATTTATTTCTATTAGCTATTGTACCCGTAATACAACAGACGGACTTGAATCAGCCAACATTCATGGTTTCACTGCTCTAGGAGTCACTAGAAATGGCAATTAAATTTTAAAAAAATCGCGAGGCTTCTTTATTGCATTTCAGCCTATTTTCATTTATGAAACAAGTAGTTCCGTGAAGAACTATACAGCCTATTTTCATATATCCTACTTATTTCAATTTATCTATCAACATACAAAATTTCAGTTAGATTGTTGTAATAGATTCGTTGATATTGAGAAACGTCTAATATTTCAGATGGTCGCTATACTGGATTTTTATTTATGTACTATTACACGAAGTTTATTGTGTACGTATGGTATTCAAACTTCAATCGCATGATTATGACACAAGAAGTAAAAACGATATTTTAAAATTTCGCACAGCTGCCATCTTGTGGTTATGAAAACAATTGAAATAAATGAGATGCCAGTGGATTAACATTTGTATAAACATTTACCGTACAACACTTCACTGTACTCGGATGGTTAAATCGCGAGAAACTTCCATTTAAATATTTATACTTCGCGTCGCCGCCATGTTGGATTTGTGCTCAGCAGGATATTGAAAGTCCTATATGTGCACTATGAACATTAAAAAAATCAGTTTGATTGCTGTAAAGGTTTCGTAGATACTGAGAACCGTCTAAATATTTCGGATGGTCGCCATTTTGGATTGTTATATGTATAGGCCATGGAGTTATGTACCATTAAAGAGAAATTATTGCGTAGCTTCATTATTCAAACCTTTTCTTCGATCGCATGATTACGACACAAGAAATAAAAACTTAGTTTTAAAATTTCGCTTAGCCGCCATCTTGAGGTTATGTAAACAATTTAACTAAATTAGATGCCAATGCATTGAAATATGTATAATCATTTACTGTACCACATTTCACTGCGCTCAGGTGGATAAATCGCGAGAAAAGTCTATTAAAATGTTTCAAATTCTCTTGGCCGCCATGTTTGTTGTGTACTTTACATGGTTTTAAAAATTACATAGCTAAACTTGTAGCAGTGCCATTCATCACCGTACAAAATTTCATGGTTATATCAGAAATAGTTTCGGAGATATAGAATGCCAGTGAAATAATTCGCACAGCCGCCATCTTGAGGTTATGTAAACAATTGAACTGAATTAGATGTCAGTGCATTACAATGTGAATAAACATTTCTGTACCAAGTTTCATTACGTTCGGATGGTTAAATCGCGAGAAAAGTCTATTTAAAAGTTTCAAATTCGCTTGGCTGCCATGTTCGTTTTGTGGTTACGAGGTTTCTAAAAGTCTCATAGGCAAACTTTTTGTAGTGCCCTTTATCACCGTACAAAGTGTCAGGGTGATATCGGTAATAGTTTCGTAGATATTGAATGCTCGTGACATATTTCGCACAGCCGCCATGTTGGATTGGTCAGACGTAATAAAATTTAAAGGGCACGGTTGGGGTCGGCTAGTATGGTGCTATGGCCTTACCGAGTTTCATTGAAATCGCTCCAGCCGTTTAGAAGTTATTAGAGGGGGACACACACACACACAAACACTCTTATACGCACACACATACACACACACGGACAAAGGTGACCTCATAAGCCTATTTCATTTCATCTCTGATTAACTCCTCCCATGAGGTTGGTATCAGGAAGGGTATCCGGCCGTAAAAAAAACATTCATCGCATCTAATCCCCGACCCCGTTGGAAAACCGGAATATTAAGGAGTATGCATACTTGCCAGTGGTAAGTTAACGAGAGTTGTGCAAAGTTAAATAACCTTTAATGATGGATTAAAAGATAATTACGTTGGTGAAAACGGCCCATAAAGAGAAAGGCAATTACGAGAGGGCGCGATCGTCGCTACACAAGATCATAGATGGCGTTAGGGTTCATTAGCCTCTACCAGCCTTTACATTAAGAGTTAACAAATAGCGTACCCTCCAGGTTAGACCGTTTGTGGTGTAATCGGTTAGGGGTATGGCTCAGAATCGAAGGAATTCGTTTTCTAGACCGGAAGTCAGTATCATTTTCAACTCTTGCTGTTCAAAGAAGGGATATAATTCATCATTATACATCTGTCCGGGATGAGGATGAAGTAGCCTATTTGCCGAAAGTAACGCCATCAATCTTAGCCACTTGAGAAGAGAGACGGTACGCATGCTGGTGTGTACTTGTACTTGTCAGAACTGAACACCACCCGACTCTACAAGCTATTGTTTGGGATAGGCCATCTAAAACTCGCGTGGGAGGTAGAGTAAACGCTATTGTCCAGATGGGTCAATCAGAAAGACGTGGGTCGCTAACAAGAAGCTACATCCGCATTGCATGTTCAAGATTGTAATTACCACGTTGAGATATATAAACTGACACCACGGCAGCGTGGCGCGATTTAACACAAATTACACTCCTGATCATCTCGGTGTTGGCATAGTGGCAAATGTGGGCTATACGTCCCTGCAATACTTCACGCTTTAAAGTACAATAGCCTAACGACACCAAGTAAAATATATAGCAGAGCTGTCAAATATCGTAAATTGTTCATTTAAAAAACGGTATTGTCAACTCCAATTAGGAACGTCTCACAAAGAAAACAAGTAGTTCCGTGAAGAACTATACAGCCTATTTTCAAATATCCTATTTATGTTAATTGCCTCGATCAACATACAAAATTTCAGTTTTAATGATGTGATAGGCCTATATTTTTTAGATATTAAGAACGGTCTAAATATTTCGAATGGTCGCCAGGTTGCATTTTTAGCCTATTTTCAATTTTGAAAAAAATAGGCTTATGAGATCACCTTTTGTCCGTGTGTGTGTGCGTGTGTGCGTGTGTGTGTGTGTGTGTGCGTGTGTGTGTGATTCGTGTGTGTGTCCACCCCTAATAAAATCTAAACGGCTGGAGCGATTTCAATGAAACTCGGAAAGTTCATAGCACTATTCCCGGTGACCTCGACCGTGCCCTTCAAATTTTGTTACGACTCACCAATCCAACATGGCGGCTGTGCGAAATATTTCACCAGCATTCAATATCTCCGAAACTATTACCGATATTACCCTGACATTTTCTATGGTGATAGAGGGAACTACTATAAGTTCACTTATGTGACTTTTGAAAACCTGGTAACTACAAAACCAACATGGCGGCCAAGCGAATTTGCGACTTTTAAATAGACGTTTCTCGCGATTTCACCAACCAAACGCAATGAAACTTGGTACAGTATATGTTTATATACATTGTAATGCACCTACATCTAACTTCGTTCAAATGTTTACATAATCACAAGATGGCGGATGTGCGAAATATTTCACCGGCATTCTATATCTCTGAAACTATTAGCGGTAAAACCCTGAAATTTTGTACGGAGATAAAGGGCACTACTGGAAATCCATCTATAAGACTTTCAAAAACCGGTTAACTACAAAACGAACATGGCGGCCAAGCGAATTTGAAAATTTTAAATAGACCTTTCTCGCGATTTAATGTTCCAAGCGCACTGAAACCTGGCACAGGAAATATTTATACACATTGTAATCCACTGGTATCTAATTTAGTTCAATTGTTTACATAACCTCAAGATGGTGGCAGTGCGAATTTTAAAATTAAGATTTTATTTATTGTGATGTAGTCATGCGATTGAAGTGAAAGTTTGAATAATGAACCTACGCAATAATTTTCCTTCAACGGTACATGACTCTATGGCCTATACATTTAACAATCCAACATGGCGACCATCCGAAATATTTAGACGATACTGAATATCTACGAATCTATTTTAGCAATCAAACTGCATTTTTTAATGTTCATAGGGGCTATGAACTTAAGTTCACCTATAGGACTTTAAATAACCTGGTGATCACAAATCCAACATGGCGGTGACGCGAATTATAAATATTCACATGGACGTTTCTCGCAATTTAACCATCCGCGTGCAGTGAAACTTGGTACAGTAAATCCTTATACGAATGTTAATCCACTGGCATCTAATTTATTTCAATTGTTTAGATAACCTCAAGATGGCAGCTGTGAAAAATTTTAAAATCTCCTTGTTTTTTCTTGTGTCCTAACTATGCGATTGAAGTTTGAATACTACACGTTCACAATAATCTGCATGTAACAGTACATAACTCTAGGACCTACATATATAAAATCCAACATGGCGACCATCCGAAATATTTAGTCGGTTCTCAATATCTACGAATCTATTACAGCAATCAAACTGAAATTGTGTATGTTGATAGTGGCAATTAACATAAGTAGGATGTATGAAAATAGGCTGTATAGTTCTTCACGGAACTACTTGTTATATATGTAGGACTTAGAGTTATGTACTATTACTTGAATATTATTGTGTAGGTGTTTTATTCAAACTTCAATCGCATTTGAAGGGCACGGTCGGGGTCGGCCAAGATTGTACTATGACCTTACCGAGTTTCATCGAAATCGCTCCAGCCTTTTAGAAGTTATTAAGGCGACACACACATACACACACACGGACAACAGGTGATCTCATAAGCCTATTTTCTTTTTTCATAAAATGAAAATTGGCTACAAATTTAACATCAGCAACTCTTCTAGATTTTTCGAAAGTCTGTTGCGAGGATTTAGTCAAGTGTACCGACTTAAGCTCATCACTGGCATTTGGTTCACCCTGCCCGGGCCCCATTCGGATATTGAACCTTGTACTACTTGTAGCACATTGTAGTGTTACTTTAGTGCGGAAATCAGCACGATAGTAGTATCGTTGAGACGCAGTTTTCACTCGCTTTTCCTGAAAATAGAGCCCGAAAAGGAAGTATTAGCATGCTGTTTCGTAATTGTTGGCATGAGTTATAAGTAGGGACCGAACCTTTACGCATTAAAAACGATTAAAAAAGAGATAGCCAGTCTGAAAGACTGGACTTTATATCATTTTAAATGCTACAAATGCTGAAAAATGCTAGAAAGGCTGGGGGCTTCTCGCTTCGCTCGATGCTAAAGACTCTTGACATGTTAGATGTTCAAGAAACAATCAGAACGCTAGAAAGTTACAAGTCATGAAGGAGTTGGAGCGCGCGGTGAAGGGAGGGATCTGGCTGGATGACGTCAAGGTCGCAGTGTCGTTGCCGTCTCGTAACTCCAGAGCTCACCAGTGAACTCAGTACACATGCACCAAGCGGTACTATGACGTCACACACCTCAGTGCATTCTCGGTACATTTCGTGACGTCGCCGCAACGTAACGACGAAGTCAACTGGATCAATTAAAATGATAAAATATCCATGCAATTAAACTCTAAAAATGTAGAAAATAAACAATAAGCCAAACTTATTCACTCTTCTTTTCCTCATTCGCCGTAATATGTGCTTTGCATGTTGTTCAAGTTGAAATTTCTTTTCACCTTCGAGCATACTTGACAATAGACGACAACGCCATTAGTTGAATAATCACTATTACCTCACACCCACTGATTTAATAAATACTTTCTGTTGCTCTTCTCTTTAGGTATTTTGAGCAAAGCATATGCAGACTAAGGATAAAGTAACACTGAAAAAACTCCTCACAAACTAACCCCGGGCTACTGGCTGCCGGGATGGTGAAAGGAATGTTCCATCCCATTCCCTTCTTCAAATAGCCACGCTTAAAATACTGTTATCTCTTTATCTGTTGCTCAGAAAGTTTCCAACACGCAGGGAAATCCAATTTTGTTCAAGATATTTTAAATTATACTTCATTTCAAATGTATATGCTAAAATATGCTGTTATAGTCAAGAGGGATATAAACACAAGCCATCAAGGCTGAACGGGGCGTGGATAACTCAGAGCTTCCTAGTTTACCAATGAACGACTTTACTTGTGGCGTGGCTTTGAGGTTCCTGAAGCGTCTCACAGAGTGCGCAGGTGGTCTTGTGGGCGAGAGACGAATTGAGGCACATTATCTTGTGCCAGAATGTTATTTACAGAGTTGAAGTGTCAATGATTTGCGATTGGAAATACGTATATATGATCGTAAGTCGTATTAAATATACCTCCAATATAGGCGTAATGATAATGGTTGTATAATGTAGTGCATGAAATTACCGGACCCGGTTTATGTTCTTATTGTTTCGGCACCGTTTTCGTAGATATGACAGTTTCATTATGCGTAATGAAACTTTATTTCTAACGCAGCTGATATGGACCAAGTCGTTAGACAACCTCAAAACGTTTAGTTTGAAATGTACTACAACATACGTAGGTGATGATGGTTATCAAAGACAAATGAAGGAAGGCTGAAATCTGTGCATGTATGAATTATTAAAGATGTTTGGTGTGCCTATCAAGCTTATCTAATGACTTTTAAGGCTGTTTTGGTATACAGAGGGAAATCTCCTCCAAGAATACTTTATTCGTGGTGTGACGTCTAGCTTTGTTAGCTGCCAACCCGGAGGTCTGGGTTCGATTTCCGTCTCTGTCAAGACATTTAATTCTGGTCTGAGGGCTGGAATGTAGTATGCCTCGTGAGGCAAAACTGAGAAGCGTCGGGTTCTATTTCCACCTCAGTCATCCTGGAAGTGGTTTTCCGTGATTTCCCACTTATACTCCAGTCAAATACCGGGATAGTTACTAACTAAAGGGCAACGGCCGTTCCCTTCCCATATCTCACCTGAATTATAAATACACACACTACTACAAATAACACAATGACAAAGGTTATCGAACAATCATCCCACAGTCGTTCAAGTACATGGGGCCATATGATCACGATGTTCAAGGCCCTCGAATGAAACAAGAATAAAAACAGAAGCCACGTTATTTTCAAGGGTATGAAGAGAATGACGATTTCAACGTTCTTATGTCGTACTGTTCGTGCAAAGCTGGGTGATTTTTTCGTGAATATTTCCAATTTAATAGGAATTGGCTGTCTGGGAAGACATTAACCCACATTTTTTTAAAGCTAAGGAAATGCATTCATCTAATGGGACTGTTTTACCTCATCTTTGCTGTACTGGAGCCACTGATATTCCTGCTAAACCTAGGGGAGAGGGCATAGATCCAGAACCGGTGATGTAATTCTGTCAATTTTCCAAATTCCACAGACATACAAGTAGGCTTCTTCTTAAAATACAGCTGTAAATATTAATTTATGTCTGAATTTACTGCTGCTAGTTAGTTATTGTTGTTTTAAGGGCGGAACAGCAAGGTTATCTGCAACCTAGGCCTAATTCCATGTGATGTCTTTTGACAAGCAAATAAGGGTGTAGAACTGTACATAATCCTTTTTTTTTGTAAGCTGCTTTATAAATCATACTGGTATGTACAGTAGGCCTAGGTCTACTTATAGATAGACTATATTTCACCCTCAGTTTTTGACTGACGACCTGGATTTAAAGCCCCATAGCTCATACGCCTATACACCAATCTTCCTCTTTTCATTATTTTTTAGCCTGGTAATAAAATTGTCAAGCTCATAAAACCTTTGTAGGCTACTACCAGTACCAGTATTGGGGGTTGCCGTTGCTTCACGTCCGTAGTTTTAACCTGAAAGTACCCTACACGTGACCCCTGGATGGTGCTAAGAAAGCAACAACTCTGGCTGCTAGACAATCCTTGTGATCTCCTAGCACAATCACATCACTATGACTCCTCTCATCAACAACGGTTCTTTTAAGAACCAAAGATGTAGATACGTTGGATCAAGTACTAGAATCCTACAGATTAATATAGAGAGTTTTAGCAGATCTAAAAGTCAATATTTATCTAAGCTCTGTTTGGAGAATAATATTGATGTAAATGCCATCCAAGAAACACATGCAAATGATGAATACCAACTCAAATCAAGAGGCAAAATACCAGGATATGACCTCCTTGGTGCAACTTACCATCTAGCTTATGGGATTGCCACGTATGTGCGAAACACTATTGAGAATGCCTACTTAATCTCATCTAATGCCATTAATGACATCCATGAAGTTGTAATAAAAATTGGAGACTTGCACGTTGTAAACATCTACAAACCTCCCGCAGTTCAGTGGCCATCTGAAGTCCTCCACCTACATCCTCATCCAGTTATTTACACAGGTGACTTCAACAGTCACCATGAGCAATGGAAATATAACTCCAATGATTCTAATGGAGAAGCTTTAGTTTCATGGGCAGAAGTACACAATTTTCATCTGATGCCAAAGACAGATGCACATTTAGATCAGCTGCCTGGAGGCGGGAGTCCAATCCGGACCTGTGTTTTGTGTCTTCAAACGAGAACCTCAAACCACTAGCAACCACACGCAGAGTTCTACCTGATTTCCCACATAGTCAGCACCGCCCAGTTATTCAAGAAGTAGGCATACAAATCCCCCTGGTGAATTCCAGTCCTCGTCCACGCTGGAACTTTCAGAAAGCTAACTGGTCTGAGTTCTCTATAAATCTTGATAAAGTCTTAGGGTGGATTCCTCCTTTAAGTAACAACTATGGATGATTTGTTGGAGCAGTATTAAGCATAGCAAAAAAGTTTATTCCCAGAGGATACCGGAAGGAATATATTCCTGGCTGGTCTGAAGTCAGTGAGAAACTGTACGAGGACTTCCTTTCTACTGGAGAACAAGAAATAGCAGATGACCTGCTGCATAGTCTTGATGCCACGCGTCGACAGAAATGGCTGGACACTGTCGAAAATCTAAACTTCAAACACTCAAGCAGGAAAGCCTGGTCCCTCTTGCGTAATTTGGGAGGTGGAAATCGAACAACACGAAATAACAACTTAATAAAACCAAACAAAGTTGCAGCTCACATATCTAAGCCATCTGTCTCCCGGCCTCATGCCATTCAAGTAAAACGAGAACTGCGAACCATGTTATCAGAATGCCCAGAGAATAGCTCTTATTCTATACCTTTCAGCCCTGAAGAGATATCGTCAGCTCTAAAAGACATTAAATCAGGTAAATCCCCAGGTCTTGATGGCATACACCCAGAATTCCTTCTGCACTGTGGTGAGTATGCTAAAAGATGGCTAGCCCAGTTTTTCACCAATATTTTACAAACAGGGTCCATTCCTCGACTAATGAAACAGACGAAGATCATTGGTATCTTGAAACCAGGTAAACCCAATAACGAAGCCCAAAGTTATCGTCCTATTTCTCTTCTGAGCATGATGTACAAACTACTTGAGAGGCTGCTGTATAACAGAATACATAATGAATTACATGAAAAGATTCCTGTTGAACAGGCTGGATTTCGTCCAAACCGAAGCTGTGTGGATCAAGTTCTTTCATTTACATCTTATATAGGGGCAGGATTCCAGAAACAGCAAAAGACCTCTGCTGTATTTATTGATTTATCCTCCGCCTATGATACTGTGTGGAGACAGGGCATTGTTAATAAGTTTCTCCGTGTCATACCCTGCAGAAGAACAGCAAGACTCCTGAACAACTTGCTGACTGATAGACCTTTCCAGGTAACCATAGGGAATGCCGTTAGCGACCAGAAGACTCTTAACAACGGACTACCCCAAGGCTCAGTCCTAGCTCCGCTATTATTCAGTCTCTATATAGCAGATATGCCAGACACCCAGTCCAGGAAGTTCGGCTATGCTGATGATTGGGTGTTAGCAACTCAACACAAACAAATCGAGGCCACTGAAGAAATATTAACGAAGGACTTATGTGCAATGATTCAATACTTCCGTAAATGGGGACTTCAACCGAACCCTAATAAAACTGAATCCACGTGCTTTCATCTGAGCAACATCCTAGCCAACCATGAACTAAACATATATTTTGATGGAAAACGTGTGATTCATAACAAATACCCAAAGTACCTTGGAGTGACACTTGACAGAACACTGTCATTTAAACAACATCTAACAAACACTGCAGCCAAATTGAGGTCAAGAAATAACATCCTACGAAAACTGTGTGGTACAACATGGGGTTCCACTGCGTCTACCCTCCGATCAACTGCCCTAGGTCTTGTATACTCAGCAGCAGAATATTGCAGCCCTGTTTGGCTAAACAGTAGTCACACGAAGCTAGTAGATGTTCAACTAAACCAAACTATGCGGATAATTACTGGTACAATCAAGTCCACACCAGTTTTCTGGCTACCTGTCCTGAGCCGTATTCCACCTCCTACGCTGAGAAGAAAGAATATCCTCCTGAGAGAATTTAACAAAATCTGCAACAACCAACAGCTGCCAATCCATGAGGACATACCTGCAATCCAAATCAATAGACTCCGCTCCAGGCACCCTGCAATCAGAACAGCCAACAACCTGGCAGACCATAACTTCAATCTTCATGAAGCCTGGGCAGAAAATTGGTACACAAACACTCCACCAGAGCTACATAGTTTTCTACATAGTAACAACAATCCATGGGAACTTGATCTGCCCCGTAGGACATGGTGTACACTGAACAGGAGATACGCACCAACCATGGGAGATGTGGTGATCTACTATACAAATGGGGAAAGATCACCTCTCCAGAGTGCACGTGTGGCTTCCAGTGTCAGACCATCAAGCATATAGTTGAAGAGTGCCCTCAGAACTTATATCCTGGAAACCACTTTGACTTTTTGTTTTCTACAGCAAATGTGTTGAAAATGAAAATCCACAGCCTGCTTCCAGTCTCCGACCGGGTCAGGAATGGAATGAATGAAGCCCCTATCTAGCGGCGAGGATATGAACTGTGCCGGCTGCCGAGGCCTGACGCACTCCTCTGGGGCAATGATTAAATGAATGACAGATGAAATGAAATGATAGTGGAGAGTGTTGCTGGAATGAAATGTTGACAGGGAAAACCGGAGTACCCGGAGAAAAACCTGTCTGCCCCCGTTTTGTCCAGCACAGATCTCACATGGAGTGACCGGGATTTGAACCACGGAACCAGCGGTGAGAGGCCGGCGTGCTGCCGCCTGAGCCACGGAGGCCGTTAGCAAATGTGTTAAACTATGTAAATAATATGTCTGTAAATTTGTAAATTATGGTTATATTTTCTTTGTGTTCCAAAAAGTGATGTGTAATTGCCATACGATTAATAATAATAATAATAATAGTACCAGTATGTCTAATTTAAAAACTGAACAGGTATATATTTTTAAAATAAAAACGATTTGTATCGAAAATCTGATATTTTGAAAGAAAGGTTACATTAAGGCAATTAATTTCAAAAATGTCAACTAAAGATAACGCCCAAGGTAATCCTCCAGAACTGCCGTACGCCTACCGGTATGTCAAAGTAACTAAGCTCATAATCCTCATCCGAAATATCGGTATTTTTCCTTAGAGTTTTCAATATGTTAGAATAACTAGAAATATTATCTTAGGCTATGCCTACAGCTGTGAATTGCACTTATTTTCTCTGAATGATGGCTTTTTGTAGGCACTGCACTGACACCGGATTAATCAATAGGAAGATAATTTGTTAAAAATCAGAAATTAATCACGTTAGTTTATTTCTATACTAGCCTATTATTTTAACATATCATGCCAAGCGTTTAACAAAGACAGTGTGAATAATACCGTCCTTCAACTAGGCCTAATTTATATGCCAGCTTAAGACGTGACGGCTTCAATTTTATTAGAGAAAAAAGCGGGAAATACATTTGGCACAGCATCATCACTTAAAAATTTCTTTCCAGGCAATACTGGCTTGTAATCTAAAGGTGAGAAATGGGCTAAACATACTCTCATGTAGGCTGATACGTGTGATTTCCTTTCAGCACGACGAATTTTGAAAAGCCACTATTTCCTCAAAATACGACCATTGGCAAGGAAGTAAACGTAACTTTGTAGTTGCCACATCTGTTTTTGCACTGGGGAACTGCACAATATTGAACCATTATTCTATAATGTATAAAACAACGAATATTTAAGCGTAATTCGCAACTACTACCCACACAAACTACTAATGGCTGCCCACATCATCGGTTTTTAAACAAAGTCACGTGATCGCGTGACGTCAGAGGGCGGTACTTGTCTAGTCGTCCATTGCTCTGAGGTAAATTTACCTCCTGGGGTGGCAACTTACTCGATGAGACATCCATACAGAAGCTTTTTTCCGTTAATCAAATCTAACCTACAAATTTTACCTTCACACAATTGTAGTTAGTAGAAGGTTATTTTACATGCCATAAATCTATGACATGGGCCCTCGGCTTTACTTCCCCTCCAAAGGAAGGCACACTCAGGGATTTTAACGCTCTTAAAAATCCGACGACTTCGGCTGGGTTTGAACCCACAACCTTGGGCATAGAAGCTCAGCATGCTACCAACTACGCCACCGAAGCCGCCAATCACGTCTCAAGGGCACATCTCTCTGCTATACTGGTTTGCACTTCGATGCACTCAGGCACGCCGATCAGCTGCTCGTCTCTCTGCTTTAGCCGCCGACTGTGGTGGCATTTAGTAAGAATGTTCGGAACTATGTAGTTGGTCGTTGACGGTGGTGTTTGGTAGCAAAAGTTGGAACTACTTGAAAACTGAATGTCTGCAGTCCTTACTTGAATTAGAAACAGATAACACACACTAATACAGCCATCACAATTAACACCGGTTATCAGACAGATTCTACACACACCCAAAGTACACGGGGCTACATGACCGCGTTGCCACAGCCCAGTAGCGTAGCCAGGATTTTAGTTTGGAGGGGGCCCATCAGGTCCACATATATTACTGCAGGAGTTCATATATTTTAGCCTATTTTCATGTGTGGTGGCGTAGTTGGTAGCATGCTGAGCTTCTATACCCAAGGTCACGGGTTCAAACCCGGCCGATGTAGTCGGATTTTTTAAGAATATTAAAAATTCCTCAGTATGCCTTCCTTCGGAGGGGAAGTAAAGCCGGCGGTCCCATGTCATAGATTTAAGGCATGATAAAGAACCTTCCACTAATTACATTTGTGTGAAGCTAAATTATAGGTTATATTTGACTAACGCTCTTAGGTTCCAACGTTCGTCGCCAGGAGCCGACTGTGGTGGCATTTAGTAAGAATGTTCGGAACTATGTAGTTGGTCGTTGACGGTGGTGTTTGGTAGCAAAAGTTGGAACTACTTGAAAACTGAATGTCTGCAGTCCTTACTTGAATTAGAAACAGATAACACACACTAATACAGCCATCACAATTAACACCGGTTATCAGACAGATTCTACACACACCCAAAGTACACGGGGCTACATGACCGCGTTGCCACAGCCCAGTAGCGTAGCCAGGATTTTAGTTTGGAAGGGGCCCATCAGGTCCACATATATTACTGCAGGAGTTCATATATTTTAGCCTATTTTCATGTGTGTGCGTGCGTTTGTTTCCCCCCTCCCTGCACCTTCACCCCCCCCCCCCTCTCTCTCTCTCTCTCTCCTAATAAAATCTAAAGGACTGGAACGATTTCAATGAACCTCGGTAAACACATACTACTACCTCGTCCAACCTCGACCGTGCCTTTCAAATTTTGATACGTTTCACCAATTCAACACGCGGGCCATTCAAAATATTTCACTCCACAGCGGTAACAGATATCACCCTGAAATTTTGTACAGTGATAAAGGGTACTACTACAAGTTTGCCTATGTGACTTTATAAAACCTGTTAAGTCCAAACCGAACATGGTGGCCACGCGAAGTTGAAACATTTTGATGGATATTTCACGCGATTTAACCATCCGAGCGCAGTGGAACTTCAAACGGTAAATGTTTATACAAATTCTAATCTACTGCCATCTAATTTAGATCAATAGGGATGTAGCGGGAGTAAGTTCGCGCCAGATAGCGCTCGTGTAGTACTGGGTAAGCGCAAGGCGATCGTCTGATGTTTCTCCCAGTCAGCTGCGAGGAATATATAAATTGTGACCGAGTTTTCTAAGCTAAAGTAAATTATATCTTCTCTAATTTTACTCCAATACTATATTAATTAATTCTATTGGTATATCTCCTAATATATTATGGACGATTTTCAACGTTTAAGCGTTAAACAGCGGCAAAATGAGCTATGGACCAGAGGCGCTAAAACTAGCGTGAGGAAGGAAGAATTAATACAGCGGTAATAACAAAATTCTAACACGCTTTATTATTCAAATAATTAATATGAGTCAGCATGCTTTCTCCTAAAGATTACAATTACTTGAGTATAGTACGCCTATATTGATAAATATATCTCCATAAGACTTAAATCATAAACAGAGATCTAAATATTCACTTGCTCCCCTTGCTTATAGACTTTGATTCATGTCTTTTTTTTTAGGTTGATAGCTTACATGAAACTGTCATGTTTTAAGGTAAATATAATCAAAGAAAGTTGATACCGGTATAGTACCTGTATACTTCGAAAATGCATCGCAACGTTTGGTTCTTATGTAATTTTGTCAATTTCTCAATAACAATCGTTCCCGTACCGGTACCCCTGGGAAAGAACTTGGGGGTACAATTTTTTTAAAGATTGAGAATCCCTGCTTTAGGGTCATGAACTGTTTCCATTCATCTATGTCTCAAGAATGTAGAAGTCAGATTTTTTCCACCGAAATTTTTTCTTCTAATAGCACGTAACCATTTCTTCCTCATTTCTTATTTTGTTGAAATAGGTGAAACGAAAACGGTCTTCCCTGATTTTTGCAAAGAGGAACACTGCAATAGCTAGGCATAGTCACGAAAATAACAATTTAAACAACTTAAATTCGTACATATTAGCGGCATGAGAATACAGGAGACAAATGAATAGCGCCCTGCGCTTACCCAGTACAACAGCAGTGCGCTCTATCGGTGCTAGTTCTATACATCCCTATTGTTTACATAACTTCAAGATGGCGGCTGTGGGAAATTTTAAAATTAAGTTTTTATTTTGTGTGTCCTAATCATGCGATAGAAGTGAAAGTTTGAATAATGAACCTACGCAATAATTTTCATCTAATGGTACATAATTTTTAACCTCCTGAGAGGCCGAGTGCAGAGCTTTTGTAGTCGAGACCCGTGGGCGATCTGCGCGTCGGGATGAGAGATCGAATGGATGAAGATTAATGAAACTGGGCAAGGATGTGGAAGGAAGCGGCCGTGTTCTATCACAAGGTACCGTCCCAGCATTTTCCTGGTGTTGAATATGGAAAACCATGGAAAACCATTTCAAGAAGCTTGAACCTACGCGTCTACCGAGTCAGCAGAGAGCTTGGCCCCATGGCCTAACGATGCGCTTAAACGAGCGTAACTACCACTGACGGTTGTTTGAATGAACCTACGCAATAATCTCCATCTAATGGTGCACAACTCTATGGCCTACATACAGAACAATCCAACATGGCGTTCCTTTTCATAGGCGGGAGAATTTTTTAATAAAGAAGGCCAGTAAGATATATGAAAATAGGCTATATACAGGGTCTTTCATATAAAGTAAGAACGCCAAGCGGCGGGTTTGTTATCCGCTAGTGTGGTGGCCTCGACCGAGCTTGTGGCGAACCGTGGCCCCCTGCTCTAAGCGTGTGTACAATCCTCTATGAAATATTACCTTATAAAAGTTGCTGGAAGTGTCGTCCTTCCTGGGTTATAGAAGCATTGTATCTGGTAACCACATTTTGGCTGACGCGAGTGAGTCATGACACTGTATTTTTCTGATTTGTTATTTTGTGTCTTTTATTGAGCACTGAACCAGTAGTGTCAAAGTTATTTACAATTACGTGAATCTGTGTTAGTGAAGGAGGCACTTCATCAGGAAATTGCTGAACAAATGCATCACGTACCCGCCGAGCCGAATCGTAATCAAAATAAATTTTACATACAAAAATACGATGTTGCAATGATAACTGTCTCAACATGTTAGCAGCTGTGGTTCAGAATGACGACTGACAACACCTGCACGCTTATTGCAAGGTCAAGTTTGTACTATGCGCGCGCTTTCAATACTACAGCAGGGGGCCGTGGCGCGTCACAAGCTCGGCCAAGCCGGCTTCAGCAGCGAATGACAAAACCGCCGCTCGCCGTTCTTACTTTATATGAAAGACCCTGTAGTTCTTCACGGAACTACTTGTTCTCATTATAAGTACTTTAGGGTTCACTTTTAGCCTAGGACAAAAATCTTCAGTCTGTTCATGTCTGTCTGAATTCCACGCTTCGTTGCTTTGTTTTGAGGCAGCCCACAGCTGTGTCAGTGTCTACGGTATATTTGTCTCTGTCTCTCAGATTTTCAATTATCAGAATATTACTATTATGGCATATTCACATGTTTCAGTTCAGAATGTTCTTTACATTAATACCGCACTCTGTCTTGGTGTTTTTAAATAGTTTATTTACCAGAAATACTTTTAGTCAATTGAATGAATATGTCCAAAACAAAACCCATCAGGAAGAAGGGACACTCATAAAGGCATCAAACAAAGAAGGTAGGTTGCAAAACATTTAGATCTATTATTGTTAGTGTAATTTATACAGTGCTGTTTAAAGGTAAGCCTAACGGTCGCCATGGACCTCATTCTTGTTTATTATTATTATTCAGAGGAAACAGTAACACCCTTTAAATAATAATAAATAAATACGAACCTTTAAAAAAATCGAATAACTTTACATTCTATCAGTGAGCAATGCGTCTTTCTCGTGCTGTGCTTATAATTATAATGAAATGTGGCCTCAATTTTCTACACCTACAATAAAATCGTTTCATAACTTACCAAAGATATATCCAGTTTTGCCTTCTTTACGACAAAGCAGTCGATCTTCTAAACACTCGCTATTGTGACAAACAGAAGAAAGAAAACTCTGGACTTTTCCCCACTTACAAACTGTATCTCTCCTCTCGCACAGACACACAACCACCGTAAATCCCGACAGTGGCGACAATCAACCATGCTGCGTCAGTATTGTAGCCTGGGACATTTAAACACTGCTATTTCCAGGAAATGGAAATTAAAGGCTGACAAGCTGGCCCTCTCCAGATAGGTCTCTTGCTAATTAGCAATCTCCTAATTTCTTGGTAGACTTTTGTCATCATCACCTGGTTGTATGCCCAGTACTGAGGCACCTACTGTTCTTTTCGGTGTAGGTTCTTAATTTGTTTGAGCCGTAAGAAAATATCTGGATTTATTTGGGGGGTGGGGCCAGCCCCACTGCCCCCCCCCCTCTGACTACGCCACTGTCACAGCCCCTAAACTACTGAGGAACCAACCAACCTTCTCTCTGCTGTGCCACTCAGTGGATGCGCTATTGCTTGCATGATTTCTTTTCTCAGTATAACGTAATGTATCCTGTAATATTGCTAAGTTAGCCTATACTTTGTCAACAATAGGCAATCCACACTGGTATAAAATATTACCCTCGTTCGGCATCATTGTTCTACTCAAGTCTGGCAACATTGGAGACTGAACGTGAACTACCCAATGTCACTGGTCACATTTTGCCATCATCTCTACTTACTATAAAACAAAGTCACGGGTAATCTCGAGAACCACTGGATGGATTTTGATGCGGTTTTCACCATTCCGTAAAGGATATCTCGATGAAGATTTCTGTAGAAAATAATTTATTGATCAAAGGAAGCCAAGCAGTAACGATTTCAGTGAAAAAGTCGAAAAAACCTGCCGTCCGTGCGCTTTTTAAACTTACGCTGGACAAACAATTAAAAATATCAATATACTATGAGTGTAAGAATTGTTCAGCATGAAAAGTTCTACAAAAAAAAAAGTCCCCGAGAGCATATCTCTATCTTCAATACATCGCCCACTATAAGTGATTTTACGTTTCCATTTCTTCCGACAATCTCCATTCAATTACTTAGGCGACAGTTTACGAACTAGCAGGTATTGCATTCATAATTCTTCCCGGGCGAAGCCGGGGCGGGTTGCTAGTTTCGTAATAAATGAATCATTTCGAGAGTGCAAGAGGCCCTCTGGTTACTGCTGATCATAGAGCTCTGTTCAGAAGGCCGGATATGGGACCAACGCGTGATTCTGTTGAACCAGGAAATGGCTGCTGCGAGAGAATTCCTTGGACCTTATTTAAATTGGTCTAGCTGGAGGCTGCCTCGGATCAAACTGGCGGCACACGCACGGAGAGTCAAAGAGATCACGCGAGCCAAGTTGTAGAGACACTGAACTGTGAGGACAATATCAACACTGCTGTGTTACAGGTGCCATATTAGAGCAGTGACTTAACATAATGGAGTCACCCCATCTTAAAAGTCCTTCAGTATGCCTTCCTTCGGAGGGGAAGTAAAGCCGACGGTCCCATGTCATAGATTTATGGCATGTAAAAGATCCTTCCACAGACTAAACTTGTGTGAAGGTAAATTGTTTGGTTATATTTCGTCGGAACGCTCAATCGAAAGTTCCATCGTTCACCACTAGGTATCATTGATATCTGGTGGCGAAAGTTGGAACTACTTGAAATAGAACGGAACTTGTAGCTCACCTTAAGGGTGTCCGCTGAAACCAGCTACAGACTCAGGCAAGCCGAACATGTCCTCAGACACTCCCGGCACTAAAAGCCATACGATAAATAAATAAATAAATAAATAAATAAATAAATAAATAATACATTATATCAGCAGCGTCCAGACTACTACTCACTGAGCAAAGTCACACAGCTGCTACACCTGTGAATGCATAGTGCAGAGTCGTGGTTGGCGTGGTGTCTGTTCGGTCACGGCAGACGCGCGCACATTATGGGAACGATGTAGACCTATCTGTTTCCCCATAATGAATTTCCTCGCTTCCATCACGAGGCCGCCAAACTTATGAGTATCTTCGGTTCTACCTATGTATGTGAAATATTGTTTTCGATATTAAAACGTAACAAACCGAGGTTCCGGGCAGGTATTTCAGATGAGAATTTGAGAAGTTGTTGACGCTTGTCTGTAACACGCTCATTTGCGCCTAATTGTAACAAGATTGTTGGCGCACACAAACAAGGCGTACTGTAAATGAGAACAGCAATAAACATTATGTGTATCAGCCAACATGTACGGAATTAATTTGTAATTGGTGTGTGAGATTAGTTGTACGTTTGCCATTGCAGAAACATTAGGTCTTTCAGTTAAGCTGTTATTGTGTGATATTTGGCACAGCGGAAATATGTCGTCTTTTTCCCTTTTGCATAGGAAGGGAGACATGTAGGCCTACATGAATGACTATACATTTTGTGCGTGAAACAGTCCAGAATTAACGTGAACATAATTTTGAAAGGAAACGTTTTGCCGCTCTTTCCTAGCCCCTCCCTTCATATGACAAGCAATTTTGATTAATGCAAAATAATATTTCGTGAACAATACGTTCGGTGTTCTTGCTACGTTGCCTGCAAAATACATTCGTCGCCTGCTGATTGACCTCTACACGTGTCTTGAACGATGACACTCCCCCACCACGCGGAGTGGAGAGGAAGTAAGGACGTACGGTAAAGGGAGGGGATGCACACCTGTTGTTCTGAGACACACACTGACTGCACTGTGCGGCTTGACCTTGGACGGTGCTGCATTATATCATTCAAAAGAAATCGACTGGACCTATAATCAGCAATAAAGCTAAAATTAATTATGAAATATAAAATCAATAAAGGACTATTAATAAATACTATGGAGCAGTTACAGGTTCACATTCATCAGAAATTATATCTACGCTTCTTCCCAATGAGATTAACTTTGGGTACAACAGTTTATTTACAATAATTACAAAATTAATTAACCATACATCTCCATACAAACTCCAACACATCCGTTTAGCACCACTTTCATCACACCGTAGCTACTTCATTTCTCTTTGCCCATTTTCTTTTCTCAACGAGCAAACCTTTGTTTTCATCCATTCCTACTTCAATTTCTCCTTGTTTCTTCTCAGTACGCTAGCCTACTCCAAGCCCCTCTCATTTGATACTTTCATCCATCCCTACTTCAATTTCTCCTCAAAACGCAAGCCTACTCCAAGCCCCTGTCATTTGATACTTTCATCCATTCCTACTTACATTTCTCCGTGCTTTTCTCAGTACGCAATCCTACTCCAAGCCGCATGCCACATGATAATCTCATCCACTCCTACTTCCTTTTCACCTTAATATTTCTCAGAACGAAGGCCCAATCCAAAACGCCTGCCACATGATACTCTCATCCGTTCCTACTTCAATTTCTCCTTTCTTCTTCTAAGCGCACAAGTCTAATCCTAGACGCCTGCCACGTGATACTCTCATCTGTTCCTACTTCAATTTCCCCTTGCTTCTTCTCAACGCGCAAGCGTACTCCTAGACGCCTGCCACATGATACTCTCATCCGTTCCTACTTACTGCTCGAATCTAAGCTGCGTGAACCTGAGAGGAATGTGCATCGCGGACTATGAGAAACGGTGTTGACGAGTGATGAGGTTTCTCGGTCCGTGCATAGTACAGAACCAAATACATTGGTCGATGACTCACTGACTCATTCGTAACACCACAGTGGTTTCAGAGAAGACCCTGTGTTAGCAGTATTGGAATAGACGAGCATGTCAAGTAACACTGCGGGCTGTTGACAGGCCCTTCTCTTCTCGCCTGACCCTTCCCAGCTCTTTCCCCTCATCCCGCAAGTTCATAGAGCTTGGACTCGCACAGTAAATATCTCCTTGCTTCTCTCAGAACGCAAACATACTCCTAGACCCCTGCAACATAATACTCTCATCTGTTCGTACTTCAATTTCTCCTTCCTTCTTCTAAGCTCGCAAGCCTACTCCTAGATGCCTGCCACACAACACTTTCATCTGTTCCTATTTCAATTTCTCCTTCCGTCTTTTAAGCGCCCAATCCTACTATTTGTGGCCTGCCGCATAATACTCTCATCTGTTTCTACTTCAATATTCCTTCCTTCTTCTAAACGCACAATCCTATTACTAGACGCCTGCCACATAATACTATCATCCGTTCCTACTTCAATTTCTCCTTGCTTCTTCTCAGAACGCAGGCCTACTTCAATATTGCTGATGAAGAGTACGCAGTGTTGTAAAGATGCACGGTAAATAGCTTAGTGACGATTAAACTTTTCCTCATGTATTGATAAGGCTAGAAATATCAAATCTATAAGTTAACACTATATGGAATACAAGAAAATGTACTTTCTACCGATCCTTCCAGTGACATAAAACAGGAAGAACTACCAAAACAACGTAAAATAATTATATGAGACAGGAAGAGTTTTCCTAATCCCCGCACTTTTAAGGAACAGCACGATCATAGAACATGTGGCAGGTGTAACAAAATCAAACTACAGTGGAACATGGATAATTTGAATCTCAAGGGACCAGTAAAAAATTCGAATTATCCAAAAATTCGAATTAAGAAAGTTCTTTGAAAAGTGTAGAGAAAATATATTGTATTACGTTTACATAATGATTTACGTTCAACAAAACAGATTAACAGACAGCGGTACTTTGTAAAGACTGTATGGTGAATAACCTCAAGATTTTCAAATGAAAAATAAAACCAAAATGTACTACTCACCTATTTAACGACAGTAGTAATCCAGCAATCTAGTTAAGTCTTAGAGAAATCTACTGTTTGTCAAAATAGTTTGAGATTTTGACCAGTTTCTTACAATTAATTCTCTCGGCCATCACAAAAGAATCTAACAAATTTAAGGAACGGAAAACAGAACTACTTACGTCATTTCTACTTGAAACAAGCCGCGTAAGTTCTTGTGACGTGTTCCACGCCACTTAGCTCACATAAAAGTAACCCTAACCTAAGATATTCAATTCCTGCCAAAATTTACCCATCCCTGTATTTCCAGTTGGAGCGAACGCTTCATAATTTCCATCACTTACCAAAATCTCTGAAGAACATTGTGGCTTATGCCGACAGTTGCAAATTTGGTTTATGAACACCTTGTAGAAGAAATCTTCCAGGATATAACATGGCACTCGCAGTCAAAACACGCGAGGTATAACTCCGGACCTGATGTGCACTGGTTGTGGAATTTAGTGTTCCCTAACCTCAAAAATAAACTTTTGGAAAATACGCATTTAAGTAAACAACATCGCCTGTATCGATTGTTCCGGCCACGACCATCGCGAGATGTATCGACCGCCGGGAGATGACAAGTGACGAGCGCATAGCGACCGACCAGTGTGGCCAACTCTCACGGAAGTGAACATGGAAGTGTCTTACGGACTACGTTCAAGAAGCCAGGGGATTCTAGTGTGCGTGTGTGCTACTACTGCTCTTTAGAAATTATCGTGCCGTTTGATATATGTTGAATGTTTGCGTGAGAACTCCCTCTCTTGGTGCCTGACTGTCAAAATGGAAACATCTTCGGGGGATTCGGATACCCCCGGCATATAGGACAGGTATCAGCCTCCTCGTGGGGCGGTATTATTTTTAGTTGGCTAGTTTTACTTAACATGTAGTGGCACAGGTAAGTTCCAGGAAGTGTGATGTCTATTTATTGTTTTTCTACTTATTTTGGGTCTTTGTTTTTTCCTTCTGTGTAGCTGCGTCGTGGAAATATTTACTTCGTGGGTATGGCGCTACATTCTGGGCTTCGGCCGGATAATGGGTTGATGTCTCCCACTGTTTAATATCTGAATTGTTTATCAATTTTCTTTCTCTTCGGAAGCTAGTTTTCATAGTGGGAAATCTTTCTTGTTTTTGGGCGAGGGTTTTCTTTGTTGTGCAACCGTAGGCGTCCTTTTGGTTTCGTTCCAAATTTATTTATTTTCCTGTGACATCACGCTTCTTGGAATTTTCCTAATTGCAGCCATGCAGAGTTTCTTTTATTATTTTATTTTTAAGGGGTCCCTGTTCCTGGTATTGCATCACCTTACGTCCACGTGGTGTTTGTAGTTTACGTGACGCTTTTGTATTGGTTTCCCTCCTTTTACGCCCCATGTGCGTTTCATTTTTGTATTTCCCATACCTTGTATTTCTGTTTCACCTATGGGATTGGTTCAAATCCCAAATTTTGGGAGTGGCGTCCTATGGTGCAACCGTACCTTGGTGTACCGTTAGCGTCCGCCATTTTAAGATTTTTGTTCGCGTCGGGACCCATGGCAGTCGTGTGATCCCGTCCGCTCCGTTTTTCTGGAGCTTGTCATTAGAAATGTAGTCATTCCCCTTTATTTCTGTTCATCTTCTTTTACGTTTATCCTAGGTATGTTCATGCGTGTTAGTTGCTCCTAATTTCCATTTCGTGTGTAATTTGTCCTTTCATTGTGTAACCTCACGGTGGCATTTTCAAGTTATGTTTGTTCTGGGTTTGTGCGTGCACGTGTTCCCAAGTTCAAACCTTGTGTAAATCCATTTGACTAGGGATAGCTTTCCCTTGTGTACCTGATTACTAATTTAAGATATTGCCTTTCTGTGTACCTGTTCATTTCATAATCCGGTTGGTGTCCTAGAGCATGTTAAGTGGGGTGCCGTGCCACATAGCGTTACTGACCTTGTGACCGTCCTTTCCAGGACAATTAATTCATGTGTGATAAAATCAGTTTGATAGGGTGACCTCTTCTCCCTAAAGAGTGTAGTTCCTACTATTTGTAATTTACCCTTTATTGTTAATGCATACCCCTCTATTTTGGTAATTACTACTTTATTTGGCCTTTAACGTCCCATCCCCAACCTCAAGCCAGCTGCGGTGGAATGATCCTCACCAGGTAAGTCTTCCACTTTTCAAGCTTGTGGATAAAACGACGTACTTCCTCTCTTGTACATCTGAGGGTGTCACCCGAGTACGTTGTCAACACCGGCCGCCGAGGCAAAGCCATCAAGTCCCGTAAAGGATGTCTTGGGGTCGCCGTTGGTAAGTTTCCTTCAGGTTGGCTGGCCCTCTAGGGAGTTTGTTGAGCTAGAGGTGAGCGAGTAAGTAAGTAAGAGGGGGGGGGGTGACATTGGTAGCAGAGCATGGTTTCTTGGTTTCCACTTGCTGCTGTCTAGAGGGGAGGGTCAGGCGTAAAATCCCCTGTCAATATTTTAAATTTGTTTCAATTTTGGTGGTAAAGATGTCCCGCCTATAACCTGTCTTAATTACCCTGTTAATTTGTTTCATGCAAAAATGTCTGCTGCGAGAAGTGGGAAGTTTGCTGCTCGGCTTACACGAGATGAGGTGAATTACCAGTTGACCATACGTGGCCTGCAGTCTTCAGGCGACCTAAGCCAAGATCAGCAAATGCTGGAAGGAGCTTCGGAAATGCCAGTGTGCCCTCCGGAACTCACAGATGAAGAGCTTGATCGGGGTAAGTCCCTGATTGCACTTAAAGTGTCCCATCTGATTAATATGTGTAACTACTTGCAAATCCATTGCTCTAGTAAGGGTGAATTGGCCCAAGTGCGCGCCTCTGTCCAGCATTTGTTTGGGAGGGTGTCCGATATGATTTCAGTCACTGGTGACCGCAGCGTTCCAATTTTGGGAGAATTGATTAACCTTCAGACTTCTCTTTGTGAATGTACCGTGAAGGTACGAGATTGGATTGTGAGATGTACTTTGAAGCCATGTCGGGGGAAAGCCCCCATTCAGTTTCTGTACCGTTGAATAATAGCGCATGTAACGTAACTGCTGAATCAAGTCCTGCGCCTCTGCATGTAAGCATCCCGAACGACTTGGCTCGAGGGCAACAGAGTGATGGTGCAATGGCCATGTTAAGTTTATCTGGCGAAAATCCTTCTGGTTCACGTCACCACGAGTGCTCTGACGTTAATTGTCCCCTGTGTAATCCCTTCCACAATTTAACATTGCAAGATTTGCCTGCAGTGCAATCCGGTAATCTGTCGGTAACCCACCCTGATAAAACCCACAATGTCCTTGAAGATATGTCTTTGGCCATCCCTGTGTGTGGCGGATCCATGTCCAGCGTATCCCTGCCTAGTGCGTATCTAGGAGGAAATATAGGGACGTCTGCCGCGGCTTTGGTTCCCATGTGCCATCCGTCCGCACCGGTCTTGCCCACTGCGCCTATCATGTTCACCGGGTTCGAGCAGTATGTGGCCTCTCAGTCTCAATCGTTCAGTGCTAGTAACGTAGCCTCATTGTCTAACCTGCCTATTTCTTCAACATTTAATGTCAATGCGACCCTGAGTGGGCAACGCATGTCGAGTACCAATTCCGCGCCCTATTACTCTCATTGTATGTCTCGAGTGCCTGTCACCGTTTCGGCATCCTGCGCTTCACGCTTTGTTAATTCTGCTGCAAACCCTGCTATTCATGAAACTCTCGCCATGCCTCGTTCTGAAAGGAACTTGGCGGTTCAACATAATTTTAATTTAACTGCTTCTCGCCCCCATGGCCACGTAGCTATTTCAGAACCTGTATCCAGGGCCAGATGCCCATCTTGTGAATGTGCGCATTCTTGTCATTCTTTGGCTGCTGCGCCAAACAACTTGATCGCTTTGCCCGGTAACCAAATTGTCGCTGCTCCCCGACCTGCGCCTGCTATTGCTGAGCGCTCAGTTCACCCAATTGGTGGTTTTGGCAACCTAAATCATCCATTAAGCACATTGCTTGCAAAACTGAAGGAGTTCAACACTGATAGTGTGGATGGAGTCATCCAAATTTTGAGAGAGCTAGTTAGGATTAACGAGTATGCAGCAGTGCCCGCCTTATCTGAAGGCCAGGTGTTTCAGTTACTTTTTCCCCACACGTCAGGTACCATGCGCGACAAGGTGGTCGAGGCCATGTCATCCGCTGTTTCTATCCAAAGTTTTCTCTGCCACGTTTTGGTCTCATTTATCCCCGCTCGTCTCATGGGTTCGCTCACTCAAAGATATTTCTACAGGGTTCAGCGCTTCGATGAGAGTCTGAACGCTTATATTCAGGACATTAGGAACTATGCGAAGGTCTTCGCGCTTGACTTCTCCGAAGGTTATATCGTGTCTTCCATTGTCGACGGAATATCACCCAAATTCCGGTCCTATCTCAGTATGCAGTTCCGTCCCACCACTTTTAGGGAGTGAGGTGCTCTTGCCATATCTGCCGAATCTGTTCGTCACGGGGACTTACAGCGTGTCGTTAGTGTTCCTCCACCTGCGTCCCGCTTCGTGCGCCCCGCTCGTCCTGCCGGGTCCGGCAATAGTCGCTGCTATAATTTTAACGGCGTGGGCCACGTCGCTAGGTATTGCGGCCAACCTAAACGTACCTCTAATTGACTGCCATTTGCCAGGTGTCGGGATGAACCCTCAGAAGGGTGTACCGAAGGTCAACCTGTGGGTGAGGTCCCGCATCCTGGCCCGAGTAATTCTGCGTCCGTTGAGTGTAACTTTCCGTTACCTGTCAATGTAGTTTGCGAAGGCGGTGAGCCTGCTGTGCCCAATTTAAATTTTCCCATGAGTAATGTCTGTGAAAGTAACGAACTTGATGAAAGGAGTTGTTCCGAGCATGCAAATGATTTTCGTGAAGGCGACGAACCTGGTTGTGTTTCATTTGGTGTTGACCAAGACCCTGTAGGAAACGTTCTGTGTATTGATTCTTGTAACAAGGTCTCCTCAGTTTCTCATTCTTCTCCGGTCATAAGTGTTTTGATAAATAACGAGCCCGTCTGTGGCATTCTTGGCTCCGGAAGTGTCGTGTCACTATTGAGCGAAAAGTGGTACAATTCCATGAAGACAGTCTGTAATTTTCCTAAATTGAATCCGTTGCAAACCCGCCTGGTGTCGGCAAATTGCTCACTTTTAGATGTCCTTGGTAGTATTTCGGTCAAATTTAGGATCCAAGGTTTCACTTGGAAATTTCCGGTGTGGGTAATTAGAAATCTCTCGTGTCCCCTTCTCATCGGGTCCAATTCATGTCGTCCATTGGTTTGATCTTTGACCTCCAAGCGAGGACTTTCAAATTTAGATTTCCACCTAAACTTAAATTCAATTTCATTGAACCTTATCCCCAGCCGTTGGGTAGTTCAGTCAATCAGACTTCTGATCCCGTCACCATTGATACACTCGATTTGAGTAACTTAAGCGATTCCCAGGCCGATATGATTCGGAACTTATGCCGGGAGTATCCAGAGGTGTTCACTGATGAGTTAGGCGTGACCAAACTGCTTGAGTATAAGATCGAAGTCACCGACAGTATCCCTGTCAGACATCCTCCCTATCGCTTGGCTCCGCCCAGGATGAAGGCTCTTAAAGAAATTATCGACCGAATGCTTGCTGATGGTGTCATTAGCCCTTCTACTTCTGCGTATTCATCCCCGATGTTTCTTGTACCCAAGCCTAATGGTGGTTTTCGACCAGTCGTTGACTAAAGGCGACTGAATCAGAAGGTTGTACTTCAATCTATTCTCTTGCCTGACCTCCATTCTTGTTTTTCATGGTTCCACAAGGCTAAATTCTTTACACTCCTCGATTTGACCCAGGCCTATTATCAAATTCCCTTGGCCGAGGAATCTAAACCCATGACTGCGTTTGCCACCGATTGGAATTTGTATCAGTTCAATCGTGTACCGTTTGGTTTGTCAACAGGTGGGGCTGTTTTGAGCCGCCTGCTTGATAATGTCTTCTCAGGCATCAAATTTGAATTTCTTTACCATTATTTGGACGACGTTGTGATCTACAGCGAGACGTTCGACGAACGTGTGAAGCACATTCAGGAAGTCTTTGAAAGACTGAAGCGTGCTGGTCTTACTGTAAAACTATCCAAGGTTTCATTCGCGAAACCAGAAATTTCCTTTCTTGGTCATATTGTGTCAGCTGCCAGTGTGTCCATAGATCAATCCAGGACTCAGGGTATCCGTGATTTCAAACCTCCCACTAATGTCAAGGGCGTAGCCCGCTTCGTCGGAATGGTGAACTTCTTCCGGAAATTTATCCCCAATTTTGCACAGCGCGCAGCTCCGTTGAACTCTCTTCGTCGTAAAGACCAGAAATTTAGTTGGGGTCCTTCTCAGAAGGCTGCTTTCGAAGACCTCAAACTTGCTTTATGTAACGCTCCAGTTCTTGCCATTCCTGATTTTTCAAAACCGTTCATTGTGCAGACCGATGCTTCGTGCTCAGGAATTGCTGGGGTCCTGCTCCAAGAAGGAGAATTGGGTAGGCAGCCCATTTCTTATGCGTCTCGTTCCCTCTCTCCTGTTGAGGCCAAGTACTCTGTGTACGAGCTGGAGGGTCTCGCCGTTTTGTTCGCTCTTGAGCGCTTTAGAAATTATATTGAACACATTTCATTTGAGCTGGAGACTGACAATCAGGCTCTCAGCTGGGTTCTGGCAAAACCCCGTAACACTGGTCGTATTGCTCGTTGGGCGACCAGAATCTCTTCGTTCAGTTTCACTGTTCGCCACATCCGTGGAACCAAAAATGTAATCGCAGACTCGCTGAGTCGAATGTTTGAGGAAGTTCCTAGGGATCAGTCTGGATCTGCCAAGGTAGAATCTCCCGTGTCTTCGGTTTCAGTTAATGCAGTGAAGCCTGTCCTTACCAACTCACCTTTGTTGTTCCGTGATTTAGCCGAGTATCAGAAAGAAGACCCTGTATTGGGACCATTAATCACCCAGATGTCAGGTGGAGAACTTGTAAAGCCGTATGAATTGAAAAGAGGTATTCTGTTTTGCGTTGCTCGCCACGACAAGAGAAGTAAAATTGTGTTGCCTGCCGTACTTGTTCCTGAAATTTTCAAATACTTTCATGAGTCTCCAGTTGGGGGTCACCTCGGGGTGTTCAAGACTCGCCAAAAGATCGGAACGAACTTTATCTGGAAGTCAATGGATGGTGACATTCGTAACATGGTCAGATCCTGTAGGCATTGTAGTATCAGTAAACCCGCCGTCAATACTCGTGTTGGATTATTGTCTTCCGAGCCTGTCTCCCGCCCCATGGAGAGGATTTTTATCGACTTCGTCGGGCCGTTCCCTCGGTCGAAGTTGGGAAACCGGTTTGCACTGGTTTGTGTTGATGGGTTCACCCGTTTCAGCTGGATTTTCTCAACTAGATTGTCGACGACCCACACGGTCATCAAATGTCTAAATTCAATCTTTACTTCATTTGGTCCATGCCAGTTCCTGGTATTGGACAACGCTAAAACCTTTACGTCTCACCTGTTCCGTAAGTTTTGTTTCGACTATGGTATCTCCCATGCGACCACGAGTCCATATTACCCCAACCCGTCGTTGGCCGAGCGTGTCAATCGGAACCTGCGTTCCGCGTTGATCGCTTACCACCATGATGATCACGCCAAGTGGGATTCATCGGTCCATTGGCTAGCTTTTGCGTTTAACACTGCTGTCCACGAAACGCATAACACTACTCCATTTTCTCTGATGTTTGCTTATGTACCTAATTCTCCGTTGACAAACTTGTTGTCGATTCATGACCTATAGCCTGATCAGCCGTCTGCCGACAAGGTGAAGCAGATCTGGAAGGAGGCCCGCAAGTCCATTCAGGTTTCTCACGAGCGACTCGCTCAAAGATACAATCAGGGACGGAAGCCCGTCAACCTCGACGTAGGAGACATGATATATGTCCAGGACCATTCACCTAAGCTTCTGGGAAATAAAGTGTCAGGAAAATTACGCCCACGTTTTCGCGGGCCATTTAATTTTTTTTCCTTTGTCAGTCCTGTTTCAGTGCTGGTGAGCGACCCTGAACGGAAGAGGATCTTCAGGACTCACCTCTCACAGTGCAAACCCGCACACGAAGCGCCCAAGCGAGTCTCGGGTTAGTCGACAACTAAACTGGTGGTATCTTTGTTTTTTTCTTGCCCCTTTTCTTTCATAACTAGTAATGTGATCTTTTGTGAAGTTTTCCCCCCTAATCTACAGAGAACTTGCGTCTCTGGAGGCGTTGCTTATTCAAAATGTTGTGAGAAGCGTGTTCTCCTTGTTATATGTGCAAAAGGAACGTTTATCGGTCTTTAGGATGTGTGACAGGCTTTTCCCAAGATTGGTAAGACTTAGTTAATATGTAGAATTTTGTGTTGGTGACCTCGATGTGGAGGTGATGTGTGGTTATGCCTGCTTTGTCGTGGCAATAAAATATAAAGCGTAGGATTCGGGATTGCTTTGGATGTGGTGACTTCCTGTTTTGTAAACGTAAGGTGATTCTAGGGCAACAGCCCCCCCACCTTTTTAAAGGAACTAAAATTAGTATGTTGTAGAATGTTTATGTTTCTTAAATTTAAACTCTGATGTACCACGGCTGATACCTGATGAAAACTTTAGTAACCCGTTTATGAACAGTAATTGCCCTTCTGGCAACTGGTAAATCATGCGCATGAACCGTGTCTGTCACTCTGGTATATACTGCTACTCGTGTGCTTAGCATTTCAGTGCTTGGCCTGTTGGAAATTGAGCTTCCTGTGGATGTGTCGGGCTGTGCTGTTTCTCCGCGGGATCCAGTGCAGCTCGGGGCGTCAAGGATACCCTGGTGGACATATGGATGGTGGCGTGACTGGGGAACTGCTGGCGGGGACCTGGACTCGTCATCGCCCGTTCTCCATCTGTAACTGGGTCATCAGGACATTTCTACCTAGTCCCTTCCAGCTAACATGAGGAGCGGAACTATCACCGAGACAGTGCCATCTACTCAGCTTGTCGCTGTGTGAATTTGAGCTTTGAACATTCTGCCTGCCATTCTATGAAGTCCATGCCAAAAATTCCTTCGAACATATGTAAATCTGCAGACGTACTTAAGAGGCGATCCACTCCAGGCCTGTCACATCAACATACGCACAAGCCGTCCACCCCACAGTTTGCTTTCGGGGGAGGAGGATGTGACGTGTTCCACGCCACTTAGCTCACATAAAAGTAACCCTAAGCTAAGATATTCAATTCCTGCCAAAATTTACCCATCCCTGTATTTCCAGTTGGAGCGAACGCTTCATAATTTCCTTCACTTACCAAAATCTCTGAAGACCATTGTGGCCTATGCCGACAGTTGCAAATTTGGTTTATGAACACCTTGTAGACGAAATCTTCCAGGATATAACATGGCACTCGCAGTCAAAACACGCGAGGTATAACTCCGGACCTGATGTGCACTGGTTGTGGAATTTAGTGTTCCCTAACCTCAAAAATAAACTTTTGGAAAATACGCATTTATGTAAACAACATCGCCTGTATCTATTGTTCCGGCCACGACCATCGCGAGATGTATCGACCGCCGGGAGATGACAAGTGACGAGCGCATAGCGACCGACCAGTGTGGCCAACTCTCACGGAAGGGAACATGGAAGTCTTACGGACTACGTTCAAGAAGCCAGGGGATTCTAGTGTGCGTGTGTGCTACTACTGCTCTTTAGAAATTATCGTGCCATTTGATATATGTTGAATGTTTGCGTGAGAACCCCCTCTCTTGGTGCCTGACTGTCAAAATGGAAATATCTTCGGGGGATTCGGATACCCCCGGCATATAGGACAGGTATCAGCCTCCTCGTGGGGCGGTATTATTTTTAGTTGGCTAGTTTTACTTAACATGTAGTGGCACAGGTAAGTTCCAGGAAGTGTGATGTCTATTTATTGTTTTTCTACTTATTTTGGGTCTTTGTTTTTTCCTTCTGTGTAACTGCGTCGTGGAAATATTTACCTCGTGGGTATGGCGCTACATTCTGGGCTTCGGCCGGATAATGGGTTGATGTCTCCCACTGTTTAATATCTGAATTGTTTATCAATTTTCTTCTTCTTCGGAAGCTAGTTTTCATAGTGGGAAATCTTTCTTGTTTTTGGGCGAGGGTTTTCTTTGTTGTGCAACCGTAGGCGTCCTTTTGGTTTCGTTCCAAATTTATTTATTTTCCTGTGACATCACGCTTCTTGGAATTTTCCTAATTGCAGCCATGCAGAGTTTCTTTTATTATTTTAGTTTTAAGTGGTCCCTGTTCCTGGTATTGCATCACCTTACGTCCACGTGGTGTTTGTAGTTTACGTGACGCTTTTGCCTTGGTTTCCCTCCTTTTACTCCCCATGTGCGTTCCATTTTTGTATTTC
The DNA here is from genome assembly GCA_946902985.2 of Meconema thalassinum. NCBI lineage: Eukaryota > Metazoa > Arthropoda > Insecta > Orthoptera > Tettigoniidae > Meconema > Meconema thalassinum. Next base: position 403,233,054 of record OX336393.1, on the reverse strand, counting down.
CCATACCTTGTATTTCTGTTTCACCTATGGGATTGGTTCAAATCCCAAATTTTGGGAGTAACGTCCTATGATGCAACCGTACCTTGGTGTACCGTTAGCGTCCGCCATTTTAAGAGTCTTGTTCGCGTCGGGACCCATGGCAGTCGTGTGATCCCGTCCGCTCCGTTTTTCTGGAGCTTGTCATTAGAAATGTAGTCATTCCCCTTTATTTCTGTTCATATTCTTTTACGTTTATCCTTGGTATGTTCGTGCGTTTTAGTTGCTCCTAATTTTCATTTCGTGCGTAATTTGTCCTTTCATTGTGTAACCTCACGGTGGCATTTTCAAGTTATGTTTGTTCTGGGTTTGTGCGTGCACGTGTTCCCAAGTTCAAACCTTGTGTAAATCCATTTGACTAGGGATAGCTTTCCCTTGTGTACCTGATTACTAATTGTAAGATATTGCCTTTCTGTGTACCTGTTCATTTCATAATCCGGTTGGTGTCCTAGAGCATGTTAAGTGGGGTGCCGTGCCACATAGCGTTACTGACCTTGTGACCGTCCTTTCCAGGATAATTAATTCATGTGTGATAAAATCAGTTTGATAGGGTGACCTCTTCTCCCTAAAGAGTGTAGTTCCTACTATTAGTAATTTACCCTTTATTGGTAATACATACCCCTCTATTTTGGTAATTACTACATTATTTGGCCTTTAACGTCCCATACCCAACCTCAAGACAGCTGCGGTGGAATGATCCTCACCAGGTAAGTCTTCCACTTTTCAAGCTTGAGGATAAAACGACGTACTTCCTCTCTTGTACATCTGAGGGTGTCACCCGAGTACGTTGTCAACACCGGCCGCCGAGGCAAAGCCATCAAGTCCCGTAAAGGATGTCTTGGGGTCGCCGTTGGTAAGTTTCCTTCAGGTTGCCAGGCCCTCTAGGGAGTTTGTCGAGCTGGAGGTGAGCGAGTAAGTAAGAGGGGGGGGGGGGGGGTGACAGTTCTGTGATGAGGGCTGCACTCGGAACAGTTTTTTTCCGGAATTGTCCCAATTGTTTGGCATCCAATCGACTTTTTATACTAAAAACTTCGAATTATCCAAGATATAATATTCGAATTAACCACGATGTTTTAGCATTGATTGTATATAAAATGCTAGGGACCAAGAGAAAAATTCGAATTAAAGAAGATTTCGAATTATGGAAGTTCGAATTAGCCACGCTCCACTGTAATGTGTATAATAATAATAATAATAATAATAATAATAATTATAATAATAAAAAGTAGGACTACAGATCTCGTTCCAAAAGACAGAGTTTTTCTGTACACCATTCAACATACAAAATTTAAACAAGAAATATGTCAAGATCAATAGAGTCGCCCACTTTAAATACCTAGGTGAAGTGCTTGAACCGACGGGAAAAGAGAGCGCAGAACACTAGGTTAATGAAAAGAAAGAGAGCCTTATACAACAAAACATGTATGTCCACATTCACCAAACTTCGTCATTACAACACGGTTATTAAACCTGAGGTGCATTATGCCAGTGAGACATTGACGTTACTCACTATGGGCGATTTGGAAGAAATCCTCACAGTGGAAAGAAAAATAATAAGGGAAATTATTGGACCAAAGCATACAGTTGAAGGAGACAGGCTTCACTCCAGAGTCACCACAGAGAAATTGTCCAACCTCGCAGCAGACATCAGAAAGAGGCGACTAAAATTTTACGGCCATATCCTCAGACTCCCACAAACCAGACTCACCAACTAAATTCCTAGGTAACTTGCATACAGCGGCTTAAGATTACTACACCCTGCATGATGCAAGTCAAAATTGATCCTGAAAAAGCACAGGTCGAACCAGAAGACGTCATAGACAAAAGCGTATTTCGACACAAGGTATACAAGTGGGAAATGATGTCAGAGAGGGCTGCACCTACAGGCCAAGGACCAAAGTGGAACGAAGAAAGGAAGAGGGCCTTTAGTGCACGAATGAAAGAGTACAGTAAAAACGGGAAGAACAAATAGTCATGATTGCTTCGCGTGGTCTAATAGGCCTGTAACGTGAGAAATGAATTAAATAATAAACAAAATATTAGGAATAAAAAAATCAGAGAAAAAAAACGTTCACTTATTAAATTCACAGTTGATAATTTAGATTGCTGACTCAAACCACTCTCACTTATAAAGCGGTTGACGCGATCAGCAGCCACCACCTTATGGGCTAATATACAGTAAGATTCAGTGTATTCATCAGACTAGCACTCCATACGGGAATGATTATATGATAATGTATTATCTCATAAATGTGGTGCAGTACATAGCACAGATCACCAGTAGGAACTGCAGTGCATGCTAAACAAAACATATTTCATTAAAGATCTCTACCGCAGCATTAATGAAGATTTCTTGAATATGTAAGGTCGAGATAGTGCATGAAATAATTCATGAATCCCACCTCATAACATATGCCACATGTAGTAGAGTGCTTACATATGAATAAAGGATGAGGATGTTGGTAATTCGGTCTCACCAGACTTCCACATCTTCGCCCCAGGGCCTCACATCTAGTGGGTCGTGGGTTGGCGACCACGGGACCCTAGCTGAGTCCGTCATTGCTTCCACTTACTTGTGCCGGGCTCCTCTCCGTCTTCTTTTCTATCGACCTGTCTTGGTCAACTCTTGTTCTTTTCCGACCCCGACGGTATTAGGGTATCCGAGGCCTAGGGAGTCTTTCAATTTCCCGCCTTAATTGGCCCTTGTCTCATCTTTCCTGTTACCCTCATTCTTCGAGGGGTCAGCCTTCTTTTTCTTTTCCTGTTATCTCCTGCCTTCTGCACAATACCCTCAAGGATGCAGGGTGTATGTAGCCCCACCACTTCTGGTGCACCCTGGATAGTGCTACACCATCAAGTGCTCACGGCTGGTGAGTTTGGGAGTTGGCGTCCCCGAGGGATTCCTGAGCTGGGTCCGTTTTGTCTCGTTATTTCTCTGACCTTGGGGCGGGCACTCTCCTCTTTCCCTTTCCCATCTGCCTTTCATGGCTCTCCTTCCTTCCATGTCCCTCAATCCTCATTCTTCGAAGTTTGAGGGCATTTATTTTCTTCCTGTCCTTTATTTGCCTTATATTTATTTGTTTACCATTTCTTCTTCTAGTATGTAAGTTTGTAGTTAGTATTAGTTATAGTTTCCATTCTCATCTCATCTTTCACTATCACCCAAACCATTAGGGGCCGATAACCTAGACGTTAGGCCCCTTAAAAAACAATAATTATCATCATCATCATTACTTCTACACCACTGATTCTTTGATAGTCACAACGTGGACCAACGAGAATTAAGAACAAAGGCATATAACAACGAGACTCGCCATTCATGGCTTCCATCGTAAAATTAGCGGCTTTGGTGGCGTAGTCGGTAGCATACTGAACTGCTATGCCCAAGATCGCGGGTTCAAACCAAGCCGAAGTCGTCAGATTTTTTAAGAGCGCTTAAATCCTTCAGTAGCCTATGCCTTCCTTTGGAGGGGAAGTAAAGCCGGTGGTCTCATGTCATAGATTTATGGCATGTAAAAGAACCTACCACTACAATTGGTAGCGTGTAGCTAAATTTGTAGCTTATTTGTCTAGAAACGTTCAATTAAGAACCAACGTTCGCAGTTGAGTGTTAGTGACGTCTGGTAGCCAAAGTTGGAACTACTTGAAATTGAACTTGCACAGTTTCATTCTTCTCATCCACATGCGACGGTACTTGTAGCTCACTCCATGGGCCTCCGCATAGAAGCAGCTACGAACTCTGGCGAGCCGAACATGTTCTTGGACACTCCCGACGCTAAAATAGATACGAATAATTAATAAATGAAGGATCCACGGGCAGGAGGGGGAATGTCAAATAAAGTAAAATGTTCAGGAAACGAGTTTTAAAGTTCCATTAATTATATGTGTACTGACCTTATATGTACGCGTCAACTTGAAACGTCATTTTCTCACAACTCTCATTGTTCTTAGCCAGACACAATTGTGCCTTCAATACGTCACAAAGAGGCCTGCCTACCAGACCGCGCTGATATCTCGATTTTACATTTTGAATGACATTCCCCCAAATAATAATCGTAAGATTTGTTTAACCAGATCTTACCATTGCGGTGGCATGCTGAACTGCTGTTCCCAAGATCGCGGGTTCAAACCCGGCTTAAGTCGTCGGATTTTTTTAAGAGCGTTGAAAATCCTTGAGCATGCCTTCCTTCGGAGGGGGAAGTAAAGTCGGTGGTCCCGTGTCATAGATTTATGGCATGTAAAAGATCCTTCCACAGACTAAACTTGTGTGAAGCTAAATTGTTAGGTTAGATTTCGTCGGAACGCTCTATCAAAGTTCCAACGTTCACAACTAGCTATCATTGTTATCTGGTAGCGAAAATTGGAACTACTTGAAATTGAACGGAAATTGTAGCTCACCCTAAGGGTGTCCACTGGAAGTAGCTACAGACTCAGGCGAGCCGAACATGTCCTCGGACACTCCCGGCGCTAAAAGCCATACGATAAATAAATAAAATAAAACCTTTGCCCGAATGACAAATGTGTATCTGTACAACGAAAGGTGTAGGCTACCAAGTACTGTAGCGGTGGCGTAACCAGAATTTGATTCTGGAGGGGGATGAGCTAAGTAAACATTACATTGGAGACATACTGAGACATAACAAAATGATCCCCAAGTTTCAAAACCTCCTACTGTATCTATATTTTCTGCGTGTTCAATTTTATTAGCATTTGGTACACTGTATTATCACTTACCAATGTTCAAATGCTCCAAAATTTACAATTTTATTGCTATTAAATTACCATAGCCGAGTTTTCACGCGCAAAATCATCTCGCCCTATCTATTCCCCATCATTGTATAAATATAAATAAACTAGTTTCCAACTTAAAACAAAATATTATTCACCTTCCACAATGACACTTATTCTTGGTTCCTTAGTTTAGGGGCTGCGACAAAGCGGTCATGTAGCCCCGTGTACTTTGTCGAATCTGTCTGATAACCGGTGTTAATTGTGATGATTGTATTAGTTATTATTTTAAAATTCAAGTAAGAACTGCAGACGATAATTTCAAGTAGTTCTTACTTTCACTACCAAATGCTAGCGTCCACGAAACCTAGCTGTGAACTTAGCTACTACTAGATGCCATCGCAACCAGTGCCTGGTGACGAACGTTGGAACTTGAGAGCATTAATCAAACCTACCCTACATTATTATGTTGCTTCACACAAGTTTAGCTACACTCGGATACTAACACAGAATGGTAACTAACAAGTGGTGTATTTTGGAAAGGGCTGAGTAAAGATAATGCCAGTGCCACCACTCCGGCTAACTGAACAGCTGACCATTTTGTTCATTCAGTAAGTGTTAAGTTAGGATAACATTAAAATAAAATATTACATGAGTGAAAAGAATTGCTTTCAAACACAATCAAATCCGCGGATTGGTTTTGATTAGCTTAAAACAATCAAACTTTAATTTCATTATATCTGTAGAACAAGTTCTATTTAATAACAAGTAGTTCCGTGACGAACTAAACAGCCGACTTTCCTTAAAATTAAAGATTCATGCCAATGATTAATCTATATAGACCTATTTAGAATAATGAAGCAATTAAGTTGATAACACTGTCATTTTTAATTAATTTGAAATATACTTGAAATAGTGCAGCCTAACTATAGTAGGCATCCCTGGTGACTGAATATATTCTTAGTACCATCTCTTAAAGCACAGACGAAATTTGGTTGGAAGTCCAATGGATAGTATTGACGTTAAATGCAGTTAGACATTGGATTTATCAGCGCGTGTAAAATCATTTTGGGAACAATATTATGTATGTGTTGATCAGAATTAATCTGAAGTAGGCCTATTATGATATATTATGGCTCCAATTTTGGATGAAATCCATTTTGTTGTTTAGAAGTAACACGTATTTGAAAATTGGGCCCATCAGCAGGCTTGTTGGCAGCACTGACTTAAATTTTCTACTCCAAATTTATCTAGAATGTCAAATACTATACGTGTGCAAAGGTTAGAGCTGCTGGCTTGCATACTGTCTGATATATTGGTATTGGGACTTTAAAAAATAGAGAGCGTATTTATTAACAGTTGGTATCCCTGGTTGCTCTTAAGGAAACGCATAGTCATATCTGTTATGGTAAAAATAGTGCATGTCCAAAAATTCATTTCAAGGGCTTTTAGATGGTATCAGCAACAATATTTGGAAAGAGTACTGTCAACAGGGCAAGAAATACAGGCCTTGAGCTCGCAGCTATAAAAAAAAATGAAATTATAGAAACATGGGAATATCAAAATACACGACCATGTGGCGAACCGTTAGTAGCGCTACCGTCGCGCTACGTATTCGCCACTTTATTAACGGTGTGGCTGCAGCCTCGTCTGAAACCAACAATATAGTTCCTAGTTTCGCGAAGGGAAGCGCTACTTTTTGTGGTCGCCAACAGCGGCGAAGTCAACTACACAGACCGTCTAGTGCGCCACTCTTGTGTGGCGGTGGCTGTGTGTGAACGCTCTAATTCGCCTTATTAGTATAATTCTCGAATTGAAAATCTATATTTCTTTTACACACAAAGCTACATTTTGGCAAGATACTACATACTTTTTGTCGCTTTAACCATTAATTGGTCTCTATGATTAGACGCAAGGAAAGGTGAACTATTGTTTGCGTGGTTGAGTGGGTACTTAGTGGCCGTCTCACTGATAGCCGATGTCTCGTTCACTCAGTGATTGTGCTTGTCAGCCTTGTCACTCATCAGGGACAGCACAAAGCATGTCACTAAAATCTGGTGGAATCTTTAATCCATAACAACACACCAATCCTGCCTGCTAAACAAAGTGATTGCCAAATACACACGAGATTCAGTTCTTCGACCTTGTCGTCATAGTGAGGTCTAAGAGTAGCTTCTCACCTCAACTATCATATAAGTGGTTCCCCACTTCTAATGCAAGCAATTGACGGGATAGCACTTAACAGCTGTCTCCTTGCCCCTAATAACACACGCCACTACGATGACACAGGTCATCAAACACACACAAGTACACGTTGCCAAAAGCTCATAAATGAATCAACAACAATCACAACTACTGAAACAACAATATCAAAATAAATTATCCTCAACAATAAAATCAAATTCAAATTCAAACCCGGCCGAAGCCGTCGGATTTTTAAGAGCGTTAAAAATCCCTCAGTATGCCTTCCTTCGGAGGGGAAGTAAAGCCGGCGGTCCCATGTCATTGATTTATGGCATGTTAAAAAACCTTCCACTAATTACACCTGTGTGAAGTGTGCCCAATCGGTCACGGCAGACTGGCATCGAACTCAGGTCTTATCTGAGAAGACCAGGCACATGATTCTAACGGGAATCGAACCATTGATCTGAGGGGGAACAGTTTTAGGGAACCCGAAGAGCAATGTGTTAAATAATGAGATATAATAATGTAGCATGAATTCACGACCTATATGTGAATATCATAGCAATTTAAGGTGAAGAATTGTAAGCAAATGCAAGAAAATATACGTTTTCGAAGCATACAAGAACGAGAGCAGGCCAGTTGACGTTTTACTAATTGCAGTTGGAAAATGGGTGGAGATCGAAGACGCCAAGGGACCTACTTTCGTCTGGAGCGAGGAGACAGCTTAAAATTAATGACTCGGGTATTCACCGCCTGACAACGATGGAAGCTATGGTGGGGAGGAGTACCCACGGAAATTAATTAATTACAGCCAAGTGGAGCATTGAAATGGAGTGAAATGTACACCCAGGTGAATATATTCAAGGATAGGTAATTTAGGGATGATCTTACACCTAAATTAAAGCCTATATCTCCAAATGAACGTGTTACCACCGAGCCTACGCTCGAGAGGAGTAATTTGGTGACCAGTCAAGGGGGAATCACCATGGTGGCGTCCTGACGCGCTGAACTAAGGCAATTAATTGTAATTAATTGGCCGAAGCGATCGCCGGCACGCGAACGTTTATCTAACCTCCACACTTAAATAAACAAGGTGTATATGTCAGTTCGGCTGAAAATGTATTATTTCAAGGAAGGAGTCGCACCCATATGTCCGGTGGACTAGTTTTTACGAGAAACCTTTATAAGGAGGAGTAAGGCAGACCAAGCGAGAGTTGTCGAGAGTTGTCTTCAGTCTGTTCTCAAGTCTACACGTAACTAATACGCTGCCAGTAAGCGCGCGAAATGTTAAAGTATCGACGCTGAGCCTTTGAAGAACAATAGAAGCAAGTCATACAGCTTCATAAATAATCATGAAGTGCGTCGAAGTTAATTTAATACAGATATTTATCTATTATCTGACGCAAATATAAATTCGCTACAGCGAAAGAATAATAGTAATGTTTTTGAACATTACACATACCAGGAGGTATTGTCAGAGTTGTATATGACATTATCATCAGGATCACTACAAGTATGGGAGCTTGGGAAGCATCGCCACTTAATCATGACAGTGAGCTGAACGATATTGCAGGTGACGAGGATCGAACGTCCGTAAACGCAGTTAAACTTTCACGGAGACCAGCGGTTGGCGTAATTGCATCGCATCTCTGAGATCAGGCGTAGGAGAAGTCCGATTAAGGATCAACCTGTGAAATAGTGAATAAGTGTACATAAATTGTTTTATAGTGATTTAAAAAGTTTTCATGTGTATAGTGATTAATATGTATTGTGTTAAAGTGAAAGAAGCCACTGATAAGAGTATGTTTATCATGTGGGAAATATGTGAAACCAAGTGTTGTGTAAAATATAACATGATGGCTTAGATCAAGCGTCATGGTAGTCCCGAAGCTGAGGTGCTGGTACCATCCAGCGAAAATTAAAAAGTGAGTACCAATTTACAATGTTATTATAACTAAATAGTTCACCATATAACGATGCATCACTTTGAGACTAAGATGTAACAGTCACTTATTGAACGAGTTTTCACCACTCGTCTTGAGTAAAATATGGCTTGGAAGGTGATTTGTTTAGGGCCATTCAGGCCGAAAATAGTGATGAACGTAACGATAATGTTAAATGAATAATTATAAAAATAATCTGGGGTCGGCAACAGTAAAGTAATAGGCATTTTTGGCCTAAATAATGTTCAAATTGTGTCATGTCTAATATAAAGATACTGTATTTTGGTAAACAGTAAGAAAGTAACGTGGAATATAGCGAGATACGAGAGTTTTTCAGTGTCAATGAAATGTTGAATGAATATTTGATATGGTCAATCCTTCGGATTATATTTGAGGACCATTAAAGTAAAATAGGCCAGTAAATTTATACCTTGTTGTTAGGAGCTATTTAAAGCTTTGGCTTAAGTGTTATTACAGAGAGAACGCGGGTGTCTTAATAATTGAGACATCTATGTGAAGTATTGTTTGAGCTGCAGATAGCATGCAGAAGTAACGTAGAATCCAGTGATTTACGTAAATAAATATTGCGGGGACCAAAACTAGTATAGCTTGCGCGTTAGGTGAGAAGTTGGCTGATCTACGAGTTAGTATCGCCCTTGTGCATACTCTCTTATTCGCAGCGAATTGGACAGAGCCTGTCTGTATCCATCGCTTGCATGAATTATGGCCACGAATGATGTCCGTTGAGACTCCGTGAGCATGTGTATAAATGATCTACCCTGAGAGGTAAGGATCATATTCGTCGTTTAGGAAACGCAGATTTCCCTATGGTATTATTAGAGAGCTGCTGGTGAGAATCCTGTATTCTCATTATGATGCGCGTCAAAAGCCACCAGTATTCACCATAGAACGGCAAGACTATCACCGGAATCATCCCCAGCCATGAATGTTAATAAGGAGCCGAGTTAAGCCCAATGCACTAATTATAGGTGTTAAATAATTAAATGACTCAATTACTTAAGAACAACACTTAGCGTATCTCTGCTGTACTGCAATTGTAAACAAACTTGACCTTGCCAGCAGATGAGAAGGAGGGGATAGCCCACTGAGTCGAGCGGCCATCTTGTGCAGCCTGCCGGAACTAATTTTATTGCCTGCTAGGAAGAGGGGACGTCGGTCCGCCAGTCCTTTAAATTAGGGTCACAGTAGGACACTGAAGAATCTCGATATTTCAATATGCAATTATGATATGAGTGTAATGATGATGCCAATTGAATTAATTGATGTGTTTCAACACACATACATTGTTGAATCAAAGATATCGGATAATATTTGGCACAGTTATTCTCTGAGGAGAAACACTGAACCAAATAAATTGTTAGGCATCTTATTAGAATGCATTTTGCCAGTTCACGCTAATTTATGCAGACGGGTATGTGATTTCTAAGAACATGACACATTTGTAACGATAATAATCCCGACAAAACCCAGAGAATCGTTGTATGGTGAAACTATAAACATTTCTATCCATGTTTATTTTGGAAGGGAAAAGTACCACTTTTTAAGCGTTTCACATTGATGGAAAGAAGGAAGATGATTCACACGACACAACAAATATTTGTTAATTAAAGCAGAAAATAATGAATTTATGCTAATCAAAGTAAATGCCATAAGGAACGGAGTAATGTTTTATTAATGTCATTTAGATGTGATATGTGACTTTGTGTTGTGATACTCCAGTTAAGTAAAATTGTGTCACACGATGAACACTATGGAAACCCATTGAAGTCTGAAAGTATCAATGATAGGATGCTAGAATTAGATTTGAGTTCAGTGTAGCACTATTTTAAGAAGAAAACTCACAGAATAACCCTATTGTTATTTGTGGGAATTGAATATAATTTGTCCTTTATTTGTGTTTGTTGTATAGCCATGATTTTATACCAGTAAATATTTTATTTTAGGAATATGTTGTGTATTTCATGTAGAGTAGTTACCTGGTAGACTCAAATCCTGAGCATGTGGTCGTATGGTGGGCAGGAACGCCCCATACCTCGAAAGACCGTGAGTTAGCTGGGATACGAACACATGGTCCACATGATGACAGTTGGGTACATGGAGGATATGTCTCTGTACTAGGATTGAGTCACAGGTACTACTAAAAGTCGGTCAAGATATTAATGGTAAAAGCAAATACAGCATAGAAATTAGGATATAATAGGAAAAGGCCGCGTCCCATTTGTTAATAAGCCTTCGCGTCAAAATAAATGTTGATAATCCTCCATAAGACATGCTTAAATGTAAATGTAACTTTATGACACAACTCCCTTTAATTATCATGGCCCAAGCAACGTGGGACGGTGTTAGTTCATTATGGAACCGCCTGCGTCAGTGCAATATGAGCGATTCTGGCATTGCACAAACCGGCCAAAGCATGGATTACCCGAGTACACCTCTTCTATTATCATGGCGGCCCATACGTGGGGCATTCGGCAATAAAAACCGCTCCCTGGACAGTTTTATTAATAATTCAAAATATGGCCGATGTCTTACAATGGGGCAACCAAAGCATGTACACCCTCTTCTATTATCAAGGCGCCCAGGACGGGGAAGGCTTATGGGATTCAGAAAACCCCATAATAATAGCATGGTTTTCTTGGGGAAAACCATAATAATAGTATTTTTCCTCAAACTCTCTTTGAACGATTGTGAGTCTTTCTAGAAGATATTCAGACGTCAGACACTGTTGTCAGACGGGTACGTGGGTCTATACCCATTCCATCGGTGGTTTTGGCACTTTGTAATATGTTGTTGTTGTTGTCGCGGGATCGGAATCCTTTTCTTTCCAATAGAACGCGCCGGCATGTTCTGCTGCGGCCTACCTGAATCTCAAATTAAGAAATACAGGATGGCTGGAACTGAGGACGTACTCAGGTGTATCGCTGAGTTAAGGGAACATTTTGATATTACTAATGCTAAGAGTAAGGAAGAATCCAAAGCATTTAAAGATGAAATAGCAGATAGATTGGCTACAGTAAATACTCAATTGGATGCCAATCAAACCGAAATAAACACTAGATTAGAGGCTAATCAGTTAGAGGTTAATAGAAAAATGGATGACGTTAAAGAGTCTGTCCAACGTGAGGTAACTAAGAATATTGTTAGCGTGGTCTCAAAATGCAAGCTGATAACGATAAACGCTTTGAGTCTATTGAGCTGAAACTAGAGAATAATCTGCAAGCGTGCAGAGAGTCACAGCGTGAGATTAACGATAGCTTAAGCAGTATGCCCATGGAGCTTAAAGACATTCAGAGTCAGAATGAAGCTAATACTAAACGTCAACTAGAGCAATTTAATACGTTCACTCAGACCGTGGATCAAAGGCTCGAGGATAGCGACGTAAAATGGAATACGCGAATGGCAGGTTACGCCAAGGCGGTAGACGAAGCCTTAAGAAAACAGGATCAGAATATCCTTGACCAATGCAAGGAAATTCATGAAATAAAAACTTCTGATCAAGAGAATAAAGAAATAATGTCGAATATGAAGAGACAGGTCGGGAAGGTGCAGAAAGAGTTAGAGCAAACTCAGAGCGACCTAGCAGTTATTCATAAAAGGCAGGATGAGGACCAGGGAGAAATCACGAAAATAAGGACGGAAATCTCTCATATGGAGGGTCACATTCAAAGGGAAGTTACAGGCTTACGAGAAGAACTTCGAGAAGGCTTAAAGACTGAAGCCAGCGATAAGACTCTTGCCGAAGTAAGAGAGAGTCTAGCGGGGGAAATTACCCACCTGAAGGAAAACCTTAAGGATGATAAGGAAAAGGTATTATCTATGGCAGAAAGAAACCGAGATCGCCTAGAGAAAATAGAACGAGAGGTATTAGCTCGTTTGGAAAGGGCAGAAAATAGGCACAGCCAAATAGAAACTAGAATGATCGCACAGGAGGAATCCATGTTGCGGAATCCTAGGTCTAGCGAAGGAAGTATAGACGAGAATAGGAGAAACAAATGGGCAGAGATAGAAATACAGCCTACTCCAAAGAATGCAGCCATGCCAAGTGACAGCCCGTATACCACACCTGGTATGCCAATTGCCATGTCAACACCGCATGAAAATGCTGTTCAAAATCAAATAGTCACAGTTGTAAGGGCTAGTGATGAGAAACCAAAGAAATACTCTGGGAGTAATTCTAACATGACACCCAAGTACTGGCTTAAAGAAGTTTCCGAGTACTTGAATGACGCGAAAGTACCTCCAGAGCGAAGGTTGAGAACGATTGAAAAACTAACTGAGGGCGAGTGTGCCTTATGGTTTAGGAGTTTTCGGTACACGTTCGACACCGTTGACGAATTTCGCCAAGCATTTTTAAGTAGGTACTGGAACGCAAGTATACAACAGAACCTCAGATTGGACTTGAATTCCAGCCGGTATAATACTAATAATCCGACGAAGTACGCGGAATTCTTCGTGGGACAATTGTGCCGTTTCCGCGAGCTTGATGAAGGAATTAGAGAGTCAGATTTGTGCATAGCGATAGCCAAGCAGCTACCGTATGAAGTACAACGTCTACTAATCTCAGCAAACGCCAAGACTGCGATCGATATGGAGGAGGTACTGAGACAACTCGATCTAACCACAGTGCAGCACACAAGGCAAAATCGGAACGTGGAACAAGTCAACATGGCGACTACACCGACTGAACCGACTAAGGTGCAGACAAAAAGCAAGTCTACGAGCACCGAAACGGAAAAATCCAACTGGAAACGTGAAGGACGCGAAAACCAGAATTGGAGGCCAGCATATCGAGGAGGATCGAACCGTGGAAACCGAGGAAGGAAAAACTGGAATCTGCGCGGTACGAGAGACCAGCAGCCTGATAACAGAAGGAATTACGGCCAAAATGGGAACAACCAAGGATGGAGATCCCAAGAGCAGAGTCGCGGGTTCGATGAAGAGGCGGAAGAACGCTATCACGCATCTTTAAGATACATGGAAGAGCGTGAAGATGACCAGAGACAATCGCGAGTTCATTGGGATGAAGCGATTAGGAATAGAAGGTCACCCGACATATATAAAAATGATGACGATGCCAAGAGTCTGGAACTTCAGCAGTATGAAGACAGGCAGAAGAACTCCACAAAGAATGGAGCAATTGAAAAAAAACACCAAAATTAAATGACCAAAGAGAGATAAATTCAGGATGGAATATAGTGAATGTTGTTAACTGGATTGCCAAACCTGAGGAGCTTATCGAAGACCTAGATGAAGGGACGGTCAATGTGAGAAGGGAACTACCCATTATTATTGTAAACATTGCGGGCATGAAGATAAGAAGTCTCATTGATACAGGTTCAACAGTGTGTTTGATAACCCAGGCATTATATAATGAAATCCAAAGTAAAATCCACGTATTGAAAATACCTATTTCTAGCGTGAAGATATAAGGTGTGATACCAGATAAAGTTATGATATGCAGATACCAAGTATTTTTAGATTTGCAGATAGGGAACTCTACATTCTCACAGAGCTTCCTACTTGTGAATAAGCTGCCTTTTAACATCATTGTTGGCATGGATTTCTTAAGAGAATATAAAGTTATTATCGATCTCTCGCAAGACATTGTTATGTTTCGCGCAAGAGAGGGAAAGGAAGATTTAGAGCTCTCATTAAAGCACAATGAAACGAGACCAGAAGAGTACGTATGGCATACATACGGAGATATGACTGGGGATGCAGTGTCGACAACAGAAGACGTCGAGGAAGAGTTGGCAACACTGGCCGCAGACATTGAAAAGGACCTCGAACCAAAATTTGAAGAATGCCTGGAAGAAAAGATAGAGGAAGCTAAAGTTGGTCTAGAGCATAAGCAAATGCTAAGGGAACTGCTATTTGAGTATAAAGGAGTCTTCGATTCGAGACCTGGCCGGATCAAGAATTTCCAATGTGCGTTCCAAGTCAGCGATTGGACACCATTCAGGCAGAAGCCGTATCCTGTAGCTGAGAAACATTATTTAAAAGTCAAAGAAGCAATACAGGAAATGCTAGAGGCAGGCGTCATTGTGAAGACAGCCACACCCTATGTCAGCCCACTGGTAGTTGTACCTAAACAGGACGGAAGTGTGAGGAAATGCCTGGATCTACGAAATTTGAATTCCAAGGTCATACCAGAATTTGACCAAGTGCCGCCCATTAAGGAGGTCCTCAGGAGGTTCAAAGGAAAGACTGTGTTTTCAAATCTTGACCTGACGGCAAGTTTTCACCATCTTGCTCTGGAGGAGAAAACAAGCTTGTTAACTGGATTTTTATTCGACCAGCATACGTATTCTTACGTGCGTCTCCCATTTGGATTGAAAACAGCAGGTTCAGCGTTGATACGAGCGCTAGATCGGAACCTGTCTGAAGAAGTAAAAGCAGCAACCATATGTTACGTAGATGATATACTACTGACATCTGAAACAGTCGAAGAACACGTCAGAGATCTACGCAAGCTGTTATATGACCTAAGTCAGGCTAACTTTAAGGTCAATATAAAGAAATCTAACTTTGGTCAGAGAGAAGTTAAATTTCTAGGCCACGTAATAGATGCACAAGGAGTCAGGCCTAATCCGGGAAAATTGGAAGTTATTAAACATTTCCCGAGACCAACGAGGGTAAAGAACGTCAGGCAATATCTAGGCGTTATTGGATTCTTTTCAAGCCATTGCCCAAAATATACCGAGACCGTAGCACCACTCCAAGACTTACTTAAGAAAGGAGGAAGATGGCGCTGGACGGAACAATGCGAGGAAACCTTCGTAAAATCTAAACAGATGCTGTTAGATTATGTAAAATTGGGATATCCTGACTACACTCAGAAATTTATTATCCAAATTGACGCATCATTCATAGGTATTGGCGCAATGTTATATCAGGAAAATGTGGACAGGCCAGAGGAGAAAACTTACATTGAATTCATAAGTAGAAGGTTGAAACCTAATGAAAAGAATTATACGGTCATGGAGATCGAATTACTCGCGATACTGTATGCCTTACAGTATTGGCGAAAGCTAGTTTATGGCTTTAGAATTATATTAAGAACAGACCATAAAGCCCTAACGTTCCTGTTGAAAACTGACTTGTCGAGTCAAAGACTGACGAGATGGTCCCTGTACATACAGCAATTTCAAGTGGAAATCGAATATTGCCCGGGGAAGGACAATATCATACCTGACTTGCTAAGCAGATACTCGACAGCTGATGAAGAGGAAGTTCTAGCTATCGAGATAGAAGATAGAGACCAGAAGACCTTAGATGATCTGAGGAACATCACCGTTTTTCAACGTGAAGATCCCTGGATACGGTTGATGATTAATTACTTCGAGGGAAAGCTGGACAGAGGAACCCCGATGTATGTGGAAGCCGAAGCACTATCAACGGAGTATCTATGGTTTAACCAGATGCTACATAAATGGAGCGACTCAGACCACACCAGACCCAGGATTGTTGTACCACCAGCATTGCAGAGAAGGCTAGTATAGTTAGCACACCGAGCTTTTGTCACCCCGGCGTAGATAAGTCTGTTGCCCTGCTTAAAGAAGCATTTATTTGGCCAAAACTTCGAGATACAGTCAGGAATACAATCAGGACATGTGATATTCGCCAACGAGTAAAGCCTAACTCGTACTAAATGAGGCAAAAACCTGTACCACTCTTACCAGAGAAGCCGTGTCAGCTTCTGGCACTGGACAACTTTGGGCCGCTTCCTAGAGCTAGAAGAGGAAATAGACACATCCTAGTTGCACTAGACGTGTTTTCAAAAATGGTAGTCCTGTGTCCAATTCAGAAAACCAGTACAAAACAGATACTTAAGAGGCTGAAGGAAAGAATCATTCCTATATTAGGGCAGCCGGAGAACATATTATCTGATCATGGGAGCTGTTTTACCAGCGTGGAATTTCGCAGGGAGTTGGAAAATCTGGGCATAAGACAGATTTTGTCCACAGTTCGACACCCGGAGTCGAATTCTGCCGAAAAAGTAATGAGGGAACTGCAAAAGTACATGAAGATATACTGCTCTACAGCGAATTGGAGATGGATCGATGTACTTGAGATTATCGAATACTGTATCAACAACACCGTGCATGAAGCGACAGGAGAAGTGCCAGTGAGCCTACATCTTGATAGAAGACCAGAGAGGCCATGGAATAATGTCATTCGGACACCCGTAGATGCACAGCCTGGACGTGAGTTGAGGATCCAGAGAACTTTCGAGTATCTCAAGAAACAAGCAGACAGACGGCAGCGGAGAAACAGGAGGAAACGCTATCATAGACCATTACTCGTGGGAGAGTATGTCTTATTAAAGAAACCCGCCAGTTCAGATCCAGAGAGCAGGAAATATAAAAAATTTCAGCATGCCTATCACGGACCCTACCTGATTATAAGGGACTTGCAAAATAATGCATACCGGATCAGAGACGAAGCAACAGGTAGAGAAGTTGTTGTAAATGCAGCTAATTTGACGTTATATAGTCCACCAGAGGATTATGATACGAGGGAAGAGCAAGCAATGCACACCCAAGTGGACGGGGAGTCATTACGTATGCACGGAAAGATTCTTGAGAAAAGCTTGCAGACCCAGGAAGAGACGGAGCGAGGCTCGCAGCTCGCAAACCCAAGGGACACGAGGGGAGAATGCAGCTGTCAACTGAAGGAACTTTACGACCAGTTGAGGGAGGCAGCTACGGAACTAGAGGAAATGAATGAACAATTGAGACGGCAGAACAAGAGTCTACGCGACGGCAGACAGAGTGGAATGGGGGAACTAGACATCCCATTGCCGAGAGCACTGACCGCTTAAAATAAATACTGCATGAATCAATGCCAGCTGAAGTCCCGAAAAATTCACTCGTGAAATGAATTTTCCGAGCTTAGCGAGGGAAAAATGTGCCCAATCGGTCACGGCAGACTGGCACCGAACTCAGGTCTTATCTGAGAAGACCAGGCACATGATTATAACGGGAATCGAACCATTGATCTGAGGGGGAACAGTTTTAGGGAACCCGAAGAGCAATGTGTTAAATAATGAGATATAATAATGTAGCATGAATTCACGACCTATATGTGAATATCATAGCAATTTAAGGTGAAGAATTGTAAGCAAATGCAAGAAAATATACGTTTTCGAAGCATACAAGAACGAGGGCAGGCCAGTTGACGTTTTACTAATTGCAGTTGGAAAATGGGTGGAGATCGAAGACGCCAAGGGACCTACTTTCGTCTGGAGCGAGGAGACAGCTTAAAATTAATGACTCGGGTATTCACCGCCTGACAACGATGCAAGCTATGGTGGGGAGGAGTACCCACGGAAATTAATTAATTACAGCCAAGTGGAGCATTGAAATGGAGTGAAATGTACACCCAGGTGAATATATTCAAGGAGAGGTAATTTAGGGATGATCTTACACCTAAATTAAAGCCTATATCTCCAAATGAACGTGTTACCACCGAGCCTACGCTCGAGAGGAGTAATTTGGTGACCAGTCAAGGGGGAATCACCATGGTGGCGTCCTGACGCGCTGAACTAAGGCAATTAATTGTAATTAATTGGCCGAAGCGATCGCCGGCACGCGAACGTTTATCTAACCTCCACACTTAAATAAACAAGGTGTATATGTCAGTTCGGCTGAAAATGTATTATTTCAAGGAAGGAGTCGCACCCATATGTCCGGTGGACTAGTTTTTACGAGAAACCTTTATAAGGAGGAGTAAGGCAGACCAAGCGAGAGTTGTCGAGAGTTGTCTTCAGTCTGTTCTCAAGTCAACACGTAACTAATACGCTGCCAGTAAGCGCGCGAAATGTTAAAGTATCGACGCTCAGCCGTTGAAGAACAATAGAAGCAAGTCATACAGCTTCATAAATAATCATGAAGTGCGTCGAAGTTAATTTAATACAGATATTTATCTATTATCTGACGCAAATATAAAGTCGCTACAGCGAAAGAATAATAATAATGTTTTTGAACATTACACATACCAGGAGGTATTGTCAGAGTTGTATATGACATTATCATCAGGATCACTACAAGTATGGGAGCTTGGGAAGCATCGCCACTTAATCTTGACAGTGAGCTGAACGATATTGCAGGTGACGAGGATCGAACGTCCGTAAACGCAGTTAAACTTTCACGGAGACCAGCGGTTGGCGTAATTGCATCGCATCTCTGAGATCAGGCGTAGGAGAAATCCGATTAAGGATCAACCTGTGAAATAGTGAATAAGTGTACATAAATTGTTTTATAGTGATTTAAAAAGTTTTCATGTGTATAGTGATTAATATGTATTGTGTTAAAGTGAAAGAAGCCACTGATAAGAGTATGTTTATCAAGTGGGAAATATGTGAAACCAAGTGTTGTGTAAAATATAACATGATGGCTTAGATCAAGCGTCATGGTAGGCCTGAAGCTGAGGTCCTGGTACCATCCAGCGAAAATTAAAAAGTGAGTACCAATTTACAATGTTATTATAACTAAATAGTTCACCATATAACGATGCATCACTTTGAGACTAAGATGTAACAGTCACTTATTGAACGAGTTTTCACCACTCGTCTTGAGTAAAATATGGCTTGGAAGGTGATTTGTTTAGGGCCATTCAGGCTGAAAATAGTGATGAACGTAACGATAATGTTAAATGAAAAATTATAAAAATAATCTGGGGTCGGCAACAGTAAAGTAATAGGCATTTTTGGCCTAAATAATGTTCAAATTGTGTCATGTCTAATATACAGATACTGTATTTTGGTAAACAGTAAGAAAGTAACGTGGAATATAGCGAGATACGAGAGTTTTTCAGTGTCAATGAAATGTTGAATGAATATTTGTTATGGTCAATCCTTCGGATTATATTTGAGGACCATTAAAGTAAAATAGGCCAGTAAATTTATACCTTGTTTTTAGGAGCTATTTAAAGCTTTTGCTTAAGTGTTATTACAGAGAGAACGCGGGTGTCTTAATAATTGAGTCGTCTATGTGAAGTATTGTTTGAGCTGCAGATAGCATGCAGAAGTAACGTAGAATCCAGTGATTTACGTAAATAAATATTGCGGGGACCAAAACTAGTATAGCTTGCGCGTTAGGTGAGAAGTTGGCTGATCTACGAGTTAGTATCGCCCTTGTGCATACTCTATTATTCGCAGCGAATTGGACAGAGCCTGTCTGTATCCATCGCTTGCATGAATTATGGCCACGAATGATGTCCGTTGAGACTCCGCGAGCATGTGTATAAATGATCTACCCTGAGAGGTAAGGATCATATTCGTCGTTTAGGAAACGCAGATTTCCCTATGGTATTATTAGAGAGCTGCTGGTGAGAATCCTGTATTCTCATTATGATGCGCGTCAAAAGCCACCAGTATTCACCATAGAACGGCAAGACTATCACCGGAATCATCCCCAGCCATGAATGTTAATAAGGAGCCGAGTTAAGCCCAATGCACTAATTATAGGTGTTAAATAATTAAATGACTCAATTACTTAAGAACAACACTTAGCGTATCTCTGCTGTACTGCAAATGTAAACAAACTTGACCTTGCCAGCAGATGAGAAGGAGGGGATAGCCCACTGAGTCGAGCGGCCATCTTGTGCAGCCTGCCGGAACTAATTTTATTGCCTGCTAGGAAGAGGGGACGTCGGTCCGCCAGTCCTTTAAATTAGGGTCACAGTAGGACACTGAAGAATCTCGATATTTCAATATGCAATTATGATATGAGTGTAATGATGATGCCAATTGAATTAATTGATGTGTTTCAACACACATACATTGTTGAATCAAAGATATCGGATAATATTTGGCACAGTTATTCTCTGAGGAGAAACACTGAACCAAATAAATTGTTAGGCATCTTATTAGAATGCATTTTGCCACTTCACGCTAATTTATGCAGACGGGTATGTGATTTCTAAGAACATGACACACTTGTAACGATAATAATCCCGACAAAACCCAGAGAATCGTTGTATGGTGAAACTATAAACATTTCTATCCATGTTTATTTTGGAAGGGAAAAGTACCACTTTTTAAGCGTTTCACATTGATGGAAAGAAGGAAGATGATTCACACGACACAACAAATATTTGTTAATTAAAGCAGAAAATAATGAATTTATGCTAATCAAAGTAAATGCCATAAGGAACGGAGTAATGTTTTATTAATGTCATTTAGATGTGATATGTGACTTTGTGTTGTGATACTCCAGTTAAGTAAAATTGTGTCACACGATGAACACTATGGAAACCCATTGAAGTCTGAAAGTATCAATGATAGGATGCTAGAATTAGATTTGAGTTCAGTGTAGCACTATTTTAAGAAGAAAACTCACAGAATAACCCTATTTTTATTTGTGGGAATTAAATATAATTTGTCCTTTATTTGTATTTGTTGTATAGCCATGATTTTATACCAGTAAATATTTTATTTTAGGAATATGTTGTGTATTTCATGTAGAGTAGTTACCTGGTAGACTCAAATCCTGAGCATGTGGTCGTATGGTGGGCAGGAACGCCCCATACCTCGAAAGACCGTGAGTTAGCTGGGATACGAACACATGGTCCACATGATGACAGTTGGGTACATGGAGGATATGTCTCTGTACTAGGATTGAGTCACAGGTACTACTGAAAGTAGGTCAAGATATTAATGGTAAAAGCAAATACAGCATAGAAATTAGGATATAATAGGAAAAGGCCGCGTCCCATTTGTTAATAAGCCTTCGCGTCAAAATAAATGTTGATAATCCTCCATAGGACATGCTTAAATGTAAATGTAACTTTATGACACAACTCCCTTTAATTATCATGGCCCAAGCAACGTGGGACGGTGTTAGTTCATTATGGAACCGCCTGCGTCAGTGCAATATGAGCGATCTTGGCATTGCACAAACCGGCCAAAGCATGGATTACCCGAGTACACCTCTTCTATTATCATGGCGGCCCATACGTGGGGCATTCGGCAATAAAAACCGCTCCATGGACAGTTTTATTAATAATTCAAAATATGGCCGATGTCTTACAATGGGGCAACCAAAACATGTACACCCTCCTCTATTATCATGGCGCCCAGGACGTGGAAGGCTTATGGGATTCAGAAAACCCCATAATAATAGCATGGTTTTCTTGGGGAAAACCATAATAATAGTATTTTTCCTCAAACTCTCTTTGAGCGATTGTGAGTCTTTCTAGATGATATTCAGACGTCAGACACTGTTGTCAGACGGGTACGTGGGTCTATACCCATTCCATCGGTGGTTTTGGCACTTTGTAATATGTTGTTGTTGTTGTCGCGGGATCGGAATCCTTTTCTTTCTAATAGAACGCGCCAGCATGTTCAGCTGCGGCCTACCTGAATCTCAAATTAAGAAATACAGGATGGCTGGAACTGAGGACGTACTCAGGTGTATCGCTGAGTTAAGGGAACATTTTGATGTTACTAATGCTAAGAGTAAGGAAGAATCCAAAGCATTTAAAGATGAAATAGCAGATAGATTGGCTACAGTAAATACTCAATTGGATGCCAATCAAACCGAAATAAACACTAGATTAGAGGCTAATCAGTTAGAGGTTAATAGAAAAATGGATGACGTTAAAGAGTCTGTCCAGCGTGAGGTAACTAAGAATATTGTTAGCGTGGTCTCAGAAATGCAAGCTGATAACGATAAACGCTTTGAGTCTATTGAGCTGAAACTAGAGAATAATCTGCAAGCGTGCAGAGAGTCACAGCGTGAGATTAACGATAGCTTAAGCAGTATGTCCATGGAGCTTAAAGACATTCAGAGTCAGAATGAAGCTAATACTAAACGTCAACTAGAGCAATTTAATACGTTCACTCAGACCGTGGATCAAAGGCTCGAGGATAGCGACGTAAAATGGTATACGCGAATGGCAGGTTACGCCAAGGCGGTAGACGAAGCCTTAAGAAAACAGGATCAGAATATCCTTGACCAATGCAAGGAAATTCATGAAATAAAAACTTCTGATCAAGAGAATAAAGAAATAATGTCGAATATGAAGAGACAGGTCGGGAAGGTGCAGAAAGAGTTAGAGCAAACTCAGAGCGACCTAGCAGTTATTCATAAAAGGCAGGATGAGGACCAGGGAGAAATCACGAAAATAAGGACGGAAATCTCTCATATGCAGGGTCACATTCAAAAGGAAGTTACAGGCTTACGAGAAGAACTTCGAGAAGGCTTAAAGACTGAAGCCAGCGATAAGACTCTTGCCGAAGTAAGAGAGAGTCTAGCGGGGGAAATTACCCACCTGAAGGAAAACCTTAAGGATGATAAGGAAAAGGTATTATCTATGGCAGAAAGAAACCGAGATCGCCTAGAGAAAATAGAACGAGAGGTATTAGCTCGTTTGGAAAGGGCAGAAAATAGGCACAGCCAAATAGAAACTAGAATGATCGCACAGGAGGAATCCATGTTGCGGAATCCTAGGTCTAGCGAAGGAAGTATAGACGAGAATAGGAGAAACAAATGGGCAGAGATAGAAATACAGCCTACTCCAAAGAATGCAGCCATGCCAGTGACAGCCCGTATACCACACCTGGTATGCCAATTGCCATGTCAACACCGCATGAAAATGCTGTTCAAAATCAAATAGTCACAGTTGTAAGGGCTAGTGATGAGAAACCAAAGAAATACTCTGGGAGTAATTCTAACATGACACCCAAGTACTGGCTTAAAGAAGTTTCCGAGTACTTGAATGACGCGAAAGTACCTCCAGAGCGATGGTTGAGAGCGATTGAAAAACTAACTGAGGGCGAGTGTGCCTTATGGTTTAGGAGTTTTCGGTACACGTTCGACACCGTTGACGAATTTCGCCAAGCATTTTTAAGTAGGTACTGGAACGCAAGTATACAACAGAACCTCAGATTGGACTTGAATTCCAGCCGGTATAATACTAATAATCCGACGAAGTACGCGGAATTCTTCGTGGGACAATTGTGCCGTTTCCGCGAGCTTGATGAAGGAATTAGAGAGTCAGATTTGTGCATAGCGATAGCCAAGCAGCTACCGTATGAAGTACAACGTCTACTAATCTCAGCAAACGCCAAGACTGCGATCGATATGGAGGAGGTACTGAGACAACTCGATCTAACCACAGTGCAGCACACAAGGCAAAATCGGAACGTGGAACAAGTCAACAAGGTGACTACACCGACTGAACCGACTAAGGTGCAGACAAAAAGCAAGTCTACGAGCACCGAAACGGAAAAATCCAACTGGAAACGTGAAGGACGCGAAAACCAGAATTGGAGGCCAGCATATCGAGGAGGATCGAACCGTGGAAACCGAGGAAGGAAAAACTGGAATCTGCGCGGTACGAGAGACCAGCAGCCTGATAACAGAAGGAATTACGGCCAAAATGGGAACAACCAAGGATGGAGATCCCAAGAGCAGAGTCGCGGGTTCGATGAAGAGGCGGAAGAACGCTATCACGCATCTTTAAGATACATGGAAGAGCGTGAAGATGACCAGAGACAATCGCGAGTTCATTGGGATGAAGGGATTAGGAATAGAAGGTCACCCGACATATATAAAAATCATGACGGTGCCAAGAGTCTGGAACTTCAGCAGTATGAAGACAGGCAGAAGAACTCCACAAAGAATGGAGCAATTGAAAAAAAAACACCAAAATTAAATGACCAAAGAGAGATAAGTTCAGGATGGAATACAGTGAATGTTGTTAACTGGATTGCCAAACCTGAGGAGCTTATCGAAGACCTAGATGAAGGGACGGTCAATGTGAGAAGGGAACTACCCATTATTATTGTAAACATTGCGGGCATGAAGATAAGAAGTCTCATTGATACAGGTTCAACAGTGTGTTTGATAACCCAGGCATTATATAATGAAATCCAAAGTAAAATCCACGTATTGAAAATACCTATTTCTAGCGTGAAGATAAAAGGTGTGATACCAGATAAAGTTATGATATGCAGATACCAAGTATTTTTAGATTTGCAGATAGGGAACTCTACATTCTCACAGAGCTTCCTACTTGTGAATAAGCTGCCTTTTAACATCATTGTTGGCATGGATTTCATAAGAGAATATAAAGTTATTATCGATCTCTCGCAAGACATTGTTATGTTTCACGCAAGAGAGGGAAAGGAAGATTTAGAGCTCTCATTAAAGCACAATGAAACGAGACCAGAAGAGTACGTATGGCATACATACGGAGATATGACTGGGGATGCAGTGTCGACAACAGAAGACATCGAGGAAGAGTTGGCAACACTGGCCGCAGACATTGAAAAGGACCTCGAACCAAAATTTGAAGAATGCCTGGAAGAAAAGATAGAGGAAGCTAAAGTTGGTCTAGAGCATAAGCAAATGCTAAGGGAACTGCTATTTGAGTATAAAGGAGTCTTCGATTCGAGACCTGGCCGGATCAAGAATTTCCAATATGCGTTCCAAGTCAGCGATTGGACACCATTCAGGCAGAAGTCGTATCCTGTAGCTGAGAAACATTATTTAAAAGTCAAAGAAGCAATACAGGAAATGCTAGAGGCAGACGTCATTGTGAAGACAGCCACACCCTATGTCAGCCCACTGGTAGTTGTACCTAAACAGGACGGAAGTGTGAGGATATGCCTGGATCTACGAAATTTGAATTCCAAGGTCATACCAGAATTTGACCAAGTGCCGACCATTAAGGAGGTCCTCAGGAGGTTCAAAGGAAAGACTGTGTTTTCAAATCTTGACCTGACGGCAAGTTTTCACCATCTTGCTCTGGAGGAGAAAACAAGCTTGTTAACTGGATTTTTATTCGACCAGCATACGTATTCTTACGTGCGTCTCCCATTTGGATTGAAAACAGCAGGTTCAGCGTTGATACGAGCGCTAGATCGGAACCTGTCTGAAGAAGTAAATCAGCAACCATATGTTACGTAGATGATATACTACTGACATCTGAAACAGTCGAAGAACACGTCAGAGATCTACGCAAGCTGTTATATGACCTAAGTCAGGCTAACTTTAAGGTCAATATAAAGAAATCTAACTTTGGTCAGAGAGAAGTTAAATTTCTAGGCCACGTAATAGATGCACAAGGAGTCAGGCCTAATCCGGGAAAATTAGAAGTTACTAAACATTTCCCGAGACCAACGAGGGTAAAGAACGTCAGGAAATATCTAGGCGTTATTGGATTCTTTTCAAGCCATTGCCCAAAGTATACCGAGACCGTAGCACCACTCCAAGACTTACTTAAGAAAGGAGGAAGATCGCGCTGGACGGAACAATGCGAGGAAGCCTTCGTAAAATCTAAACAGATGCTGTTAGATTATGTAAAATTGGGATATCCTGACTACACTCAGAAATTTATTATCCAAACTGACGCATCATTCATAGGTATTGGCGCAATGTTATATCAGGAAAATGTGGACAGGCCAGAGGAGAAAACTTACATTGCATTCATAAGTAGAAGGTTGAAACCTAATGAAAAGAATTATACGGTCACGGAGATCGAATTACTCGCGATACTGTATGCCTTACAGTATTGGCGAAAGCTAGTTTATGGCTTTAGAATTATATTAAGAACAGACCATAAAGCCCTAACGTTCCTGTTGAAAACTGACTTGTCGAGTCAAAGACTGACGAGATGGTCCCTGTACATACAGCAATTTCAAGTGGAAATCGAATATTGCCCGGGGAAGGACAATATCATACCTGACTTGCTAAGCAGATACCCGACAGCTGATGAAGAGGAAGTTCTAGCTATCGAGATAGAAGATAGAGACCAGAAGACCTTAGATGATCTGAGGAACATCACCGTTTTTCAAAGTGAAGATCCCTGGATACGGTTGATGATTAATTACTTCGAGGGAAAGCTGGACAGAGGAACCCCGATGTATGTGGAAGCCGAAGCACTATCAACGGAGTATCTATGGTTTAACCAGATGCTACATAAATGGAGCGACTCAGACCACACCAGACCCAGGATTGTTGTACCACCAGCATTGCAGAGAAGGCTAGTATAGTTAGCACACCGAGCTTTTGTCACCCCGGCGTAGATAAGTCTGTTGCCCTGCTTAAAGAAGCATTTATTTGGCCAAAACTTCGAGATACAGTCAGGAATACAATCAGGACATGTGATATTCGCCAACGAGTAAAGCCTAACTCGTACTAAATGAGGCAAAAACCTGTACCACTCTTACCAGAGAAGCCGTGTCAGCTTCTGGCACTGGACAACTTTGGGCCGCTTCCTAGAGCTAGAAGAGGAAATAGACACATCCTAGTTGCACTAGACGTGTTTTCAAAAATGGTAGTCCTGTGTCCAATTCAGAAAACCAGTACAAAACAGATACTTAAGAGGCTGAAGGAAAGAATCATTCCTATATTAGGGCAGCCGGAGAACATATTATCTGATCATGGGAGCTGTTTTACCAGCGTGGAATTTCGCAGGGAGTTGGAAAATCTGGGCATAAGACAGATTTTGTCCACAGTTCGACACCCGGAGTCGAATTCTGCCGAAAAAGTAATGAGGGAACTGCAAAAGTACATGAAGATATACTGCTCTACAGCGAATTGGAGATGGATCGATGTACTTGAGATTATCGAATACTGTATCAACAACACCGTGCATGAAGCGACAGGAGAAGTGCCAGTGAGCCTACATCTTGATAGAAGACCAGAGAGGCCATGGAATAATGTCATTCGGACACCCGTAGATGCACAGCCTGGACGTGAGTTGAGGATCCAGAGAACTTTCGAGTATCTCAAGAAACAAGCAGACAGACGGCAGCGGAGAAACAGGACGAAACGCTATCATAGACCATTACTTGTGGGAGAGTATGTCTTATTAAAGAAACCCGCCAGTTCAGATCCAGAGAGCAGGAAATATAAAAAATTTCAGCATGCCTATCACGGACCCTACCTGATTATAAGGGACTTGCAAAATAATGCATACCGGATCAGAGACGAAGCAACAGGTAGAGAAGTTGTTGTAAATGCAGCTAATTTGACGTTATATAGTCCACCAGAGGATTATGATACGAGGGAAGAGCAAGCAATGCACACCCAAGTGGACGGGGAGTCATTACGTATGCACGGAAAGATTCTTGAGAAAAGCTTGCAGACCCAGGAAGAGACGGAGCGAGGCTCGCAGGTCGCAAACCCAAGGGACACGAGGGGAGAATGCAGCTGTCAACTGAAGGAACTTTACGACCAGTTGAGGGAGGCAGCTACGGAACTAGAGAAAATGAATGAACAATTGAGACGGCAGAACAAGAGTCTACGCGACGGCAGACAGAGTGGAATGGGGGATCTAGACATCCCATTGCCGAGAGCACTGACCGCTTAAAATAAATACTGCATGAATCAATGCCAGCTGAAGTCCCGAAAAATTCACTTGTGAAATGAATTTTCCGAGCTTAGCGAGGGAAAAATGTGCCCAATCGGTCACGGCAGACTGGCATCGAACTCAGGTCTTATCTGAGAAGACCAGGCACATGATTCTAACGGGAATCGAACCATTGATCTGAGGGGGAACAGTTTTAGGGCACCCGAAGAGCAATGTGTTAAATAATGAGATATAATAATGTAGCATGAATTCACGACCTATATGTGAATATCATAGCAATTTAAGGTGAAGAATTGTAAGCAAATGCAAGAAAATATACGTTTTCGAAGCATACAAGAACGAGGGCAGGCCAGTTGACGTTTTACTAATTGCAGTTGGAAAATGGGTGGAGATCGAAGACGCCAAGGGACCTACTTTCGTCTGGAGCGAGGAGACAGCTTAAAATTAATGACTCGGGTATTCACCGCCTGACAACGATGCAAGCTATGGTGGGGAGGAGTACCCACGGAAATTAATTAATTACAGCCAAGTGGAGCATTGAAATGGAGTGAAATGTACACCCAGGTGAATATATTCAAGGAGAGGTAATTTAGGGATGATCTTACACCTAAATTAAAGCCTATATCTC
Source organism: Meconema thalassinum (assembly GCA_946902985.2). NCBI lineage: Eukaryota > Metazoa > Arthropoda > Insecta > Orthoptera > Tettigoniidae > Meconema > Meconema thalassinum. The sequence continues at coordinate 403,204,188 of OX336393.1, read as the reverse complement.
CAAATGAACGTGTTACCACCGAGCCTACGCTCGAGAGGAGTAATTTGGTGACCAGTCAAGGGGGAATCACCATGGTGGCGTCCTGACGCGCTGAACTAAGGCAATTAATTGTAATTAATTGGCCGAAGCGATCGCCGGCACGCGAACGTTTATCTAACCTCCACACTTAAATAAACAAGGTGTATATGTCAGTTCGGCTGAAAATGTATTATTTCAAGGAAGGAGTCGCACCCATATGTCCGGTGGACTAGTTTTTACGAGAAACCTTTATAAGGAGGAGTAAGGCAGACCAAGCGAGAGTTGTCGAGAGTTGTCTTCAGTCTGTTCTCAAGTCAACACGTAACTAATACGCTGCCAGTAAGCGCGCGAAATGTTAAAGTATCGACGCTTAGCCGTTGAAGAACAATAGAAGCAAGTCATACAGCTTCATAAATAATCATGAAGTGCGTCGAAGTTAATTTAATACAGATATTTATCTATTATCTGACGCAAATATAAAGTCGCTACAGCGAAAGAATAATAATAATGTTTTTGAACATTACACATACCAGGAGGTATTGTCAGAGTTGTATATGACATTATCATCAGGATCACTACAAGTATGGGAGCTTGGGAAGCATCGCCACTTAATCTTGACAGTGAGCTGAACGATATTGCAGGTGACGAGGATCGAACGTCCGTAAACGCAGTTAAACTTTCACGGAGACCAGCGGTTGGCGTAATTGCATCGCATCTCTGAGATCAGGCGTAGGAGAAATCCGATTAAGGATCAACCTGTGAAATAGTGAATAAGTGTACATAAATTGTTTTATAGTGATTTAAAAAGTTTTCATGTGTATAGTGATTAATATGTATTGTGTTAAAGTGAAAGAAGCCACTGATAAGAGTATGTTTATCAAGTGGGAAATATGTGAAACCAAGTGTTGTGTAAAATATAACATGATGGCTTAGATCAAGCGTCATGGTAGGCCTGAAGCTGAGGTCCTGGTACCATCCAGCGAAAATTAAAAAGTGAGTACCAATTTACAATGTTATTATAACTAAATAGTTCACCATATAACGATGCATCACTTTGAGACTAAGATGTAACAGTCACTTATTGAACGAGTTTTCACCACTCGTCTTGAGTAAAATATGGCTTGGAAGGTGATTTGTTTAGGGCCATTCAGGCTGAAAATAGTGATGAACGTAACGATAATGTTAAATGAAAAATTATAAAAATAATCTGGGGTCGGCAACAGTAAAGTAATAGGCATTTTTGGCCTAAATAATGTTCAAATTGTGTCATGTCTAATATACAGATACTGTATTTTGGTAAACAGTAAGAAAGTAACGTGGAATATAGCGAGATACGAGAGTTTTTCAGTGTCAATGAAATGTTGAATGAATATTTGTTATGGTCAATCCTTCGGATTATATTTGAGGACCATTAAAGTAAAATAGGCCAGTAAATTTATACCTTGTTTTTAGGAGCTATTTAAAGCTTTTGCTTAAGTGTTATTACAGAGAGAACGCGGGTGTCTTAATAATTGAGTCGTCTATGTGAAGTATTGTTTGAGCTGCAGATAGCATGCAGAAGTAACGTAGAATCCAGTGATTTACGTAAATAAATATTGCGGGGACCAAAACTAGTATAGCTTGCGCGTTAGGTGAGAAGTTGGCTGATCTACGAGTTAGTATCGCCCTTGTGCATACTCTATTATTCGCAGCGAATTGGACAGAGCCTGTCTGTATCCATCGCTTGCATGAATTATGGCCACGAATGATGTCCGTTGAGACTCCGCGAGCATGTGTATAAATGATCTACCCTGAGAGGTAAGGATCATATTCGTCGTTTAGGAAACGCAGATTTCCCTATGGTATTATTAGAGAGCTGCTGGTGAGAATCCTGTATTCTCATTATGATGCGCGTCAAAAGCCACCAGTATTCACCATAGAACGGCAAGACTATCACCGGAATCATCCCCAGCCATGAATGTTAATAAGGAGCCGAGTTAAGCCCAATGCACTAATTATAGGTGTTAAATAATTAAATGACTCAATTACTTAAGAACAACACTTAGCGTATCTCTGCTGTACTGCAAATGTAAACAAACTTGACCTTGCCAGCAGATGAGAAGGAGGGGATAGCCCACTGAGTCGAGTGGCCATCTTGTGCAGCCTGCCGGAACTAATTTTATTGCCTGCTAGGAAGAGGGGACGTCGGTCCGCCAGTCCTTTAAATTAGGGTCACAGTAGGACACTGAAGAATCTCGATATTTCAATATGCAATTATGATATGAGTGTAATGATGATGCCAATTGAATTAATTGATGTGTTCCAACACACATACATTGTTGAATCAAAGATATCGGATAATATTTGGCACAGTTATTCTCTGAGGAGAAACACTGAACCAAATAAATTGTTAGGCATCTTATTAGAATGCATTTTGCCAGTTCACGCTAATTTATGCAGACGGGTATGTGATTTCTAAGAACATGACACATTTGTAACGATAATAATCCCGACAAAACCCAGAGAATCGTTGTATGGTGAAACTATAAACATTTCTATCCATGTTTATTTTGGAAGGGAAAAGTACCACTTTTTAAGCGTTTCACATTGATGGAAAGAAGGAAGATGATTCACACGACACAACAAATATTTGTTAATTAAAGCAGAAAATAATGAATTTATGCTAATCAAAGTAAATGCCATAAGGAACGGAGTAATGTTTTATTAATGTCATTTAGATGTGATATGTGACTTTGTGTTGTGATACTCCAGTTAAGTAAAATTGTGTCACACGATGAACACTATGGAAACCCATTGAAGTCTGAAAGTATCAATGATAGGATGCTAGAATTAGATTTGAGTTCAGTGTAGCACTATTTTAAGAAGAAAACTCACAGAATAACCCTATTTTTATTTGTGGGAATTAAATATAATTTGTCCTTTATTTGTATTTGTTGTATAGCCATGATTTTATACCAGTAAATATTTTATTTTAGGAATATGTTGTGTATTTCATGTAGAGTAGATACCTGGTAGACTCAAATCCTGAGCATGTGGTCGTATGGTGGGCAGGAACGCCCCATACCTCGAAAGACCGTGAGTTAGCTGGGATACGAACACATGGTCCACATGATGACAGTTGGGTACATGGAGGATATGTCTCTGTACTAGGATTGAGTCACAGGTACTACTGAAAGTCGGTCAAGATATTAATGGTAAAAGCAAATACAGCATAGAAATTAGGATATAATAGGAAAAGGCCGCGTCCCATTTGTTAATAAGCCTTCGCGTCAAAATAAATGTTGATAATCCTCCATAGGACATGCTTAAATGTAAATGTAACTTTATGACACAACTCCCTTTAATTATCATGGCCCAAGCAACGTGGGACGGTGTTAGTTCATTATGGAACCGCCTGCGTCAGTGCAATATGAGCGATCTTGGCATTGCACAAACCGGCCAAAGCATGGATTACCCGAGTACACCTCTTCTATTATCATGGCGGCCCATACGTGGGGCATTCGGCAATAAAAACCGCTCCATGGACAGTTTTATTAATAATTCAAAATATGGCCGATGTCTTACAATGGGGCAACCAAAACATGTACACCCTCCTCTATTATCATGGCGCCCAGGACGTGGAAGGCTTATGGGATTCAGAAAACCCCATAATAATAGCATGGTTTTCTTGGGGAAAACCATAATAATAGTATTTTTCCTCAAACTCTCTTTGAGCGATTGTGAGTCTTTCTAGATGATATTCAGACGTCAGACACTGTTGTCAGACGGGTACGTGGGTCTATACCCATTCCATCGGTGGTTTTGGCACTTCGTAATATGTTGTTGTTGTTGTCGCGGGATCGGAATCCTTTTCTTTCTAATAGAACGCGCCAGCATGTTCAGCTGCGGCCTACCTGAATCTCAAATTAAGAAATACAGGATGGCTGGAACTGAGGACGTACTCAGGTGTATCGCTGAGTTAAGGGAACATTTTGATGTTACTAATGCTAAGAGTAAGGAAGAATCCAAAGCATTTAAAGATGAAATAGCAGATAGATTGGCTACAGTAAATACTCAATTGGATGCCAATCAAACCGAAATAAACACTAGATTAGAGGCTAATCAGTTAGAGGTTAATAGAAAAATGGATGACGTTAAAGAGTCTGTCCAGCGTGAGGTAACTAAGAATATTGTTAGCGTGGTCTCAGAAATGCAAGCTGATAACGATAAACGCTTTGAGTCTATTGAGCTGAAACTAGAGAATAATCTGCAAGCGTGCAGAGAGTCACAGCGTGAGATTAACGATAGCTTAAGCAGTATGTCCATGGAGCTTAAAGACATTCAGAGTCAGAATGAAGCTAATACTAAACGTCAACTAGAGCAATTTAATACGTTCACTCAGACCGTGGATCAAAGGCTCGAGGATAGCGACGTAAAATGGTATACGCGAATGGCAGGTTACGCCAAGGCGGTAGACGAAGCCTTAAGAAAACAGGATCAGAATATCCTTGACCAATGCAAGGAAATTCATGAAATAAAAACTTCTGATCAAGAGAATAAAGAAATAATGTCGAATATGAAGAGACAGGTCGGGAAGGTGCAGAAAGAGTTAGAGCAAACTCAGAGCGACCTAGCAGTTATTCATAAAAGGCAGGATGAGGACCAGGGAGAAATCACGAAAATAAGGACGGAAATCTCTCATATGCAGGGTCACATTCAAAAGGAAGTTACAGGCTTACGAGAAGAACTTCGAGAAGGCTTAAAGACTGAAGCCAGCGATAAGACTCTTGCCGAAGTAAGAGAGAGTCTAGCGGGGGAAATTACCCACCTGAAGGAAAACCTTAAGGATGATAAGGAAAAGGTATTATCTATGGCAGAAAGAAACCGAGATCGCCTAGAGAAAATAGAACGAGAGGTATTAGCTCGTTTGGAAAGGGCAGAAAATAGGCACAGCCAAATAGAAACTAGAATGATCGCACAGGAGGAATCCATGTTGCGGAATCCTAGGTCTAGCGAAGGAAGTATAGACGAGAATAGGAGAAACAAATGGGCAGAGATAGAAATACAGCCTACTCCAAAGAATGCAGCCATGCCAGTGACAGCCCGTATACCACACCTGGTATGCCAATTGCCATGTCAACACCGCATGAAAATGCTGTTCAAAATCAAATAGTCACAGTTGTAAGGGCTAGTGATGAGAAACCAAAGAAATACTCTGGGAGTAATTCTAACATGACACCCAAGTACTGGCTTAAAGAAGTTTCCGAGTACTTGAATGACGCGAAAGTACCTCCAGAGCGATGGTTGAGAGCGATTGAAAAACTAACTGAGGGCGAGTGTGCCTTATGGTTTAGGAGTTTTCGGTACACGTTCGACACCGTTGACGAATTTCGCCAAGCATTTTTAAGTAGGTACTGGAACGCAAGTATACAACAGAACCTCAGATTGGACTTGAATTCCAGCCGGTATAATACTAATAATCCGACGAAGTACGCGGAATTCTTCGTGGGACAATTGTGCCGTTTCCGCGAGCTTGATGAAGGAATTAGAGAGTCAGATTTGTGCATAGCGATAGCCAAGCAGCTACCGTATGAAGTACAACGTCTACTAATCTCAGCAAACGCCAAGACTGCGATCGATATGGAGGAGGTACTGAGACAACTCGATCTAACCACAGTGCAGCACACAAGGCAAAATCGGAACGTGGAACAAGTCAACAAGGCGACTACACCGACTGAACCGACTAAGGTGCAGACAAAAAGCAAGTCTACGAGCACCGAAACGGAAAAATCCAACTGGAAACGTGAAGGACGCGAAAACCAGAATTGGAGGCCAGCATATCGAGGAGGATCGAACCGTGGAAACCGAGGAAGGAAAAACTGGAATCTGCGCGGTACGAGAGACCAGCAGCCTGATAACAGAAGGAATTACGGCCAAAATGGGAACAACCAAGGATGGAGATCCCAAGAGCAGAGTCGCGGGTTCGATGAAGAGGCGGAAGAACGCTATCACGCATCTTTAAGATACATGGAAGAGCGTGAAGATGACCAGAGACAATCGCGAGTTCATTGGGATGAAGGGATTAGGAATAGAAGGTCACCCGACATATATAAAAATCATGACGGTGCCAAGAGTCTGGAACTTCAGCAGTATGAAGACAGGCAGAAGAACTCCACAAAGAATGGAGCAATTGAAAAAAAAAACACCAAAATTAAATGACCAAAGAGAGATAAGTTCAGGATGGAATACAGTGAATGTTGTTAACTGGATTGCCAAACCTGAGGAGCTTATCGAAGACCTAGATGAAGGGACGGTCAATGTGAGAAGGGAACTACCCATTATTATTGTAAACATTGCGGGCATGAAGATAAGAAGTCTCATTGATACAGGTTCAACAGTGTGTTTGATAACCCAGGCATTATATAATGAAATCCAAAGTAAAATCCACGTATTGAAAATACCTATTTCTAGCGTGAAGATAAAAGGTGTGATACCAGATAAAGTTATGATATGCAGATACCAAGTATTTTTAGATTTGCAGATAGGGAACTCTACATTCTCACAGAGCTTCCTACTTGTGAATAAGCTGCCTTTTAACATCATTGTTGGCATGGATTTCATAAGAGAATATAAAGTTATTATCGATCTCTCGCAAGACATTGTTATGTTTCGCGCAAGAGAGGGAAAGGAAGATTTAGAGCTCTCATTAAAGCACAATGAAACGAGACCAGAAGAGTACGTATGGCATACATACGGAGATATGACTGGGGATGCAGTGTCGACAACAGAAGACATCGAGGAAGAGTTGGCAACACTGGCCGCAGACATTGAAAAGGACCTCGAACCAAAATTTGAAGAATGCCTGGAAGAAAAGATAGAGGAAGCTAAAGTTGGTCTAGAGCATAAGCAAATGCTAAGGGAACTGCTATTTGAGTATAAAGGAGTCTTCGATTCGAGACCTGGCCGGATCAAGAATTTCCAATATGCGTTCCAAGTCAGCGATTGGACACCATTCAGGCAGAAGCCGTATCCTGTAGCTGAGAAACATTATTTAAAAGTCAAAGAAGCAATACAGGAAATGCTAGAGGCAGACGTCATTGTGAAGACAGCCACACCCTATGTCAGCCCACTGGTAGTTGTACCTAAACAGGACGGAAGTGTGAGGATATGCCTGGATCTACGAAATTTGAATTCCAAGGTCATACCAGAATTTGACCAAGTGCCGACCATTAAGGAGGTCCTCAGGAGGTTCAAAGGAAAGACTGTGTTTTCAAATCTTGACCTGACGGCAAGTTTTCACCATCTTGCTCTGGAGGAGAAAACAAGCTTGTTAACTGGATTTTTATTCGACCAGCATACGTATTCTTACGTGCGTCTCCCATTTGGATTGAAAACAGCAGGTTCAGCGTTGATACGAGCGCTAGATCGGAACCTGTCTGAAGAAGTAAAAGCAGCAACCATATGTTACGTAGATGATATACTACTGACATCTGAAACAGTCGAAGAACACGTCAGAGATCTACGCAAGCTGTTATATGACCTAAGTCAGGCTAACTTTAAGGTCAATATAAAGAAATCTAACTTTGGTCAGAGAGAAGTTAAATTTCTAGGCCACGTAATAGATGCACAAGGAGTCAGGCCTAATCCGGGAAAATTAGAAGTTACTAAACATTTCCCGAGACCAACGAGGGTAAAGAACGTCAGGCAATATCTAGGCGTTATTGGATTCTTTTCAAGTCATTGCCCAAAGTATACCGAGACCGTAGCACCACTCCAAGACTTACTTAAGAAAGGAGGAAGATCGCGCTGGACGGAACAATGCGAGGAAGCCTTCGTAAAATCTAAACAGATGCTGTTAGATTATGTAAAATTGGGATATCCTGACTACACTCAGAAATTTATTATCCAAAGTGACGCATCATTCATAGGTATTGGCGCAATGTTATATCAGGAAAATGTGGACAGGCCAGAGGAGAAAACTTACATTGCATTCATAAGTAGAAGGTTGAAACCTAATGAAAAGAATTATACGGTCACGGAGATCGAATTACTCGCGATACTGTATGCCTTACAGTATTGGCGAAAGCTAGTTTATGGCTTTAGAATTATATTAAGAACAGACCATAAAGCCCTAACGTTCCTGTTGAAAACTGACTTGTCGAGTCAAAGACTGACGAGATGGTCCCTGTACATACAGCAATTTCAAGTGGAAATCGAATATTGCCCGGGGAAGGACAATATCATACCTGACTTGCTAAGCAGATACCCGACAGCTGATGAAGAGGAAGTTCTAGCTATCGAGATAGAAGATAGAGACCAGAAGACCTTAGATGATCTGAGGAACATCACCGTTTTTCAACGTGAAGATCCCTGGATACGGTTGATGATTAATTACTTCGAGGGAAAGCTGGACAGAGGAACCCCGATGTATGTGGAAGCCGAAGCACTATCAACGGAGTATCTATGGTTTAACCAGATGCTACATAAATGGAGCGACTCAGACCACACCAGACCCAGGATTGTTGTACCACCAGCATTGCAGAGAAGGCTAGTATGGTTAGCACACCGAGCTTTTGTCACCCCGGCGTAGATAAGTCTGTTGCCCTGCTTAAAGAAGCATTTATTTGGCCAAAACTTCGAGATACAGTCAGGAATACAATCAGGACATGTGATATTCGCCAACGAGTAAAGCCTAACTCGTACTTAATGAGGCAAAAACCTATACCACTCTTACCAGAGAAGCCGTGTCAGCTTCTGGCACTGGACAACTTTGGACCGCTTCCTAGAGCTAGAAGAGGAAATAGACACATCCTAGTTGCACTAGACGTGTTTTCAAAAATGGTAGTCCTGTGTCCAATTCAGAAAACCAGTACAAAACAGATACTTAAGAGGCTGAAGGAAAGAATCATTCCTATATTAGGGCAGCCGGAGAACATATTATCTGATCATGGGAGCTGTTTTACCAGCGTGGAATTTCGCAGGGAGTTGGAAAATCTGGGCATAAGACAGATTTTGTCCACAGTTCGACACCCGGAGTCGAATTCCGCCGAAAGAGTAATGAGGGAACTGCAAAAGTACATGAAGATATACTGCTCTACAGCGAATTGGAGATGGATCGATGTACTTGAGATTATCGAATACTGTATCAACAACACCGTGCATGAAGCGACAGGAGAAGTGCCAGTGAGCCTACATCTTGATAGAAGACCAGAGAGGCCATGGAATAATGTCATTCGGACACCCGTAGATGCACAGCCTGGACGTGAGTTGAGGATCCAGAGAACTTTCGAGTATCTCAAGAAACAAGCAGACAGACGGCAGCGGAGAAACAGGAGGAAACGCTATCATAGACCATTACTTGTGGGAGAGTATGTCTTATTAAAGAAACCCGCCAGTTCAGATCCAGAGAGCAGGAAATATAAAAAATTTCAGCATGCCTATCACGGACCCTACCTGATTATAAGGGACTTGCAAAATAATGCATACCGGATCAGAGACGAAGCAACAGGTAGAGAAGTTGTTGTAAATGCAGCTAATTTGACGTTATATAGTCCACCAGAGGATTATGATACGAGGGAAGAGCAAGCAATGCACACCCAAGTGGATGGGGAGTCATTACGTATGCACGGAAAGATATTTGAGAAAAGCTTGCAGACCCAGGAAGAGACGGAGCGAGGCTCGTAGCTCGCAAACCCAAGGGACACGAGGGGAGAATGCAGCTGTCAACTGAAGGAACTTTACGACCAGTTGAGGGAGGCAGCTACGGAACTAGAGAAAATGAATGAACAATTGAGACGGCAGAACAAGAGTCTACGCGACGGCAGACAGAGTGGAATGGGGGATCTAGACATCCCATTGCCGAGAGCACTGACCGCTTAAAATAAATACTGCATGAATCAATGCCAGCTGAAGTCCCGAAAAATTCACTTGTGAAATGAATTTTCCGAGCTTAGCGAGGGAAAAATGTGCCCAATCGGTCACGGCAGACTGGCACCGAACTCAGGTCTTATCTGAGAAGACCAGGCACATGATTCTAACGGGAATCGAACCATTGATCTGAGGGGGAACAGTTTTAGGGCACCCGAAGAGCAATGTGTTAAATAATGAGATATAATAATGTAGCATGAATTCACGACCTATATGTGAATATCATAGCAATTTAAGGTGAAGAATTGTAAGCAAATGCAAGAAAATATACGTTTTCGAAGCATACAAGAACGAGGGCAGGCCAGTTGACGTTTTACTAATTGCAGTTGGAAAATGGGTGGAGATCGACGACGCCAAGGGACCTACTTTCGTCTGGAGCGAGGAGACAGCTTAAAATTAATGACTCGGGTATTCACCGCCTGACAACGATGGAAGCTATGGTGGGGAGGAGTACCCACGGAAATTAATTAATTACAGCCAAGTGGAGCATTGAAATGGAGTGAAATGTACACCCAGGTGAATATATTCAAGGCGAGGTAATTTAGGGATGATCTTACACCTAAATTAAAGCCTATATCTCCAAATGAACGTGTTACCACCGAGCCTACGCTCGAGAGGAGTAATTTGGTGACCAGTCAAGGGGGAATCACCATGGTGGCGTCCTGACGCGCTGAACTAAGGCAATTAATTGTAATTAATTGGCCGAAGCGATCGCCGTCACGCGAACGTTTATCTAACCTCCACACTTAAATAAACAAGGTGTATATGTCAGTTCGGATGAAAATGTATTATTTCAAGGAAGGAGTCGCACCCATGTGTCCGGTGGACTAGTTTTTACGAGAAACCTTTATAAGGAGGAGTAAGGCAGACCAAGCGAGGGTTGTCGAGAGTTGTCTTCAGTCTGTTCTCAAGTCTACACGTAACTAATACGCTGCCAGTAAGCGCGCGAAATGTTAAAGTATCGACGCTCACCCGTTGAAGAACAATAGAAGCAAGTCATACAGCTTCATAAATAATCATGAAGTGCGTCGAAGTTAATTTAATACAGATATTTATCTATTATCTGACGCAAATATAAATTCACTACAGCGAAAGAATAATAATAATGTTTTTGAACATTACACATACCAGGAGGTATTGTCAGAGTTGTATATGACATTATCATCAGGATCACTACAAATATGGGAGCTTGGGAAGCATCGCCACTTAATCTTGACAGTGAGCTGAACGATATTGCAGGTGACGAGGATCGAACGTCCGTAAACGCAGTTAAACTTTCACGGAGACCAGCGGTTGGCGTAATTGCATCGCATCTCTGAGATCAGGCGTAGGAGGAGTCCGATTAAGGATCAACCTGTGAAATAGTGAATAAGTGTACATAAATTGTGTTATAGTGATTTAAAAAGTGTTCATGTGTATAGTGATTAATATGTATTGTGTTAAAGTGAAAGAAGCCACTGATAAGAGTATGTTTATCATGTGGGAAATATGTGAAACCAAGTGTTGTGTAAAATATAACATGATGGCTTGGATCAAGCGTCATGGTAGGCCTGAAGCTGAGGTGCTGGTACCATCCAGCGAAAATTAAAAAGTGAGTACCAATTTACAATGTTATTATAACTAAATAGTTCACCATATAACGATGCATCACTTTGAGACTAAGATGTAACAGTCACTTATTGAACGAGTTTTCACCACTCGTCTTGAGTAAAATATGGCTTGGAAGGTGATTTGTTTAGGGCCATTCAGGCTGAAAATAGTGATGAACGTAACGATAATGTTAAATGAAAAATTATAAAAATAATCTGGGGTCGGCAACAGTAAAGTAATAGGCATTTTTGGCCTAAATAATGTTCAAATTGTGTCATGTCTAATATAAAGATACTGTATTTTGGTAAACAGTAAGAAAGTAACGTGGAATATAGCGAGATACGAGAGTTTTTCAGTGTCAATGAAATGTTGAATGAATATTTGATATGGTCAATCCTTCGGATTATATTTGAGGACCATTAAAGTAAAATAGGCCAGTAAATTTATACCTTGTTGTTAGGAGCTATATAAAGCTTTGGCTTAAGTGTTATTACAGAGAGAACGCGGGTGTCTTAATAATTGAGTCATCTATGTGAAGTATTGTTTGAGCTGCAGATAGCATGCAGAAGTAACGTAGAATCCAGTGATTTACGTAAATAAATATTGCGGGGACCAAAACTAGTATAGCTTGCGCGTTAGGTGAGAAGTTGGCTGATCTACGAGTTAGTATCGCCCTTGTGCATACTCTATTATTCGCAGCGAATTGGACAGAGCCTGTCTGTATCCATCGCTTGCATGAATTATGGCCACGAATGATGTCCGTTGAGACTCCGTGAGCTTGTGTATAAATGATCTACCCTGAGAGGTGAGGATCATATTCGTCGTTTAGGAAACGCAGATTTCCCTATGGTATTATTAGAGAGCTGCTGGTGAGAATCCTGTATTCTCATTATGATGCGCGTCTAAAGCCACCAGTATTCACCATAGAACGGCAAGACTATCACCGGAATCATCCCCAGCCATGAATGTTAATAAGGAGCCGAGTTAAGCCCAATGCACTAATTATAGGTGTTAAATAATTAAATGACTCAATTACTTAAGAACAACACTTAGCGTATCTCTGCTGTACTGCAAATGTAAACAAACTTGACCTTGCCAGCAGATGAGAAGGAGGGGATAGCCCACTGAGTCGAGCGGCCATCTTGTGCAGCCTGCCGGAACTAATTTTATTGCCTGCTAGGAAGAGGGGACGTCGGTCCGCCAGTCCTTTAAATTAGGGTCACAGTAGGACACTGAAGAATCTCGATATTTCAATATGCAATTATGATATGAGTGTAATGATGATGCCAATTGAATTAATTGATGTGTTTCAACACACATACATTGTTGAATCAAAGATATCGGATAATATTTGGCACAGTTATTCTCTGAGGAGAAACACTGAACCAAATAAATTGTTAGGCATCTTATTAGAATGCATTTTGCCACTTCACGCTAATTTATGCAGACGGGTATGTGATTTCTAAGAACATGACACACTTGTAACGATAATAATCCCGACAAAACCCAGAGAATCGTTGTATGGTGAAACTATAAACATTTCTATCCATGTTTATTTTGGAAGGGAAAAGTACCACTTTTTAAGCGTTTCACATTGATGGAAAGAAGGAAGATGATTCACACGACACAACAAATATTTGTTAATTAAAGCAGAAAATAATGAATTTATGCTAATCAAAGTAAATGCCATAAGGAACGGAGTAATGTTTTATTAATGTCATTTAGATGTGATATGTGACTTTGTGTTGTGATACTCCAGTTAAGTAAAATTGTGTCACACGATGAACACTATGGAAACCCATTGAAGTCTGAAAGTATCAATGATAGGATGCTAGAATTAGATTTGAGTGCAGTGTAGCACTATTTTAAGAAGAAAACTCACAGAATAACCCTATTTTTATTTGTGGGAATTAAATATAATTTGTCCTTTATTTGTATTTGTTGTATAGCCATGATTTTATACCAGTAAATATTTTATTTTAGGAATATGTTGTGTATTTCATGTAGAGTAGTTACCTGGTAGACTCAAATCCTGAGCATGTAGTCGTATGGTGGGCAGGAACGCCCCATACCTCGAAAGACCGTGAGTTAGCTGGGATACGAACACATGGTCCACATGATGACAGTTGGGTACAGAAGCTAAATTGGATAGGTTAAGTTTGTAAACAACGCTCTTAGGTTTTTGTAAACAACGCTCTTAGGTTTCTACGTTCGTTGCCAAGAGCTGACTGCGGTGGCGTCTAGTAGCTAAGTTCTGAACTAGGCCTAGTAGTCGTTGACGGTGGTGCTTGGCGGCAAAAGTAGGAACTATTTGAAAAATTCTAAGTTGCAGTCTGTACTTAAATTTAAAAAAACAGATAACAGACACTAAGACAGTCATCACAATTAACACCGGTTATCAGACAGATTCTACACACACCCAAAGTACACGGGGCTACATGACCGCGTTGTCGCAGCCCCTAAACTTAAGAACCAACCAACCAAAATCTCTGTGTGACAGCTGCAATTTCATTCCCTAGTTTAAACTTCTCAAACCAACTAACCATAATACTTTCTATCCACTCTGCCTGATATAAGGAAGGAAGTTCCATTAACTATCAGAAAATTCTCAAACATTATTCATGGCGAGGAACTCAATTTGATCACCTAAATATTAGTCTTGATCCCATTCTATGAGCAGAGGTCAGCTGTCCGTACACGTGAATATTCCAGACAATTGGCATGGGCATGTTGGAAAAGAATGAATTGTGACTAAAATCTGGAGAATGAGGCTGAGTGGTTAAAATAGGCAAGTAATTATAAAATATGAATTTAATCCTTCAGTCAGTGTTGTGTTTTGTAAAATGAAAAACATTAGAATGGTTTGGGTTTGAACATGTTTCTAGAAAACGTTGATTCCTACGTCAGGATTTAAAAATTAAACTAATCTGTTTTTTTTTTTGTGTCGTGTGGTCTCCTGAGAGGCCGAGCGCAGGTCTTTCTAGTCGACGCCCGTGGGCGACCTGCGTGTCGGGATGAGAGATGGGATGAATATGAATGAAAATGGGCAAGGATGTGGAAGGAAGCGGCCGTGGCCTGTCAGAAAGTACCGTCCCAGCATTTGCCTGGTATTGAAAATGGGAAACCACGGAAAACCATTTCAAGGACGGCCCACGGTGGGGCTCGAACCCACGCGTCTACTGAGTCAGCGGAGAGCTTGGCCTCGTGACCTAACGCTGCGCTTCAGCGAGCATAGCCACCACTGTCGGTATCTGAATGTTAGAACATACATTATATAAATTTGGAATCCTAAGTGGAGAAAAACATAAATGTCTTAATAAAATGAAGATAAGTAAATTACTAAAATTGTGATTATATTAATGGAAATATCAGGAAGATAGCGTTATAAGAGTGTTATATAAGTATATACGTTGTATAAAACAACAATTTTTGAGTGATCCTTGAAAATTAACAAAAGTACACTGGCAACATTTATATAGATCACATAGAATATCTGTACATGTACAGAAAACCAAAACAAACTCACAACATCATCAAGAATATTACTCATCTAATCCCGGTACACACAATATACACAGTATACACACATCAAAAAAAGTTCCGGAACCTTTAAATATAAAGGGAATAGAGATCAACACAAACTACATTTCAGCTCGTTTTATTGCTCATGAGACCCACACATTGCATGTTGTACCATCATACAGCTAGACTTTCAGCATTTGTGGTCCAGATTGCAGTACACACCACTACCTCTAATACCCAGTAGCACGTCCTCTTGCATTGATGCATGCCTGTATTCGTCGTGGCATACTATCCACAAGTTCATCAAGACACTGTTGGTCCAAATTGTCCCACTCCTCAACGACAATTCGGCGTAAATCTCTCAGAGTGGTTGGTGGGTCAAGACGTCCATAAACAGCCCTTTTCAACATATCCCAGGCATGTTCGATAGGGTTCATGTCTGGCGAACATGCTGGCCACTGTAGTCGAGCGATGTCGTTATATTGAAGGAACGCATTCACAAGATGTGCACGATGAGGTCGAGAATTGTCGTCCATGAAGACAAATGCCTCTCCAATATTCTGCCGATATGGTTGTACTATGGGTCGGAGGATGTCATTCAGGTATCGTAAAGCCGTGGCGTACGTCGGCCCCACATAATGCCACCCCAAAACATCAGGGAACCACCACCTTGCTGCACTCGCTGGACAGTGTGTCTAAGACGTTCAACCTGACCAGGGTGCCTCCAAACACGTCTCCGACGATTGTCTGGTTGAAGGCATATGCGACACTCATCGGTGAAGAGAACGTGATGCCAATTCCGTGGGGTCCATTCAGCATGTTGTTGGGCCCATCTGTACCGCGCTGCATGGTGTCGGGGTTGCAAAGCTGGACCTCGCCATGGACGTCGGGAGTGAAGTTGCGCATCATGCAGCCTATTGCGCACAGTTTGAGTTGAAACACGACGTCCTGTGGCTGAACGAAACGCATTATTCAACATGGTGGCATTGCTGTCAGGGTTCCTCCGAGCGGCAATCCGTAAGTAGCGGTCATCCACTACAGTAGTAGCCCTTGGGCGGCCTGAGCGAGGCCTGTCATCGACAGTTCCTGTATCTCTGTACCTCCTCCATGTCCGAACAACATCGCTTTGGTTCACTCTGAGACGCCTGGAAACTTCCCTTGTTGAGAGCCCTTCTTGACACAAAGTAACAATGCGGACGCGATCGAACTGCGGTATTGACCTTCTAGGCATGGTAGAACTACAGACAACATGAGCAGCGTGCCTTCGTCCTGGTGGAATGACTGGAACTGATCGGCTGTCGTACCCCCTCCGTCTAATAGGCCCTGCTCATGCATGGTTGTTTACATCTTTGAGCAGTTTTAGTGACATCTATGAACAGTCAAAGGGACTGTATCTTGGATACAATATACACAGTCAACGTCTATATGCCGGAGATCTGGGAACCGAGGTGATGCAAAACTTTTTTTGATGTGTGTAATACACAGAGCCTTAAATACTGTACCCTATATCTCCAGAAGATTACTATATGGAAATAAATATAATACATGTACTGTGCAATAGCGGAATTAAATGGCTACAGTAGGCAAATTGTTCATAAAACAAGATGTTCAGTAAAGAACATATAGCCTACTTTCTCCTAAATGCATGGGTATTGTTATAACTCTTTGTCCTTTTCAAGGAGTATAATTGAATGTTGGTTGTAGTAGCTTGTTGAAATACAACGTGCTATAGGGATATTAAACATGAATATGGGGTGCCCTTTGCTAGTGCTACCTCACCGTGTTTGAATTGATCTGGGGAATGGATTTGCACACATACATGGCCGCTATTTGCAAACTATTGGGCTGATGACCTTGTAGTCAGTCATAAGATGCTTTCCACAAAAAGGCATGTTGTTGCAAAATCCGGTAGAGATCAAATTATTAGGATGGTCGAAATTTGATTTAAGCTTTTACCATTTGGGTGGCCGTCATTCCGTTTCCGTCAAGATGGAGGCGATGTAAAACATGACACTGAGGTGCCTTTTGCTAGTGCTACCTCTGTACCAAATTTCGTTCAATTCGGTTTCACCGTGTTTGAATTGATAGGGGGAATCGATTTGCACACATACTTGGCCACCATCTGCAGACTATTGGGCTGATGATCTAGCAGTTTGGTCAGAATATGCTTCCCACATAAAGATTTGTTGTTGCAAAATTTGGTAGAGACTAGATTATTAGGTTGGTCGTAATTACATTTTAGCCTTTAACATTTGGGTGGCCGCGATTACGTTTCCGTCAAGATGGCGGTGATATAAAACATGACACTGAGGTGGCCTTTTCTAGTGCTACCTCTGTACCAAATTTCGTTCCATTCGGTTTCACCATGTTCGAATTAATAGGGGGAATCGATTTTCACACAAAGATGGCCGCCATCCGCAAAATATTAGGCTAATGACCTATTAGTTTGGTCAAAGGATGCTCCCTCCATAATGGTATGTTGATGCAAAATTTGGTAGAGATCGGATGATTAGGTTAATCGTAATTTGATTTAAGCTTTGAATATTTGTGTGGCCGCCATTACGTTTCCGTCAAGATGGTGGCGATATAAAACATGACACTGAGGTGCCCTTTGCTAGTGCTACCTCTGTACCAAATTTCATTCCATTCGGTTTCACCGTGTTCGAATTAATAGGGGTAATCGATTTTGACACAAAGATGGCCGCCATCCGCAAACTATTGGGCTAATGACCTATTAGATTTGTCAAAGGTTGCTCCCTCCATAAAGGTATGTTGTTGCAAAATTTGGTAGATATCGGATGATTAGGTTAGTCGTAATTTGATTTAAGCTTTGAACATTTGTGTGGCCGCCATTACGTTTCCGTCAAGATGGCGGCGATATAAAATATGACACTGAGGTGCCCTTTGCTAGTACTACCTCTGTACCAAATTTCGTTCCATTCGGTTTCACCGTGTTCGAATTAATAGGGGCAATCCATTTTCACACAAAGATGGCCGCCATCCGCAAACTATTAGGCTGATGACCTAGTAGTTTGGTCAAAGGATGCTGCTCCCATAAAGGTATGTTGTTGCAAAATTTGGTAGAGATCGGTTGATTAGATTAGTCGTAATTTGATTTAAGCTTTGAACATTTGTGTGGCCGCCATTACGTTTCCGTCAAGATAGCGGCGATATAAAACATGACACTGAGGTGTCCTTTGCTAGTGCTACCTTTGTACCAAATTTCGTTCAATTTGCGCTCACCGTGTTCGAATTGATAGGGGGGGGGGACAGACATTCAGAGTACACACACTCACACACACACACACACACACACACAGACTCACACACACACACACAGACAGACACACTTTTTTTTCGCCCTGTAGTGATCTCATAAGTCTACTTTCATTTTTTGCAAAAATCGAAAGTAGGCTAATAA
Source organism: Meconema thalassinum (assembly GCA_946902985.2). NCBI lineage: Eukaryota > Metazoa > Arthropoda > Insecta > Orthoptera > Tettigoniidae > Meconema > Meconema thalassinum. Next base: position 403,185,731 of record OX336393.1, on the reverse strand, counting down.
TCAGACAGGTTAAAATTGAACCCAAAATATACACTTGGAAAGGACTTACCAGAGAATGAACAATTTGCTAGTTTCACTAACATAAATGACAGAATACAAGATTTATCTAATATTTTCAAAATACGTAATTAGAAAGTTGCATACAGGACTAAACACACAAACAATAATATAATTTTCAATTCCAATCACGTTCAGCAACAAGACAGATTTTAAAATCAGGAGACTCTGAATTAAAATGCAACAAATGCAAATTCGCTTACATAGGCCAAACAGGGAGAAATTTAATAGTACGTTATTCGGAACGTGTAGATGCTATCAAACGTAAACGACACTCCGCTATGGGAGAGCATATGAATGAATTCAATCATTTCTCTTCTATAGAACAAGAAATGGAAGTTCTGCATTTAGTAGACATGGCTTGGAAGCCACAGAAAGGTGATTCGAGTGTCAGCGCAGTACAACCCGGCTAGTAGGTCGTGGATTCGGTGCACTACGGGGTGTTGCGGGAAACATGTAGCAATTGACTGCAACGAACTCAAAGAGTCGTTACACACGAGAAAGTTGATTCGTGCATCCTGTAGTGCAAACTGCAGAGCTTCATAGATGGCAACGAGTTCTGCAGTAAAAATACTGGGCTGCAGGTCTGTATTTGCATCATCGATGAGGTAAGCACAACCCACCTTTTCGTCCACCTTCGAACTATGCGTGCAGAGAAACTGCCTCCGATAAACGGAGGTATCCGTTTTGACCTTAGGACCTGGGTGTAGATCTAACCGAATTTCCGGACGCGGAACTTGCCACGGAGGCACATCGCTAGGTGTCCGGAACATACAGTGACCTACATTACACGAGCTATCAAGTGAAACTGAAGTGGTAACCACGTCTAGGACAGCTGAAGTGGGATTCCATGCTTCATATTGCAGCCCTCAGTCCAAAACTTGGACATCAGGAGTGATAGCCAAGAATGCTAATCATTCCACCTCAAGGTAGTGTCCCATTCCTTCTATATTTACGTGTAACCTAGAATGTCTGTTCCTTCTCATCTGCATGTTGATGTCAGTATAGTGAGTTTGATATTAATTCTTTCATCGAATACATTTTGTGAAAGCTAACTGCTCAATTAGTTCATTAAAACAAGTGGACTTTCTCTCTTGTCTATAATCTGTTCGGAGATATACTTTGACGTGTTCGACGGAAGATGCCAAAGGATGCTGGGATGGATACAACTCTAATTATAGGCCCCACTGTATCGACTGCTGTGAGCTCACCCAGTTATTAAATGAAGTTTTCATGTTAAAATCAGCCTTGAAAGAAGCGTGTTGTTGACGACGGTTGTAGGATCGATTCCTGACACAGTTGCTCTGCCTTGTTTGAACACCAAAGACTTACGATTATTATTTCTGCTTGATAATGACCTAAATGTACCTAATTAATTGTTGTTAATTATAATTAATTCATTTTAGGGGCTTGGGACACTGAGCCTCGTGAGGCATCCCAGCAGTGATTTTCCCTGATTTACTCACTTCTACTCCTGGAGAATGCTGGGATAATACCCAAATTAAGGCGATGGCTACCTACTAGCCCCGTTACAAATACACCCATACCAGTACAGCCATCAGAAAGACAGAGGATATCAGAAAAGTTTCACACACACCCAGGTAATTGACCTCGATGTCACAAAGTCTCTACAGTGAGTAAACCAATCAATAACTAAACCTCACGTTGTTGTTGCTGTTGATCCATTTAGAGGCTTGGACATTGTTGTTCAAACAGCCCTGTGTACTTGGGTGTGTCGAGTGGGCGTTGTGGCACTTTGCTGTATAAGTGGGGATGGAAACTGTGACTGAGGGTCACCGAAACAAAGTAGGCCTACACATCATATTATTACAGGACGTGCTTGGAAGCAATCTGCATTTCAAGCTCTAAATTTAGCAGGTGCCTAGTTTTGTTATATATATTGTGTACTTAACTAAAGTGACTGTACTTAAATAATGCAGGACTGCGATTCCAAACTACATCAAGAACATCTTGTAATTACAGTACATAATAATCAGGGGGACAAACGTCACGTTTGATATCGATTTCCCGCTCTTTCCCGCGGTTACAAGCAAAAGAAGCATTTGTTATGTTTTTATTATTACTACTACTATCATCACTAATGGGGAGCGTGATGGCGCAGTGGCTTAGCTGCTCGTCTTTCACCCGGACGGCCGGGATTCGAATCCCGGTGACAGTGGGGTGGAATTTTCACATGAAAAATCACGTGGCGTCTGGAAGGGCATTTAAATCCCCGGCCAAAACCAAAATGAGCCTGGTTGCCTCCGATGACCCCAATTAATTGGGAAAAGCCGAAGAAAAGTAAGTACTATTATCATCACTAATGCTGGCATGCATTTCGGACAGTATCATAAAGTGCTTGCATACGCAGATGATATCGCACTCATAGGAAGAAATGAGATTGAGATAAGGAAATCGTTTGTTGAACTTGAGGAGATAGTATATTGGCTTTTTGGAAGCCTTCATAGGGAGGTGAGGACTGCTTGAGCTTTTAGCTCTTGCAGTGAAGAGGCGCAGGAGCGCTTCATAAAAACGGAGGTAGTGCGCAGTTCGCTACTCCTGTGGGGATCCGGGTGCGGACACCAAGAGTCCGCTGATGAGCCAGCTTGGTATCCTAGGCGACACTCCACACAAGACACGGCACAAACCTAGAAAATTTGCTGAGGTTTGAGTAGAGAGCTTTAAAATTTGGCCTTAGAATTAATGACCATAATTCTCAGTACGGTACATGGTATTGAAGAGGAATATTGACATGTTTGGGAATCGGTTACCTTTTCTTATTGGTGGTAAGCATATTCTTGAGCGGGTTGAACATTTCAAATCCTTAGGAATCATAGAAAAATGGGAAAAGTTAGAATACAGAATGCTAACAAAGTGCACTACTATCTGCATTTTTTTGTGATCCATTTTTCTGACGAGAAATACAAAACTGAAAATGTACAATACCATCACTAGGCCAGTTCTAACGTATGGTGCAGAATCATGAAGTTTATCAAAGCAGGAAGAACACCAGTGGTAGGTTTTCGAAAATAAATTGAATGGGAAAAAGTTTGGACCACTTTTTGACTCCGCATCTCAAAGCCGGAAGAAAGAGATCAAAATAATAAAGACATAGGCTGCACTCACTAGCACAGCAAGCACCAATACTCAACATCATTAACTCCAGAAGATTTCAATGGGCTGGTCATTTACTAAGGATGAGAGATTATAGGATGGTCTTACAAATCTTTAAAGAAGAACCAAGAGGAAAAAGGCCAGTAGGATGTCAACGAAGTTCCTAGAAAAATGATATCTCCAAACTTTGTAAACATCTGAATGTAGAAAACAGGCAAGAACCCGCCAGAAACAGAGTTCAGTGGAGGAAATTTGTGAGATCGGTGCGGGATCTTCGTGTCCCATAGAAGCCTTCTGAGTGACTGATTGAGTATTGTTAACATACTTATAGACGTGTTATCGAAAATATGCATTTATTAATTTTCCACCTGGTGTATTTTATATTGGAACAACCATTTGACAAATTCAACACAGGTTTAATATGATATTGTTGTAAGATAATTTTGACAAACAATATTCAATAAGCGATTTAATGTATTTTGTGGATGTTTTTTAAATTTTCATACTTTAAGTGAGAATGAATTTTTGATATTTTTAATGAACCCGCTTTTAGGGTTTTAATGTGGACTTATAAATTGGCATGTTTGTTTTATGTTGATGGGTGCTGAAGAGGGGTCGACATGATCTGAAACATGTTCATCAATTTTATATGATAAAGCAATAAAATATAGAAGTATTGACCATGTTGCCAAAGTAATGGAAAGAATCCTAGAAAAAAAGAATAAGAGTAAAGGTAGAAAGCCAAATAGAGGAGGAGCAGTTTGGATTTAGAGGGGGGCAGGTCAACAGTGGAACCCATTTTCATTCTGAGAGAGAACAATGAAAAGAGTTGGGAATATGGGAAGGATATGGTAATGACATTTATTGATCTAGAAAAGGCCTATGATAGCATCCCTAGAACAAAAGTTTGGGGAAGCTTAACAAATAGGGGGATAGGCAAGGAACTGAGAGACATGATAAAAGGAATGTGCATGGAGTGCTCCAGTAGTGTGAAGACTAGAGTCGGGACATCGGAATGGTTTAAAATAGACACTGGACTAAAGCAAGGAAGTGTGTTGTCACCATTATTGTTCGTAATGGTGATAGATGACATCATGAAGGCAGCAATGAAAGAATATAGTAGGGCAAAGATGAAGGTAATGCTGTTTGCAGACGACGTTATGATCTGGGGTGAGGATGAGATGGAGGTACAAGATCAGTTACACGTAATAAATGAAAAGATTGATCAATGGGATTGAAGATAAATGTGGCGAAGAGTAAAACAGCGGTGATGAGTAGAGATAAGAAAGAAGGAAAAGGAGTTCAAAGTAGGAGATAAGGAATTGGAAGTGGCGAAACACTTCAAATACTTGGGAAGTGAACTGACTGAAGATGGAAGACTAGATTTGTAAATTAGCAGAAGAATAGACTACAAATCGGGAGTGATACCAACAGGTACGGGGACTAGTATGGATCAAGGGTATACCAATTAAGGCTAAAGAAGTTATGTAAAAAGCATATTATGTTCCTATAATGACATATGCAGCAGAAACTTGGACAATGACTAAGAGGGATGAGAGCAGAGTACAAGCAGCTGAGATGAGATTCCTGAGAAATATTGTCCAGAAAACGAGGAGGAACAGAGTGAGAAATGAAGATATACGGAAAGAACTGGGAGTAGAGAAACTAAATGACAAACTGGAGCAAAACAGATTGAGATGGTTTGGACATGTCAAACGGATGAATGAAGTAAGGCTACCAAGACGAGCACTGGAACATCGGATAACAGGGAAGAGAGGACGAGGAAGACCAAGAATGCGTTGGATGGACTCGGTGGAGAATAGTATTAGAAAACGGAACCTGGATTGGAACACTGTATCGGAAGAGGAATGGTGGAACGACAGAACAAAGTGGAGAGGAACCATATTTGCCCCCACCCAGTGTCAACTGGAAAAGGAGAAATGAAGATGATGATTGACCAGGTGGAAGGAAAATAAATAAGTCAATTCGGAACCTTCCTATATATTTATCCAAAATAGTTTATTTATGGCGTTATATCAATGTGTGTCGTATTAAAAAGCGTTCATGCGTCATTTGCCAATCTTCGGAGATGTTTTGATTTTCTGTTCAACAGCGGGGTGACCACTGTAAACTATATAACCTACATGTTAACGAATGTACTGAATGCGGGATCGTTTAGAAATCGATTTAAGTTCCGAGGTAAACGTAGTAATTGTTGTCTCTGTGGTGTTTTGACAACCGCATATTTTTAAAAATGTTACAATTCATGTTTTATCACTGGCTTTGTTAATTAACATTCCACCTGCTATTTTAGTGTCACTTGACAGTCTAACAGGCAGCAACACTAATTACGTTAATTGGTTATTTTATTAGTTAGTTAGTTAGTTAGTTGTTATTGCTTTAAGGGGCGGAACAGTGAGGTTCACAAAGATACAATTATACAATCTTTAGATGAATTTATGATTTAAAGGTGGATGCTTAAATGTGATTTTAAGAAATGACTAAAATAATAAAACAAAAAAAACAAAACTAACAATTAGGGCTGATAATAAACAAAAATTACGGAAAACAAACATTCAGAATTTTTTAAAGAACAAGTTCTCTGAGTAAATCTACACTTGAAAATTGAGATTGCTGGCCTTAACCCACTCTCACTTATAAAGCGGATGATGAGATCAGGAATCACCACGCCATCGGCTAATACAAGTTTGAGATTCATCTGGAAACCAAGGTTTCTTCAGCAAGGTCCACACACTCGGTTAAAATGTGGGCCACGATGAATACGGCTCCACAGGTACAAAGTGGGGGGTCTTCCCTCCTCTTTAGCTACGAGTGGGTGGATCTTGCATGATCTATCCTTAGCAATTATGTTCATGTAAAACCATAAGTTTCTCTGACAGTAACGTTTATATGTCCTGTTTTCAGTGCATAACATTATGGCCAGCCTGGTCATGTGCTTCTAGTGGTTTGCGAACCACTGGTTTGGAGAAGCATTCGTTAGTAATGATGTTTACGTATGTGTAATACTTTGAAAGAGCCAAAGGCTAAGTGCCGATAGCCACAGTCCATTTATATTATGATAATTCTTGGTTTTATTAGTCAGTGAAGTAAACACGCACATTAGCAGAAAATATGTGATCCTCTTCATTATCATACAAGCCCCTACAGGCGATAATCTACAGTACGTCATTCTACGAGAGTCGTTCACAAATGACTGAAACGTATCTGGATAAGAGCCAGCTAAATATAATGCTGTTGTTTTCCGGTGAACCACTTCATAACTATCCTCAATATAGGTCATTTGCCTCTAACTTCAAGGTCATATGCCTCATGAACTTCAAGATCATACGCCTCATCGAGAAACTTCTTTATTAGGAATAGTCAATAATACAGTAGTTTTACTTCAACCCAACAATACTCTACTGCTCCACAAATTTCGATCTTCAGCATCTTCCTCGGTTAAGCCTCTGGTAGCCATGCTTAACTTTACACCATCCTTCCGTTGTTCTCTTGGTTTACCCCCTTTCCGTTTGCCTTCAGCTTGCCAATATAACATTAAATTTGGAATTTTACCAATCTGCATCCTTTTCACACGTCCAAACCACTGTAATCTTCTTTCTTCAACCACTTCTAGTTCATTTTTTTTACCTGCATAATTTCTCTGATTCTCGTTTTATCCAATCTTGATTTTCTTGCCGCCCTCCTCCAATAATCCATCTCTGTTACTAATAATGTGTTTGCTTGCTGTCTGTTTAACGTCCAAGTTTCAGCTCCAAATAACAAAACATTTGAGAAAATATGGTAACGTGAGCTTGCATGAAGGGACTTCGTTGAACCGCTTACGACCCAGGAGCTTCTTTAGTAGTCCAAAGCGATAGAAACTGAAGTCTGTTCGCCGAGTCGAGATAGTGGAAGTAAACACAGTTGTGCACGTGATTGCAGGGCTGCCCGCAAGGGGTGCATAGAGCTGTGTCTGTTGAACGTACGCCAACTTCAGGGCTGTGTACAGCCTACAAGTGAAGCGGGGTGACTTATCGGTTACATGCTACAGCGCGGTTTATTTATTGTTCGTTATTGTATTTATATAATTAATTAATTAATTAATTAGTTCTTAACTGCTTATGACAGGCAACAGTATACAGTGCAGCACAGCACTAAGTGCAGCAAGTCTTGGATTTTCTAGGGCTACGGCATGACTAATGATCTCGGAGCTTCTTGGCTACCCCTGTCCCTCAGAGCCGATGTCGTGAACTGAGCGTGTTTCCTTGTGCAGGCAGTCATGTGACCACGTGCAAGTATTTACGCGCACTATCTCGACTCGGCGAACTGACTTTAGTGGTGGACGTCCTTGACCGGCCAGATAGATGCTCATGTTGCTCATCTGCCCTGCCAGCTTAGAGGGCAGTACACAAACATGTTTCATGACATGACATTACAAATGCCTAATCGTAGTCACATACGAGGCACTCCCCCATCATTTCACTGTTTACATTGGTTCCAGGTGCGTTTGGTGTATTCCTCGGAATACACGTTCAGTTAGAGTAAGCTCTTGCTGCTCTTTGCTTTTTTCAATTAGCCTCATTTATTTAATTTCCCTGCTTGCAGACACCATCGGCGACCCTCTGTATTCTATTTGCTCCGTACACGCGCTTATGTTGTTTTTTGGTCTGTTCTAGAAGTGTATCATCTATGGAATCTACCTAGCAGCATCTTGCGGCTACCCGCTGAAGTTCTTCAAACTCCTCGAGTCAATAGGATTTACACACCAATCCACCAGGCGTCGTCTTCGCCGTCAGCTAACATCTCCTTGAAGACACTGCTCCATTAAGAATAACAATTTTTGTATACAGTTTTTTATTGTTCTTATGTTTCCCATTCTGCTATATTCTCTTTTGTACCCTTCCCCTTCTTTCTTGCCCACCCAGCTACCAAGTACGCTCGCCCTTTTGCTCTCACTTCTTATCGAGTTGTCAACGTGTGAGTTCGGCCTTTCTCAGAGGCTACCTCCTCTCAACCGAGGTACAATTTTAAATCACCGCCATGTTGTGGTATCGGATGTATGCTAACGGCTACCAGGGGCCATCAACCTTCAGCGGCTATGAAAAAGCTAAGTACAAATCTTCAATGATTTTAAACACATTTCAATGGTTTTAATCTACCGCTGAATGCTTTTATTCGAAATTTATAGACATTGTGGGGAATTACGCACTATTGTGCAATAACCGTCTTCGTGGGATTTTCTTTGTCATGTTTTAGCTAACCAAGTTTTCTTGAAAACATGAAATTTAGTACTTCTTGTACGAAATAAAGGGGATAACTTCCTCACACCGTGGGATTTATGCAAATACTCATAGCTGTCTATAAACTTCGCTTTTTTCACCGTGGGATTCTTACCGCTCCATTTAACTGTCTACAATTCGGGAATTTTCCATTTAAATAAATTTCAAACCGCAAAGAACTATGCTCAATACTGTCAAATTGCTGGAACTTCAAGTTAAATAGAACCATTAACTGCAACCCAGCGTTCGACAAGGTTGTCTAATACCTTCCTGCCACCTACCGTAATCAGATGTAAGCCGATGATAGTCTGCGGATTTACGTTGCGGAATATATCATAATCGGTCCGCAAGGGAAAGGCAATAACGAGGAATATTCAGAAAAAGACATACCAAGGTTTATTCCTGATGACGCAGACCTCCGCGGGCCCGAGGGCTTGGAGGAGAAGGTAGTGGAGGGAGTCACTGCTGCAGTCCTACTGAGAGCGAAACAAAACCTATTATCGCCACACCAAGTTTAGAGAGTGGAGATCTTACTCGCGATACAATTACAGAAGTAGAGTCCCGTTCCAACGAGCTTCGCTTATCCGACATTCCGTGTTAACCGACATTGTCCCATTGCAGAATTGCATTCCTGGCTGTGAGGCTACTACGACTCAAGATGTGAGTGAACTAACTCACCCTGATATTATTGATTTCGTGAATGCTAACGAAAATGAGGATGAAGAACGAGGTATTGCAGAACAAAAGGATAAAACAATGTCTCACAGTGAAGGATACAGTACATTGGATATGGCATTTTTTTCCCCAGAATTCTTATTTACTAGCATTACCCGTCGTGGCTTCGCTGCGAATATTCTAGTTGTAAAGAGTACACTTAGCAAAATCTCAATCATGAATGCTATGACTGATTTATCCTTGGTATGAATGATCAGACTTTATCAATTCAGCTACTGGTGCAGTGGTTAGGGGTTTTTCATTCCCTCATAGGTATATCAGAGCGAAGTTAGTTTTCTGGGAATATCACAGACACTGTTAATCTAAGGGCCTTTAAATGTGGTTTTCGGAGACCCTTTATAGTCGGGTGAAAAAGACCTTTCGTACCACACTTACACGTGAAAATTGCGTGAAAAAAATCTAGAGTGCCCCTTCACCCCCTTAAGCGCATTATACTGTATGTATTGATGAATTTTACAGCTTAATTTGGTTCAGTGATAACCTTATAACCGTCTGGAAACTTTCACAGTAATGTAATAATTGGAATTGCATTGCATCTTACAGAAATAGATGGACCTGTGAGATTCTGTTACCATGGTTACCGTGTTGCATTCTTTCATTATTTCACTGTAAATATACATGTTTTAAGGTATTTATTTTATTGTGATGCATTTAAAGAGTAAGTGAGTGCTTTTCGCTTACGCATTGGGATATGCTGAACCTGTACGTACCCCATATGTGTAGGTTGGTGTTAATGGGACCTTATTTTCGGTACAAAACTGGAATGGGACCTTAGCAGAATAATATAGGGAGGGATTGGTAAACAATTGATCTACAGTATTTATCATTAGTTTTACATCTCTGAATGAAATAAAATATTAGTCACTTTTCATAAAACGTTCACTTAAAGAGTTCACCAGAAGTTCTCCACTCATGTTCTGAACCGTTATAATCATTTCTTGCGTATCCATATTCCCCATTAGTGTCTTATAACCTGAAGTTATAAATAGGAATGCTCCCTCACAAGGATCAGGCCCTTCGTTGCTCTTCTTAGCCATATCATTGAGCTCATTTATGAACCCAACCCCGATGACGTCACTGTAGATCGAAACGAGCTTTCTTCTTCAGGTGTTTTATGTTCACATTTCCATCATCGTCCATCGCGTTAAAAGCTTGCATCATGCACGAAATAAAGCATTTGGTGTTGTTTTTGAATATCGTTGCATCTAACATCTAACATCTAACATCTAACGTACGTGAAGCAACAACCGAAGGCAAGCACAATAGAGGTGCTGATTTTGTCATTTCAAATGATCTTGTCGACTTCATCGTTATGCTTTCGTCTACCGTTATGCGTTACGGTTACGGCGTGTATGACGTCATCATGTTGTTCAGTGCATATGCACCAAGTCGGAGTTTACTCCTGGGGTCTGGCGTTATGCGATACGGAGACGGCGAGTGCGTGACGTCATGCAGCAGAGTGCACCTCCCGCTCTCCGTTCCCCGCGCGGGAAGCCTAAGTTAATGAGTAATGGAGTCTGTTCGCTCGAAGCCCTCCTGAGCCTTTCTAACATGTGTAGCATTTGTAGCATGCGTCATTTGAAATGATATAAAGTCTAGTCTCTCAGACTGACTGTACCTTTTTCGTCTATGGCGAGAGATCGCAGCAAGAAAACGTGAATTAGCAGGCAAGCAGATATAGTTGACAAGTTCCTTTTCTTAAGTCATTTAGAACGTTTTTGTTCAATACTGCATGTACAATGAATTGATAATTCAGTAAATCGAGTACCGTATAACATGTCATTGTTTTGGTAATAAAGTGTAGCCTACCTATTTGTTTTAGGTCATTTTCAAAGTAATTCTGTATTATCCGACATTTTCGGTGATCCGACGCACTCCAGGTCCAGTTTAGGTCGGATAATCGAGACCCGACTGAACCAAGGAGGGAAGTGAACGATCCTCCGCTATCAATCACATGGACTCGCCCGTATCGCTGTGTGGGGGCGCAGCTCAGGTTTTGCGCCATCAGGTATTAATTGCAGTATTCCCCAATCCTTGTACATTCCAGCACTCGAACAGTACTTCAAATTCAAAGAGACGAACTTAATCCAGAAATTCTGTAAAGGAAAAACCAAAATTTCTGTCATCCCGGACGTTGTGTTTGTTGAGGAAAAATCGAAGAGATTGGGGACCATTATTGGTTGGTTGGTTCCTTTGTTTAGGGGCTGCAACAACGCCGTCATGTAGCTCCGTGTACTTTGGGTGTGTGTAGAATTTGTCTGATAACCGGTGTTAGTTGTGATGACTGTATTAGTGTGTGTTATCTGTGATTCAGGTAAGGACTGCAGACGATATTTTTTCAATTAGTTCCTACTTTTGCTACCAAATGCTACCGTCCACGACACCTAGCTGCTGACGTGGCTACTAAATGTCATCGCAGTCACCACATGGCGGCGAACGTTGGAACTAATAAAGCGTTATCAAACTAACCTACATATTTTAGCTTTCACAAATGGAAGGTTCTTTTTCATGCCATAAATCTATGACATGGGACCGCAGGCTTTACTTCCCCTCCGAAGGAAGGCATACTGAGGGATTTTTAACGTTCTTAAAAAAATCCAAAGTCTTCGGCCGGGTTTGAACCCGCGACCTTGGGCATAGAAGCTCAGTATGCTACCAACTTCTCCACTGAAACCGCTGAATCATTACTGATCAGCTCATTAACAATAGCCATATAAATAACTAGCGGACCTGTGCGAGAACTCCCTCATAATGGGTTGTGTGCGCCCCATGTGTACAGACTACCCGCCCTGCCCTAGTGCTATGCGGGCTTTACGCAAAACAGTTCTGCCAGGGGCTATCGTCTTGTTTATTTGTTTAAAAGCAGTTTATAAACAAATAAATACATTTCCGTTGACTTTTCAACAAATGCAAGATTTTACTCTATTATTGAGACGATTTGGAAGATTTTGGTACAAACCACACCTACTAACTCCCTCTGGTTTAGGAGCTTGAGTTTTGTGAAACATACGCCTTAGCGTATTAATAAAATAGTACTGTCATGCAATTACCTTGAAATCAAAGACTGACTGACGAACTGGAAGGAATCAGTCACCGTGCTTGACAGGACTTGGACTTGACAGTGAAGTATGATGGCGGGGTTATTGGCTGAGAGAAGCTTGCGATCAGTAATACACTTCCGTCATGGCGCTTTAAGCAGCTTTGTGGGTAATTGATAGGGAGATGTAAACAACAGAACAAGTTCAATGCATGGATGAGGACTGCCACGGTGCGTCAACAACTGAGGAGATACTTTATGTAGCCCCGTGTACTTGAGGGGGGACCTACTACAAAATAGTGTATTTTTAGCCTATTTTCAATTTTGAAAAAATAGACTTATGAGATCACCTTTTTTGTCTGTGTGTGTGTGTGATTCATGTGTGTGTGTCCCCCTAATAAAATCTAAACGGCAGGAGCGATTTCAATGAAACTCGGAAAGTTCATAGCACTATTCACGGCGACCTCGACCGTGCGCTTCAAATTTTGTTACGACTCACCAATCCAACATGGCGGCTGTGCGAAATATTTCACCAGCATTCAATATCTCCGAAACTATTACCTATATTACCCTGAGATTTTCTATGGTGATAGAGGGAACTACTATAAGTTCACTTATGTGACTTTTGAAAACCTGGTAACTACAAAACCAACATGGAGGCCAAGCGAATTTGCGACTTTTAAATAGACGTTTCTCGTGATTTGACCAACCAAACGCAATGAAACTTGGTACAGTATATGTTTATATACATTGTAATGCACCGACATCTAACTTCGTTCAATTGTTTACATAATCACAAGATGGCGGATGTGCGAAATATTTCACCGGCATTCTATATCTCTGAAACTATTAGCGGTATCTCCCTAAAATTTTGTACGGAGATAAAGGGCACTACTGGACGTCCATCTATAAGACTTTCAAAAACCAGTTAACCACAAAACGAACATGGCGGCCAAGCGAATTTGAAAATTTTAAATAGACCTTTCTCGCGATTTAATGTTCCAAGCGCACTGAACCCTCATACAGGAAATATTTATACACATTGTAATCCACTGGTATCTAATTTAGTTCAATTGTTTACATAACCTCAAGATGGCGGCAGTGCGAATTTTAAAATTAAGTTTTTATTTCTTGTGATGTAGTCATGCGATCGAAGTGAAAGTTTGAATAATGAACCTACGCAATAATTTTCCTTTAATGGTACATGACTCTATGGCCTATACATTTAACAATCCAACATGGCGACCATCCGAAATATTTAGACGATACTGAATATCTGCGAATCTATTTTAGCAATCAAACTGCATTTTTTAATGTTCATAGGGGCTATGAATTTAAGTTCACCTATAAGACTTTAAATAACCTGGTGATCATAAATCCAACATGGCGGTGACGCGAATTATAAATATTCACATGGACATTTCTCGCAATTTAACCATCCGAGTGCAGTGAAACTTGGTACAGTAAATCCTTATACGAATGTTAATCCACTGGCATCTAATTTATTTCAATTGTTTCCATAACCTCAAGATGGCAGCTGTGAAAAATTTTAAAATCTCCTTGTTTTTTCTTGTGTCCTAATTATGCGATTGAAATTTGAATACTACACGTTCACAATAATCTGCATGTAACAGTACAGAACTCGAGGACCTACATATATAAAATCCAACATGGCGACCATCCGAAATATTTAGTCGGTTCTCAATATCTACGAATCTATTACAGCAATCAAACAGAAATTGTGTATGTTGATAGTGGCAATTAACATAAGTAGGATATATGAAAATAGGCTGTATAGTTCTTCACGGAACTACTTGTTAAAAATTATTTTCTCTGTAATGGTAAACTGTTTGGTGTTGACACTTAACACAGTCTACATACAATACAAATAGAATAGAGAAAAACAATTAAATATTTAGAAAATTGCATCATCATGGATATATATGCACACAAAATGGCGGCTGTATATTGTACTCAAGAATGGGTCTTCCCTAGTAACTTTTAGATATTTTTTTTTCAATGTGGTTCGAGATGGCATGGCGACAAAATGTACTAGAATGATTGAAATATTTCAAGAAGAAATATTATTTTGAGATTTTGTAAATAATGGGTCTAAGAATCTCTCAAATGTTCATAGTATTTAATTTATAATTAATAAACTATAATGAATAGGTTACCATTCTAGTACATTTTGTTGATAACTATTGTAGAAATGTGACTAACAAAAATTCACTGAAATATCTGTGTAAGTTCATGAGTCATTCCCCCTTGATTGTGTGTTGTTACTAATATAGGATTGAGCGAATCCTTCGGACCAAGATTTCTCCGTAGATCCACACACACTCTGTTAAAATGTAGAGCATGGTGAATACGGCTCCACGGGTACAACGTGAGAGGGGGGGGGGGGGGTCGTCCCTTCTCATTAGGTGCGAGTGGGCGGACCTTAATTGGCCTATTTTTCATACGCAAAAAATTACGAGTTTTCTCCGTGTTCGGAGGGAGCTCCGCCTCACTGAGTAGGTCCCTTAATCGCGCTCAGTTCATTGTCAGAGAAGAGGGACAGGATAAGTAAGTTATTTGGATTCCAATAGGGGAAAATTATGAAGGGGTATTAATTATTCCCTTCGGGGATTCGAACCTTAAATGTGCACTGGTTATGACAGACGTAGGAAAACAACTCATAGTAACAGATAGGCTACTGAAGGAACTTCCAAACGTCCATCCATAATAGGCGTCATGGCGAGCTTGTACATTCAAAACAACAAACATAGCGGACGTGCGGGCACATGACGATTCCCGTATTTTTCGTTGGTTTCCACAGTAACATGAATTAACCAGATGCCATAGAGTTACATCACATATCGTTCGTTTGTGCAGGCTTTGTCAGCTGAGTTAGCAGAACTGCAAGAAAGAAAAACAAAAGTTTGATGCTTTTTAGTCGGTTAACACGATTGTACCCAAATGAGATGGGTTATTCCCTAATCATGAAAAAAAATTACATGAGTTAATAAATACATTTGGATGACCAGTTTCGATCGTCAAGCGATCATCATCAGATCCATTACACTTAGGCTATAAAATCAATGTCCGAGAGTATGGCTGCAGAGAGTGACCAAGTTATCTGCTCTCACTAGGACCGCGCAAGACTCAACCAGATAAGTAGCATGTACAATACAATCTGAATTGGCAATTTACAACAACCACATAATCACTCCAAACAAGCTAATTCCCGAGGTCGATCACCACTTCCAGTATCTTAACAAAACATCACATAGATTACAACTAACAAATATTGACGAGTTGTATTATCTTAACTAATATACTGCAACTAAGTAAGTGTACTGTATGTATTGCAAATATTTTCGCCATGCGGATATAGTTTGCAAGGCTGTGCGGGTAGCGGATAAACTGCGGATAATGTTTGGAGAAAATTTGCGGATAGTTTTAGAATACAATCCGAACTTGCTTAATATCATTATTAGGACCCGGATGTTTATGTTTTTTTCATGACAAATGTAAAATGATGATTTAAGCTAATCTCATTCAAATTATGTCATTATGCATAATTAACACTCCGAACAGGAAAGGGTTGCAATTCTGGCTGTATAACATTCATTTTAAACATAGCAGATGACATACAAAGCTTAAGGAAAATACTTTTTCCTCAAATGTCTAAATATGTTGGTTTAGTAATTTATGCTTTATCTAATTGAAAATAATATTGTAATGCCAGTAGATTCAGATAACAAACGTGGGGATGCGGAAAAAGTCATGTGGATGCGGGGTGGATGCGAATAACGTTTTGTTTATCCCATAGCTACTGTCAGAACCCGAACGCGAACCTTCGATCTCGGGAATTGCTGCAGCTCTCCAAAGCAGACGTGCTGAGCGATTTGACGCGTAGAGCTACACCGTGGTGTAGGGAGCATACATGGCCTTCACTTTTGATAATGATGATGATGATGATGATAATTGTAGTTTTAAGGGGCCTAACATCTAGGTTATCGGCCCCTAATGGTGTGGATGATAACGAAAGATGAGATGACAATGAAAACTAAAACTAATTCTAACTACAAACTTACAGACTAGAAGAAGAAATAGTAAATAAAGAAAGGATAGGGCAAATAAAGGACAGGAAGAAAAGAAATGCCCTCAACCCTCGCAGAATGAGGATTGAGGAACTTGGAAGGAAGGAGGGCAGATAGGAAAGGGAAAGAGGAGAGGGCCCGCCCCAAGGGCAGAGGGAAAAGGGAACAAAACGGACCCAGCTCAGGAATCCCTCGGGATCGTTAATTCCCGAACTCACCAGCCGTGAGCCCCTGAGGGTGTAGCATTTTCCAGAGTGCACCAGAAGTGGTGGGGCTACATACACCCTGTCTCCTTGAGGGCCTTGAGCAGAAGGCAGGAGATAACATGAAAAAAAAAGAAGGCTGACCCCTCGCAGAAGGAGGGTATCAGGAAAGATGAGACAAGGGCCAATTAAGGCGGGAAAGTGAAACACTCCCTAGGCCTCGGATACCCTAACACCGTCGGGGTCGGAAAAGAACAAGAGTTGAGCAAGGGAGGTCGACAGGAAAGAAGACGGAGAGGAGCCCAGCACAAGTAAGTGGAAGCAATGCCCGACTCGGCTGGGGTCCCGTGGTCGCCAACCCACGTCCCACTAGATGTGAGCCCCTGGGGCAGGCCTTCACATTTATTTGGAAAATAGGTTGAGCATATAAACTTAAGGCCAGTCACCCCATTACTGACCATCAGATGTACAGTATGTAATTCAGGACCTCAGGCAATCATGACTACGCTGGTCGCGGTGTAATGCAGCATGAAGCAGTTAATTCATAGAAGGGCACGAAAAGGTAACATAAGCAAATTAAGAAATTAAATGCATAATTCAAATGCCAGAGAGGTGACGCGATTATCATGCACTAAAAGAAGAGAAATCGTCATGTAATTCTTGTACTTTGTCTGCGATTATCCTTGTTTGACTTGCGAGGACAGAAGGAGAAAAACACTTGTGGTTATTGCAACATGGTGCAATGGTTGTCCTTACTCTCACCTGCGGTAGCAAGGAGACCAATAGATGTACAGATAGCGAGGATGATGATTATGATTATGGGTGTTGATTTAAGGGCCGAACAAGCGAGGTTATCTGCCGCTAGTAGCACAGAAATGTGTGCCTAAATAAGCAATCTGCTTCATATAAACGAAACAAAGATCTGCAGGAACCTGGAGGGACGGAAAGAGACTCAACCCTCCAAGTGCTGTCGTCTAACTACGAGGTGATTCGGTGTCGTGCCTGATGCGACCCACTAATTTGCCATCGTGCCACTAGCGACCTAAGAACTGATGAATCGGTGGGATCTGGGAATTTCAAACACATCTGTCTCTGCAAAAAATCCGCTTGGATTAGGTTAGGCGGCGTAAAAATTGAAAAGCTTATTTTCAAAGTGATGCAAATCCAAAATTGACAGTTTTTCAGTTTTTTCTTTCATAAGCAAGTTTACGGGTTCTCTCAACGTATAGCAAAGGTTTTAAGTCCCAATACGTCGTATTGTGCCCGTTTAGACCGGAGTCCGCACGACCACATATGCATTTTACCAATAATCAGTCAGCACGAGAGTCAAAATATCCCGGAGCGCCAGATGGGTTAAAGCAAATCGCAAAAACAACATCAAATGAAAAAAAATGCTTTACTGATTTTTGGCTCAATGCAACAATAAGGATAGAAGGAGATTCAATTGGGTATAACACATCCTGTAAAATTATCTCAGTTTATTTTGAATTTAAAATTGACTGCAAAGATGTTCAAAGCAGCATCATTCACGTGTGGCGACCCACACTCCTATTTACACAATATACAGAAATTTTCCAAACACATTTGACAATTATTTTTTGGAAACACAAGTCTGATTGTTAGTCCTGTAGACTGTGTTCCAAAATTATTTATGATTAAATCCAGTTCAAATTTAATTGTCTCTACTGGAAATATCGTAGTTCACTGTTTGAATTTTTACATAATATTAACACTCGTAGAATAAATGTTCATAGAATTTTTAACTTTCACTTATTTTTCCAGTTTCAAAAATATTGTCGAAAAAATATTGTTATCATTGAAGCAACACAAATTATTTACACATATTAATAACATCTGAAAAGTATTTGACCTTGAGCATAGCATCGAAGAAACTGTGCGAAGCACAACAAAAATTAATTGTTCTTCTGACATTAAACATTTCGAGAAGTGACTCGATTATGAACTTCAAGTTCCTCACAATATATATGATTTCTGAATCATCAACTTGATCAATAAATGGTTGAACCATTCAACTATTTGATTTTCCACTTGGAATCATTATTTTGAAAAATATTTATATTCATGGCCATTTTAGCAATTTTCACAACTTGCAATTCTTCGACAGAATGCGGAAATAAGAATTGTAGCTTCATAATAAATTCATTTAGTTCATGGCACTAGGATTGAAAATATCCTTCAAATTATTCGTGGTTAAAGAATTATTTTTAATTGGCAGTGGCCCATTCTATTATTTGTGTAAGAACACAATATTACAACAACAACAACGGCAAAGGTCTTCCTCTGAAGAAGAATAAACTACTATCATGACAAATCCGGGTTCTAGCAAAATCAAGGTCTAAATGGAATCCGTAAACAAGGTTGAAATAAGAACTGATGGTTTCTAAGAAATAACCTTCGGGTCATTCATACGACGAAATGTGTAGTTCCAATACTCCTTCTATACTGTAAACCTGAGCCATCGAACCTGCTATTTGATTGATGCTCGAAAAAACCTCCTCATTCCTGCGACTTAAACATGCGCACCTGGGAATGGCATTTCAACTACTCCACACATATAAATTTTCTTCCCAAAATTTATACAATAAATCAAGCCTCTGCTTGTTATCAACACTGGAAGATTAATAAACTTACAAGTTTATTTTATTTTACCATTCAGTTCAACCCGTGAAATTACCATACTTATGAAAATCTTTATTTCACTTTCGAGTGTATTTACGTCATGATTTTATATAAATACAAAAATATCCTATTTGATACAAATATCATTTGCTTCCCGTTTCATGCCTCTCTGTGTTATCTGAAAAATATACTTTGCTCAATGCAAATATCAACTGTTCAACCAGAACTGTAATGTTGGTTGAATGCGGGCTTGCGCTAACCACTCTCCTTCGGAAAATCTCCTGTTCCAAACTAGAAATGATTAAACTACTTCATTGGCTCTTTCTCAATACATATGATTATTATAAATTATAATATCCAAGAATTATTTAGAAAAATTATGAAAATTATTATTATTAGTGGATTATTATTATTATTATTAGTTATATTATTTTAAATATGTTTAATTATCATCTCATTAAGTGAGAATCCACATGTTCGAACCTTCGAATATGGAAAAAATATCCATTCCTCAACAAAAAATAATTATTAACTTTTACAGCTACATCGGCTGATTACCGTGATTTCCCAAAAATATGAAATATTCAAATAAATGCTCGAAATGCTCGGTCATCGATCCTAAACTGTTCTGAGTGCTGAAAATACTCAGAATAACTCTAATAAGTCTTGCGTAAATCATTGCAAGATTTAAATACGAAGAAAAATAAATAAATAAATGTGTTGGTCATCTGCAGAAAAATAGTTTGTTCCAATTAGCTAGGCATAATATAATTCAAATGTGGCTTACATTTCTTGATGGTCTTGAAGCGTAGTAAACCTGGTCTGTACCAGATTTATCCATAGACATGCCCTATCGGTCAAGCACGTATAATCCTTGTATCGGCCGCCATTATATACCCACAATCCGTCTAGTCAGACATAGTGGTAGTATCTCTTGACGTTTGAATTAACTGCTGTTCCATTTTAATATGGGCTTCTATCAAAGCCATAACAGTTTGTTTAAATGGGGTCAGATCTAAGTGATCTATTCTTAGATATGTCAGTTGTAACATAACTCACGGTAATCTTATCAATACAAGAAGACACTGACAGTCTAACTAATCAACGGCTGTTCTGAAGATCGTTCCCTGGGCATGGTTTAACACCATCTACCATGCGCTAAGCAACCTGTAGTTTCCCTTGCGTAGACTAATGAACACCACCGTGATAGACTGGTCTTCAGTGTACTGATAGATCGAAGTGGTTAACAAGTTACCAATATGAAAACTGACTGAAATGGACTTAAACATCCAAGTATTAGGTTATTACTGGACTGTGACAAAGTACTAATTCTAGACAAAGTCTAGCATATGACCATGTAGAAACATAAATATTTCCACTAATGTCTGTAGAAAAAAAAAATTCAATCACCTCAGTGATTCTCCTCGCCGGAAACTTACTAAGTTCCACTTCGTAGCGCAGCACTTTTGTGACTATCACAACTTTGAAAATTACTTCTGCGTAGATCCGGCAACCATGTGCCTTGGCTCAGCGTAGCAGCAACTTGCTCGGCAAGTGCTTGTGTTGAAGTGAGCTAACCATGCCTGCGCCAGCCGGCTTTTATTCAAAACTGTCAGGGTCACGCGTCATCACGCTGATATATGGAAATCCTCATATCTCTGGTATCCCTGATCCGATTTACTTGATACTAATTGCATTCTCATTCATTTGGCCGTGCCAGTAATCTGATCCAAGTCTCACGTCTCTACTCCATGGTTAACTATTTAATCAATAAATAGCCTCGACCTCTGCTATTACTCGCTACGTCACTTGACATGCAAGTATCGGTAAATTCTTTCCAATTGCTTCGAGAAGCAATGTAGCGCGATATTCAAATATCTCAACTTTCAAAAGCGGCTGTAGCCTTTCCCTTGATATCTAGGTGTCTGAATCTTGGAATACCCATTCCTAGAGTTGGGCACAGTATATCCCATATTAACAGAGAGCTAAGAACTGAGTTTATTTCAAAAGTGATGTAACTCAAGCGGGTATTTTTTTCCAGTGTGTCTTATATCCATTTTGACCCATCCGATGGTTCTCTGGACATCACGTGATTTCACGTGATAAATCGAGGTAATGGCTAACTTTGAAGAATATGTAGAGCATCAGTTTGTGTTTGTTGTGTTTGAACCATTTAAATGTTCATAAATGTCACTCGAAGCGTAGACTATATGAACATATGATTTATTTCCAAGACGTCCTAACTCCAACTTACAGGAGACGATTACCACAATTTCCAATAATAGGAGATTTTTAAAACACAGTTTCAGGATTTGCATAAAAGTAATGAATGAAATTACATTATATCATATCTGAATTTAATTATACGAAGATACAAAAACGCGATTTCTGAAGTTTTGCATTTCATGGATTTACGTCACGTTGGACATAAGCTCTTCAATTCTTCTCTCGAACAATGGGTAGCATTGAGTACTGTAAGCTACTAGCAGGGTCGCTACTGCCACGATTTTTACTGGGTCGCATCCGGCACGGTCGCACTCGACACGTAATAGATTATTCGGAGTCCCGCTGGAATGCTAAGTCTCGCAGTGAGACTATTCGTAAAATAGACATAACAATCGATTTTACGAATAGTCTCGCTGCGAAATGAAATGCTCTATCTGGTAGGAAATGCAAGTTGGTTTTTGATCTTCTGGAAAAAAAATGATGACTTTTTACTTACTTATATTATGTGACTGAAGAACTGTGAAAAATGATTTGGGTAGACTTTTTACCTGTGTCGTTTTTATTATTCATTATTCATCAAAGTTTCTATTATTATATATCACTGCGCTTGTAATGAAATTTGGCACATTTTGTTTATCTTCGAATGTTATTTCAGATGAAGTTGTGCTTGTGTTCAACCTCTAAAATTGACTATCTTTCGAATTTATTTTAAAAAATCTGACTTGTCATCCATTATACTTTTACTGGATACTTGTAAGTAGAAACCTACTATCATCATATTCTCTAAATTTTCCTGAATACATTGATATATAATATGTCATATATAGTTACAAATTTGTATTTATTTCTAGTAGTTCCCTTTATCACCCTACAAAATTTCAGGGTATTATCGGTAATAGTTTCGGAGATATTGAATGCTGGTGAAATATTTCGCACAGCCGCCGTGTTAGGTTGGTGAGACGTATCAAAATTTAAAGGGAACAGTCGGGGTCGTCCGGAATAGTTCTATGAACTTACCGAGTTTCATTGAAATCGCTCCAGCCATTTAGATTTTATTAGGAGGGGGGGGACACACTCACGAATCACACACGCACACACAGTCAGACACACGGACAAAATGTGATCTCATAAGCCTATTTTTTAATAAATCAAAATAGGCTAAAAATCTAGGGTACCCCTTGAACCCCTTAAGCGCATTGATGAATTTTACAGTTTTAGTTGGTTCTGTGATAACCTTATAGCCATTTGCAAACTTTCACAGAAATGTAATAAACAGAGTGGCATTACTTCTAGCAGAAATAGATGGAAAGTTGGATGTCACCTCTTGAGATACTGTTGTCATGGTTACTGGCTTTCATTCCTTCATTTTGTTATTAAATTAAATTAGTTTTCTGGGAATATCTCATAAACTGTTGGTTTTAGAGCCTTGAAATGAAGTTTTCGGGGAACCTTTACGGCTCTATTAGGGCCCCTAGTTTTGTTTCTGACACCAAGGGGCTGAAAATGATCTTTGTCTCGTCGTTGTACGTTGTACGCCATAATAATAATAATATGACAATATAGAGATAGGGATATAATAGACCTTCCGTACCACATCCGCACATGTAAATCGCGTGAAAAATTTCTAGAGTACCCCTTGACACCCTTAAGCGCATTCATTATATGTATTTATGAATTTTACACCTTAATTTGGTTCCGTTATTACCTTATATCCTTTGGCAGACTTTCACAGTAATGTAATAAATGGAATTGCATTGCCTCTTACAGAAATAGATGGACCTCTGAGATTCTGTTGCCATTGTTACCGGCTTGCATTCTTTCATTAGTTTATTAAATGAAATTAGTTTTCTGGGAATATCTCAAAAACAGTTGGTTTTAGAGCTCTAAATGTGGTTTATGGGCCCCAAAGTTTCGTTTCTCACATTGAGGGGCTGAAACTGAGCTTAGTCTCGCCCTTCTACGCCTATTTCAGCATATATTTTAAGGTGGTAGGCCCCCTTTTATGAGAGGTACGGAGAAGAGTTACATCAATGATTAGTGTCGTGCCTCTGATGGATATCTGTACCAAAAGTTACGTTGATCCACCCAGCCGTTTTCGAGTTATAAGGGAACAAAATTGTCCACAGACAGACAGACAGACAGACAGACAAACAAAAAAAATATTTTCGCGCGCATCCGTCATAAAACAGTCTGACACGCGTTAATAACGCAAATTTCCGTAGAAATTCAGAAAAAACAGACAAACTTTCATTTTTATATACTGTAGGTCTATATACTGTAGGGATAAAAACTTAACTAATAAGTGTGTACGTTTTTTAAATTCTATGTTACATATTAGTGAAGGTATGATTTAATTGTTAACTGTGTGCGAAAACTCCCACTCGCGGTGTATGAGTCCCCTTAAGGGGCGGAATAGCAAGGTCATCTGCCCCTATTGGCGAAGAAAGAGTACATAAGTGTGATCATGTATAAAGTGGAGGCGATCCATGTTAGAATGGTTTGTAGTACCACAGTTTATTCTTTCTGTCATGTTTCTCTTTTCTAGAAAAAAAAAGCGATGCCTCGAGTCGGTTGTAGAAGTGCGGTAGGTTGTTTGAAATGAGTATGCGCTCGAGCACACTCCGATGAAGACTATCAGCTGTGTTTACTGTTGCTTACTATGTTCGAGACTGTCCATAACACAGTATCTATTTGAGGCTTTCCGCCCAATTGTATTTTCCTTAGCTAATGCTTCTAAAAATAATTATTCAGCTACTTTATTTCCTTAATTATCAGGGAGTAATTTTAATATCCATGCACATTGTCATCCTATAGTATTTGGTGGAAAGAAGAACTATGGAGTATCCGTGTTGGATTTGTAGATACCAATCACCAGAAGTTGTTTGTTAAGATAGATTCTGATTGACAAGGAAACCATCAGTGTAATAATGTAAACTTTGTGCTTTGTCTTGATAATTAATATAGCTTTTACCGTACCAATTTGGCTACAATGGTATTCAATGAAATGCGGATTGCTATGGCCTGAAAAATTTACAAATCCAACATGGATAATATTTAATTCACTTTTCCTTTTTTGACTGGCTGCGTGTCACAGCGATAACGTTCTCGCTTGCTGGGCAAATGCGAGGGAGCCGTATTAGTAAATTTACTGACACGTTAAAGATCCTCTTCGTCAGGCGCGTATGTACACTTTTTTTCGCAGGGGGCGGCGGGGGGGGGGGGGGGGGGGGAGCGGAAGGGGGGGGGGGAGATTGAATATACTGGAAAATTGTGAGTATTCTCAGGGGATTGTCACCGCAAAATACCCAGAAATATCAACCAATATCTTTAAGCATATACGGTAACTTTGTGTATTTATTTTAGATAATATTCGAAGTTTATATAGCCTACAATTAGGCTATTACTGGCAATACAAAAAAAGTTGTAAAATACAACACACAAATAAAATTTTATACCTAATGAATTTTCTATTATGATCTATGGAGTATGAATGGCAAATAACTAAATATTTGTCAATTTACTGAGCAGAAAGGTAAACAGTTTTATTTTTTTAAATTTTTATTACAAGTTGATAATTTATTTCTCAGAATAATTCACAGTTTTGCCTCACAAGGCTGAGTGTACCCCGTTCCAGCACTCAGACTGGAATTAAAATTTCTAGGCAGGGCCGGGAGTCGAATTCGTACCTCCGGGGCACAAGCCAAGAATGCTAATCATTACACCACGAGTTAGTATAATTTCAATCTTAATATTGTTTATAACTTAGCCAATAAGTAAAGATTAGGGTACAACCAAATTTACAATTATGTTATGCTCTTATCAAAGCATCACTTTCTTAATTTTTATTGGCTGTTTTCGGGGAATGTGGGGTGTGGCTGGAACCCCCTCAGCACCCCTCTTATATACGTCCCTGCTCTTCAGGACAACATTCCGGCACCCCAGCGTCTGTAAAAGCCAGAGTAGTTAAAAGGGACGTAAAAACAGTAACATTATTAATTAATTAATTCACTTTTGCACTGGATGTTTTAGGATGAGGATGAGCATATTTATCAAAACAACTGCTTGTTTTATTACGATAACAGACGAAATTAGAAAACGCAGAGCCAAATTTTACACTCACATCCACAGGATGGCCACTTCCAGAATGCAAAAAAAAACAAAAAAAAAACTAGTTGGTATCATAACACAGAGTAAATGCGGCACAGAATGGAACAGAGAGACTTACAAGTAATCAATATAGAAAATTTCGAAGACCGAACTGAGTGCCAGACGAAAATCACGAATGTCAAGTTTGAACCAAGATCATTACGACAACCTGGGAAAAAGTGGACGGATGAGAGAAAGAGGGAGCATTCCGCGAGAATGAAGACATTTTGGGAGGAGCGGAGGAGACACACCTCCAAATGACGTCATGTTATCAACTTTAATCGCTCTCATGTAGGGGAATTTTCGCTTAAATAATAATTAAGGAAGTAAACCTAAGAAGAGGCGAATTCAAGCACCCTCGTAAAGAAATGGTTGTAACATCCATAGTTTCTTAAGACAACAAGGTGGAATTAAGTGCATTTACATCATGCTCACTTATTATATATTTTGTGACCTGATTGTCTATTATTGTAACATCATACGCTAATAATAATACACATCTATTATGTGTGTATAAACTTGGCACGATGGGTGAGTGGTTATTGTGTCGGTCTACCAACTCCTAGCTTGCAGGTTCACTCCTGGACGTAGTAAGTGGTTTTTGAAAGGCGACAAAAATCACGGCACGCATGTCATACGATGTTGGCATGTTAAAGAACCCATTTGAATTCAGTAGGCCGTGTTCATAATGACAAAATTAATCTCGGGTTTTCCGCCAACACAAAAGTTCTTCCTTTCTCTACTAGGAAGCGCTATAGTATCAAGGAGCTTTGATATCTAGCCTCCTTGAATTTCATAGCTTTCCAAGGAACAACAAAATTCGACATGCCAGCAGCCTTTTGGGCGTCAAATAATAAAGCTTGCATCCGGCACCCGAGGCCATACGATATTATTATTATTTATTGTAGGTGTAATAGTAAGAAGGTAACACACTTTTATAACGTTCTTCATAGTGTATTTTATATAACTTAGTATTTGTCATCAAATGTTATAATCCGCTACTTACAAGCTGGAGTTACCTTCTTCCCTTGCAACTGTTACCACTGTGTTGGCCTTAAATCAATTCTGCAACCAAACCCTTCAAATATTCCCAGAGCTGAGAAATATTTGGTTTCGTGGCTTTAGTTTCAGATTTAAAATATTTAGATGGAATGTTAAATCAGTATGTAATGGGGAGGTTAGGTAAAACCACCGTTCATTTTTTGATAGAAGCATGAGACTTGGCACACTTATAGTTTGAACCCTAAACTTTTGATCTGAGATGGTAGCCACTTCCGGAAGTCGCGCCAAGTGCCTATTCTGCAAGGTTGCCGACCCACCCGGAGTGAACTACGAAATCTACGCTTAAGTCGATTACCAATGCCGTTTCTCATTTTCAAAAAACTCGCCAATGTACTTCTTATGGGCCCTCGCCTCTGTAGGGGACCGAGAATCAGATGACACGGCTGATGAAGCGAATTGCAGAAGTGCGCGTGACGTCACACGCTCCTAACCTCTATGCAGCTTGACGCTGGTAAACGAGGCGACGCTACCGCCGTGTATTGTTGCGGTCAGTAATAGAAGAACGGTACCCCATTAATTTTCGTCTTAACCTCCCCACTAATGGGAGGTGTGAATTGTTTGTCCGTAAGCAGAGTTTGATATTCATACCTAACACAGGGGAACCCGCGTATTATGGATGGGGGGGGGGGGGGGGGGGGCTCAGCGGTCTAGCTGTATGCCTCTCACCAAGGCGGTCCGGGTTCGATTCCTGGTCAATGCATGTGAGATTTTCGATGTGAAATGCCATGTCCTGTGGTTCGGATTCCACGTAAAAAGGAGGTCCCGTGGCTTATAATCATAAGATTCACGGTCACGTAAAACTACAATATTCCTTTTGTATTATGGATGCGATGCGACCGAGCAAAATCCATTAATTTAATTAATTTCCGGTTACGTTAACTCAATTGTCAGTCAGAGAAAGATTCTTTTTTTCAAAATCATCAACACCGATTCACAGAAACACTCGCTAGTATAGTCTACTGTATGTATTTTATCATTTCAAATGATCTTGTCGACTTCGCCGTTATGCTTGGGTCTAATGTTATGCGAGACGGAGACGGCGTGTATGACGTCATCATGCTGTTCAGTGCATATGCACCGAGTCTGAGTTTACTGCTGGGGTCTGCCGTTATGCGATACGGAGACAGCGAGTGCGTGACGTCAGACAGGAATACAGGGTGACCTTTAACGAGGTGTACAAGATGTAAGACAAGAATACAGGGTGACTCCTAAAGAGATATACAAGACGTCAGATAAGAATACAGGGTGACTCCTAAAGAGGTGTACAAGATGTCACCCAAGAATACAGGGTGACTCCTAAAGAGGTGTACACAATGTCAGACAGGAATACAGGGTGACTCCTAAAGAGATGTACACGATGTCAGATAAGAATACAGGGTGACCCTTAACAAGGTGTACAAGATGTCAGACAAGAATACAGGGTGGCTCCTAAAGATGTGTACAAGATGTCACACAAGAATACAGGGTGACTCCTAAAGAGATGTACACGATGTCAGATAAGAATACAGGGTGACCCTTAACAAGGTGTACAAGATGTCAGACAAGAATACAGGGTGACTCCTAAAGAGATATACAAGACGTCAGATAAGAATACAGGGTGGCTCCTAAAGATGTGTACAAGATGTCACACAAGAATACAGGGTGACTCCTAAAGAGGTGTACACAATGTCAGACAGGAATACAGGGTGACTCCTAAAGAGGTGTACAAGATGTCACACAAGAATACAGGGTGACTCCTAAAGAGATATACAAGACGTCAGATAAGAATACAAGGTGACTCCTAAAGAGGTGTACAAGATGCCAGATAAGAATACAGGGTGACTCCTAAAGAGATATACAAGATGCCAGATAAGAATACAAGGTGACTATTAAAGAGGTGTACAAGATGGCAGAGAAGAATACAGCGAGACTCGTAAAGAGGTGCACAAGATGTCAGACAAGAATACAGGGTGACTCCTAAAGAGGTGTACAAGATGTCACACAAGAATACAGGGTGACTTCTAAAGAGGTGCACAAGATGTCAGATAAGAATACAGGGTGACTCCTAAAGAGGTGTACACAATGTCAGACAGGAATACAGGGTGACTCCTAAAGAGGTGTACAAGATGTCACACAAGAATACAGGGTGACTCCTAAAGAGATATACAAGACGTCAGATAAGAATACAAGGTGACTCCTAAAGAGGTGTACAAGATGCCAGATAAGAATACAGGGTGACTCCTAAAGAGATATACAAGATGCCAGATAAGAATACAAGGTGACTATTAAAGAGGTGTACAAGATGGCAGAGAAGAATACAGCGAGACTCGTAAAGAGGTGCACAAGATGTCAGACAAGAATACAGGGTGACTCCTAAAGAGGTGTACAAGATGTCACACAAGAATACAGGGTGACTTCTAAAGAGATATGCAAAATGCCAGATAAGAATACAGGGTGCCTCCTAAAGGGGTGAGCAGGATGTCAGAGCAAAATACAGAGTGACATTTAACGAGGTGTACAGTATGTTAGATTCAATTCAAATACAGGGTGACCCTTAACGAGGTTTGCAAGATATCAGATTCAAATAATGGGTGACCCTTAAAGAGTTGTAAAAGATGTCAGACTCAAATACAGGATGACCCTTAAAGAGATGCCCGCGCGGGAAGTCTAAGTTAATGGGTAATGGAGTCTTTCGCTCGAAGCCCTCCTGAGCCTTTCTAACATGTGTAGCATTTCTAGCATGCGTCATTTGAAATGATACAAAGTCTAGTCTCTCAGACTGACTGTATCTTTTTTTACCTTGTTTTCATAAAAACTGTGGATGTTACAACCGCTCCTTTACGAGACACGTCTCTTTTAAGTGTTTTTCACTGAATACATAAAATAATACCCTGCCGTTAATTTTGAATGGTTAGGCAAATTCAGTTTTAAGATAGGAACTCACTTGAATTCCTAACATTATTCGTCAGTTTATATTTGTATGAGAGAGCTGTCAGCTTTGAAAACGAATAAGTAAAAGGTGAAAAACCGCACAGATAATGATTCACTAGAGCCAAGCCTTTCTTTGAGGAAGGTTTCCACAATTGACTGTCAGGGTAAAGATGTGAATAAGTTCAGATATTTCGTTGTACAGTATTTAATGTGCAAATATATGAATTGACGAGATATCGCAACTGGAACTTTAATTCCACCTACTGTGAAAATCTAAGCCTGTACGACATATGAACGCAGTTTAGTTTCTCTCTGTCTGCTGCATTCTGACAAATTTGTGCCTAAAGAGAGAAAAGAATTCTCAAAAATTATTTTTAGCTATAATTTAAAATTAATTTTCTTTATTCTGGCCATTTTAATCATTATATATTTGAATTGCAGCCAATGACAATCATTTGAATGGACATTTGAATCATACCAATATTCATTCACCAAATTGAGGAAATATCAATAAATGCTTGTGTCAAGTTTCAATGCTTGGGATTAATTATACCAAGAAGAAAAGGTGGCTTCAAGGAATATTGTATTACTTTGCTAAGTTCAAATATGGACTACATTATTTCTTTAAGTCTTGTCGTCTAGTCTCCCAGTTTTGTATCTCTCAAATTTCTAAAATAATTGAAAACCATAGGGTAATTCGTCACTGCGTCACAATAACGAAGTTAAATTTTAAAAAGTGCTAAGAAGGGTGTTTTTTTACAATTCGTATGTTAATTTGTGTTAAGAATTAAAACATTTGTCACTTGTCTACACACGAGTTTCAATTAGGCGTATCTACACAGCGTTACTTCATTTTGTGACGAATCTAATCCACAGTACATGAATATTAAGCCGAAAATTTCGGATGTATTCAAATTAGGGTTCAAGTGATAAGCGCGCCAGAGAACCTTTTCAGGGTTAACAATCATCAACATGAAGTTTTTTAGCAAATTACGAATCTGTATTCCATATGTTTTGCATTTTTAGCGCAAATTGAGGTCAGTTATACACTATCAAAACAAAATTGCCAAAGATTGTGTCAAAGACAGTGTAATGGCTCAAGTATGAGATTCATGTCATCGTTGATAAGAAGACAAGCTGTATCCAGCATGCGTTGCAGTGCCAACCAAACAAAGTTTAGGCGTTATAATTGTCTTTGTTGAACTGCTTTTGGATAGGCCTACACAATATTTTTTTCAATTTCCGTTTACTACCTCTGAACTATCGTAAAATGGATTTTCTAATTCAGAAACATTCGTAAGAGCATGTACAACAACTCACCAACACTTCATCGCAATCGGATGAATGGCATATGAACGCATTCGGGATTTTGATGAAACGATTCGTGCGCTGTCACTTATTTGTTGAATCTATTCATGCGCTACCTATTGTAAAATGGATTTACTAAGTCATTCATTTTCGCAGAAGTGTGCACAACAACTCACCAACGTTTCATCGTAATCGGATGAATGGTATATGAACGCATACGGGACTTTGTTGAAACGATTCGCGCACCGTCACTCATTTGTTACAATCTAGTTGTGCGCTACCAAACGTAAATTGATTTACTAAGCCAAAAACCTTCACAGGAGCGTTCACAACAATTCACCAAAGTTTCATTGCAATTGGAGGAATGGTATATGAACGCATATGGGACTTTGCTGAGAAGATTCGCGCGTCCTCACTCATTTGTTAAATCATCACATGCGCTACCTATTGTAAAATATATTTACTAAGGCAGAAATCTTCACGGGAGTGTACACAACAACTCACCAAAGTTTCACCGCAATCGGATGAATGGTATATGAACGCATACGGGATTTTGTTTAAACGATTCCCTCGCCATCACTCATTTGTTGAATCTACTCGTGCGCTACCTATTGTAATATGGATTTACTAAGTCAGAAACCTTACGTGGAGTGTAGACTATACAACAACTCACCAATGTTTCATCGTAATCGGATGATTGGTATATGAACGCATAGGAGTAGTCTACATACAAACTATCACGTAACATTCATTTTTACATAATAGAGATTCAAACAAAAATGGCGGATCATAACAGCTGGAATGTTACAACAACAAAGATGCTCATATCAGAGTGTGAATTGCATGAAATCTTACATAATATGCCTACATTGTGTGCCCAATGGGACACGGCTGACTAGCATCGAACCGGGGTCTTTATCACAAGGAAGACCAGGCCCATGATTCTGCGAAGAATTGAACCATTGATCTCTGAGGGGGGACAGCCACAGGGAACCCGAGGAACAATGAGTTATAACTGTATATAATTATAACAGCATGATTTCACGGCCAGAACGGGAATATTATAGCATTAAAGGTGGATTAAAGCAGAAAATACAAGCCTATGTACGTTTAAGATGCTAAGAGCTCAAGAAATCGGGCCAACTTGACAGTTGACAAATCGTGGTTAACGAGGGGGCGTTACTAGGTGACGCCAAGGAACTATTTTTCGTCGGCACTGGGGGAGCAACCAAAGATTAATGGCTTTGGGAACCACAGTCTTACAAGGCAGAGAAGGGGAGTGGGGGTGGTCGCCCACAGAAATTAATTAATTACGGCCAAATGGAGCAATGAATTGAGATGAAACTTACACCCAGATGCATGTATTCTAGGAAAGATAATTTAGGAGAGTCCACACACCTAAATTAAAGCCTGCATCTAAAAAGGAGCTTATGCACAGACCTAATCCGCGGCAGAGTCAGGATTTGTAATGTAGCAGTAGGGGAAGAACCGGAGTAGCATCATGACGCCATGGAAGGAAGCAATTAATTATAATTAATTGGCCGAAGCAATTGCCGGCACGCGAGTGAATTTGGAACCTCCATGAATAGACGAATAAGGATCACACTTCACTTTGTCGGAAAACGTATTATTTTAAGAAGAGATTCGCTCCTGGAAATCCAGTGAACTACTTTTCATCAGGAAGCTTTATATGGGGGGAAGCTGAAGCAGAGAGTCAGTTCTTCTTGACTCAACTCGTGGGGTGACACGATGTCGGATCACGCAAGAAAGTGCGCGGAATTTATAAAGTATTGACGCTCAAGTGTATTAGCAATGAACAATAAAAAGCGCACCATGCAGCTTAATAACAGTAATTCTGCATCATTTAATACTTAGTCTACAGCAGAAGTATAAGCAACAGTATACGCGAGTATAGAATCAGTACAGCGTAGAGATGTTTTAGGATGATGTTTACAGACAATGAACATAACCACAGGAATTGTTATCATGGGTAACATTACACATACTATTGTAATGAACACTACAGTTACGGGAACCTGGAAGGCATCACAAGTAGTTGTGATGTAGGATTGAACAACTTTGCAGTAGAGGAGACATAAACTGTAGGTGACGGGAGACGAACACACTCACGCAAGATAGACTTTCAAGGAGACCAGCGGTTGTCAGGATCTAGCTGCATCGCATCTCTGAGGTCAGGCGATAGTGGGAATCCGATCAAGGATCCGTGTGTGTTATATTACAGTGATCGTTAAAAGTGTATGTTTATATGGTAAAAGAGTGTGTATTGTGTTAAAGTGAAAATGCCAGTAGTGAAAGATATAATTACCATGTGTAAATTCTATGCAATGTGTCGTGTGTAAAATATCATGATGGCTTAAAGCAAGCATTATGGCGGGCGAATGGCTGTCATGCTGGACTAATCCAGCTAGAATGAAAGTGAGTACAAATTTAATATGTTGATATGATTTGATAGCTCACCATACAGCGAATCATTCCCTCAACGATTAAGAATTAACAGTCATATGTGTACGAGATCACATCTCTCGTATTTTGGTAAAAATATGGCTTTGAGGATGACAAGCTTACGACCATTCAGGCGTAAGACATTGATGAAAGTAACGGTAACGTTAAATAATAATAATAATAATAATAATAATAATAATCTGGGGTCGGTAACAATAATAAATATATTAATCGGCATGTCAGGCCTATAGTACGTGCAAAGTGTGTCATATCTAGTGTAAGAATGATGTGTTATTGTGAAAAGTAAGAAAGAAAGATAAATATCGAGATAAAGAGAACTTTTCAGTGTCATTGAAATGTTAGATAAATGTTTTATTATGGTATATTCTACAGGGTTGTATTTGAGAGCCATTAAGATAGTCAATGTATGCCAGTAAATTTATACTTGGTTTGGAGCTACGTAGAACTTTGGCTTATGAGTAAATGTATAGAGGACGTAAGTGCTTTAAGAATTGAGTCATCTGTAAGAAATATAGTTTGAGCCGCGATCAGCGAGCATGTAACGTAGAATCAAGAGATTTACGTCAAAAAGTTGCGGGGATCATCCGAAAATAGTTCGCGCGTTGTCGAATCTAGTCGGCTAATCTTCGAAGCTACGATATAGTTTTGCCTTAGAGCATACATGTGTATTCGCAACAGAATTGGGACAGAGTCTGTCTGTATCCACTGTTAGCAGAGTTTTCGCCACCAGGGATAACTGCTAGGCACCCTAGGTAGGCCAATATATTAATTGATCTGCCCTTAGAGGTAAGACAAATGGTTCTTCGAATAGGAAACGTGGATTTCCTCTAGTTATATGCATGCCCGTCCAGTGATATAACAATTTGAAACTCAGCTGAGACGCGTGCAATGCCACTGACTACGACCATAGTACGGCGAAGCTATTTGTGATTCATCCCTTGCCTTGAATAATAATTAGGAGCCGATATGAGCCCATTAAATACTCTAAGTGTAGGTATTAAATAATTGGTTTGACTCAATTCGTAATGACACGATCCATTCAGGGTACCTCTAGCACATTTGCACCATTCAGTGAACACATGGCCGTGCAGGAAGTCGGGCGGGGTAGCAGGTATAATCCACTAACCCGGCAGCCATCTTGCATAGGACGGCCCGTGACAAATCCATTGTTCACACGAAAGGAAGTCAATAGACCAGATCCTTTTATTCTAAGATTATAGTGGGACACTGAAGAATCTCGATATTTCGAAAAGTAATTAGGATGTGCTTGATATGATGGTATCAATTAAATTAGATGCACTGTTTCCATACATATGTAATGTTGGAATGAAGTAATCGGATAACATTTGGCCAAGTTATTCTCCGAGGAGAAACTAACTGCACCAAATAAATAGAAGCATTTTTGTAAAGAGTATTTACCCAGTTCATGCTAATTTATTCATACGGGTAGCGTAATTTGAATGATATGACACGTTTGTAACGATAATGTTTTGACCAGACCCAGAAAATCGTTGTATGGTGGAGCTATAAAATATCTATAACTATGTGTATTTTGGATGGGAAAGTGTACCATTTCAGCGTTTGAAACTTATGGGAAAAGAATACGACACGCGCGGAAAGGCAACACTTATTAACAAGGCATAAGCTAATGAATCAATGTTATTTAAAGTAAATGTTCCGTGTAAAAAGGATAAATGTTTAATAATTGCATATTTAATGTCATTTAAATGTAACTTGTGTTTGTTGTGTTGTGATATTCCAATTTGTGTTAAATTGTGCCACGTGAAGAACAATATGGACACTCTCAAATGTCAAAGTGTATCAACAATAGGATGTTTAGGATAGACATGAGTGCGGTGGAGCACCAATCTTGAAGAGAAGAGACTCACAGATAATTTTGATTTTTGTTGTGGGAAGTAAGTGTAAAATTGTTTTTTTTTTGTGTTTTTGTGTTTTGTTTTGCCATGAATTAGTACCATTAAATGTTATACTTAGGAATATGTTGTTTCTTTCAAGTAGAGTAGTCACCTGACAGACTCAAATCCTGAATATGTGGTCGTATAGTGGGTTGAACGCCCCATGCCTCGAAAGACCGTGAGTTAGCTGGGATACGAACACATGTTCCATATGATGACGAATGGGTACAATTGTGCAAATACTGTAAAAACATAAATAAAATTGTACTTAAACATAGCAGAGGATAGAAGTGCTGCACATTTCAAGATATTAGGAAGAATTAGCCTAAATAGTTCAATAAGCAGATAAATACGAGAGTGGTAGTGCATTTCGTATAGTAATTCATCACTTTCAGTTATCAAAAGTTTGATGTTTTTCAGTCAGTCAACACGATTGGGCCCAAATGAGATGGGTCATTCACTAATCCTGAAAAATTTACATGAGATTAATATTTTTTTCAGGATTAGGGACTAACCCATCTCATTTGGGCACAATCATGTTGACCAACTGAAAAGCAACAAACTTTTGTTTACTACGGCAACACTGAAAATGGATTTAAACACCACAACTTTCAGTTATGATAATACAAGCGAGTGTATCTAAACACACGTAATAGAGTGATGTAACAGGGGCAGATGACCTCGTAGTTACGCCTCTTAAATCCTCAATAACTAAACACCCTGTTGTATGGCAATATAAAAGGCTTCAAAGCGGTGAAATGAAATATTCAAAGCGGTGAAATAAAATAGTGAGGTGTGAATGTGCTTAATAACTATGTGTACGGTGCACGGAGTTGGTTAAATAATGAACACTATAGACACATTTGGAGGAAAAACAAACAATTTATTCTAGTTTTTTTTATTAATTTTTATTTTTTTATTTTTATTTTTCAAAAGACTAGAACTCAAATGAATTGTTACGTGCCACCCCCTAGTGGCACTTGTGTTGACTGGATTACGGTGGGGGTACAAAGCACAACACCAATTACTGCTTAAAGAAATAATTAACTTTATTGTGGCCAGAAAATTACACTAATCAGCAAATACAAGCAATTAGGAGCCTTCTCCAGTTTCCTCAAGTCTCTTCCTTATGCGCTCTTGGCCCCTTTCACTTGTCAACAAACCACAGAAGTTAATCCTGCCGCTAATGAGCCTAGTGGCCTTGACAGAACTACATGCAACTTCTTTCTAATGTGCGCCTACTACAGTACTTACGAGCACTTGCTGCGCGCTGTTCACCAGCTGGGAGAAACAATGTCACTGGATTTCGACACCACAATATCTGACACTCAGTGAAAGCACACTTACTCAGAACACGGCAGTCCCCTGTATGTTCCTCACTTCGCCGCTACACTAGGGGTTTCGCAAGTCACCACACTTCTGTCGCTCAGAATAAACGCTCACACTAGCTCGTAAAACACAACCACCCAACTGCTTCACGGGTCACTCTTATATAGCCGGCCGGTGACTCAATAAATGCTTCTAGATCCATCCAGAGTCCACGGCTTCTCGAGGTTTCCAGCGCTGGTCCAGTCACGAATGTTCTGGACTATCCCTTTCACTTCGCAGTCCGTTGCGTAACGCGCATGCAATACACCGAGGGAGCAGCAGTCCAGCCCTGGGGCAGTTTTGACTCATGCAGCGAGCGATGACACAAACTCCCAGCCGTAACACCACCCCCTTCCTAAAAAGGCTGATCGTCCCGATCAATCATTGGTCCGTCTTTGTCCCTCCGTAGGCTGCCAGGCGATCTCGATGCACGATCTTCATCTTCGCCCTCGGGCTCCACTGGATCCTGTAGACGACATCGTTGATCCGTTTCACGACTCGGCACGGGCCCTCCCAGGACTTCTGCAGTTTGGGTGACAGGCCTTTCTTCCGTAATGGGTTGAAGAGCCAGACCAGGTCGTTCTCGTGGAATCCTCCGGCACCCGTCTGCTGGTCGTATCGGGTCTTCATTCGGTCGGTCTCGATCCGCAGTTTCCTCCTCGCGAGCGCGTGCACGTCCTCCAGTTGGTCGACCAGTTCTTGACAATACTGGCTTACCGGGATCGGATCATTCCCAGGTCGGCCGAAGGCAAGATCGACAGGTAGACGGAGCTCCCTCCCAAACATGGCCCGGGCTGGTGTGCACCCGGTGGCTTCATGCACGGCGGCGCGGTAGGCCAGGAGAAATAGTGGAAGATGCTTGTCCCAATCCCTCTGGTGTTCGCTGACGACTATTCGGAGATGGTTCTCGGCGGTGCGATTGAATCGCTCTACCATCCCGTCGGACTGAGGGTGTAGCGGCGTTGTCCTTGTCTTCCGGATCCCCAGCAGCTGGCATAGGTTCTGGAACACCTGCGACTCGAAGTTCCTCCCTTGGTCGGAGTGCAGCTCCAGGGGTACTCCGTACCGGCTGACGAATTCCTTCACCAGGGTCTCTGCGATCGTCGCGGCTTCTTGGTTAGGGAGCGCATACGCCTCCGGCCATTTGGTAAAATAGTCGCTGACGACTAATATGTAGCGGTTCCCTGCCTCGCTTAATGGGAATGGCCCAGCAACATCGATGGCCACTCTCTCCATGGGACCGCCGACGTTGTAGGTCTTCAGTGGACCCCGCCGTCTTCGTCCTGGGCCCTTGCTGGCTGCGCAATCGTGGCACCTCGCGCAGTGGTTCTCCACGTCGGTTCGGCATCCGATCCAGTAGAACCGCTCTCTCAGCTTCTCTAGGGTCTTCTTTATCCCTAGGTGTCCACCAGATGATCCTCCATGGACTTCCTTCAGGACTTCCTCCGTCATAGCCTTTGGAACGAGGACTTGTTCCCGAGATGTCTTCCCGTCGGTGCTCTCCCAGGCGCGGCATATGAGGCCATCCCTTACAATCAGCGAGTCCCACTGCGCCCAGTAGGACTTAAACTTTGGGCTGCAGTCACTCACAATGTTCCACCCGGGTCTGGGGACACAGGCCCTCTTCCATTCGGCTATCAGTCCCAGGTCATCATCTTCTGCTTGTGCCCGCGTGAAAGATTCGCGGCTCCAGTTCCCTTGAAGTTCCACAGTAGTCCTCCGGCACTGTATCCCGGTGTTCTCCTCCCTCCTAGTACAGAAGGTGCAGTCTTCGGGGCACGGTCTTCGTGACAGGGCGTCGGCGTTAGAATGCAGTTGGCCTTTCCTGTGCTGAATCTCAAAGTTGTACTGCTGAAGCCTCTCTAACCACCGCGCGAGTTGACCCTCGGGCTGCTTAAAGTTCAGAAGCCACCGCAGGGATGCATGGTCGGTCCTGATGAGAAATTCTTGCCCGTACAGGTACTTGTGGAAGTGTTCAATGGTCTTCACGATGGCGAGCAGCTCCTTCCTGGTGACGCAGTAGTTCCTTTCTGGCTTTGACAAGGCCTTGCTGAAGTAGGCCACTACTCTCTCCTCGCCGTCCACTACTTGCGACAGGATCCCCCCTATGCCAAAGTCGCTGGCATCGGTATCGACGATGAACCTTGTTCCAGGTCTGGGGTAGGCCAGAATAGGCACGGTACACAGAGCCTGCTTGAGTTGCTCGAAGGCACTGTGGCATTCTGCTGTCCACGTGAAGAGTTGGTCCTTCTCAGTCAGTCGATGTAAAGGTTTGGCGATGTCGGCGAATCCTCTCACGAAGCGACGGTAATAAGTGCAGAGTCCCAGGAAGCTTCGTAGTTGGGACTTGTCCTTCGGAACTGGCCACTCCCTCACAGCTGCGGTCTTCTCTGGGTCGGTGCGCACCCCTTCCTCGGAGACGATATGCCCAAGGTACTGGACCCGCTTCTGGAAGAGCTGACACTTCTTGGGGCTCAACTTCAGCTGGGCAGCCCGTAGCTTCAACAAGATCTCCTTCAGGTTGCTGTAGTGCTCCTCGAAGCTTCTCCCCAGAACGATGACGTCGTCTAGGTAGACCAGGCAGGTCTTCCAGTGTAGCCCCCTCAGAATGGACTCCATTAGCCTTTCGAAGGTCGCAGGGGCGTTGCACAGACCGAATGGCATGACGGTGAACTGCCAGAGCCCGCTGCCCACAGAGAACGCCGTTTTCTCGTGGTCCTTAGGGTGGACCTCCACCTGCCAGTAGCCACTCTTCAAATCCAAGGCGGAGAACCATCTTGACCCTGATATGGTGTCCAGCGTGTCGTCGATCCGGGGTAGAGGGTAGCTGTCCTTCTTCGTGACGTCGTTCACCCGCCTGTAGTCCACGCAGAACCTGGTGGAACCGTCCTTCTTCTTCACAAGCACGACCGGAGAACTCCAAGGACTATGTGATGGCTCGATCACCCCTTGATCCTTCATCTCTTCAACCATCCGGTCGACTTCGGCTTGCTTGGCGAGCGGGACACGTCGGAATGGGGCCCTAATCGGTGCGCTGTCCCCAACGTCGATTCTGTGCTGGACCAAGCTTGTCCTGCCGAAGTCTTTGCTTCCCACGGAGAAGACATCCTGGAATTCGTGTAGCAGGTCCCGAAGTTTGCGTGATTGTTCCTCGTCTAAATGGTCCTGGG
Organism: Meconema thalassinum; assembly: GCA_946902985.2. NCBI lineage: Eukaryota > Metazoa > Arthropoda > Insecta > Orthoptera > Tettigoniidae > Meconema > Meconema thalassinum. The sequence continues at coordinate 403,145,988 of OX336393.1, read as the reverse complement.
ATCCTTGGTACAGCTTCTGTAGTTCTTCTGGCAGTGTGCGTCTTCTTCGGTTGTCCGTCTGCAGGTGTACGTATGTCGTATCTGTGATGCGGGCAATCCAGGTAACGGGCTCGCAGACTCCTAGGTTGGTGTCCCGATGAACCGTAATGTCGTAGTCGTTCAGGTTGGACAGGCGGACGTACGGCCGAGACGTCGTGTTGATGAGAGTCTTGGCAACTAGCAATCCTTTTGTCTGGATGTCCTCATATTTTGGCTCGATGACAGCCGCCACTCCCTCAGCAGCTCCGTCGACAATTACGGCAGCGCTGACCTCCGTCCTGGCGGGAACGATGACGTCTTCTCTCAGCCTTACTCGCCGTGCGGTGATGGACTCGTGCGCAGGTTGCAAAGCAAGTTCCTCACCTCCGAAGTGCAGAGTGTTGGTACTCAGATCCAAGATGATGTTGTTCTGGTCCAGGAAGTCCAGTCCGATGATCACTTCATTTGACACGTCAGCCACAAGCACTGGATGCTTTATCGCCCGTCGGCCAATGACGAACTCCAGTGATGCTTCGCCATGTACCGGTGCGGTCTCTCCGGTCGCGGTTATTAGCTGGAGGTTCCTTTGTGTGGGTTGCACTCTCCACTTCGGGATCACGGTGGGACTGACGATGGTCCTCGATGCTCCCGTGTCGATTAGCATGGGCCAGCTCTCTCCGTTGACGACTCCGTCGACCATCAGGCTGCTATTATCCCTCCGTAACTGCGTCACACGAACTTGGTCTGCCGGGGCTTGACGACTGTCACAAGCCAACCTTTGCCCCCCAAGGCTGGCTAATACTCGTTTCCCTGGGTCGCGCGGTTTTCAGACAACTGATTTCCCGTCGGATACCCTCGGCGGCGGCGATCACCGCAGTCCTTGCTCAGGTGGCCTTTCTTACCGCAGGTCCAGCAGGTCGGTAGTCCTCTTCCGGGCCGCCTCTCCGGTTGCCTTCCGGCTGTGTCGTTGCTGGTGGTGCCGCGACTATCGAAGAAACGGCTTAGCGCCTCCATTAATTCGTCGGCCAGGGGCTTGGTCTCGTTGGTTTTTACTGGTTTGTCGACGTCCACTTGACGCACCCGCGCGTGCATTCTGGATGCCTGTTTTGCCGTCTCGAACTCAAGTGCGTGGCTCAGCGCATCTGCCAGGGTCTTATTGCGCGCGAGACGCAGCGCCTGTTGAGTGTCCGAGTCCCGTAGCCCGTCGGTGAAAGTCTGCGTCGCTATCTGCTCCAGAAAGTCGGCCGGCGCTGTTGGGTAGGCGAGCCTTACGAGGCGTGCGATGTCCATCTCGAACTCCTGCAGGGTTTCCGCGTTCTTCAGTACCCGGGTCCGGAGCTGCATCTGATAGGCCTGCTGAAGATGGCTATCTCCATATCGGGACTCCATTTGGGCGATCAGGGAAGCGTAGTCCTGGGATCCAGTCGGGATGGCCTGAAGGACGTTAAGGGCGTCACCTCTCAGCGCTACAATGAGAGCTGTAGCCTTTTCTGTGTTGTTCCAGTTATTTATGGAACAGGCCGCCTCGAACTGACGTAAGTAGGTGCTCCACGGGACCTTTCCGTCGAAGGTTGGGGGCGTCACTCTGCTCTGTCCCGTTCCTGATGTCCCCGGTGTACCTGTGGGCGGGCGTCGGCGCAGCTCGGCAACTTCCTCTTGAAGAGCGTTGAATTTCTCTTCCACCCCCGTGAGTGGGCGTTGGCGCAGTTCGGCAACTTCCTCTTGTAGGGCTTTGACTCTCTCATCCACCCCGGTCGGCGGGCGTCGGCGCAGCTCGGCGACTTCCTCTTGTAGGGCTTTGAATCTATCTTCCATCCCTGTCGGCGGGAGTCGGCGCAGCTCAGCAAATTCCTTTTGTAGAGCGTTGAATCTCTTTTCCACCCCCATCAGCGGTCGTTGGCACAGCTCGGCAACTTCCACTTGCAAGGCGTTGAATTTCTCCTCCACCCCCATCAGCGGGCGTTGGCGCAGCTCGGCAACTTCCACTTGCAAGGTGTTGAACTTCTCCTCCACTGCTGCGACTTCCTCACGTAGGCCCTGTTCTAATTTCCTTTGGCTCTCCTCTAATTTCGTCAGCAGACACTCTTCCAGATTTTTCTGGCCATCCAGAAATTTGGCTGTTAGGTCCTCTGCTAACTTATTCTGGCCGTCCTTCAGGTCCTCGGCTAACTTCTTCTGGCCGTCCTCCATCTTCTTCTGGCCGTCCTCCATCTTCTTCTGGCCGTCTTCCATCTTCTTCAGGTCATCCTTCAGGTCCTTGGCTAATTTCTTCTGGCCGTCTTCCATCTTCTTCTGACCGTCTTCCATCTTCTTCAGGTCATCCTTCAGGTCCTTGGCTAATTTCTTCTGGCCGTCTTCCATGCCAGTTAACTTTTCTAGCAATGCTGCCAATTTCTCCTCCATTTTAGTTGTTTGTCTTGTAAAGGGTATGCACTCACAGGAAAATTAGAGAAAATGACCTGCTCGGGTTTTGAAACCAGGACCGTCAGGTGTTGTGCTTGAGTTCGTAATCCGGCTTCTGACACCAGTTGTTACGTGCCACCCCCTAGTGGCACTTGTGTTGACTGGATTACGGTGGGGGTACAAAGCACAACACCAATTACTGCTTAAAGAAATAATTAACTTTATTGTGGCCAGAAAATTACACTAATCAGCAAATACAAGCAATTAGGAGCCTTCTCCAGTTTCCTCAAGTCTCTTCCTTATGCGCTCTTGGCCCCTTTCACTTGTCAACAAACCACAGAAGTTAATCCTGCCGCTAATGAGCCTAGTGGCCTTGACAGAACTACATGCAACTTCTTTCTAATGTGCGCCTACTACAGTACTTACGAGCACTTGCTGCGCGCTGTTCACCAGCTGGGAGAAACAATGTCACTGGATTTCGACACCACAATATCTGACACTCAGTGAAAGCACACTTACTCAGAACACGGCAGTCCCCTGTATGTTCCTCACTTCGCCGCTACACTAGGGGTTTCGCAAGTCACCACACTTCTGTCGCTCAGAATAAACGCTCACACTAGCTCGTAAAACACAACCACCCAACTGCTTCACGGGTCACTCTTATATAGCCGGCCGGTGACTCAATAAATGCTTCTAGATCCATCCAGAGTCCACGGCTTCTCGAGGTTTCCAGCGCTGGTCCAGTCACGAATGTTCTGGACTATCCCTTTCACTTCGCAGTCCGTTGCGTAACGCGCATGCAATACACCGAGGGAGCAGCAGTCCAGCCCTGGGGCAGTTTTGACTCATGCGGCGAGCGATGACACAAACTCACAGCCGTAACAGAATTATATTTTCTGTGTTTAATACCTAACCTAACATTAACTTCATATATTCTCTATGACTTTCACCGACAGTAGTGGCTACGCTGGCTAAAGCTCAGCATTAGGTCATGGGGCCAAGCTCTTTGCTGACTCAGTAGACGCGTGGGTTCGAGCCCCACCGTCGGCCGTCCTTGAAATGGTTTTCCGTGGTTTCCCATTTTCAACACCAGGCAAATGCTGGGACGGTAGCTTCTGACAGGCCACGGCCACTTCCTTCCACGTCCTTGCCCAGTTTCATTCACCATCATTCATTTCATCTCTCATTAACTCCTCTCATGAGGTTGGCATCAGGAAGGGCATCCGGCCGTAAAAATCATTGCCACAAAGACTTCCATCGCATCTCATCCCCGACCCCGTTGGAAAAACGGGAATAATAAGGGGTAGACATACATACATACATTCTCTATGACTTTCATAGTCACTAACTCGTGATACTTATGTTGTCCCCAAGTATAAGCAGAGCATTGTTTCCATGATTTCAGGACTTCAACCAATCAAGCTCGAGAAGGGACTTCTTTATCCTGTATCTAATGAAACATTTATACCGTATTTAAGATGTATTAATTTCTGTGGAACTATTTAAATTAATTTTGAAGTAAATATTAGAAAAAAATATCTTATTACCAACATTTCGTTGGTATCTAGTCCTATTTTAGGTTGAGAATAACACATTTCGCACAATAACTTTATTTCGCTATTTCAATATAGGAGAAAATAGCATATTTGGATTAAATATATCGTTGTGATAACAAATATATGATTGCTGAAATATTTCGCGGATATCGTTAAAACCAAAAATTCGGGAATCTATCAATAACTAACTAACATGATGATATAACCAAGTGTTTCCTTGCCGAAGTGAGTAGAACGCAGGTCTTCGGTACAAAGAGCCACGGGATTGAATCCCATCCCGAGCGCATTTTGTTTACGTCCTATACGTTTTTATAAACAACTAGCAACCCACTCCGGCTTCGACCGGGAACAGTTATGAATGCAATTCGTGATTAGCGCTTTTATTCGATGTCAATAAACTACGACCTATAACCGTTTTACGTCTCGGCATGGTGGGTTAAAATCACTGACTGGACTATTAATTTATTATATTATCATGGAGATACATGTGCAACGAATTCTTGTCAGACGTAATTTAGGAATGGCGAGGTGCATGAAACACAAATCCCCCGTATATAGGCTGAAACTGGGGTGATAGGCTCGTCCCTAGCTAGCTCATAATCTGTTGCCTCAGTAATTGAATGGAGACTGTCGGAAGAAATGAAAACGTGAAAACACTTATATTGGGCGATGTATTGGAGATAGAGATATGCTCTCCCGGACTCTTTTGTAGAACATTTCATGCTTTACAATTCTTACTCTCATAGTATACTGATATTTTTAACGGTTTGCCCAGCGTAAGCTTAAAAAGCGCACGTACGCCAAGTTTTCTTTCGATTTTTTCACTGAAATCGTTACTGCTTGGGTTCCTTTGATCATACATAAATTATTTTCTACAGAAACCTTCCTCGGTATATCCTTTATAGAATGGTGAAAACCGCATCAAAATCCATCCAGTGGTTCTCTAGATTACCCGTGACATCCAAGAATCGAGGAATTTGTTTTATACTAAGTAGAGATAGATGTTTTCCAGCAATACTATTCAAGATTGTATAACCTTTATCTTTTGAAGTATTTTTACGCATTATATCATTCTTTGTGGTTGGCTGGAAACATTAACTCGTGACATTCAACGACATCCTATATACGTTTCCTTCATACAGTATGTTTAATACAAGGTTATTTGATTCATAATATTACGTTTTTATTATTCCTTTTTGTGTCCATTCAATTATTTTTAATTAATGAATTTCTGTAAGGATATCCATTTTCGTTTGGGTTCTTTGTTGATATAGTTTTCTAAGATATTCTCACGCTGAAGAAGTTATCAATGTAATAACGAAACATGTACGTTCGTTTTAATTAGTAAACTACCTTTCAGTGTCGCCTCCCTAGCGTAGCGGTCAGCGTGGTTAGCTGCCGCCCCGGAGGTCCTGGGTTCGATTCCCGGCCACGAAATTTGAAAAGTGGTATGTGGACTGGAATGGGGTCTGCTCAGCCTCGGGTGGTCCAAATGAGTAGAGGGGGTTCGATTCCCACCTTAGCCCTCCTCGAAGTGGTTTTCCGTGGTTTCCCAGTTCGTCTTCGTGCAAATGCCGGGATGGTCCCTACTGTAAGGCCACGGCCACCTCCTTCCCTCTTCCTTGCCTATTCCCCCTAATCTTCCCCTCCCTTCCCGCATGAGGTCCCTGTTCGCTTTGCAGGTGAGGCCGCCTGGACGCGGTGCTGGTCACACCTCCCCAGTTGTTTCCACTCGGATCAGATGTTCCCAGCTCTAGGACACTGCCCGTAGAGGTGGTATAGGTGAGTTTCCTCGCTGAGTCCGTGGAAGCCACCAACCTGGAGGGTAAATTCGATTTAAAAAAAAAGACTACCTTCTAGTTTTTGACAAGCCGAATCTTATAATAACTTATAGATAATACTTCAAATGTTCCATTTACTTGGCTGGGTGACTGGGTGATGTAATATTTCTTTGGCATACTGGTATTGCCCCGTGTGCTCTGCGCGTGTATATATAGTTTGTCTGAGAACTTGTGTTATTTGGTGTCTGTATTTGTATGTGTGACTCTGTAATTGAGGCATGGATTGGGTAGGAGGCGGCCATGGTCTTAAGTTATTAACGATCAAGGCATTTTCCTGAAGAGGAATTGAGGAACTATGGATAACCACTTCCAGGATGGCTGAGGTGGGAATCGAACCTGGCTCTTCTCAGTTTTGCCTCACAAGGCTGAGAGCACACAGTTCCAGCCCTCAAACAAGAATTAAATTTGCTGTTAGAGCCGGGTATCAAAACGGTGACCTTTGAAATAGGAATCTCTGGTTGGTTGGTTCCTTAGTTTAGGGGTTGCGACAACTCGGTCATTTAGTCCCGTGCACTTTGGGTGTGTGTAGAATTTGTCAGATGACCAGTGTTAATTTTGATGGCTGTATTAGTGTGTGATTCAGGTAGAAGGTCTGCAGACGATCAATATTTCAAGTAGTTTTTACTTTTGTTACCAAATGCTACCGTCCACAACACCTAGCTGCGGACTTGGCTACTTGATGCAATCACAGCCAGCACCATGTGGCAAACGTTGGAAATATAAGGTGCGTTCAAAAAGTAACGAGCCGGAGGCATGATTACAGAAACCAGTACCTGCATGTTAGAAGTATTGGCCCTGGCTGTTGAGGCACTTTTTCCACTGTGACACGAGGCGGTGAATGGCTGTCTCATAAAATTCCCTGGGCTGCGATGTGAACCATTTCCGCACGTACAGCTGGACGTCGGCGTCCGAGGTGAATCATTGGCCCCGCAGAGCGCTTTTCAGGGGACCAAGCATGGCGTAATCACAGGGAGAGAGGTCTGGACTGTATGGAGGGTGGACGAGACCCTCCCATTTGAATTTCTGCAGGAGTGCCGCGACTGTGTTGGCCATATGAGGTCGTGCATTGTCGTGGAGCGACCACGGCGGCTATGGCGTTCACTGTCACTCGGCGGTCCTGGGTAATGAGTGCATCAACCAGCTGGACGTTGTCATCGGTAATGCAGGGGGGGGGGGGGGGGGGGCAGACCGGGCATCATCGGCTAACGACACCCGTCCTTCCCTGAAGCGCTTGTGCCACGCCTTGACGCTTGCTAGGAACATGCAGTGTTCTCCGTACACTTGTGACATTCGGCGATGGATGTCGTTTCCCCCTACTCCTTCCGCTGTCAGAAACCGAACAACACCTTTTTGCTCTTCGTTTGACGCCTCCATGTCACTGTTTGCAATGCGATTGGCAGCGTTGGACGATTGATGCATGCTGCTGCTCGCTTTGTATCGTCACGTGACGTGCACGCGTGCCCTCTAGCAACGGGCTGTGACCTTCCACGTTCTGGTTGGAACCACACCTCGTTACACACGCCGCGATAAGCCAATGTCGTCACCGGTTTGCGCATTCCAGCCTCCAGCTCGTTACTTTTTGAACGCTCCTTATAATATAGCGTTATCAAGCTAACCTACAAATTTTAGAGTTAACATAGTGTAGTTAGTGGAAGGTACTTTTTTATGCCATAAACCTGTGACATGGGACCGCCGGCTCTATTTTCCCTCCGAAGGAAGGCATACTGAGGGATTTTGAACGCTCTTAAAAAATCCGACGTCTTCGGTCGGGTTTGAACTCACGATCTTGGGCATAGAAACTCAACATGCTACCAACTAAGCCACTGAAGCCGCCGAGGAATATCTAACGCCACATCAGTTAAAAACATAGTTAAACCAATAATATTATATTATTAGTTTTATGTTCGACCCTCACTATTTGTGTCAGAAAATTGTATCATAATGATGGTCATTATAACACTGTTTTTCATTACGATACAGTTTCTCCAGGCAATCAGAGCTCGTGCATTGACCAAATAGGTAACGATACCTTCGCGCATGCGCTCAAAATCCAACATGTCGGACATAAACACAACATCGAACTATAATAAATTACCGACATGGAATACGCACCGTCCATATGCTCGCGTAAATAAACTGGCGAATATGAGACAAGAAATAGCACTGTACCTTAATATCACCAACCCTAATTTCTACACAGCGCATTGCCTTCAAACGACTCCGGTGACAATATTACTGAGGGACGGCAGATGTAAACATATGGCCTGCATAATATGGCATTGCAAGCACACAGAGCGCATGCTTCGGTCGGTCAGAGATCTTGAAAGACAGAGATATCACACCTAGCGCTCGCTCTCCGATCACAAAATTCTAGTGGCTGACTCTCAACAAATATTTATGAATATTTATGTTAAAACATATAATCATCATACTAATATATAACAAGTAGTTCCGTGAAGAACGATAGAGCCTATTTTCATATATCCTACTTATGTTAACGGCCGCAATCAACATACAAAATTTCAGTTTAATTGCTGTAACAGATTCGTAGATATTGAGAACCGTCTAAATATTTCAGATGATCGCCAGGTTGGATTTTTAATTTTTGTACTATTACAATAAGATTATTGTGTACGTGTGGTATTCAAACTTCAATCGCATGATTAGACAACAAGAAGTAAAAACGAGATTTTAAAATTACGCACAGCAGCCATCTTGTGATAATGCAAACCATTGAAATAAATTAGATGCCAGTGGATCAACATTTGTATAAGCATTTAACGTGCAACGTTTCACGGCACTCGGATAGTTAATTCGCGAGAAACGTCCATTTAAATATTTATACTTCGCGTCGCCGCCATGTTGGATTTGTGCTCACCAGGTTCCTGAAAGTCCTATAGGTGAACATATGTTCATAGTCTCTATGAACATTAAAAAATTCAGTTTGGTTGCAGTAAAAGATTCATAGATATTGGGAACCGTCTAAATATTTCGGGAGCTCACCATTTAGGAGTGTTATGTGTATAGGCCATAGAGTTATGTACCATTCAAGGACAATTATTGCCTAGGTTCATTATTCAAACTTTCACTTCGATCGCATGATTACGACACAAGAAATTAAAACTTAATTTTAAAATTTCGCACAGCCGCCATCTTGAGGTTATGTAAGCAATTGAATTAAATTAGATGGCAGTGCATTACAATCTGAAAAATCAATTACTGTACCACATTTCACTGCGCTCAGAGAGTTAAATCACGAGAAAAGTCTATTAAAATATTTTAAATTCACTTGGTCGCCATGTTCGTTTCGTACTTTACAGGTTTATGAAATATACATAGGTATACCTGTATCAGTACCCTTTATCACCGTACAAGATTGCAGGGTGATATCTGTAATGGTTTCGGAGACATAGAATGTCAGTGAAATATTTCGCACAGCCGCCATTTTGAGGTTATGTAAACAATTGAACTAAATTAGACCCCAGTGCATTACAATGTGTATAAATATTTGCTGTACCAAGTTTCATTACATTTAGATAGTTAAATCGCGAGAAAAGTCAATTTAAATGTCTCAAATTCGGCCGCCATGTTGGTTTTGTAGTCACCAAGTTTTTGAAAGTCCCATAGGTGAACTTCTAGGAGTGCCCTTTATCACCGCACACAATTTCAGGGCGATATCGGTAATAGTTTCGGAGATATTGAATGCTAGTGAAATATTTCGCACAGCCGCCATGTTGGATTGGAGAGACGTAACAAAATTTGAAGGGCACGGTCGAGGTCGCCGGGAATAGTGCTATGAACTTCCCGAGTTTCATTGAAATCGCTCCAGCCGTTTCGATTTTATTAGGGGGGGACACACACACGAATCACACACACACGCACACACACACACACACACACACACGCACACACACACGGACAAAAGGTGATCTCATAAGCCTATTTTTTCAAAATTGAAAATAGGCTAAAAATGAGATGGTGTGTGTCTGTCTTTCTGTCTGTCTGTCTGTCTGTCTGTTACCTAATAACGCAAGAACCACTGGTCCGATTTAAATGAAATATTGCATGGATGTAGCTGAAATACCAGGTTTACATATAGGATACTTTTGATTTCGAAATTTTGCATTATTAAAAATGGCGACCATTTTAGTGACGTCACTAGACCCTTTGGTTTCAAAATTTCATGTTTCCATATCAAATAAAAAGAGAACGGTAAGAAATAGCAAACTTTTGATGGCGCATACGAGCTTTCAAATTTAATTTCCTATCCGAAGGGTCCTTATCACTTTTCATGTATCTCCAACAGTTAGCGAGTAAAACCGACATTTGTGACGTCACTATACCCTATGGTTTCAAAATTTCATATTTCCTTTTCAAATAAAAAGAGAACGCTAAAAAATAGCAAACTTTTGATGGCGCATACGAGCTTTCAAATTTAATTTCCTATCCGAAGGGTCCTTATCACTTTTCATGTATCTCCAACAGTTAGCGAGTAAAACCGACATTTCTGACGTCACTACACCCTTTGGTTTCAAAATTTCATATTTCCTTTTCAAATAAAAAGAGAACGCTAAAAAATAGCAAACATTTGATGGTATACATGAGCTTTAACATTTAATTTTCTATCCGAAAGGTCCTTATCACTTTTCGTATATCTCCAACGGTTAGCGAGTAAAACCAAAATCTGTGCAATAAAACACGGTCAACACCGAGCGGTGCAGTAGATCTCTCTATATAGAAAAATGAAAATGTGTGTGTTTTTCTCTGAATTTCTACGGAAATTTGAGTTGTTTACGCGTTTCAGACTGTTTTATGATGGATGCGCGCGAAAATAATTTTTTGGTCTGTCTGTCTGATTGTCTGTGGACAAATTTGTTTCCTTATAACTCGAGAACGGATGGGTGTATCAACGTAAAATCCATCAGAGGCACGACACTAATCATTGATGTAACTCTTCTCCGTACCTCTCATAAAAGGGGGCATACCCCCTTAAAATACATGCTGAAATAGGCGTAGAAGGACGAGAAAAAGCTCATTTTTAGCACCTCATGTGAGAGACAAAACTCGTGGAAAAAACACATTTTAGGGCCCTAAAACCAACCATGTTTTGAGATATTCCCAGAAAACTAATTTCATTTAATAAACTAATGAACGAATGCAAGCCGGTAACCAACGCAACAGATTCTCAGAGGTCCATCTATTGCTGTAAGACGCAATGCAATTCCATTAATTACATTAGTGTGAAAGTTTGCAAACGGCTTTTTTTTTTTTTTTTTTTTTTAGCGTATGGCTTTTAGTGCCGGGAGTGTCCGAGGACATGTTCGGCTCGCCAGTGGTGTAGCTGCTTCGAGACGGACACCCAATGGGTGAGCTACAAGTACCGTTGGGGAGGAATGTTGGATGGGAGGGTCGAGGAGTTGGAAGGTAGCGGCTGTGGCCTATAGTTAGGGATCAACCCCGGCATTTGCCTGGAAAGAAGATGGGAAACCACAGAAGACCATCTTCAAGGTTGCCGGCGGGGGGATTCGAACCTCCTCGCCTCCCGGATGTGAGCGACTGCCAACAGTCATGCCGCAACGACCTCGGCTAACTCACCCGGTTGCAAACGGCTAGAAGGTTATCACAGAACCAAATAAGCTGTAAAATTCATCAATACGTATAATACGCTTAAGAGGGTCAAGGGGTACTCTAGATTTTTTTCACGCGATTTACACCTGCGGGTGTGGTATGGCAGGTCTATTATATTCCTATCCCTATATTATATTATTATTATTATTATTATTAGTATTATATTATGGCGTACAACGACGAGACAAAGCCCCTCGGTGCCAGAAACAAAACTCGGGGGCCCTAAAGGGTCCTCGAAAACTAAATTATAAGGCTCTAAATCCAACAGTTTCTGAAATATTCCCGGAAAACTAATTGAATTTAACATACTAATGAAGGAATGCAAATCGGTAACCATGACAACATTATCCAAATTTACATCTATTTCTGTAAGAAGCAATGTCACTCCATTTGTTAACATTTCTGTGAAAGTTTGCAAATGGCTATAAGGTTATCATGGAACCAATGTAGACTGTATAATTCATCAATGCAATTAAGGGGGTCAAGTGGTAACCTAGAATTTTTTCATGCAATTTTCATGTGCGACATATAGTACAGAAGGTCTATTATATCTCCAAACAGCAACATTATTTCCCAAAATTCCTGAATTGAATCAGCATTTTTTGCGGCTTTTAGGAATTAGGGCCATTTGAGGCTAAAGAACCTGAATTTTCATGCACCATAAGCCTTTATAATTTATGAAAGGGGTCTTCCTGTGTATGGGGACCTAACCCAACGTAGAGGGTAAGTTCATATGTGACATGTATTGCGTTTCGTCTACGAGGCTTTCAATTCTATTTGACGTCAGGAAGTACACGTTAGGTGAATTTAGTTTGAGAGCACATTTTTTTTGGTCGACATACGGGTTCATCGTAAGGATGATTTTGTTTGATACGTATGGTAGATATACCCATATTTGGATATCTGGGTGATACGTTCTAGACAATAGAATTGTCTGTCTGTCTTTCTGTGTAACTTTATTTACGCCTATAACTCGTGTTCGGATGCTTGGTGCATCGTAAAGTTAGGTATGGTAACCATGAGTCAATACACCAATCATTTATAAAACTCTTCACCGTACTTTTCACACAGTAGAAGGGTGGATATAGGGAAAACTTCTCAAAATACATGCTGAAATAGGCGAAATACAAAATTATCCTAGAAGGACGACCAAAGCATATGTTGCGCTTCTCAATATGAGACACAAAATTCGGGAGTCTATAAAGGGTCTCCGAAAACCACATTTTAAGGCCCTTAAATTAACAGTGTGTGTGATATTCCCAGAAAACTAACTTCGTTCTGATAAACTTATGAAGGAATGACAAACCCCTAACCATTGCAACAGTAGCTCAATAGATAATGTCTGGTGTTAACACCGAACACCGTTCGAAGAACGGGTACTTCTGCTAGTAAAGTTATAATTATCGTCGAACATAAACAGTCGTATGCAACTCACCTATAATGGTAATTAAGACACTCGTATGGAAATTATAAAACTCGCATACGCTCGTTTTATAAAAATACTCGTGTCTTAATTTTAGCCATTATAGGCTCATTGCATAATGTAGTATTACGAAATCCTAAACGATGTACGAATGGATATTTCTGAATATTCCTCGTATTATTTAAATTTCATTTCATTTAAGCGGCTTGTTACTTGATACGCATCTGAACGAGACGAGACGAGCAGCAGACAGGCGGCAGACACAGCGCTGATGAGGTCCTTGCCGCATACATTTATTTCCTTCCTTGTGATTCCTTATGAGAGATTGTCGGTAAGCGAGGGCTCTGCCGCACCGACTTGCCCGGTGACTAGGCCAACACGAGGAGCAATGACCCTCATGGTAACCCACACTTACAGCAACACGGTGTCCCGGAAGTGGGGATCCAGCCAGCCGCCATGTTACTCACCTCAATAGTAACAAACTCACAATAATAATATTACCTCATAATAAGTTCTGAAGATTAAATACCTTAATCTGTACTATTTATTGTACCGGGTTCCTCAGCGCAAATAATAATATGAATAGAAACGCAAGGCTTACATTAAAAATTTACCATAAACGATGGTTGTTCGATCCGGTAAAACCGGAGATCCGGTTTAATGAGGGTCGGATAAACTAGGTTCTTTTGTACAACTATAATTGAACTATTCAATAGATGTTCAACAATTATTAAACAGTTGTTTCCTAATTTGTAACAAAAATATTGGAATGCAGTCAAAATAAATCACTAACCCCTATGTTCGTCAAATTGGTAGATGAAAAGCTAAAGGAAATAGGAGACTTATGTTACTCAGGAAGCAAAATAATCAGTGATGGCCGAGGCAAAGAGGATATAAAAGTAGGTTGACTCAGGCAAGGAAAGCATTTCTGCAGAAGAGGGATCTGTTGACATCGAATATAGATTTAGGTATTAGGAAGTCATTTTTGAAAGCATTTGTCTGGAGCGTGGCGCGCTATGGAAGTGAAACTTGGACTGTTGGCGCAGCAGAAAAGAGGAGAATTGAAGCGTTTGAAATGTGGTGTTACAGGAGAATTATGAAGATCAGATGGGTAGATAGGGTTACAAACGAAGAGGTGTTAAGACGAGTGGGAGAGGAGAGATGTTTCTGACGACTGCTAATGCACAGAAGAGATAGGTTGGTAGGACACATACTAAGACACCCTGGAATAGCACACTTTGGTATGTAAGGAAAGGTCGAGGGCAAGAAATGTAAGGGTAGACCAAGGTTAGAATATGTTGAACAGATTGTCTCGGATGTAAGGTGGGGTAGCTATGTAGAGATGAAACGATTAGCTCAGGACAAGGAGGTATTGAGGCTGCCTCAAGCCAGTTAAAAGACTGAACACTCAAACAAATTTGAAATAGTTATTATAATGTGCATAGTCACGTTAATGTTGACAGAACTGAAACATGCTTGTCATTTCCTGCATAAGTTCTTTACGGTGGCGCCAGGTGTTTGCAGCATCAGCTGGTAGAACTTCAACATTTGTTTCGTCACCCATTCCCTGCTAGCCGAATCAGACACTAATACCCATGGAGGAAAGAATAAGAGATGCCCTGAGGTCGTTTGAGTGAAGCCAAGCGCTGCGTCCAAAGAGGGCGTAACCTTAACTTGTATGGTGTTAACTTGTGTTCCGTGACTTGCCTATGGTTGTACGAATCGAATAAGTGCTCTGTTTGTTAATTTTAAGGTTCGCATTCTCGAATTTCAAAATGTGTACGAACAATGAGTGAAAGTGGCTGTGCTCGAAATTAGGCCTAAAAACTGGTTAATGCCTCAACACCAAATACCGTGATTAGTTCGGCATCATTATGATAGTTCCCAAGATGTTCCTTCTATGGTATATCTCGCACCTTCAGACACCTGTATTCAATTCAATCAGTGTTTCAGCGTATTATTACGTTTTGCTGCGTCTTTCTTACGAAACTAGCCTTGCATAGGTGCTCTTATATTTCTATTTAAATTAGCTTTTAAAACGATAACGCAGCTTATTTGTGCCAAGTACCGTGATGTACAGAGTATATTCTGCCCATCCAAGAAAAAATCTTGGCTTGTCATTGCAGTTTAATGTCACTAAAATCCAAGACTAGTTGGAGTGGTACGGCTCTAAGCATAGGAACCGACATTTTCAGGCTACCCAAAGTGGGCGTGCCGTTTGGCTTCTGCAGCTTGCACTAGGCAGCGGAGCGAAGGCATCTCCTTTTCTCCATGCTAATACCAGACTAGTACCAAACCCCTGCTGTCCCACACCCCCAAAACGGTCTTTTGGGGTCAGATACGCATGCGGCTACTTTGAGAAACAGACGCGCGCATCCCAGCCTAGCTAGCTGGTTCCTGAAAGTTTGCGACGATTAATCAAGATGTTCCCTGCGCTAATTGTGAATGTGATTAGTCCGTTACCACTAAAAATAATTTGATATATTAGATACAAAATGCGTACTCCAGCACTGCGGGGTAGATGCGACTGAATGCACGCCTCAGAACAAACCCATGGATGGTAACTAATGTCCGATTCTTGATTGGTAATTTTCGTAGGTGATGGAAACTTTGGACTGTTATTCAGGATATGGGATATTTAATTTAAAGCTACGGGAAACATCTCTCAACCTTAGCTCAGGTTTAACCGCACACCCAGTCACCATTTGGAAGGTATTGTTACGTGCCACCCCCTAGTGGCACTTTTGTTAACTGGATTACGGTGGGGGTACAAAGCACAACACCAATTACTGCTTAAAGAAATAATTAACTGTATTGTGGCCAGAAAATTACACTAATCAGCAAATACAAGCAATTAGGAGCCTTACTCCAGTTTCCTCAAGTCTCTTCCTTGAGCGCTCTTGGCCCTTCCACTTGTCAACAGATCACAGAAGTTAATCCGTCCTAATGAGTACGGTGGCCTTGACAGAAACTACCTGCTCCTCTCCTTTATGTTCACCGACCACAATTACTTACGATCACTTGCTGCAGGCTATTTCGCTGTCCACAAGCTGGAGAAACAATGTCACTGGATTTCGTAACTCGCACAGCACTTCGTCACCACACTTCTGTCGCACAAGATAATCGCTCGCACTAGCTCGTAAAACACAACAACAACAACCACTGCTTCACGGGTCACTCTTATATAGCAGGCCGGTGACTCAATAAATGATTCTAGATCCATCCAGGGTCCACGGCTTCTCGAGGTTTCCATCGCTGGTCCAGTCACGAATATTCTGGACTATCCCTTTGTCTTAGTAGCCCTGTTGCATAAGGCGCGCGCAATACAGGAGGCAGGACACAGCCCAGCCCTGTGGCAGTTGTGACTCATGCGGCGAGTGATGACACAAACTCACAGCCGTAACACCACCCCCTTCCTAAAAAGGCTGATCGTCCCGATCAATCATTGGTCCGTCTGTGTCCCTCCGTAGGCTGCCAGGCGATCTCGATGCACGATCTTCATCTTCGCCCTCGGGCTCCGCTGGATCCTGTAGACGACATCGTTGATCCGTTTCACGACTCGGTACGGGCCCTCCCAGGACTTCTGCAGTTTGGGTGACAGGCCTTTCTTCCGTAATGGGTTGAAGAGCCAGACCAGGTCGTCCTCGAGGAATCCGCCGGCATTCGTCTGCTGGTCGTATCGGGTCTTCATTCGGTCGGTCTCGATCCGTAGTTTCCTCATCGTGAACGCGTGTACGTCCTCCAGTTGGTCGTCCAGTTCTTGACAATACTGGCTTACCGGGATCGGATCATTCCCAGGTCGGCCGAAGGCAAGATCGACAGGTAGACGGAGCTCCCTCCCAAACATGGCCCGGGCTGGTGTGCACCCGGTGGCTTCATGCACGGCGGCGCGGTAGGCCAGGAGAAATAGTGGAAGATGTTTGTCCCAATCCCTCTGGTGCTCGCCGACGACAATTCGGAGATGGTTCTCGATGGTGCGATTGAATCGCTCTACCATCCCGTCGGACTGAGGGTGTAGCGGCGTTGTCCTTGTCTTCCGGATTCCCAGCAGCTGGCATAGGTTCTGGAACACCTGCGACTCGAAGTTCCTCCCTTGGTCGGAGTGCAGCTCCAGGGGTACTCCGTACCGGCTGACGAATTCCTTCACCAGGGTCTCTGCAATCGTCGCGGCTTCTTGGTTAGGGAGCGCATACGCCTCCGGCCATTTGGTAAAGTAGTCGCTGACGACTAATATGTAGCGGTTCCCTGCCTCGCTTAATGGGAATGGCCCAGCAACATCGATGGCCACTCTCTCCATGGGGCCGCCCACGTTGTAGGTCTTCAGTGGACCCCGTCGTCTTCGTCCTGGGCCCTTGCTGGCTGCGCAATCGTGGCACCTCGCGCAGTGGTTCTCCACGTCTGTTCGGCATCCGATCCAGTAGAACCGCTCTCTCAGCTTCTCCAGGGTCTTCTTTATCCCTAGGTGTCCACCAGATGATCCTCCATGAACTTCCTTCAGGACTTCCTCCGTCATAGCCTTTGGAACGACGATTTGTTCCCAAGATGTCTTCCCGTCGGTGCTCTCCCAGGCGCGGCATATGAGGCCATCCCTTACAATCAGCGAGTCCCACTGTGCCCAGTAGGACTTAAACTTTGGGCTGCAGTCACTCACAATGTTCCACCCGGGTCTGGGGACACAGGCCATCTTCCATTCGGCTATCAGTCCCAGGTCATCATCTTCTGCTTGTGCCCGCGTGAAAGATTCGCGGCTCCAGTTCCCCTGAAGTTCCACAGTAGTCCGTCGGCACTGTATCCCGGTGTTCTCCTCCCTTCGGGCACAGAAGGTGCAGTCTTCGGGGCACGGTCTTCGTGACAGGGCGTCGGCGTTAGAATGCAGTTGGCCTTTCCTCTGCTGAATCTCAAAGTTGTACTGTTGAAGCCTCTCTAACCACCGCGCGAGTTGACCCTCGGGCTGCTTGAAGTTCAGGAGCCACCGCAGGGATGCATGGTCGGTCTTGATGAGAAATTCTTGCCCGTACAGGTACTTGTGGAAGTGTTCAATGGTCTTCACGATGGCGAGCAGCTCCTTCCTGGTGACGCAGTAGTTCCTTTCTGGTTTTGACAGGGCCTTGCTGAATTAGGAGACTACTCTCTCCTCGCCGTCCACTACTTGCGACAGGATTCCCCCTATGCCAAAGTCGCTGGCATCGGTATCGACGATGAACCTTGTTCCAGGTCTGGGGTAGGCCAGAATAGGTGCGGTGCACAGAGCCTGCTTGAGTTGTTCGAAGGCACTGTGGCATTCTGCTGTCCACGTGAAGAGTTGGTCCTTCTCAGTCAGTCGATGTAAAGGTTTGGCGATGTCGGCGAATCCTCTCACGAAGCGACGGTAATAAGTGCAGAGTCCCAGGAAGCTTCGTAGTTGGGACTTGTCCTTCGGAACTGGCCACTCCCTCACAGCTGCGGTCTTCTCTGGGTCGGTGCGCACCCCTTCCTCGGAGACGATATGCCCAAGGTACTGGACCTGCTTCTGGAAGAGCTGACACTTCTTGGGACTCAACTTCAGCTGGGCAGCCCATAGCTTCAACAAGATCTCCTTCAGGTTGCTGTAGTGCTCCTCGAAGCTCCTCCCCAGAACGATGACGTCGTCTAGGTATACCAGGCAGGTCTTCCAGTGTAGTCCCCTCAGAATGGACTCCATTAGCCTTTCGAAGGTTGCAGGGGCGTTGCACAGACCGAATGGCATGACGGTGAACTGCCAGAGCCCGCTGCCCACAGAGAACGCAGTTTTATCGCGGTCCTTAGTGTGGACCTCCACCTGCCAGTAGCCACTCTTCAAATCCAAGGTGGAGAACCATCTCGACCCTGATATGGTGTCCAGGGTTTCGTCGATCCGGGGTAGAGGGTAGCTGTCCTTCTTCGTGGCGTCATTCACCCGCCTGTAATCCACGCTGAACCTGGTGGAACCGTCCTTCTTCTTCACTAGCACGACCGGAGAACTCCAAGGACTATGTGATGGCTCGATCACCCCTTGCTCCTTCATCTCTTCTACCAACCGGTCGACTTCGGCTTGCTTGGCGAGCGGGACTCGTCTGAATGGGGCCCTAATCGGTGTGCTGTCCCCAACGTCGATTCTGTGCTGAACCAAGCTTGTCCTGCCGAAGTCTTTGCTCCCCACGGAGAAGACGTCCTGGAATTCGCGTAGCAGGTCCTGAAGTTGGCGTGATTGTTCCTCGTCTAAATGGTCCTGGGATCCTTGGTACAGCTTCTGTAGTTCTTCTGGCAGTGTGCGTCTTCTTCGGTTGTCCGTCTGCAGGTGTCCGTCCGTCATATCTGTGATGCCGGCAATCCAGGTAACGGGCTCGCAGACTCCTAGGTTGGTGTCCCGGTGGACCGTAATGTCGTAGTCGTTCAGGTTGGACAGGCGGACGTACGGCCGAGACGTCGTGTTGATGAGAGTCTTGGCAACTAGCAATCCTTTTGTCTGGATGTCCTCATATTTTGGCTCGATGACAGCCGCCACTCCCTCAGCAGTTCCGTCGACAATTACGGCAGCGCTGACCTCCGTTCTGGCGGGAACGATGACGTCTTCTCTCAGCCTTACTCGTCGTGCGGTGATGGGCTCGTGCGCAGCTTGCAAAGAAAGTTCCTCACCTCCGAAGTGCAGAGTGTTGGTACTCAGGTCCAAGATGATGTTGTTCTGGTCCAGGAAGTCCAGTCCAATGATCACTTCATTTGATACGTCGGCCACAAGCACTGGATGCTTTATCGCCCCTCGACCAATGACGAACTCCAGTGATGCTTCGCCATGTACCGGTGCGGTCTCTCCGGTCGCGGTTATTAGCTGGAGGTTCCTTTGTGTGGGTTGCACTCTCCACTTCAGGATCACAGTGGGATTGACGATGGTCCTCGATGCTCCCGTGTCGATCAGCATGGGCCAGCTCACTCCGTTGATGACTCCGTCGACCATCAGGCTGCTATTGTCCCTCCGTAACTTCGTCACACGCACTTGGACTGCCGGGGCTTGACGACTGTCACAAGCCAACCTTTGCCCCCCAAGGCTGGCTAATACTCGTTTCCCTGGGCCGCGCGGTTTTCAGACGACTGATTTCCCGTCGGATACCCTCGGCGGCGGCGATCACCGCAGTCCTTGCTCAGGTGGCCTTTCTTACCGCAGGCCCAGCAGGTCGGTAGTCCTCTTCCAGGCCGCCTCTCCGGTTGTCTTCCGGCTGTGTCGTTGCTGGTGGTGCCGCGACTATCGAAGAAACGGCTTAGCGCCTCCATCAATTCGTCGGCCAGGGGCTTGGTCTCGTTGGTTTTTGCTGGTTCGTCGAAGTCCACTTGACGCACCCGCGCGTGCATTCTGGATGCCTGTTTTGCCGTCTCGAATTCAAGTGCGTGGTTCAGCGCATCTGCCAGGGTCTTATTTCGCGCGAGTCGCAGCGCCTGTTGAGTGTCCGAGTCCCGTAGCCCGTCGGTGAAAGTCTGCGTCGCTATCTGCTCCAGAAAGTCGGCCGGCGCTGTTGGGTAGGCGAGCCTTACGAGGCGTGCGATGTCCATCTCGAACTCCTGCAGGGTTTCCGCGTTCTTCTGTACCCGGGTCCGGAGCTGCATCTGGTAGGCCTGCTGAAGATGGCTATCTCCATATCGGGACTCCATATGGGCGATCAGTGCAGCGTAGTCCTGGGATCCAGTCGGGATGGCCTGAAGGACGTTAAGGGCGTCACCTCTCAGCGCTACAATGAGAGCTGTAGCCTTTTCTGTGTTGTTCCAGTTATTTATGGAACAGGCTGCCTCGAACTGACGTAAGTAGGTGCTCCACGGGACCTTTCCGTCGAAGGTTGGGGGCGTCACTCTGCTATGTCCCGTTCCTGATATTCCCGGTGTAACGGTGGGCGGGCGTTGGCGCAGCTCGGCAACTTCCTCTCGTAGAGCGTTGAATTCCTCTTTCACCCCCGTCAGTGGGCGTTGGCGCAGCTCGGCAACTTCCTTTTGTAAGGCGTTGAATTTCTCCTCCACCCCCATCAGCGGGCGTTGGCACAGCTCGGCAACTTCCACTTGTAAGGCGTTGAATTTCTCCTCCACCCCCATCAGCGGGCGTTGGCGCAGCTCGGCAACTTCCACTTGTAAGGCGTCGAACTTCTTTTCCACTGCCGTGACTTCCTCACGCAGACCCAGTTCTAATTTCTTCAGGTCCTGTGTCAACTTATTCTGACCGTCTTCCATCTTCTTCTGGCCGTCCTCTATCCTCTTC
Organism: Meconema thalassinum; assembly: GCA_946902985.2. Lineage (NCBI taxonomy): Eukaryota > Metazoa > Arthropoda > Insecta > Orthoptera > Tettigoniidae > Meconema > Meconema thalassinum. The sequence goes on along the minus strand of OX336393.1, from coordinate 403,124,886 downwards.
AGGTCCTCCGCTAGCTTCTTCTGGCCGTCTTCTAGTTTGGCAGTTAGGTCCTCGGCTAACTTCTTCTGTCCGTCCTCCATCTTCTTCTGGCCGTCCTCCATCTTCTTCAGGTCCTCCGCTAACTTATTTTGGCTGTCCTTCAGGTCCTCTGCTAACTTCTTCTGGCCGTCTTCTAGTTTGGCAGTTAGGTCCTCGGCTAACTTCTTCTGGCCGTCCTCCATCTTCTTCAGGTCCTCCGCTAACTTATTTTGACCGTCTTCCATCTTCTTCTGGCCGTCTTCTAATTTGGCAGTTAGCTCCTTGGTTAAATTCTTCTGGCCGTCCTCCATCTTGGTTTCCATGCCATTTAACTTTTCTAGCAATGCTGCCAATTTCTCCTCCATTTTAGTTGTTTGTCTTGTAAAGGGCATGCACTCACAGGAAAATTAGAGAAAATGACCTGCTCGGGTTTTGAAACCAGGACCGTCAGGTGTTGTGCTTGAGTTCGTAATCCGGCTTCTGACACCAGTTGTTACGTGCCACCCCCTAGTGGCACTTTTGTTAACTGGATTACGGTGGGGGTACAAAGCACAACACCAATTACTGCTTAAAGAAATAATTAACTTTATTGTGGCCAGAAAATTACACTAATCAGCAAATACAAGCAATTAGGAGCCTTACTCCAGTTTTCTCAAGTCTCTTCCTTGAGCGCTCTTGGCCCTTCCACTTGTCAACAGATCACAGAAGTTAATCCGTCCTAATGAGTACGGTGGCCTTGACAGAAACTACCTGCTCCTCTCCTTTATGTTCACCGACCACAATTACTTACGATCACTTGCTGCAGGCTATTTCACTGTCCACAAGCTGGAGAAACAATGTCACTGGATTTCGTAACTCGCACAGCACTTCGTCACCACACTTCTGTCGCACAAGATAATCGCTCGCACTAGCTCGTAAAACACAACAACAACAACCACTGCTTCACGGGTCACTCTTATATAGCAGGCCGGTGACTCAATAAATGCTTCTAGATCCGTCCAGGGTCCACGGCTTCTCGAGGTTTCCATCGCTGGTCCAGTCACGAATATTCTGGACTATCCCTTTGTCTTAGTAGCCCTGTTGCATAAGGTGCGCGCAATACAGGAGGCAGGACACAGCCCAGCCCTGGGGCAGTTGTGACTCATGCGGCGAGTGATGACACAAACTCACAGCCGTAACAGTATGGAGTCCGGTTTTGAATATTTTTCTAGAATTCTCCAACGCACGCTTCGGCTACTAAAGGTTTTCCGAATTGGCTTACCACCTAAGAAGAAAATCGGAAGGAAGCGTTGACTTGTCTATTTTGGGGCTAGATCGACGATCACATCATGCTATTATTTTTCTTGCATCGTTATGCCCGACTCAGGAGCACGGTTGAACCTGTTTAGCTGATGTGTTGGCCTTCTTTTCCTTCCAAAATCTCTTCATCCTATCGCTGAGCGCCTTTCTTCGCTCTTCTGTCCATGTTATGGTGGCCCTGGAGTTGGGTTTGTCTTCAAATTGGTGATTGTCGATTAGGGTTCTGAATTTGCATCTGTCATGTATAATATTGTCTGAAATGTTGATTTCCTGGAGATCTGTTTCAATTTCACGTAGCCAGCTGTTCTTGGTTTTTAGTGAGAGGGCCAAGTTGAGAATACTTTTAGTCAATCTGCCATTGTTCATTCTATTAATGTGCCCGTAAAATTTCAATCGTCTTTTCCGAAAAGTATGAGACATTTTTTCACATTGGCGATATATTTCCTGGGATTACTTTTTCCTCCAGATTCCCGCTATAAAAACTGGGCCAAACTTTTTCGTAAAATTTTCCTTTCTTGTTTTTCAATCTCTTTGGTTAAAGATTTGCCACCAATGATTAAGGTTTCTGATGCATATAACGCCTCCGGTTTGATTACTGTATTATAATGTCTAAGTTTTGTTTCCGAGATATTGATTTTTTGTTATACCTATTCCAAGTGATTCTGTAAGGTTTCTGTAATTTGGAAATTCTCTCTTTATTTGCTATTATTATTATTAGCCAAATATTATTTATTTACCATAAATCATACAAGAAGTATGGAAGGCCTAGTGTATTTAATGCGTCACTCGTACAATTTACAACTACAATTCATTTTTAGAATATGTACTGAACCCTTTCAAAGAAGCATATGAGACTCAGTTTCGGGGGGTGTAACGGTTCATATCGTAGTTGTTGTCAAGGCGCATCATTAACTTGCAGGGTAACATATAACAAAATAACATGCAGGAAAGAGTGAAGCCAGGGTTAAAACAAATGAATTTAATAACAAATCACCATATTTACACTTAACAAATAAACAACAAAAACTCCCATCTTACTCCCACTTAATAACAAGATGTTCAGCAAAGAACATATAGCCTACTTTCTCCTAAATGCATGGGTATTGTTATAACTCTTTGTCCTTTTCAAGGAGTATGATTGAATTTTGGTTGTAGTAGCTTGTTGAAATACAACGTGCTATAGGGATATTAAACATGAATATGAGGTGCCCTTTGCTAGTGCTACCTCTGTACCAAATTTCGTTCAATTCGGTTTCACCGTGTTTGAATTGATAGGGGGAATCGATTTGCACACATACTTGGCCACCATCTGCAAACTATTGGGCTGATGTTCTTGCAGTTTGGACTGAATATGTTTCCCACATAAAGATATGGTGTTGCAAAATTTGGTAGAGACTAGATTATTAGGTTGGTCGTAATTACATTTTAGCTTTTAACATTTGGGTGGCCGTGATTACGTTTCCGTCAAGATAGCGGTGATATAAAACATGACACTGAGGTGCCCTTTGCTAGTGCTACCTCTGTACCAAATTTCGTTCCATTCGGTTTCACCGTGTTCGAATTGATAAGGGGAATCGATTTTCACACAAAGATGGCCGCCATCCGCAAAATATTAGGCTGATGACCTATTAGTTTGGTCAAAGGATGCTCCCTCCATAAAGGTATTTTGTTGCTAAATTTGCTAGAGATCGGATGATTAGGCTAATCGTAATTTGATTTAAGCATTGAACATTTGTGTGGCCGCCATTACGTTTCTGTCAATATGGCGGCGATATAAATCATGACACTGAGATGCCGTTTGCTAGTGCTATCTCTGTACCAAATTTCGTTCCATTCGGTTTCACCGTGTTTGAATTAATAGGGAGAATCGATTTTGACACAAAGATGGCCGCCATCCGCAAACTATTAGGCGAATGACCTATTAGATTGGTCAAAGGATGCTCCCTCCATAAAGGTATGTAGTTGCAAAATTTGGTAGAGATCGGATGATTAGGTTAATCGTAATTTGATTTAAGCTTTGAACATTCGTGTGGCCACCATTACGTTTCAGTCAAGATGGTGGCGATATAAAACATGACACTGAGGTGCCCTTTGCTAGTGCTACCTCTGTACCAAATTTCGTTCAATTCGGTTTCACCGTGTTTGAATTGATAGGGGGAATCGATTTGCACACATACTTGGCCACCATCTGCAAACTATTGGGCTGATGTTCTTGCAGTTTGGTCTGAATATGTTTCCCACATAAAGATATGGTGTTGCAAAATTTGGTAGAGACTAGATTATTAGGTTGGTCGTAATTACATTTTAGCTTTTAACATTTGGGTGGCCGTGATTACGTTTCCGTCAAGATAGCGGTGATATAAAACATGACACTGAGGTGCCCTTTGCTAGTGCTACCTCTGTACCAAATTTCGTTCCATTCGGTTTCACCGTGTTCGAATTGATAAGGGGAATCGATTTTCACACAAAGATGGCCGCCATCCGCAAAATATTAGGCTGATGACCTATTAGTTTGGTCAAAGGATGCTCCCTCCATAAAGGTATTTTGTTGCTAAATTTGCTAGAGATCGGATGATTAGGCTAATCGTAATTTGATTTAAGCTTTGAACATTTGTGTGGCCGCCATTACGTTTCTGTCAATATGGTGGCGATATAAATCATGACACTGAGATGCCCTTTGCTAGTGCTATCTCTGTACCAAATTTCGTTCCATTCGGTTTCACCGTGTTTGAATTAATAGGGAGAATCGATTTTGACACAAAGATGGCCGCCATCCGCAAACTATTAGGCGAATGACCTATTAGATTGGTCAAAGGATGCTCCCTCCATAAAGGTATGTAGTTGCAAAATTTGGTAGAGATCGGATGATTAGGTTAATCGTAATTTGATTTAAGCTTTGAACATTCGTGTGGCCACCATTACGTTTCAGTCAAGATGGTGGCGATATAAAACATGACACTGAGGTGCCCTTTGCTAGTGCTACCTCTGTACCAAATTTCGTTCCATTCGGTTCCACCGTGTTCGAATTAATAGGGGGAATCAATTTTGACATAAAGATGGCCGCCACCCGCAAACTATTAGGCTAATAACCTATTAGATTGGTCAAAGGATGCTCCCTCCATAAAGGTATGTAGTTGCAAAATTTGGTAGAGATCGGATGATTAGGTTAATCGTAATTTGATTTAAGCTTTGAACATTCGTGTGGCCGCCATTATGTTTCTGTCAAGATGGCGGCGATATAAAACATGACACTGAGGTGCCCTTTGCTAGTGCTACCTCTGTACCAAATTTCGTTCCATTTGGTTTCACCGTGTTTGAATTAATAGGGGGGATTGATTTTCACACAAAGATGGCCGCCATCCGCAAACTATTAGGCTAATGACCTAGTTATTTGATCAAAGGATGCTTCCTCTATAAAGGTATGTTGTTGCAAAATTTGGTAGAGATCGGATGATTAGGTTAATCGTAATTTGATTTAAGCTTTGAACATTTGTGTGGCCGCCATTACGGCTCCGTCAAGATAGTGGCGATATGAAACATGACACTGAGGTGCCTTTTGTTAGTACTACCTCTGTACCAAATTTCGTTCCATTCGGTTGCACCGTGTTCGAATTAATAGGGGGAATTGATTTTCACACAAAGATGGCCGCCATCCGCCAACTATTACGCTGATGACTTATTAGTTTGGTCAAAGGATGCTCCCCCCATAAAGGTATGTTGTTGCAAAATTTGGTAGAGATCGGATGATTAGGTTAGTCGTAATTTGATTTAAGCTTTGAACATTTGTGTGGCCGCCATTACGTTTCCGTCAAGATGGCGGCGATATAAAACATGACACTGAGGTGTCCTTTGCTAGTGCTACATTTGTACCAAATTTCGTTCAATTCGCATTTACCGTGTTCGAATTGATAGTGGGGACAGACATTCAGAGTACACACACTCACACACACACACACACACACACATACACACAGACACACACACACACAGACTCACACACACACATACACACACACAGACAGACACACTTTTTTCGCCCTGTGTTGATCTCATAAGTCTACTTTCATTTTTTGCAAAAATCGAAAGTAGGCTATAAATGCCAAAAATAACTAGGCGAAAATCTCTGGAGAGATTAATTACCTGGACCAGGTGTCCCTAAGATAAAATACAAAAGTGACCATATATGTGTGTATGCCGTTCTACATGCATCACGATGTGTACCATGAATGCGTGATTCGTCATCATCCGGAATGATCCTTCAGATAACGAATCCACATTTCTAGAGCTAGACCGACACGGGGGAACACAACTACAATACTTAAAACTAAACCGACACTTCCTAAATCTAATATAAACAAACACAAAATTTCCGTGTGAAATTGGAATCAAATTGCCGTAGCAACATTTACCGCCTAAAAACTTAGGACTTCTCACACAAATCAACACAAGTACATCTACACGTGACCAAATAAAAATACACAAAATGACCGCTGTCAAAATTTACAAATACTCTACCACTACACCGCACAGGTGTGACACACAAAATTTACATAAATCGAGTCATAAACAAAGCAATAGGCACACAGCCAACATTTACATTAATAATATTTTACCCATACAACGTACAACAAGCCGTTACAATCATGGCGAACTCCCAATTAATTATGGCTTAAAAATCACCATCACAATGAACAGGTTTGCTACATGAAAGCTTACAGGGGTCAGTCGGACAAATAGGACTGCCTATCAAAAATAATTCACAGGCAAAACGGGCGGTTTGTGGAACACTGCATGTCTGTCAACCCACGTGTCAAATATCTCGACATCCCAGGACATGGGGTCGAATCTCGAAGAAGTGTGCCCCAAAGCACAAAATACGTGTGTGTGTGTGTGTCAGAATAAATATGGACAAGAAACAGCGGTCTCCCTAGAGCACCCTGTCTTTCCATCAAAAATATGAGAGCGGTAGGACCTCTACCCCCTCCTCACGTAGAATCAACACACACTTGACACAGTAACACACATAGAATCACACGTATGGGTTTTGACAGACCCTGAAATAAAAAGACACAAATAATTTCCACATGCTGGCGCCACCGTTCTATGCCGTGACTAGTCAACCTGAAAGGGACTCAAAAAAATCTATTAAAATTAGAACGAAGGTGTTCTACAAATTACTTTTAAGTTGGTGCGCTTGGCAACCCTAATATGAATAATAACCTGTTCAGCAAATTTCTTACAGTAATTTCCTCCCATTCCTATTTCATATATTAACGTTAATAAAACACCATTTATCGAATGTAACGGGTTCCGCATTTGCAAGGATAAAAATCACGCACGCACGCCGCGCGCATTACATATGACTCAAGGAAAAACAAATATCTAACAAACACTTTGGCCACGCGCCAACGGACATTTAAAACATTGAGTGCCGGTGCAAAAAAACTCTAAACAACAAGAAAAGAAACATGACTATTTACAAAGTTCTCCGGCCAAACCTAACTACATAATCGAAATAATCCAATTGTTGTACATCACCGCTCTGCTTGTAGAACTAAGGACATCCTCCTCAACCCATTGCCCCTATGGACAAATTAGCACTCCATAGTAGTCGTCTGCATTGATCTGTTGAAGTTCATCCCAACTCCAAACCACGTGCTGATCATCTTGGTATCGACTCCTTGGCAGAAAAGTTCAATGTTAATTATTTTACCTATCTATAATCGCTTGCAGGTTACTCAGTTCACCCACAATTGTCCTAATGCGATTAATAGTGAAGACTGGCCCTAAATATCTCGCACACACGCACAATAAAACACATATAAAATACACTGCAGTATGTACATAAATATACACCTCGAGACCACGTCACTGGCTCGTTAACAAGTTTAAGATCTTGGCTGCACTAGCAGTCGCTATCTTGCTCGGTATTTCCGTCCTGTACTGTGGACCTTTGCTCCGGTGAGCGCTAATTAGGGTGTTACAATACTTGCCCCTTAGAGCTGAAATCGTCGTCTTTAAGTAACCGTTACAAGTTATCACGCACTGGCGTGAAATATTTAGCTCACAAAATAAAGTTGATTCCAGAATTTAAAACAATGTATTCGAGCTTTAAAATTCGATAATGCAATCGCCGTGACTTTAGCTCCTCAGAGCTCCCAAATAAAATGACTTAACCAAATTCAGAGCGTAAAAATCACGATACAAACTGGCGTGAAGTAAGCCCCTCACGGCTCCACAAAGAATGACTCAGAGTGGCGTCATGCCAAACTATTTATTAGAAAACTGACAGGGCGGAGGAGTGGGGTGGAGTCGGATAAAAACTTCCAGAGTTTTCGTCTCACAAAGATGGGACTAGTGCCATTCTACTTCAAATAAATCAAACGTCTCAATTCACTCGTGCGGAGATTAATCCGTTCGGCGGTTCTCTAGATATCCATTTCCGCGGGCTTTTTACTACTGACGCTGTCCACCGCGTGGTCATGGCTTGGTCTCTTGTGATTGGCTGATTCAATCTATGTTCGTTGCAAGTGCCTCGTGATCTTTCCTTTATGCTTCCAATTTTGGTACAGTAGTTGCTCAATTTGGCCTTGAACCCGACTAATTCTGGCCGTCCCCCAAGAATAGCTACCAGCTCAGCTCCTGTTGCAATATTACGAAATGCTAGCCTCCCTTATATCCATGTCGACTTCCTCAAGTACTGCCTGGGCGGTAGTAATAATAATAATAAATATGAATACTTATTTATCGAAGATCAATAAGGGTTCAGTACATGTTTTACAAAGATATTTGCAATATTTACATATCATAATCTCGGTTGGTTGTTTCCTTAGTTCAGGGGCTGCAAAAACGCGTGTACTTTGGGTGTGTGCCCGCATGAAGTAGTGTCATATTACAACCTTAAACGTCGCCTGCGCTCACTGAAAGAAGGAGTTCTTCAACCGAAAGTGACCCGCATGAAGTAGTGTCATATTACAACCTTAAACGTCGCCTGCGCTCTCTAAAAGAAGGAGTTCTTCAACCGAAAGTGACCCGCATGAAGTAGTGTCATATTACAACCTTAAACGTCGCCTGCGCTCACTGAAAGAAGGAGTTCTTCAACCGAAAGTGACCCGCATGAAGTAGCGTCATATTACAACCTTAAACGTCGCCTGCGCTCACTGAAAGAAGGAGTTCTTCAACCGAAAGTGACCCGCATGAAGTAGTGTCATATTACAACCTTAAACGTCGCCAGCGCTCACTGAAAGAGGGAGTTCTTCAACCGAAAGTGACCCGCAAGAAGTAGTGTCATATTACAACCTTAAACGTCGCCTGGGCTCACTGAAAGAAGGAGTTCTTCAACCGAAAGTGACCCGGATGAAGTAGTGTCATATTACAACCTTAAACGTCGCCAGCGCTCACTGAAAGAAGGAGTTCTTCAACCGAAAGTGACCCGCATGAAGTAGTATCATATTACAACCTTAAACGTCACCTGGGCTCACTGAAAGAAGGAGTTCTTCAACCGAAAGTGACCCGCATGAAGTAGTGTCATATTACAACCTTAAACGTCGCCTGGGCTCACAGAAAGGAGGAGTTCTTCAACCGAAAGTGACCCGCATGAAGTAGTGTCATATTACAACCTTAAACGTCGCCTGGGCTCACTGAAAGAAGGAGTTCTTCAACCGAAAGTGACCCGCATGAAGTAGTGTCATATTACAAGCTTAAACGTCGCCTGGGCTCACTGAAAGAAGGAGTTCTTCAACCGAAAGTGACCCGGATGAAGTAGTGTCATATTACAACCTTAAACGTCGCCTGCGTTCACTGAAAGAAGGAGTTCTTCAACCGAAAGTGACCCGCATGAAGTAGTGTCATATTACAACCTTAAACGTCGCCTGGGCTCACTGAAAGAAGGAGTTCTTCAACCGAAAGTGACCCGCATGAAGTAGTGTCATATTACAACCTTAAACGTCGCCTGCGCTCACTGAAAGAAGGAGTTCTTCAACCGAAAGTGACCCGCATGAAGTAGTGTCATATTACAACCTTAAACGTCGCCTGGGCTCACTAAAAGAAGGAGTTCTTCAACCGAAAGTGACCCGCATGAAGTAGTGTCATATTACAACCTTAAACGTCGCCTGGGTTCACTGAAAGAAGGAGTTCTTCAACCGAAAGTGACCCGCATGAAGTAGTGTCATATTACAACCTTAAACGTCGCCTGCGCTCACTGAAAGAAGGAGTTCTTCAACCGAAAGTGACCCGCATGAAGTAGTGTCATATTACAACCTTAAACGTCGCCTGCGCTCACTGAAAGAAGGAGTTCTTCAACCGAAAGTGACCCGCATGAAGTAGTGTCATATTACAACCTTAAACGTCGCCTGGGCTCACAGAAAGAAGGAGTTCTTCAACCGAAAGTGACCCGCATGAAGTAGTGTCATATTACAACCTTAAACGTCGCCTGCGCTCACTGAAAGAAGGAGTTCTTCAACCGAAAGTGACCCGCATGAAGTAGTGTCATATTACAACCTTAAACGTCGCCTGGGCTCACTGAAAGAAGGAGTTCTTCAACCGAAAGTGACCCGCATGAAGTAGTGTCATATTACAACCTTAAACGTCGCCTGCGCTCACTGAAAGAAGGAGTTCTTCAACCGAAAGTGACCCGCATGAAGTAGTGTCATATTACAACCTTAAACGTCGCCTGCGCTCACTGAAAGAAGGAGTTCTTCAACCGAAAGTGACCCGCATGAAGTAGTGTCATATTACAACCTTAAACGTCGCCTGGGCTCACAGAAAGAAGGAGTTCTTCAACCGAAAGTGACCCGCATGAAGTAGTGTCATATTACAACCTTAAACGTCGCCTGCGCTCTCTGAAAGAAGGAGTTCTTCAACCGAAAGTGACCCGCATGAAGTAGTGTCATATTACAACCTTAAACGTCGCCTGCGCTCACTGAAAGAAGGAGTTCTTCAACCGAAAGTGACCCGCATGAAGTAGTGTCATATTACAACCTTAAACGTCGCCTGCGCTCACTGAAAGAAGGAGTTCTTCAACCGAAAGTGACCCGCATGAAGTAGTGTCATATTACAACCTTAAACGTCATCTGCGCTCACTGAAAGAAGGAATTCTTCAACCGAAAATCACACGATAAGATATACCTCTATCTGCGGTACGAACTAAGTCATTTCTGCTACCAAATAATATACATAGAACAAATAACTATGGCGGACGAAGCGGAAACACGGATTGAATTCGCTCTGAAAGCAATTGAGAATATCACGGAAACCGGTGGTTACCTGAAAAAAGAACCTAAAGAGGATCTGAAACAGGCGGTAAATGACATTAGAGAATGTTTCAGAACAGTCAAATACGCATTAATGAAACATTATTCAGAAAAGAACACAAACATCACAATAAAGGAGACCAAAATTCACCAATGCGTAACGAAGAAAACATCACCCATACAGGATACCCATACCCATACACCCATACATCACCCATACACTCCTGTCGATGTCGACGCAGACATTCCAGCACCAAACGGTCCTAGACAAGAAACACCCCGTAGAGAGATCCAACTACTAACGAGCTGTGGTGGTCAAATGCGGGAGCAAATCCCAAAACCTGTCCACCAACACGAGAGCCCAAAGGAAACCGCACGTAAATGTGAGGGTAACGACATAGCAGCTAACGAAGAGGTAAATCTTGAAAACATAAGAGCACACATAGAAAACATAATGGATTTTCTAAGAAATGAGCTAGATACGGTAATTGAAAACAAAATCAACCAGAAACTAAACAAAATACCGAAGGAAACAGAAACAACGGACGCACAAGAAACCCCAAATAGGAGTGGATAATGTTTTCCAGAAGTAGATACCGTACAGGAAATGAAAACCAGATTCCAAGGGAGGAATGGAGGGAAGTGGTACTGAGGCCAAGTAAAGAAAGTAGGATGAACAATACGCGGGAGGAAGGAAATGTACCCAACAGAGCTTTCCACCATACAAACAAAGGTAGTGGTCTGCGAACAGTTCCGAGAAAAGGTTTCCCGCCTCCGAAAATAGGCAAAGGAGCCAAGACAGACAGACTGAAACCAACCAAGAAACTCAAATGGATGTCCATTGGAAGATTGGATGAATCCACTACGGTAGAAGATATCACAGGGTATATGAAAGACAAGGGTATAAAGTCAGTAAGTGCCTGTGAAGAGATAAGAACCAGAGGCCGATCAAAGGCGTTTAGAATAGGAGTAACAGAGGATGAGGCAAACAAGCTAGACTCGGAAGATTTCTGGCCAGAGGAAGTCACTTTTCGCCCCTATCTCTTTCAATAAACAAAGTGAAGTACAAATCCAAACAATAGAACTAACAATATGGAATGTAGAAGGAATTAAATCGGCCCTGAGCATACTGCCAACAACTCACTATTTATGCAAGACGTAATAATATTTTGTGAAACTTTCTTAACTGAACCCTTGAACATCACGGGATACTATGCGACTCACGCATTAGCAAAGCATCCCGGAAACGGGCGCCCCTCAGGCGGGATCACCTGCTTCCATAAGGCATCACTAGGACAGCCTATACAAACCCAAGTTACCGAAGATTCAGTTACAGTTCACCTCAAGGACATCACAATAATAGTATACCTTCGCCCCCAGATATCATCCGAGGAAACGGTCGAAAGCATCACCAGAATATCGCCCAGGAAAAATCAACCATAATGGCAGGTGACTTCAACTACCGTCTGGACATACCAAAGAGAAAAGGAAGAGCCCTAACGGAACTGATGAAAGAATAGGGCTTCCAACTAATCAACAAGGAAGAATGTCCCACATACATTGCACACAACGATACCAGCACCATCGACTTAATTTTCTATCGCGGAAGAAAGATAAAGCTAAAGGGACACGCAGTGCTGGGAAAGGATTCCTGGGATACTACCAGGAAACACCTACCAGTAACAGCAACCTTCCAACTCCAAAAGAATCCAGGACGAGAGCCCAAGGAAACGCGAAGATGGACACCGAGACTATTAGACACAGAATACCTCAGCCAGACCCTTGACCATGGCCAGATCATGAAACTCATAGAAGAAGGAGAACTGGACACCGCTATGCGAATACTTCAGGACTGACTATTGCAAGCAACTCCAGGCCCACCTACAATAAGGAGAAGCAAGCCGTGGTTCGACACAGAATGCTATGAAATAAGAAAAAATGCCCTGGGAAGACTTCATAACCTAAAGTGTAAACAGAGTCAAGAAAATCGAGAGAAGTATAATCAGGAAAGAAGGAATTATGTTAACCTACTTCGCGCAAAGAGGAAGGACTGCGCACTCAGAAAAGAGCAGCAGCTACTGAGAGAAACGGAAAATAAACCGTATGGAGTCCTAGAATCAAGAGGAAACACCGTGGTACCAAACATCCCGCTGAAGACATGGGAAGCCCACTTTACAGAACTCCTACAACTGACAGTCTTCGAGCAACAAGACGGTCCAAGAGAGCATACGGAAGGGGAAATGCCACCAACCATAAAAGAAGCTGAAGTCTGATCAGTAATACAGAGAAGCAAGCCTGGAAAAGCTGCAGGACCGGACAACATTTCAAATGAAATCATCAAGGCATCACTCCCATACACAATAAGAATATGGACAGCCCTATACAACAAATGTATAGAACTCCGAAATATACTGAACTCCTGGAGGAAATCCACAATCAAGATAATATACGAAGGCAGGGGACCACATGATGCACCCGACTCATACAGGGGGATTGCGCTTGAATGTGCAGCCTTCAAGATGTTAATCAACGTCATACGAGAAAGAATCTTCGAGCAATTAATGGAAGAGACACCAGAGGAACAACATGGATGCATACCAAGTAGATCAACAACCCAAGCAATACAGAAAGTACTAGGATACATAGGTAAAGCACTAAGTCAACCCAAAGGCAGCGCATACGCGACCTTCGTAGATTATCAAAAAGCTTTTGATGGAGTAAACAGGAACATTCTCATCCAAAAACTGAGGACAGTTCTAGGACCAGAAGACCCTTTCCTTAGCCTCATAACAAGCATACTGCACAGCAAAGTAATAAGCATATGTGACGGTCAGCTAGAATCAAAGAACATAAAACAGACAAACGGAGTTCTACAAGGTGACCCTCTAAGCCCGATACTTTTCAACATGCTCACAAACATCGTAGTTCAAAAGATCACAACGGAAGGGGTAAAAATACTGCTCTATGCAGATGGCATGGTGATCCTAAGCAAAAACAGGGAAGTGATGCAGCAAGCTATCAATAGGTTAGAGGAATGGACGAAAGAAAACGAACTTAAAATAAACAAAAGTAATGAAGTTTCGCAAAGGCAGGCGAATATCCTCGAAGGATGTCTTCACATACGGGAACCACACATTAGGCACAGCGAAGGCGTACACATATTTAGGGGTAACTCTGCAGGTCACCGGTTTCACCTTCAGAAGATATGTTGAGGAAAGACCAATATCCGCGATAAAAGCCACAATGGAAATCAAAAGACTTCATAGCCTCTCACTAGAAACATCAATTTCACTGTTCAATCTGAAAATTGCCCCAATAGCATGATACGCAATTGAAATAATTTGGCCACACTTGAACTACAAAAACATCAAAGACCTGGATAGAGTTAAAGCCAGATACCTCAAGAAAACCCTGTGCGTATCGAAGTACGCCCCAACCAGATTAGTTTATCAACTCGTGGGAACAAAAACATTTATAGTAGACCTAATATTAAAACACAACCTGATTCAAACACAAGCATGCATCACGTTCCTGGAAGAAAGAGCCCAGAAATCAACAGAAGTAGACCCCGATTTCTACCGCACCCCAGCCATGAAGGCGAAGGAATGAAGATCAGCCGGTTATGAACTACGACACCTCTACACCCGAGGAGCAATACACGGCTTCCACCATAAAATCTGCAACTGGAAAGGTTACCACTACGCCGACAGTCAATGCAGCTGTGAACTCTGCAACCAATCCTGCACACAGTATCACCTATTTGAATGTACACAAAGAACAATGCCAATCCCGCACTATGCAAAGGACGAATGTCAATGATATCTGTTATGTAATAATTCTGTGCACATTGTGTATAATTCCAATAATAATAATATTACTTGAAAAAAAAAGCTGGCATCACAGCATCCTTCTATATAAATTACCGACATGGAAAGTGCACCGTCCATATGTTCGCGTAAATAAACTGGTGAATATGGGACAAGAAATAGCACTGTACCTCAATATCCCCAACTCCAATTTCTACACAGCGTATTGCTTTCAAACGACTTTGGTGACAATATTAGTGAATGCTAGAGCTAGACGGCACTAGTCATCAAGCAGGCTGTAAACAATAGCATTGCCAAGCTAAGTAAATGGTCTCTGCTTTCGAAGTTCGTTGACCCACGCATGCGCTCTGTCAGTCAGCAAAGCCAGCGCGCTCAGTTCACTAACTGAAGTAACTGAATCCCACAGATATTATGAATATTTATGTTAAAACATATAATAAAGTTATAATTATCATCGAACATAAACAGTCATATGCAAGTCGCCTATAATGGTAATTAAGACACTCGTAAAGAAACATACTTGTGTCTGAATTATTGCCATTATAGGCTCTTTGCATAATGTACTATTTTGTGGTGGTGATAGGTGTTATAATGGACGTAATATCCAGGACGTTTTCCCCTAATGGTAATGATAATAATAAACATGGAAACAACTATTTACTAACTACAATACTGACACATGTCATTTACTTTGAATTGAAAATATATATTAGAATGAGGGGTAAGTGAAATAGAAGACGCTACCTGGGGCCTATATCTCATTGGCAGTTAGTAAAGTAGAGTCCAATAGTATCGTCTTTTTCCGCATAGCGCCGTAGGAAAACAATCAGAACACTTCGGAAACCTTCAGCTGTCCCGAGCTCCTGAGGGAGCAACAGTGTCATGTTTCGCCTCATAGCTCTGTAGGATAATGACCGGAGTACATCAAATAAATCTTTAAAGCACGACCACTTATTGCATCTGATAACCTCAAAGTAGGCTACTGCGCCAACACCATCGCACTTATACAGAGGCCTAATATTTTCATGATGATAACTGTTTTAAGGAGCCTAAGAAATCATTTAGAACTAATTACTCCCTGTAAGTACAATTTGTAAGCAGCGTGAGATGTAGCTATTTTCGCAATTTTGTACCCCCTACGGTCGGCGTGATTCAGCTCGCATCGCTAGCCAACAATAGACTCAATTAAATATACTTACAGTTGCACCTCAGTTACCAGGATTTCTGGACCCTTACTACAACTCCGATATAATATCAACACGGTTGGTTCAACGGTCATGAAATGTGTTTACCGGGCCAATTTGTCTGTCATTTATACAAATATACACCGTTTTAGCAAACGCGGCAAATTTTACGTCCAGTATTTTGTTTCTTGCAATGCGAGGCTTAATATGAGCCTTATTTACACAATTTCACCGTAATGATCCAAATGTTAAGTCACGAGTTTTATTTTATACAATGCAAGGCTTAAAATGTGCTTAAGCGGCTTCGGTGGCGTAGTTGGTAGCATACTGAGCTTCTATGCCCAAGATAGCGGGTTCAAACCCGGCCAAAGTCGTCGGATTTTTTAAGAACGTTAAAAATCCCTCAGTATGCCTTCCTCGGAGGGGAAGTAAAGCCGGAGGTCCCATGTCATAGATTTATGGCTGTGTAGAAATTGGTTTTGGGGATATTAAGGTACCGGTACAGTGCTATTTCTTGTCTCATATTCGCCAGTTTATTTACGCGAACATATGGATGGTGCGTATTCCATGTCGGTAATTTATTATAGTTCGATGTTGTGTTTATGTCCGACATGTTGGATTTTGAGCGCATGCGCGAAGGTATCGTTACCTAATTGGTCAATGAACGAGCTCTGATTGGCTGGAGAAACTGTATCGTAATGAAAAACGGTGTTATAATGACCATCATTATGATACAGTTTTCTGACACATAATAGTGAGGGTCGAACATAAATGTATATATAAACATTAAAATTAGAGAAACATACAATAACATTATTAATAATTCTAATGAAATGAAAATCAACAGCCTGCTTCCAGTCTCCGACCGGGTCAGGGAATGGAATGAATGAAGCCCCCATCTAGCGGCGAGGATATGAACTGTGCCGGCTGCCGAGGCCTGACGCACTCCTCTGGGGCAATGATTAAATGAATGTCAGATGAAATGAAATGATAGTGGAGAGTGTTGCTGGAATGAAATTGGTGACAGGGAAAACCGGAGTACCCGGACAAAAACCTGTCTGCCTCCGCTTTGTCCAGCACAAATCTCACATGGAGTGACCGGGATTTGAACCACGACCCCAGAGGTGAGAGGCCGGCGAGCAGCCGCCTAAGCCACGGAGGCTTCAATAATTCTAATAATAAATTAAAATTTAAAAACATATAAAAATAAAAATAAAGTGTTACTGAAGACAGGGAAGGTGTGGTCCCAAGAGAGAAAAGAACAACACTGGATACGAATGCGGGAACACTGGGCGGTAGTTAAAGCTCGGAAGAAGAGACAGTTGAACTGACGTGGTCCCTAGTTGGCCGAATCGAAGAAAGAAGAAGAAGAAGAAGAAGAATAAAGTGTTGCCCTATAAAGGGTTAAAACAACAATAACCTGTAACTAGAATACGCAGCCCACGTGCTTAAAATGTTCCACCTGCTCCAATTTAGTGCCACCTACCTGACGTTTAATTTTTTCGTGGTTCTATCATACTCTTCAACTCGCCTGGATTTAGGAAGTAAGCCCAATGAACACGTGTGTTCAGTACGCGACAACCAAACAGTGATTCAGGGAGTAGAGATAGGCCTACGTGCTGTACTGAGTACATTGGAGTAGCTTCCGTATGGTCACTCTTTTTTTTTTCTTTCGAGGGTGGGGCGAAAAGGTTTCCCGCACCCCCCGCGTGACAGCCGACCTGATCTACTACTGTCACCGACATGCTGTTAGACTACATAGTAGAAGAAACATATGGGGGTTTGGAAAGGATTGCCCTTTGAGGCTTAGCGCCTGTCCGATTGCAGTTGTAATTTACCAGGCATAATGAAGGATTTTTAACATTGATACATAATATACAGTAGCATGGAGGAAAGAATAAGAGGAGATGCCCTGAGCTCGTTTGAGTGAAGCCAAGCGCTGCGTCCAAAGTGGGCGTTACCTTAACTTGTATTTGGTATTCCGTGACCTGCTATGGTGGTGAGAATCGAATAAGTGTTCTGTTTATTAATTTTAAGGGACGTATTCTTGAATATCAAAATGTGTACAACAATGAGTGAAAGAGGCTGTGCTCGAAATTAGGCCTAAAATCTGAATGCCTCAACATCAATAAGAACTTAAAAATCATGTTGGTGTAAATACCGTGATTAGTTCGGCATCATTATGATAGTTCCCGAGATGTTCCTTCTTTGGTATAACTCGCACCTTCAGACACCTGTATTCAATTCAATCAGTGTTTCAGCGTATTATTACGTTTTGCTGCGTCTTTCTTACGAAACTAACCTTCCATAGGTGCTCTTTATTTCTATTTACACTGGCTTTTTAAACGATAACGCTGCGTATTAGTGCCAAGTACCGTGATGCACAGAGTGTATTCTGCCTATCCAAGAAAAAAAATCTTGACTTGTCATTGCAGTTTTATGTCACTAAAATCCAAGACTAGTTGGAGTGGTTTACGGCATTAAGCTTAGGAACAGCCATTTTCTTGCTACCCAAAAGTGAGCGTGCCGTTTAGCTTCAGCAGCTTGCACTAGGCAGCGCAGCGAAGGCATCTTCTTCCCTTCTTTCCTCCATGTACCGACATAACCTTCGTCTTTGAAATGAAGATCTTCATTCCATACTCCAGGCTTTTCTGTTCAAGTTCTAACATGTTGGCATGTAAGCTTTCGAGGGAGTCCGCCATTACTACATTAGAGTGCCATATCCCCTCCAGGACGTAGGTGACCTGAATAACCAGGCATCCCGAGCCGGAGTTTGCGTGTGGTGGCGTGGCCAGTTCCTTTCCACTTCTTCTCCTGCCATAGCATCCTGCAGGTTCCCATTTCGCGTCACGAGGCTGGGAGACCCGTACCATACCATACCATACCAAGACTTTTAAACTCTTGGCAGAGCCGGGAATAGAACCCGGTACCTCGAGGGTGACAGCCAACAATACTAGCCACTGCGCCACGAAGTGGTCTAGCCAGTTTATGCCCTTCAGCAAATAAAACTAAGTTCCCGATTCTTGGATGTCACGGGTAATCTCGAGAACCACTGAATGGATTTGGTGCAGCTTTTACCATTCTGTAATGGATATCACGAGCAAGGTTTCTGTAGAAAATAACTTACTAACGATCAAAGGAAGCCAAGAAGTAACGATTTCAGTGAACAAGCCGAAAGAAACCTGACGTCCGTACGCTTTTTAAGCTTACGCTGGGCAAATCGTTAAAAATATCAATATACTATGAGTGTAGGAATTGTTCAGAATGAAAAGTTCTACATAAAAGTCCATGAGAGCATATCTCTAACTTCAATACATCGCCCAATGTAAGTGTTTTACGTTTTTATTTCTTCCAACAATCTCCATTCAATTACTGAGGTGACAGTTTACGAGCTAGCTATGGGCGAGCCTATCACCTCAGTTACAGCCTAGCTAGCGGGCGAGCCTATTATCTCAGATATAGCCAGCAGCAAACTGTCGAGTCGTGTTGAGTTAAGACTTCAGAGAAGAGTGGTTGTGTTTGGAGTTTCCCTGGAAGTGCAACTCAGCTTTTCTTCATTTCACCTGTGAACTTTTCGTTCCGCAAAATCCACTGTCAAGTTAAGATTGGATGGAAGGGGGATTTGTGTTTAATGCAACTCGCCATTCTTAAGTTACGTCTGACAAGAATTCGTTGCACATGCATCTCCATGATAATATAATTAATAGTCCAGTCAGTGATTTTAACCCATCATGCCCAGACGTAAAACGGATTTAGGTCGTAGTTCAATGACATCGAAAAAAAGCGCTTGTAACTTAATGCATTCATTACTGTTCTCGGGCGAAGCTGGGGCGGGTTGCTAGTATAAAATAAACAGTAGTAGTGAGAGGTTACAGCCTCGTGAATCTAAGTATTAACAGACGTCTCGTATTTTAAGTTTGAATATTTCTTGTAGGCCTAATTGTTTCTCCAATGAACTAGCCATTTATTGTCTTCATAAAAATAAACAAGATGTTCAGTAAAGAACATATAGCCTACTTTCTCCTAAATGTATAAGTATAGTTATAACTCTTTACCTTTATCAAAGAGTATAATATAATCATTCCTTGGTTGAAGACCTTAGAAACTATTTACCTCGAGCAAACGCCACAACCTCGGAAAAACTACTACCATCGTTGAAGAAAGAAAGAAAGAAAGAAAGAAAGAAAGAAAGAAAGAAAGAAAGAAGACATATCTCAAGAATTTTATGGAACTGGAGACATATCCGACCGGACGTGGACAACATCCAACTTTGAGTTGAGGCATGTGTTTACACGTCTGGCTGTCAATGGTTTTCACCACCTTAATTGCATTAACCAATCTTTCCATGACCCTACAGTGATGCGTGTATGCCGACGTTACCACTTAGAGCTCTGTAGTAAAGGAAACAATCAATCAAATCTATGCAATTCAAATCCCCAGAGCGCAATTTTAGTGTACATGTTCATTCTTTCTTTTCGATTGCTATTTGGCTGCAGTAAAATTATTAATTAATATCCTGAACTAGCACCAACAGATAGAGCATAGGTACTATGTGAAATCGTTTTGTCTTCAGTTCAAATAACACACAATAGGCTGTTACAAACGCTTCAAAATAAAAATGTATCGTATTATCAACTTTTCATTCTTCAAATTGGATGTGTATAGAATGCCAACCAGTGGAGTCCCACGTAGAAAAGTCATGACCTCTGGCGGATAAGATAATCCTAATAGGAAGAGTGCATTCTAGCGGCCATAAAAGCAACTTTTCAATTAAAGCTGAAAGGTAATCTGTGGGCCGTTGCGCAATAAGTTGGCCATGATAGTTCTCCTGGTTGCTGTTAGATGTCTCTTGCAGATCCGCTGGCGAATTTTGTTTTAATTAAATATATATTTTCCATTGTAATATGCACACTATAACGCTTAATTTTAAAACGTCTGAGTAATTACAAAACAATAAATATAAAAAACAAGCAAAAGATAACAACTCTAGTAGGATTAGAACTCCGGTCATACGGGTTGAAAGGCTAACGCTTTACCACGCAGCCAATCAAGGAAACAAAAATTTGCCGATATCAGTTGAATTACATACAACGTCTTAGCAAATAATGATTTAGACTAAATGATTTCTTCAGTGGAGTATACTTTTTATATTATAAAGCTTTTCATACAAATATTTTGTTATTTCTATCGTAGGCTATATTGCATGTAATACTGAAACTAGTGAAATATAGGTCTTGCACAAGATATCAGCTGCCATATTGTCTTCTAACTGAGACGGCTCAGCTTTTTAAAGTCACTTCTGGACTATAATATTACAAGATAAACTTTTAATTTCGAACGGGCCACGTTCTTTAGAACAGTTTAAACGATTCTCGGTTCTATCATCAGAACTGGTGGTTCCCATGTTATGGATTATAAAGTTTACATACTTCACGTGGCCGCCATCCTGAAATGGTAAGGCGGATGACCTTGTAACTTGGGCACAAGTCGCGTCCCAAATGAAGATATGTTGTTCCCGAATTTGGTAGAGATCGGATGATTAGTTTAGTCGTTATTTGATTTTACGTTTGGACATTGAGATGCACTTTCCTAGTGCTAACTGTGTACCAAATTTCATTCAATTCGGTTTCGTCACAAACAGACAGACACAAAATTTTCGCCCTGTGTAGATCTCATAAGAGTCTACTTTCGTTTTTTTGCAAAAATCGGAAGTAGGCTAAAAATGGATTCTTATTATGTATGGTGTTTGTTGCCCTTTTTCAGTGTTGCCTTAGTAAACCAAAGTTTGGTGGTTTTTGTGTTGACCGACTGAAAAGCACCAAACTTTTGTAATGGATTATTTCAAGTCATAATGAGGTGCAAATTTATGAAATGGTCTTGTTTCTGATATCAGGGGCCCGGAACACACTTGTCTTGGGTGTGGCCTCCAAAAATGTCCTATGCACTAGAATTCCGGCTGTCTTACAATAAGGAGAATTTGTAGCCAGGAAATAGCTGATCGTGGAGAGACAGGTGGAACATCCACGTGTACATCAAGAGAGCATGTGCAGTAAGTAGGTGGTGGACTGGAGGGAATTTGACCTACATTTGGTAATAGCACAGGTTTCGCACCTGCCCTTGCAGGCGTCACTTTTTGTGTAGAGGATCACCAAGATAGACGTGTTTTGATCGTTGGCAATTCATTCCTTTATATTGTCATGTCATTAGTAGGGATCGGACTTTTAGAAAATGCATATTTTGAGAGTTTATTGGATTTTTTGCATATTCTGAACATAACAGCATATTTTAGCAAATACAGTTCAAATTAAATATAATTGAAAACAACCTGAACAAAATAGGTTTCGCCTGCGTGTTGGACATCCCTTGTAAGCAACTTTCTGAGCAACAGATTAATAACTAATATTTTACGCAATGCTGCCTGGATATTTGAAGAAGGGAATGGGGTGAGACATCCCTTTCACCATCTCGACAGCCAGAAGCCCAGGGTTAGTTTTGTGAGGAGATTCTGCAGTTAATGTGTTACTTTATTCTTAAGCTGCGGTTTCCTCCAGTAGCGGTACCGCTTTCTACCGGCCGTAATGTGACGGCAAATGACGTCATGAAAACGTTCCTCATAGAAACAGAGGCGAGTGGTTTTCTAGGGAGCGTTGACTACCACCGTCACATAAAGTTGCGGTGGCGTCATTCATATGACGGTGATGAGTGTGGTAGCAAACAGTTCGTCACCGTTTTCGTACGGTGTATGCTGTGTGCTAAAAGTACTGAATTATATACAGTACAATGACTGATAAGATGATATAAATTGGAGTATGCAAGAAAAGGAAACATTAATAGATTTCGTAAAGAGTGAAGAGGCATTGTATAATGTGAAGTGTAACCTTAAAATACACAGTGTTTCTATTCAGGAGATATTGGACTTTTGTTTCTGTTGTACGCTACTGAAGTTATGTCATCCTTTATGTTATTCAAAATATAATCAAATAACACTGGTGTCAACCGAAAATATTCTCTGAATTTATCTTTGTCTTCATTGCAGTGAAGATAACGATGCACTAAATTCCATATGCACCTTCTGTAGGACGCCTTTTAAAAATGCCACTTCCCCTGAACGTTCCCTATCGTCTTCGGATGACTCTTCTTCTTCCAAAATTATTACGAGCGCCATGTCAAGATCATCCATTACTTATTTAACTTTATGACAACAAGCCGTCACGACACACACCAATAATTAGCTCTAACTTTACACCATTGTTCACCGTCAAGACGGTCCCCAGTTTCTATACGTTATTCGAAGTCACATTACGGCCGCTACAGAGCGGTACCGCTACTGGAGGAAATCGCAGCTTTAGTCTGCAAATCCTTAACTCAAAATGCCTAAAGAGAAGAGCAGCAGGAAGTATTTATTAAAACAGTGGGTGTCAGATAATAGTAATAGTAATAGTGATTATTCAACTGATGGCTAGAGACCAGACATTTATGCACTGAAAACGATTAAATAGACCTAATTTGTCTCCTGAAAATATTGAAATACTTGCAATTATCTATTGTGATGCTTCTTTCTGCAGTGAATGATACACGTATAAAGTGAGTGAATAAGATTGGATTATTGTTAAGTGCATATAATTCAATTCTTTACGGTTTCAGTGTATAATTGTATGCATATTTTAATCGTTTTCAGTGCATAAATGTCCGGCCCCTAGTCATTAGGCTCGGCTGGTGCATTGTGACGTCATAGCTGACTGCTCCCCAGCGTTTAAAGGGTAGACCAATAAATAGCCGAAATATACCGGAAGGCAATGGAGCTTTAAGAAACGAAACGAAACCCTATACGTTTGATTATCAAAACACCTCCCGCATTCGCTCCATACCTGCATATTCTTCTTCCACCATCGCATCCACATCCACAGATATCTCCGAATATCGGCATCTGCTCCACATCTGCGGTTATCCACGATCATTCGTAATTCCAAGTCTGCTGGTCAATGTAAAGTGCTCAAAACATTTTGCATATTGCAATTTAGTGACTTGTTTATTTTGCTAAGTGTATGCAGTCACATTATACACAATATAAGGTGCTTAAATCTGCCCTGCAATTTATTTATTTATGTATTTATTTATTTATCGTGGACCGACAGTAGTGGCTACGCTGGCTAGCGCGCAGCATTAGGTCATGGGGCCAAGCTCTCTGCTGGCTCGGTAGACGCGTGGTTTCGAGCCACACCGTCGGCCGTCCTTGAAATGATTTTCCGTGGTTTCCCATTTTCAACACCAGGCAAATGCTGGGACGGTACCTTCTGACAGGCTACGGCCGCTTCCTTCCACATCCTTGCCCAGTTTCATTCACCAACATTCATTTCATCGCTCATTAACTCCATGAGGTTGGCGTCAGGAAGGGCATCTGGCCGTAAAAACCATCGCCACAAAGACTTCCATCGCATCTCATCCCCGACCCCGTTGGAAAACGGGAATAATAAGGGGTAAACATACATACAATTTATTTATTTATCGTATGGCTTTTAGTGCCGGGAGTGTCCGATGACATGTTCGGCTTGCCTGAGTCTGTAGCTGATTCCAGCGGACACCCTTAGGGTGAGCTACAAATTCCGTTCAATTTCAAGTAGCGTAGTTCCAACTTTCGCTACCAGATATCAATGAAACCTAGTGGTGAACGTTGGAACTTTGATAGAGCGTTCCGACGAAATCTAACCTAACGATTTAGCTTCGTACATGTTTAGTCTGTGGAAGGATATTTTACATGCCATAAATCTATGACATGGGACCGCCGGCTTTACTTCCCCTCCGAAGGAAGGCAAACTGAAGGATTTTAACGCTCTTAAGAAATCCGACGACTTTGGCCGGGTTTGAACCCACTAACTTAGGCACATCAGTTCAGCATGCTACCAACTACGCCACAACGAATAACAAAAGTGATCATGTGGGACTGAGCACACAAAGGTTGGGGCATATCAATACCGTGTATGGCCACCACGAGCTCTAAGGCATGCTTGCAGACGTGGCATACTGAACACCGACGAATCCAACGTGAAATGAATCAACAAACAAGTAGTTCCGTGAAGAACTATACAGCCTATTTTCATATATCCTACTTATTTTAACTGCCACTGTCAACCTACAAAATTTCTGTTTGATTGCAGTAATAGATTCGTAGATATTGAGAACCGACTAAATATTTCAGATGGTCGCCATGTTGGATTTTATATATGTAGGTCCTAGAGTTATGTAATGTTACATGGAGATTATTGTGTACGTGTAGCATTCAAACTTCAATCGCATGATTAGGACACAAGAAGTAACAAGGTGATTTTAAAATTTCGCACAGCTGCCATCTTGTGGTTATGGAAACAATTGAAATAAATTAGATGCCAGTGGATTAATATTCGTGTAAGGATTTACTGTATCTAGTTTCACTACACTCGGATGGTTAAATTGCGAGAAACGTCCATGTGAATATTTATAATTCGTGTCGCCGCCATGTTGGATTTGTGATCACCAGGTTATTTAAAGTCCTATTGGTGAACTTATGCTCATAGCCCCTATGAACATAAAAAAAAAACAGTTTGATTGCTCTAATAGATTCGTAGATATTCAGAGCCGTCTAAATAATTCGGATGGTCGCCATGTTGGATTGTTAAATGTATAGGCCATAGAATCATGTACCATTAAAGGAAATTTATTGAGTAGGTTCATTATTCAAACTTTCACTTCGATCGCATGATTACGACACAAGAAATAAAAACTTAATTTTAAAATTCGCACTGCGGCTATCTTGAGGTTATGTAAAAAATTGAACTAAATTAGATACCAGTGCATTACAATGTGTATAAACATTTCCTGCACCAGATTTCATTGCGTTTGGAACATTAAATCGCGAGAAAGGTCTAATAAAATTTTCAAATTCGCTTGGCCGCCATGTTTGTTTTGTAGTTAACCGTTTTTTGAAAGTCTTATAGATGAACTTCCAGTAGTTCCCTTTATCTCTGTACAAAATTTCAGGGTGATACCGCTAATAGTTTCAGAGATATAGAATGCCGGTGAAATATTTCGCACATCCGCCATCTTGTGGTTAAGGAAACAATTGAACGAAGTTAGATGTCGGTGCATTACAATGTGTATAAACATATACTGTACCAAGTTTTATAGCGTTTGGTTGGTTAAATCGCGAGAAACGTCTATTTAAAAGTCGCAAATTCGCGTAGCCGCCATGTTGGTTTTGTAGTTACCAGTTTTTCAAAAGTCACATATGTGAACTTCTAGTCGTTCCCTTTATCATCGTAAATAATTCCAAGGTGATATCGGGAATAGTTTCGGAGATATCGAATGCTGGTGAAACATTTTGCACAGCCGCCATGTTGGATTGGTGAGACGTAACAAAATTTGAAGGGCACGGTCGGGGTCGTCCGGAGTATGCTATGAACTTACCGAGTCTCATTGAAATCGCTCGAGCCGATTAGATTTTATTAGGGGACACACACACACACACACACACACACACACACACCTCACACACACACACACACACACGCACGCACACACACACACACGGACAAAAGGTGATCTCACAAGCCTATTTTTTCAAAATTGAAAATAGGCTAACAAGTAGTTCCGTGAAGAACTATACAGCCTATTTTCATATATCCTACTTATGTTAATTGCCTCTATCAACATACAAAATTTCAGTTTGATTGCTGCATAGCGTGTAGAAGAGAATGTGACTCAACTTGTGGAGTTTTGTACGGTCCAGCCGCTAGGCAGCTCTAGCGTCGGCTGGCGCTGACTGCAGACGGTATTAATACCAGCAGTTGAATGTTACTTTTCAATTATCAACTTCCACTAAGTTGTATTAGACAAGATGACTCAATTATAAAATTCTCCGCACTGAGTATATAAAACGCTGATGTCCGTTGAGTTACCGGTAATTATGAAACATCAGGTTACGTCATAGGTTCATATAATACGGAAATAAAACATTCTGACGGGGATCATGATGTAACTGAATGTGTAAAAATCATAAGCTACAGACCATTCACGAGATCTACTGCACAAATACAGTAAATATAATTTAATATAATATAATAGACTACAAACTCACCCATGTAACTTACAGCCGTCAGTTGTCCGAAACTTTGGAAAGCTTACGCGATGATTTTGCAGACTTAGCAGATGACTGTTCTTTCCTAATTTCTTTCGAACAAAAGAAAAAGCGGCACTTCATGAAGTGAAAAAACGAGTTTTCCAATAACGTCGAGTTTATGTTCCATAATCCTAAATCACACGCCCCTAAAACAATCTCAAAAAGGAAGATTGTAGTTTTACGTGACCGTGAATCTTGTGATTATGAGCCACGGGACCTCCTTTTTACGTGGAATCCGAACCACAGGACATTGCATTTCACTTCGAAAATCTCACATGCATTGACCGGGAATCGAACCCGGACCGCCTTGGTGAAAGGCATACAGCTAGACCGCTGAGCCACCACGCCCCCCAAAACAATCTCATCAATGCTGTCCAAACACTCATCAAATATAGCCTATCACCCCACAAATTTGAGAGGGTAGAGTAATAGATTTTAATTACAGTTTATGTCAAAGACAAGTGCCCCCCCCCCCCCAAGTTCGCAGTTGTTTTCAACGACTACTTCGCCCTGTAAAAGAATGTTGAAAAGATACTGTCGGACGGATGGGTTCCTTTTTTTTATTTGCTTGAAAATGTACCCTGCTAGATAGTAAACCAAGCGTTGTTTCGCAATGTTGTCTTCATAAGGAAGGGGAAGATAATTCTCTCAGTACGTTATCACCACTTTGTCTCTAATTATGTCCTCCACAGACAACATAAGAGATTCGTTTTGTTCCTCGGTTTGCTTCACACATAATCGCATTATTTGATTAACAAATGACGTGAGAGGTGGTTCTAACTTAGGTTCACAGTTCCCGGACGGTGATATATCCATCATAATTGGAACATACACGCACTGTAACATAGCCTATGCAAATACAGAAAATCTACTGTTGATTGGTTATCGTGTTATTTTCTGAGCTAATGGTTTCATAAAATAGTACATTATGCAACGAGCCTATAATGGCTATAATTAAGACACGAGTATTTTTTATAAAACGAGCGTATGCGAGTTTTATAATTTCCATACGAGTGTCTTAATTACCATTATAGGCGAGTTGCATACGACTGTTTATGTTCGACGATAATTATAACTTTATTATATGTTTTAACATAAATATTCATAAATATCTGTTGAGAGTCAGCCACAAGAATTTTGTTATCGGAGAGCGAGCGCGAGACATCTCTCTGTCTTTCAAGATTTTTGACGCATGGGCTCTGTGTCCTTTCAATAGCATATGCAAGCCATATGTTTACACCTGCCGTCCCTCAGTAATATTGTCACCGGAGTCGTTTGAATGCGCTGTGTAGAAATTAGTGTTGGTGATTTTAAGGTACAGTGCTATTTCTTGTTTCATATTCGCCAGTTTATTTACGCGAACATATGGACGGTGCGTATTCCATGTCGGTAATTTATTATAGATCGATGTTGTGTTTATGTCCGACATGTTGGATTTTGAGCGCATGCGCGAAGGTATCGTTACCTAATTGGTCAATGATCGAGCTCTGATTGGCTGGAGAAACTGTATCATAATGAAAATAAGTGTTATAATGACCATCATTATGACACCGTTTTCTAACACATAATAGTGAGGGTCGAACATAAAAGTCTATTAATGTCTTGTGCGAATGGGTATAGTTTAAGAGTGCGTTTGTTGGTATTCTGGAGTTAAGCGCATCTGCTGTTCATGTCTCTCGTGAATAATTCTGTATTCTCACTCCCGCTAAGAATGTCAGGGTTAGTTTGCCGGAAGAGCTTAATGGAATTTGCGGTCGCATAGCTGAATAATTGGAAAGATTCTTTGGAAAGACGTAAGGTTTATATGTGCGGAAGTCAATTTTGAACAAGGTTTAAGGCCTGCGAACTCGGGGGATCTGTCCATGGTATTAAACCTGTCCGTAGTAATTAAAATCTATTACTTCATTTTTGTACAGCAACTTACTTTTATCGTGGAGATCGCTTCTTGATTGCATACACTTTACAACACCAAGTAATAAGAACTAAATACGGCAGTATTCTGTGTTTCCAACTAGCGAGCGTTTAAAAAGTGACTCTAGCCAGCAACAGTCAACCGCTGCGGAGTCTGTCGACGGGCGCAGGAACTACCCATACTAAAGATGCGGTAGATTCGGTATGATTGCTGTAATAGATTCGTAGATGTTGAGAACCGGCTAAATATTGCGGATGGTCGCCATGTTGGATTTTTATGTAGGTCATCGAGTTATGTACTGTTACATGAAGATTATTGTGTACGTGTAGTATTCAAACTTCAATCGCATGATTAGGACACGAGAAGTAAAAACGAGATTTTAAAATTTCGCGCAGCTGCCATCTTGTGGTTATGGAAAAAATTGAAATAAATTTGATGCCAGTGGATTAACATTTGTATAAGGATTTACTGTACCAAGTTTCACTGCACTCGGATAGTCAAAATGCGAAAAACGTCCATGTGAATATTTATAATTCGCGTCGCCGCCATGGTGGATTTGTGATCACCAGGTTATTGAAAGTCCTATAGGTGAACATATGTTCATAGCCCCTATGAACATAAGGAAATTCAGTTTGATTGCTATAATAGATTCGTAGATATTCAGAACCATCTAAATATTTCGGAAGGTCGGCATGGTGGATTGTTATATGTATAGGCCATAGAGTCATGTACCATTAAAGGAAAATTATTGCCTAGGTACATTATTCAAACTTTCACTTCGATCGTATGATTACGACACAAGAAATAAAAACTTAATTTTAAAATTCACACAGCCGCCATCTTGAGATTATGTAAACAATTGAACTAAATTAGATACCAGTGCATTACAATGTGTATACATTCCTGTACCAAGTTTCATTGCATTTGGATAATTAAATCGCGAGAAAGGTCTTTTTAAAATTTTCAACTTCGCTTGGCCGCCATATTCGTTTTGTAGTTAAAAGGTTTTTGAAAGTCTTATAGATGAACTTCCAGTAGTGCCCTTTATCTCCGTATAAAATATCAGGGTGATACCGCTAATAGTTTCAGAGATATAGAATGCCGGTGAAATATTTCGCACAGTCGCCATCTTGAGGTTATGTAAAAAATTGAACGAAGTTGGATGTCGGTGCATTACAATGTGTACAAACATATGCTGTACCAAGTTTTATTGCATTTGCTTGGTTAAATCGCGAGAAACGTTTATTTAAAAGTCGCAACCTCGCTTGGCCGCCATGTTGGTTTTGTAGTTACCAGATTTTCAAAAGTCACATAGGTGAACTTCTAGTAGTTCCTTTTATCACCGTAAAATATTCCAGGATGATATCGGTAATAGTTTCGGAGATATTGAATGTTGGTGAAATATTTCGCACAGCCGCCTTGTTGGATTGGTGAGACGTAACAAAATTTGAAGGTCACGGTCGGGGTCGTCCGGAATAGTGCTATGAAGTTACAGAATTTCATGAAATCACTCCAGCAGTTTAGAAGTTATTAGGGGGGAGGGTGGGGGCGCACACACTCACACACACACACGCACGCACAGACAGACACACGGACAAAAGGTGATCTCATAAGCCTATTTTTTCATAAATCAAAATAGGCTAAAAAGAATGTGATGTGCGGCTTCGGTGGCGTAGTCGGTAGCATGCTGAGCTTCTATGCCCAAGATAGCGGGTTCAAACCCGGCCGAAACCGTCGGATTGTTTAGAGCGTTAAAAATCCCTCAGTATGCCTTCCTTCGGAGGGGAAGTAAAGCCGGCGGTCCCATGTCATAGATTTATGGCATGTTAAAGAACCTTCCACTAATTGCACCTGTGTGAAGCTAAATTGGGTAGGTTAAGAATGTAAACAACGCTCTTAGGTTTCTACGTTCGTTGCCAAGAGCCGACTGCGGTGGCATCTAGTAGCTAAGTTCTGAACTTGGCCTAGTAGTCGTTGACGGTGGCACTTGGCGGCAAAAGTAGGAACTATTTGAAAACTTTTGAGTTGCAGTACTTAAATTAAAAAAACGATAACACACACTAATACAGTCATCACAATTAACACCGGTTATCAGACAGATTCTACACACACCCAAAGTACACGGGGCTACATGACCGCGTTGTCGCAGCCCCTAAACTTAAGAACTAATCAACCAGAATGTGGTGTACAGTTTTGAAGTTATCTAACTGAAACTAAATTGACATACTTGGTTCAAATGCCAAGTGTTCCGTCAAATGCGATGAAAGATGCTGGGTTGACATTAAACTTGACTTTCACCAAAACCTAGCGGCGGTTTATCACCATTTCCATGTGTGATATAAATACTTTGTTGAGGTCTTGTGTCGAGGCTTTTCGGGGATATGTGGTGCGGTTGATATCTCAGTACTGTTATCGCTAGACATCCGCTGTACTGTTACCAGCCTCAAGGTCACATCACGACATTTGTATTGTAGCCCAGATATTTTAGCCTATTTCTTTAATGATGAAAAACATAGGCTGATGAGATTAGACTACTTTTTGTCTGTGTGTCTGGAATAACTTGTAAACGGCTAAAGCGATTTCAATGAACCTCGATAAGACCATACTACTATTTTAGCCAACACCGACCGTGCTCTTCAAATTATATTACGTCTCACCATTCCAACATGGCGGCTGTGCGAAATATTTCACCGGCATTCTATATCTCCGAAACTATTACCGATATCACCCTGAACGTTTGTACGGTAACAGAGGGCACTACTAGAATATCACCTATGATACTTGCAAAATCCTGCTAACTACTGTGCCCTTTCATCAAGAAATATGCAAATCACAGTATGCCAGCATTGCTCAATTCGGGATTTTCGGGGTTGTAGTATGTTCTCCCACTCTGTGACTTACACATTTTGGATTAAATAGAGGATACACTTGCAAAAATAACAACAAAATCAACTCCTATTTTATAACATTTAATTAACCAAAATTATGGCGCTACAAACAAATAAAACAAATAAACTACTGACCAATGATCTTCTACTTGTTCCAAGTGAACAAGAAATAATATCAGAATTAAACAAATATTGTATTAAAACACATGGTTTCCTTTAAAACCAACAATTCATAATTATTTTTACTTCCATAAAGTATCTATCTTAAAGTTCCATATAACTACGAGCTCCTTTGGCTCGATATTTTCCAATAATAATGGTGTCATTCTTCTTGTACACCTCAAATACTATCTTTATATTTTCTTATCATCAAAACAAATATATAATTACACTTAAAGTACATGTTAATTCTTAAATATTTGGGCACTTCACATGTTTTCAGCATTTACCATCCCTCTCAAGTTTTACAAATTCACCATAGTGATCGGGAAAATACTTGTGTACTCCAGAGTTATAAAGATTACTTGACAAAGTCAAAAACTATGATTACTCCCGGAATCTAGTTACCTTCATTTACTCGTGGAATCCTACTTCCATATAACATTACAATAGGGATTGTTATTTATTTATTTGTCTTATAAGACCATTGTCACATAAGAAAACTACGATCTGAACTTGCAAGCGATAATTTCATCTACAAGGACCTCGGTTCACTTCCCGGGTCATTAACAACTTTTAAACACTCACGGTGTATTATTTACTTCTTACAGACGGCCTTCACCCAACCCTCCTACTATAAGGGTCTGACCGTTATACTTGAGCGAGATTTATGACTGGTAGGGTGACTCCCTGTCTAGTCTGCGGTTGGAGCTCTCTTCAATGCTTTTAAAACAAATCTTCCTTTCTTTTCAGTCCTATGGAGAGACCTGGCATTTAACTTCACTTATTTCCTTTCAACAATATTATTTGGCTCATAAACCACTTTCGTAACCTTGGCATTTATTAATTATGAGAGGTCCTCATTGATTGGGAAGAGTAATACACATTCTATGACGAATAATTAGGGACTTCAACAACAAGAGGATTCTAGGTTCGAATCTCTTAACATGCCTCGGGAACCATTTCCACATTGGAGGACTTATACAAAATGCGATTTAGGGTCAGCCGTAGCCTACATGACCTACGCTCAATAATACCATACATTTGCTCCCTTTTCAATATAATAACACACACATGGCCTCGTGATCTCTGTCACTATTGGAGGACTTACAACATATCTCAATTCACTGCAATCAACTACCCCTCATAAGTAATTTACCAAGTACTTTTAACGTTTACGCATTCCTAGCGTGACATTTTATTTTAATTGCGCTCGATTGCGCTATACATATTTTTAAGCCTAGGGTCTTCCAAAGAACTGATAAATTCCATATTAACGATTGATACATATCTCAATTTTTATATATTAATCTTTTCCTTTGACAATAATTGCTCTATTTTAAATAACATGCATTAATATCATGTCTTATACTTCTATTAAGGCTCCAACGCTCTTATTTTCATATCATTCAGTTTAATCTTTAGTTATATTTCCTTTATATTATTATTATTATTATTATTATTATTATTAATACGCTTGCTTTTATAACCTTCGTCAAATACACTGACATTTTATTCATACATTTCCTCTACAGGATTTATTCTTTCACATAATTATTTATAATTTCTCAACATTCTATTTTTGTTCAGACCACGTTCTTATTCTGTATTTAGTTATTTAAAAACATCCCTTTTACTCAAAAACTCCGGTGGATTTGTACACAATCATTTCCCCGACACCAAAACATAATGAAAATCTTTACTCACATGTTTAAGGTCGTTTCTTGACCCTTCTCCTCGTGCGATGTGTCATTTTTGGCCCACTTTTTTTTAACTTACTCCATCGTGTACAAATTCATTGCATGTACAGACATATCTTGACACATATTTAACACGTATACATTTAACACTAATAACATTTTAGATACACTGGTGTATCCGTTTAGAACACACAATAAAAACACTGAAAATATATTATTTTTAACACAAAATCTTGATATATTTACACTTCACAAGTTTTGATCACTAGGCCGCTATTTAAGCCTATCACACGTGACCTCTTGATCTCCCGTCTCCAAGGGTGAAATTTAGTAATGTCGGCTTCCTATCCTCTCTGAATGAGAAAGTCTCGAATCATCTACTTCCTCCCTGCAATAGCACTCCTTCGAATCCCGTTCTTGACGATCTGCTATTTCTCTGACACGAACGGCTCCCGTTTTAGATCCTATTTATTGATCTTAGCGAATGTCTGTTCTGTTCACGGTCCCCTCGATAATTTATCGGTGACCTATGGATTTTTAGCAACTAATACTTCTTGCGTCTTAGTGCTTTTGAATAGTTCGTCTGCTTTCTTGAAACGATGTCTATATTTTCTTGTCTTCTTCTTTGCTTATTCGGTTCTCGCCCTTCTAATCTTCTAGAATACTAACGAACCTTATTTTCTCTGTCCCTGCTCGGGTTCTTTAAATTAGATAAACTGTTTATCTCGCAGTTACGATACTTCCGTACGTTATGATATTTTTGGTCGTTTACTTAAAGACCTATCGCCCTGAGTCCTAAGTTCGCAGCCTGCTCTGACTGTATTTTATGAACTTTTCACTGTAAACTTTTATACTGTCGGACCTAAATCCTGTAACTAGGATTTTCCTAAAATTTTTCAACACGGCGATATTGTAATTTTACTTCTTTATAATTCCTTACGGAGGCACGCAAGTTATTGATATCGCGACGCCCGTGGCTGTCGGATATTTTCTATGCGATGTAATGCAGCGTTTTTCCCCTCAAGGAAAGCTGGTATACTGTCTTCGGTGTGTTTCAGCGTGACGCCCCACACGGACTATCGGAATTCGGTGTCTGATGTAACACAGTGACGCGCCCTCAAGCCGTTTGATAACTGCATGTACTGATCCAGCGTGACGCCCCCCTGGGCTATCGGAAACTGCATTCGGTGTGATACAGAGTGACGCCCCCTCACGGACTGTCGGAATACTGCATGTTTGGTCTGGTTCTGCCAGGAGTTTTATACTCTTTACCATCCCGACGCGCAGGTCGCCCACGGGCGTCGAATAGAAAGACCTGCTCTCGGCCTCTCAGGAGACCACACGACAAAAAAAAAAAAAACACAAAAAGATAAAACTCTAGTCCTTTTCGTGACCAACTTTTGAACTAATTGTCGTACAATTATAAAAATTATATCTCCAGAAAGCTCGTCTTCCAAACGTCAAATGATCTCATTGCGCATAAGAATCGATCGTGCAATTCTGAGATATTAATTAATTTGTAGTCTTCAGCTGCATGGGTGGTGCTGTTCATTTTTTTAATTCCCCACTCCTCTGGTATCAGTGAATCCCCGATGACGTATACTGCGTTTGCAGTTTTTTCCTGTGCAATTATTACAAGGTTTTTCTTTACACAAAAATCTCTAATCCGAAATGATTCACAGTCCAGTGATTATTTACTTATTTTCATTCCTGCAAATGGGTTAAATTTAATTCTTCTTCTTCTTCTGGCACATCGGCGGTGTTGCCGTTTTCCTGCAAGCTAAGCGGGATTTCCGAGTCACGCTTCTCTGTCTCACAGTAAAAATTTTCCACTCGTTCTATTAATATCCATGACCCGCTCCTCTCAAGGAGTCAAGAGGCATGATCTCATCTCCTGAACACCTGGTCCTCGCCCCTTGCACAACGTTAGGCTAGAATCCTGGCTTGAAATTTCTCTATGTTACATTAGAAACTGTATGTTTCTTTCATTCCTTCCCCAAATACATGGATTCGACCCCTTTTGAGCCAATGGTACATGGGTTCACTACATAACGAACATGGTGGCCAAGCGAAGTTGAAACATTTAAATAGAATTTTCTTGCGATTTAACCATCCAAACGCAGTGAAACATGGCACAGTAAATGTTTGTACACATTGTAATGCACTGGCACCTAAAGTTCCATTGTTTACATAACCTCAACATGGCGACCGTGCGAAATTTTAAAATTAAGTTTTTATTTCTTGTGTATTAATCATGCGATCGAAGTGTAGGCTACGTTTGAATAATGAACCTACGCAATAATCGTCATCTAATAGTACATAAATCTAAGACCTAAATAAAAATACAACATGGCGACCATCCGAAATATTTAGACGGCACTCAATATCTACGATTCGATTACAGCAATAAAACTGAAATTTTGTATGTTGATAGAGGCTGTATAGTTCTTCACGGAAATACTTGATTGTTTGTAAATTCCCCTTAGGGACATGGAACATCTTGGTTATCGGCCCCTAATGGGTGAAAGCGATGAAACGAAATTGAAATCAAGTTACTGCTACTTGTAACTACGGACCTACAATTAACTTACGGAATAGAATGAGAAATGGAAAAGAAAAGGAGAACGGGGAATAAAAGTCAGAATGAAATGCCCTCGACGTAGAAAAATGAGGATTAAGTGACATGAAAGGAAATAGAGTCATATAGAACAGGTAGGAATGGAAAAGAGAAAAGAGGAGAGTTTAGTTAGTTATTGCTTTATGGTGCGGAACAGCGAGGTCATTTGCCTAATTTAATACTGATACAATCCTACAACTGTGGATTTCTTTAAAATTATTTGAGTAAATATACACATGATAACTTAGATTGCTGCATCTAACCCACTCTCACTATAAAGCGGATGCCGTGATCAGCAGCCACCACGTCATTTGGTAATATAAGAGGTCACCTGCAAACCAGGGTTTCTTCGTAGATCAGCAAGATCCACACACTTGGTTAAAATGTAGGCCACGATGAAAACGGTTCTACAGGTACTCAGTGAAGACAGCAATGGCAAACTACCCACCCAAGGGCTCACATCATGTGGGACGTACGTTGGCGACCACGGGACCCCAGCTGAGTCCGGCATTGCTTCCACTTACTTGTACCGGGCTCCTCTCCATCTTCTTTCCTATCGACCTCTCTTGGTCAACTCTTGTTCTCTTCCGACCCCGACGGTATTAGGGTATCCGAGGCCTAGGGAGTCATTCACTTCCCCGCCTTAATTGGTCCTTGTGTCATCTCTCCTGATACCCTAATTCTTCGAGGGGTCAGCCTTCTTTTTCTTTTCATGTTATCTCCTTCCTTCTGCCCAAGGCCCTCGAGGAGGTAGGGTGTATGTAGCTCCACCACTTGTGGTACACCCTGGATAGTGCTACACCCTCAAGGGCTCACGGCTGGTGAGTTTGGGAGCTGGCGACCCTTAGGTATTCCTGAGCTGGGTCCGTTTTGTCCCCCTTTTCCTCTGACTTTGGGGCGTCCTTTTCCTCTTTCCCTTTCCTACCTGTCTTGCATGGCTCTCCTTCTTTACAAGTCCCTCAATCCTCATTCTTCGAGGGTTGAGGGGATTTCTTTTCTTCCTGTCCTTTATTTGCCTTACACTTTATTTCTTTACCATTTCTTCTTCTATTATGTAAGTCAGTAGTTGGTATTAGTTATAGTTTCACTCTCATCTCATCGTTCACTATCACCCAAACCATTAGGGGTGGATAACCTAGATGTTAGGCCCTTTAAAACAACAATTTTCATCATCATCAATGGCAAACTACCTCACCTTGCCTAGTACGCATCATGAGAGTGCTGCCTGGGATTTCTGACTATTTCTACCCACATAACCTACGGTGGTGCATTTTTTGAGGATCCAGCCAGCGTCTAGGCTGACTAGTCACTACCCCCATAAACAGCATCAAGGTGGTGGACCATTGGCATTGTACGCAAAGTAGAAAAACCTAACGCTTGGATTTAGTCCATTGTAATTTATCTTCACTAGTTAACCGACGTGAAACCTCCTTGAATTTCAAGAAAAGTCAGTTGTTAGCGTTTTCCACAGAATTTCTTGTGCCGCATGTTCGTCTGAACCAGTATCTGTTTGGTTGGAAAGGGAAGGCAACTGGCGCCCAATAGGACGCGTGGGTTGATGAACTCCAGTTTTGGCAAGTGACGACCTTAGCCTTGGCCTATTTGGATCAGAGAAGGTGACAACGACCCGTGCCCCGCCCTGGACACCCGCTCAGAGACCGCCCCCGCGGGGTCAATGAATCCAGCACATTCCTCCGACCATGATGATGGGCATAAACAAAATATTGTTCATCAAACACAGCTCAAAAAGGAGTGTGAGCTGAGCATTAACGACTGCGAGAAGGAGGAGTCACTTTAGACCACTCGGCCTCTCAGGAGGCTACACGACAAAAAAAAAAAAAAAAACTTATTGGTTTTTTTATTTTATTTTATTTAGTCAATTTACCCTCTAGGTTGGTGGATCCCACGGACTCAGCGAGGGAACTCACCACTACCGCCTCTATGGGCAGTGTCCTGGAGCTTGGAACATCTGGTCGGGATGGATACAACTGGAGAGGTGTGATCAGCACTTCGCCCAGGCGGCCTCACCTACAAAGCGAACAGGGGCCTCATGAGGGATGGGAACGGATGGAAGATTGGGATGGATAGGCTAGGAAGAGGGAAGGAGGCGGCCGTGGCCTTACAGTAGGTACCATCCCGGCATTTGCCCGAAGACGAAGTGGGAAACCACGGAAAACCACTTCGAGGATGGCTGAGGGGGAATCGAACCCCCTCTACTCATTTGGGCCACCCGAGGCTGAGTAGACCCCGTTCCAGTCCTCGTACCACTTTTCAAATTTCGTGCCAGAGCCGGGAATCGAACCCAGGACCTCCGGGGCGGCAGCTAACCATGCTGACCGCTACGCTACGGAGGCGACAGTTATAGTTTTAAGGGGTGGAAAATGAAGTCATTTGCCCCTATTAACACAGTCAAAATAATACAAATTTAGTAGAGATAAAATTTAGAGGTCGATGCCTGAACATAAAAACAGACTAAAATTGATAGAACCGAAATTTTAATTTAAAAACTAATAAACCAAAATATACGGAATGTAAAAATCAGATTTTCTTGAAAAACACTATCACGTATAAAGCGGATGACGCGATCAGCAGCCACCACACCATCGGCTAATACAAGGCTGAGTGTATGTTGCAAAAGAGGTATCTTCCTAGATCAGTAAGATCCACACACTCGGTAAAACTGTGGGTGACGGTGAATACGGCTCCACAGGTACAAAGTGGGGGGTCTTCCCTTTTCATTAGGTACGAGTGGATGGATCTTGCATGACCTATCCTTAGCCTACACAAAATGACAGGCTCCCTCCGTGACAGGAAAGAGCTCCGCCACACGCGAGTAATTCCCTTGATCGCTCTCAGTTTACTGGGCAATGGATCAGCTAGCCACTGACTCTCCCAGTATGCCAGTACTTGTCGGCGTAACTGAGAGTGAATATCTCTAGCGGGTACCGCCATTATCCGAGGTGGTAGTGATACCGCCAATTTTTGCAGCTTGATACACTAACTCATTTCCTGCTATTTCCATGTGGTTTGGAAGCCACAGAAATATGATTCGAGTGTCAGCGTTGCACAACTGGTGACAGAGAGTCATTATCTATCCAATTAGCCTACTTTTCTCATTTTGCAAAAATGCGGAAAAAGTAGTCTTATGAGATCGATCCGGGAAAATGTGTGTCTGTGTGTCTGTCCCCCCCCCCCCCCCGCCCCCCCCCTATCAACTCCTAAACGGCTGCAGCTATAGAAACCAAATTTGGTAACACTAAATATCTATACCTGAATATTTCAAGGCCATATTGGAAATTGACATCAATGCTACCAACTGATGAAAAATCGCAATTGAAATTTGAGCCCTATGTTGGATATCTCAGAAGCTATGCATGCGAACTATTCCGAAATTGGCACACATATAGATAAGAACATTAGAGATTAATTTTCAGAAGTCCGTACATGCCAATGTTGCCAACATGATTCTAAGCCTGCCGATAGGTCCAATTTCTAAATGCATGTAACTTCTATACTATCGATTGGATTGCAACCAAATTTCGTATGTACTATGTGTACTACAAAAGATATGACTGTGTGTATTCTAAAAAGCCATCAGGGCTGCCTTCTGTTAATAAATTCTCTCTCTATATTTTAACCCTAATATCAATATATTATAAAGTATGCAGCCCAACAGCTCTAAACTTTGCACACGTTCTACCTTAGTTTGGTGTAACTTATATACATCAGTGCTGCCAACACGATTCTAAGCCTGCTGATAGGTCCAGTTATTAAATGCATATAACTTCTATACTAACAAATGGATTTCATCCAAATTTCGTATGTGCTTTGTGTACCATAACAGTTATGACTATGCGTATTCGTAAGAACCAGCAGGGCTGCCAACTGTTAATAAATGCTCTCTCTATTTGTTTAATCCTAATATCAATATATCAGAAAGTATGCAAGCCATTAGCTGTAAAGTTTGGACACGTCTAGTACCTGACATTCTAGACTAATTTGGAGCAACTAATATACCTCAGTGCTGCCAACATGATTATAAGCTTTCTAATAGTTTCAATTTTTAACTACATGTAACTTCTATACTAACAAATGGATGTTATCCAAATTTGGCAGTATAATATATCGTAAT
Organism: Meconema thalassinum; assembly: GCA_946902985.2. Classification (NCBI taxonomy): domain Eukaryota; kingdom Metazoa; phylum Arthropoda; class Insecta; order Orthoptera; family Tettigoniidae; genus Meconema; species Meconema thalassinum. Next base: position 403,084,747 of record OX336393.1, on the reverse strand, counting down.
ATTTCAGATTAATTCTGAGCATCGCATACATGACATTGTTCCCAACTGGATTTTACGCGCACTGATAAATCCAATATCAAACAGCATGTAACGTCCATACTATCCATTAGACTCCAAACATATTTTTTTGTGCATTCTATACTTTAAGAGATGGAACTAGGAATATATTCATAGCCACAAGTGTTGCCAACTGTAGTGAGTCACTCTATTAGGCTACACTATTTCAGGTGTATTTAAAACTGCAGTACTTAGAAATGTTAGTATTACCAACTTGATTTCGTCATTATTCTAGATAGGTCCATATAGATTGGCATGAATCTTAAATTTTAAGAAAATTAAGCTCTTTAGTTCGTCACGGAACTACTTGTTTTATATTTGTTATTAGTCCCAATGGAGACCTTAGTGAATGTTAAGTTATGATAATTTTTGTTCTAAGTTGCCTTACATCTAGTTTATCGGCCCCTATTGGACGGAAATCTAAAAATGTAAACTGCCTTCTACTACTTACTACTCTCTTACATCTTCCCCCAAGGGCTCACGACTAGTGGGACGTGGGCTGGTGACCACGGGGCTCCAGCTGAGTTCGGCATTCCTTCCACTTACTTGTGCCGGGCTCCTTTCTGTCATCTTGCCTATCGACCTCCCTTGGTCAACTCTTGTTCTTTTCCGACCCTGACGATAATAGGGTATCCGAGGCCTAGGGAGTCTTTCACTTTCCCGCCTTAATGGGTCCTTGTCTCATCTTTTCTGATCCGTCACTCTTCGAGGGGTCAGACCTTTTCTGTTCTATTCACATCTCCTGCCTTCTGCTCAAGGCCCTTAAGAGTGAAGGGTGTTTGTAGCCCCGCCACTAGTGGTGCGTCATGATGGTGCTGCACCCTCGGAGACTCACGGCTGGTGAGTTCGGCGGTTGGCGACCACGAGGGATTCCTGAGCTGGGTCCGGTATTCTCCCCTTGTCTCTGGGGCGGACCATCAATTCTTTCCCTTTCCTATCTGCCTTTCATGTCTCTCCTTTCTTCCAAGTCCCCCATTATTCGACCTTTGGAGGCATTGCATTTCCTCCTGTTCTTTATTTGCCTCATTCTCCTTTTGTTTTCCATTGCTTCTTCTAGTATGTAACTGTGTAGTTAGTTTTGGTTGTAGGTGTGTAGTTTTAGTTTACATTAAATTCTCATGTTTCAATATCAGCCAAACCATTAGAGGCAGATAACCTAGATGTTAGGCCCCTTAAAACAGCAATTATCATCATAATCTTCTCTTACATCTAACTTAAGAAGAATAATTGATATAAAAGAAATGGAAAAGAAATGCCTTAAACCCTCGAAGAAAGAGAATTTCCCTTCTTATGAGGACAAAACAACCCGCCTTTCTAGTGCAGTTCAGCTCAGCCCACGTTGCCATGGATACGCTCAGCCTTGCCGGGTTTTGTGTGGGACATCGAGGAGCTTCGTCTCGTCCTTCCGCGACAACTTAGATACTTCGCCTACTTTGGCAGGTATTTTGATGGGGGTTCCCCCGCAGCCCCCAGTTATACGAGTGATTGGTACCTGGCCTGTGATGGTTACCCATACCAAATATTTCTTTCAACTACCCAGCCGTTCTCAAGTTATAATCGTGCGGACGGACAGACAGATATGCTATTTCCGCATATTTATGATAAAACAGTCTCAAACGCAAATTCAATATTTCGTGGAAATTCAGAAAAAAGAACAATCAGACAAACTTTTATAGAAGATTGTGTGTTTTATTGCAGTTGTAGCCCACAGACCAAATGCATCACTTACTTGCCAGCGATACCGTTGCAGTACCTACAAACATTATTTGCAGGGCCAAAAATCGAGTCTGGGACTCCAGGGTGGTACCTAAGGGTTAAAATGACATGGTGCGACCAGGTAATGAACATAGAACGTTTGGTTACCCGGTCCGCTGCTCTAGCCATTGACCTACCACATTTAGTCACTTCGTCACCGATTGGCAACAGTAAATCTACTTGATTCTACTCTAGAGTTGGGGGCTTGAAGGTTGTAGCGGTTGCCAATTCTTACTTTAGGCACCATGCATTTACCCCTAGCGAGCGAACAATTGCTAACTTGGTGCGCGCTACATGTCTGTTCCTTGCCTTGTATGACTCAGTCCTTAAAGCCAGGCGAGTTGAAGAATGACCATTGCGAATGCGCTAGACCCAGGTATACCAAGCAAACTGATTCCCCCTAAATACGAATCTCGGCGAGGCAACGGACAATGCAACTGTTGTATGACACACCTCCCGTACTAACATAACATACCAATGTCCTTCCACATCCTTGCATGTGCTATCACCAAGATGCCAGGTTTTACGTGAAGGCAATCTTTCTTTTCTGCCTATGTGGTTCTTCCCTGACCCTTCATTCTACCTACTGTACATGGAGGGAAGAACGGAAGGAGATGCCTGCGCTGCCTAGTGCGAGCTGCTGAAGCCAAACGGCACGCCCACTTTGGGTGGCAAGAAAATGGCTGTTCCTATGCTTAAAGCCGTAAACCACTTCAACTAGTCTTGGATTTTAGTGTCATAAAACTGCAATGACAAGTCAAGATTTTTTCTTAGATAGGCAGAATACACTTTGTACATCATGGTACTTGGCACAAATAAGCTGCGTTATCGTTTTAAAAACCAATTTAAATAGAAATAATATTAGAGCCCCTATGCAAAGCTAGTTTTGTAAGAAAGACGCGGCAAAACGTAATAATACGCTGAAACACTGATTAAATTGAATATAGGTGTCTAAAGGTGCGAGTTATACCAAAGAAGGAACATCTTGGGAACTATCATAATGATGCTGAACCAATCACAGTATTTACACCAAATTGATTTTTAAGTTCTTATTGGTGTCGAGGCATTCATCAGTTTTTAGGCCTAATTTTGAGCTCAGCCACTTCCACTCATTGTTCGTACATATTTTAATATTCAAGAATGCGAACCTTAAAATTAATAAACAGAGCACTTATTTGATTCGTACAACCATATGCAAGTCACGGAACACCGAATAAAAGTTAAGGTTACGCCCACCTTGGACGCTACGCTTGGCTTCACTCAAACGAGCTCAGGGCATCTCCTCTTATTCTTTCCTCCATGCTACTGTATAATATCAATGTTAAAATCCTTCATGATGCCTGCTAAATTACAACTGCAATCGGACAGGCGCTAAGCCTCAAAGGGCAATCCTTTCCAAGCCCCCATATGTTTCTTCTACTATGTAGTATAACAGCATGTCGGTGACAGTAGTAGATCAGGTCGGCTGTCACGCGGGGGGTGCGGGAAACCTTTCCAACCCCCCCGAAAGAAAAGAAAAAAGAGTGACCATACGGAAGCTACTGCTATGTACTCAGTACAGCATGTAGGCCTATCTCTACTCCCTCAATCACTGCTTGGTTGTCGCGTACTGAACACACGTGTTCATTGGGCTTACTTCCTAAATCCATGCGAGTTGAAGAGTGACCTTAATGAAGCTAGGCGGAGCAGTTAGCCATCAGTGTACTGTTTTGGTCCTGCAATAGTAATACTGTTAATGACAGTTCTCGTCCATCTGATACTCGTGACATCCGTAGCGAGCACGCGAACCTGCCCCTTACATTCACAACAGTGAACTTGCTCCTCTCCTTCCTTAACGCCACAAGTTCCCAACATCGCAGGTTTGATTCCCGGGCAAAAAAAAGTAGGAGGATTTTTGAAGGGCGGATAAATCTATGAAACATTGGTTTATTCGATATTTGCTCGTAAAATGATGATGTTGTTTTAAGTGGCCGACATCTGGGTTATCGGGTTATGGGCTATTGGAATATCGTGAAAGTTAGTTTGAAGGGCTGGAAAGGCAAGGACATCTGCCCTTCACAACAGAGAAAAATGTTAACAAGTTTAGACGTCTAAATATATAAAGAGCCTAACATTTATAAAACAAGAAATTAAATAAAACTATGAAATATAATCACAAACACAAATATACGGAATAGAAAAATCAGAAATTCAAAATTATTCGATTAATTTAGATTGGTGGCCCTAACACACTCTCCCTTATAAAGCGGATGACGAGATCAGCAGCCTCCACGTCATAAGATCAACTGTCAACTGCAAACCAATGCTTCTTCGTAGATCGGTAAGATCATCACTTTCGGTTAAAATGTGGGCCACGGTGAATACGGCTCCACAGGTACAAAGTGGGGAGGGGGTCTTCCCTTCTCATTAGGTACGAGTGGATGGATCTTGCATGACCTATCCGTAGCCTAGACAAAATGGCAGACTCAGTCCGTGCCCGGAAAGAGCTCCACCATACCCGAATAGTTCTCTTGATGGCTCTCAGTTTATTGAGCGATGGGTCACCTAGCCACTGACTCTCCCAGAACACCAACATCAGGAAACATGATGAAGAAATGAATAACTACTGGCTTACGTACTAGAATAATAATAATAATAATAATAATAATAATAATAATAATAATAATAATACCGTATTAATAATAATAATAATAATTTTTTACGAGGGACTGTGGAAAATCTTCAAAAGACACTTGTGAAGGGTCCGCACTCCACAGTAGTGTGGGATTCTTACCCACTAAAATCCACATCCCTTTTCCCACGATGCGTTCATCACCCCGGAACCGCTCTCGCATTACTTCAGGGTGATGACGTGCTTACTTAACCATTCTGACTTCTTCTTTCTTCATTTTTAGCCTACTCTCGATTTTTGTAAAAAAAAATGAAAGTAGACTTATGGGATCAACACAGGGCGAAAAATTGTGTGTCTGTCTGTCTGTGTGTGTGTGTGTCTGTGAGTGTGTGTACTCTGAATGTCTGTCCCCCCCCTCCCTATCAATTCGAACACGGTGAAACCGAATTGAACGAAATTTGGGACAGAGGTTGCTCTAGCAAAGGGCACCTCAGTGTCATGTTTTATATCGCCGCCATCTTGACGGAAACGTAATGGCGGCCACCCAAATGTTCAAAGCTTAAATCAAATTACAGTACGACTAAAATAATCACCGATCTCTACCAAATTTTGCAAAAACATATATTTATATGGCGAGCGTCTTTTGAATAAACTACAAAGTCATCAGCCCAATAGTTTGCAGATGGCGGCCATGTATGTGTGCAAATCGATTTCCCCTATCAAATCAAACACGGCGAAACCGAACTGAACAAAATTTGATACAGAGTTAGCATTCGTAAAAGGCAACTCAGTGTCATGTTTTATATCACCGCCATCTTGACGGAAACGTAACGGCGGCCACCCAAATGTCAAAAGTTTAAATACAACTACGACCAACCTAATCATCTGAGCTGAAAGGTCATCAGTCTAATAGTTTGCATATGGCGGCCATGCATGTGTGCAAATCTATTCCCCCTATCAATTCAAACACGGTAAAACCAAATTGAACGAAATTTGGTACAGAGGTAGCAAGGGGCACCTCAGTGTCATGTTTTATATCGCCGCCATCTTGACGGAAACGGAATGGCGGCCACCCAAATGTTAAAAACTTAAATTAAATTACGACCAACCTAATAATCTGATCTCTACCATTTTTTGCAATATTACACCTTAATGTAAGAACAAACTTTTTACCAAACTAAAAGGTCATCAGCCCAATTATTTGCGGATGGTTGCTATGTATGTGTGCAAATCGATTCCCCCTATCTATTCAAACACGGTGAAACCGAATTGAAATAAATTTGGTACAGAGGTAGCACTAGCAAAGAGTACCCCAGTGTCATGTTTTATAACGCTGCCATATTGACGAAAACGTAATGGCGGCCACCCAAATGTTAAAAGCTTAAATCATATTACGACCAACCTCATCATGTGATCTCCACCAAATTTTGCAACATTATACAGGGTGGCGCACGAAATGTCATACATCGAAAATGGATTATAAAATGTGTAAATCTGGGCTTACAACCCTGTCCTTTCGTGAACAGAAACCTTATTTCATGCGTGAATCTACAGACAGCAGCACATGTCATGCATGCGTACCGGCTTCCAGTTATACAGCATGGCGGACAAAGGGAAGTTGACGCGCGAACAGAAGGTGGAGACATGTTGTTTTATGCGGAAACAAAGACTGTAACTCGGACGTAGGAAATATTACGTGTTCATTTCCGTACCCGGTGGGCTCCCTGTCGGCAGACGGTGTATAGACTGGCCAGCCAATTTGAAACAGAATGAGAGAAAACGAACCCGTCTCAAGCCAGTCCGCTCACCGGATAATATTGCTGCTGTTAGAGCGGCTGTGGCTTGGAGAACCTCCAAATCCACCAGAACTGCCTATGTTCAGCCGGGCATCTCTCGTCGGTCAATTCAGAGAATACTGCAGTCTGAGCTTCATCTATTCCCATAAAAAATGACAACATGTCATAAACTAACGGCGCTTGACAAGCAACGACGAGTACAGTTTGCTGCGTGGGCTATTGCAGAAGGTGATCCCGTACTGCACAAGACATGGTTCAGTGATGAGGCATACTCAACGATGCTGTGAACAAACAGAATGTCCGGTTTTGGGCGAAAGAAACGGCCTGCTATTGTGCACGAGGTTGAAAGTCATGGTGTGAAATTGTGTCTGTGGGCTGCAATTTCCAGTCATGAAATGGGCCAATCTTTTTCAAAACACAGTCAACAGTGCGCGTTACATGCACATGTTGCAAAACAGTTTCCTTCCACAACTCTTTGCATCACGACTACCAATAGAGACACAATGGTTCATGCAAGATAGAGCTCGTCCGCACACAGCAAATGTTGTTCTGAACTTCCTGCATGAACATTTCTGGCCCCGTGTGATGTCCCATCGATATCCCGAACGTTTTCGGAGCTGCTCAATCTGGCCACCACATAACCCCTGTGACTTATTCCTGTGGGGATATTTGAAGGAGGCAATCTACCTCCAGAAACCAGAACACGTACTGTAATTGCAAGCGGCCTTTGTGACGTTCTTCCGAGGGTTGAGTGAGGTCATATTGTGTCGTAGAGTGGTCACAGACATGCAAGTTCGTCTCGAAGCTGTTGTACGCCGAGAAGGTGGGCATATTGAACATGTTTTGGATACTGGCTAATCATGCACATTTCAGTGAATGTTGTAACGTCAATTTTTATTAAATATGGTGTTTATTGAATATTCTATAAACAATTTCCAGTGTATGACATTTCGTGCGCCACCCTGTACCTTTATGTATGAAGAATCTTTTGACTGAACTACAAGGTCATCAGCCCAATAATTTGCGGATGGCGGCCATGTATGTGTGGAAATCGATACCCCCTATCAATTCAAACACGGTGAAACCGAATTGAACGAAATTTGGTACAGAGGTAGCACTCGTAAAAGGCAATTCAGTGTCATGTTTTATATCACCGCCATCTTGACGGAAACGTAATGGCGGCCACCCAAATGTCAAAAGCTTAAATACAATTACGACCAACCTAATCATCTGAGCTGAAAGGTCATCAGTCGAATAGTTTGCATATGGCGGCCATGCATGTGTGCAAATCTATTCCCCTTATCAATTCAAACACGGTAAAACCAAATTGAACGAAATTTGGTACAGTGGTAGCACTAGCAAAGGGCACCTCAGTGTCATGTTTTATATCGCCGCCATCTTGACGAAAACGGAATGGCGGCCACCCACATGTTAAATCTCAAATCAAATTACTACCAACCTAATCATTTGATTTCTACCAAATTTTGCAACAACATACCCTTTTGTGGGAAGCATCTGTTGACTGACCTACAAGGTCATCTGCCCAATAGTTTGCAGATAGTGTCCACGTATGTGTGCAAGTCGATTCACCATATCAATTCAAACACCGTGAAACCGAATTTAATGTTTTTTTTTTACAGAGGTAGCACTAGGAAAGGGCACCTCATATTAATGTTTAATATCCTTATAACACGTTGTATTTCAACAAGCTACTTCAACCAACATACAATTATAATCCTTGAAAAGGACAAAGAGTTATATCAATACCCATGCATTTAGGAGAAAGTAGGCTATATGTTCTTTACTGAACATCTTGTTGTTATGGATGATCGTACGCATCCATTTCTCTCTTCTTCTGGCGCGGGACACCTTCTATGTAAATAGCTATCTGATTCCATGTTTGATCATTTCGGAGCATCATCTGTAGGATGTTGTCCGCCGTGATTACCCCGAGAGAAGCTTGCAGATCTCTTCTATGTGTTGACCAACGTTCACACGCAAAGAATGTGTGGAGCGCATCATCCTCTTCATTACAATAATGACACAAAAGGCTATTAGCCACGCCAATGTGATGCAGGAATCTCCGAAAATATCCATGGCCTGTTAGGAACTGTGTCAAATAATAATTGACCTCTCAGTGGTTTCAATCAACCCAGTCAGCCAGACGCGGAATAAGTTTCTTTGTCATCGACCTCGTGTCTCATCATCCCATTTCTGTTGCCATCGTTCCAAACAATGCTTGTGTGCAGACGTCTTTGCCTGGTGTATGCCCAGTTCTTCTTTGGTGCTCCAAACTTCCTGACGCCCTAAGGCAAGTAAATCAATTGAGGCTACTCCCGCTACCGCTAGAACAGCAGGCTCTGAAACAGTGCGATATGCACATGAGATCCTTAGTACTCCTCTCCGTTGTACTGCTGCTATCCTTTTGCAATACTTCTCGAACCGTAAGGACTCAGCCCATATCTCAGCTCCATAAAGTAATAAGGACTGGACTCTTGTCATCAGGAGACGTCGTTTGCTGGGCTTCGGACTTTTAATATTAGCCATTAATCGGGTCAAAGCGGTCAAGACATTTGCTGCTTTATCCGTCACTCTTTGAATATGGGCCCAGAATGTGAGCTTCACATCTAATAATAATAATAATAATAATAATAATAATAATAATAATAATAATAATAATAATAATAATAATAATAATAACAAAAAAAGATAAATAATATTAATAAACCAAAAAGTAGTCATTCAAATTACAAAAACTAGTTCTTTGAGTCACAGAACACTTGTAATTTAGATTGCTGGTCCTAACCCACTCTCACTTATAAAGTGGATGGGCGATCAGCAGCCACCACGTCATCGGATAATATTAGATTGAGTAGTCTATATTCTGCAAACCAAAGTCGCTTCGAAGATCAGAAACATCCAGGCTTTCTGGCAAGATGGTCCCCAAACAGCATGCATGTGTATTTTAACGTGTGAAACCAAAACCGGGACCAGAAAATCGAAATCCATCTTAGTCGACTTTAAACGACTGACAGGGGCTACTACGCATGAATTCTGCCCTCTTCATCTACAGGGGGTCTTCACATTAAAATACTGGCAAGTTATTTAGCCATGCCGGCACTCTTAGTCGCCTCTTACGACAGGCAGGGCATACCATGAGTCAATTCTTACTGCAGAAATCATATACAAATAATCCAGCCAATCTTAGCATCCCCTACACGTCCGACTACCCAAAACCTTAGTTTACCTGCATATCCTCCCAAAAAAACAACCAAAATAACAACAACGCATCCAAATAACAACACTTTATCCCAAAACGGCAACATTAACACCAGCAAATACTCAATAAAGACCAAAAACCACACAATCAATCACAGTACAGCTCTCACCCCGCCACGCCAACCCATTCAAATACAGCCACTCACAGCACACTTACACCAACAACTACAGCATACGTTACTCTATAAAATTAATCTATAAGGTGCGTTCAAATAGTAACGAGCCGGAGGCTGGAATGCGCAAACCGGTGACGACATCGGCTAATCGTGGCGTGTGTAACGAGGTGTGGTTCCGACCAGAGCGTGGAAGGTCACAGTCCATCGCTAGAGGGCACGCGTTCACGTCACGTGACGATACAAAGCGAGCAGCAGCATGCACCAATCGTCCAACGCTGCCAGTCGCATTGCAAACAGTGACATTGAGGCGTCAACCAAAGAGCAAAGAGGTGTTGTTCGGTTTCTGACAGTGGAAGGAGTAGGGGGAACGGACATTCATCGCCGAATGTCACAAGTGTACGGCGAACACTGCATGTCCCTTGCAAGGGTCAAGGCGTGGCACAAGCGCTTCAGGGAAGGACGGGTGTCGTTAGCCGATGATGTCCGGTCTGGGGCACCCCCCTGCATTACCGATGATAACGTCCAGATGGTTGATGCACTCATTACCCAGGACCGCCGAGTGACAGTGAATGCCATAGCCACCGTGGTCGCTCCATGACAATGCACGAGTCATACGGCCAACACAGTCGCGGGATTCCTGCAGAAATTCAAATGGGAGGTTCTCGGTCACCCTCCATACAGTCCAGACCTCTCTCACAGTGATTACGTCATGTTTGGTCCCCTGAAAAGCGCTCAGCGGGGCCAATGATTCACCTCGGACGCCGACGTCCAGCTGTACGTGCGGAACTGGTTCACATCGCAGCCCAGGGAATTTTATGAGACAGCCATTCACCGCCTCGTGTCACAGTGGGACAAGTGCCTCAACAGCCAGGGCCAATACTTCTAACATGCAGGTACTGGTTTCTGTAATTATGCCTCCGGCTCGTTACTTTTTGAATGCACCTTATACATTACCTATCAATAAATGCATCCCCCCCTCCCACACACACACACACACACACACACACACACACACAAAACGAGGCTTATTATTATCCAATTACTACTTTAAAAATACCAAACCTTCTACAGGTATACCATATTCCATACTTCTAAAACAACTCACTAGCGGTCTCTCTTTCTGTTTCTAAAATTTATTTAACAACTTAAACTACTTTTTTATAATAATAATTATTATTATCACCAGAGGAGTGCGTCAGGCCTCGGCAGCCGGCACAGTCCATATCCTCGCCGCTAGATGGGGGCTTCATTCATTCCATTCCTGACCCGGTCGGAGACTGGAAGCAGGCTGTGGATTTTCATTCATTCATTATTATTATCACCAAATTTGAAGCTGCTGCTGGTAGGTTACGACGGCGAATACAGAGCTTAAACAAACATCTTATGCCACTGTGAGGGTGGATGGGCATTACCATCAGTACATGACCCGAAGTCCATACCCACAGCTCAAAGGGCAAACACAAGTATTAATACTCAATACCCACCATTGGCAGCTGGCACTGTGGTGTTGGGGTAGCGCACCTGCCTCTCATCCGGAGGCCCCGGGTTCGATTCCAGGCTCTGTCAAGGATTTTAAAACTGACGTGAGGGTTGGAACGGGGTGCACTCAGCCTCGTGAGGGCAATCGAGTAGCTGTCTGACAGTGAGGCAGCGCCTCGAACACGAAAACCCAGATTAACGGCCGAGGGGGCCTGATGCGCTGAACACGCGTCACCCCAATATCTGCAGGCTGGGCAGCGATCGCTTGGTCGCCCTAGGCCCTTCATGGGCTGTATAGTGCCAGGGGTTGACCCACCATTAGCAATGACATTAAGGCAAAAAATAAAATCCAATAACGATAACATTATATTATAAATCAAACGACAACATGTCCCGCTTAACTATTATAAAATAAAAATATTATAACGCAAAAATCTAAACCCATATACAGTACAGCAGAGTGAAAGGAGTCCTTAAGGGCACCAGACTCTAAGCAATATAAACACGACTGAAAGAGAGTATTACTAGAGTACATTCTGTCCCCCCATCCACAGAGGGCAACGCTTAAAAACTTAAGTTTTTAATAAGGATTGGAAGAACTTTAAGTCAGCTTCGTGAAAGAATTGAAATGAGGCGAGTTCTGCATTCTAGAAGTGTTTTCCCGTCGTTTCCCACTTGCAGCTAAATGGATGGCTGAGACTAGTTGATGGACTGGGGGATATCAGTGGCAGCAGTTGCTGAGATAAGAGTTAAAATACCCGAACTGGAAAGTGCTGTGTTGTCCTGACCTCGGAATTAGTCGACATCTCGCAAGCCCTTGAGCCGCGTGCCAGATAAAACATCAACAGACGGAACTGAAAAGTAAAAAAATAAAGTGACCTTGCAGGTGTTAAAAATTGTGTTCCTCTCTTTGGAACTGATGAGTCAGACGTGGGTGTGCCCTTTAATGGAATTGTGGCGTCTCCAGCTGATTGATTCCTGCGTCATACCACGTATGGCACATGGGCTTGTGCGTCAAAATATAAATATAATCATCAACTAACTACGGAGAAATTGGAGAAAAATTTAAAGTGGGAGTGAAGATTCAAGGAGAAATAATTTCAAATCTGAGATTTGCTGATGACATCGTCAACTTGGCCGACACGCCTGAGGATATGAATGAGTTTTTGAATGGTATGAACTCCCTCTTACGGAAAGAATACATGATGAAAATTAATAAATACTGGAATGCAGCCGAAATAAATCAGAAACCTCTATGGACATCAAATTGTCAGGTGAAAAGCTGAAGGAAGTAGGAGACTTCTGTTACTTAGGAAGCAAAATAACCAGTGATGGACAAAGCAAAGAGGATATAAAAGTTGGTTGGCTCAGGCAAGGAAAGCATTTTTACAAAAAAAAAAAAGGAATCTGTTGACATCGAATATAGATTTAGGTATTAGGAAGTAATTTTTGAAAGCGTTTGTTTGGAGCGTGGCGCTCTATGGAAGCGAAACTTGGACTATTGGTTCAGCAGAAAAGAGGAGAAATGAAGCATTTGAAATGTGGTGTTACAGGAGAATGATAAAGATCAGATGGGTAGATAGGGTTACAAACGAAGAGGTATTAAGACGAGTGGGAGATGAGAGATGTTTCTGGCGACTGCTAATGAAGAGAAGAAATAGGTTAGTAGCACACATACTAAGACACCCAGGAATAGCAAGCTTAGTTATGGAAGGAAGGGTCGAGGACAAGAACTGTAGGGGTAGACCATGGTTAGAATATGTTAAACAGATTGCCTCGGATGTAGGGTGTAGTAGCTTTGTAGATATGAAACGATTAGCTCAGGACAGGGAGGAATGGAGAGCTGCATCAAACCAGTCAAAAGACTGAAGACTCAAATGACAACAACTACGGAGACCTTGATGATGATGAGGACGAGGGACGGAAGAGCGAGGTCATTTGGCCCTCGTAACACAGTTTAAAAATACAAAGTAAGGATCATTTAAAATTTGGACGTGGATGCCTAAATATGAAAACAGACTAATATCAATAAAATAAAATAAATAAAAACTTATAATGCTAATAATGAACCAAATCGTGAGCTCTACCAGCTTCAAGAAAATCTCATAGATGCTATCAGAAGAAGGCGACTGACACCTGTCCAGAATGGACTCTAACAGGTTATCCCATGGGATCTTCAAGGTTGCTAACAAGGGCAAAGCCACTGGATTCTTGTGGATAAAGCAAGTTGAGAAGGTTCTTGCGGAACTCCATATTAATCAAAATGACATAGATGACCGGAGTAACTATCATATAACTGTCAAAACTACACCCTTCGTAACGTCCCTCACAGAAGCTACTCACAGACCAAAGGACGAGACCAGCATATGGTCTGAGGAGCGCAAGATTGAATTTAGCAGGAAGATGAAGGTCTACTGGGCCATCAGAAGATCTCAAGGCACCTACAAGAAAGCAGCTGGCAAACCCACCATTCAGAACACCAATCGTGGCAAACAACGACGATTCATTCATTTAATTTCCGTGTCCGGTCTGCATTTCCAAAAAACTGCAGCTGCGATGGCCTTGTTACTTCCTCTAAAACATCTTCCCTTGCGCATGGGTTGTCCAGGAGGGGGCAGGTAAGTAGGTGGCTTGGGCCTTGTTCAGCTCCACATTCACAAGAGGTGTCTGCGTCTGCTGGAACGATCCCCCATTTTTGCATCGAGGGACACCCAGTCTTAAGCTGTCTGTAGGCAGTGAGCTCCTCCATCTGTTGAGACGAGTTGTCTCTGGTGTTCTCTCCAGCGGCAGAGTCCTAGCAAGGTAACTCTTGCGGGAACTGAGGCGAGACCTTGCTGCCTGGTGACCATATAGTGGATGTCGATGGTCATTCTCCTGCTTTGTTCCCTCGGTGTCCGCAGCAGTGGCCCTCCGGATGTTGGGTGGGGCTATTCCAACAATAGGGTATACAGTAGTTTGTACACTGGTGTTGGTTTCAGGCATCCCGAGATTATCCTTGCAGTGTCGTTGACGGCATTATCAACCTGCTTAGCATGTGCTGAAGCGTTCCACACAGGAGCGGCATACTCAGCGGCTGACACACACATAGCAAGTCCGGAAGTCCTCAGGATGTGCGGGCTGGCTCTCCAGGTGCTGACGATGACAGCGAGAAACATACAGCTAAAATACAAGCATCGTGGTCCATAGATGTTCCTAACGAACTGAAGAAAAAAAAAGAAATCTTGGAAACAAACGTATTAGAAAATCAAGTAAAAGAGAACAAGTACATTGAGTCGCGGAACATTCTATAATTTAGATAGTTGGCCCTAGCCCACTCTTACTTATAAAGCGGATGACGAGATCAGCAACCATCACGTCATCGGCTAATATAAGATTGAGTGTATTCGGCAGACCAAAGTTCCAACGTAGATCAGCAAGATCCACACACCCATTTAAAATGTGAGCCACGGTGAATATGGCTCCACAGTTACAAAGTGGGGTCTTCCCTTCTCATTAGATACGAGTGCATGGATCTTACATGACATATCCTTGGCCAACACAAAATGACGGTCTCCCTCCGTGACCGAAAATAATTCTGCCTCACGCGAGTGGTTCCCTTGATCGCTCTCAGTTTACTGGGCATTGAGTCAGCTAGCCACTGACTCTTCTAGAATGCCAGTACTTGTTGGTGTAACTGAGAGTGAATATCTCTAGCTGGTACCTCCATTGGTCGAGGTGGTAATAATAATAATAATAATAATAATAATAATAATAATAATATCGGGTGCAAGCTTTGTTATCTGACACACAGAGGGTAGTTTGCACGTCAAATTTCGGTGTTCCTTGAAAACGCTGTGAAAGTCAAGGAGGTTAGATATCTAAGCTCCTTGAACAGTATAGTGCTTTCTAGTAGAGATGAAATGCCATGTCCTGTGGTTCGGATTCCACGTAAAAAGGAGGTCCCGTGGCTCATGATCTCGAGATTAATGGTCACGTAAAACTACAAGCTTCCTTCCTTTTTTCTAGTAGAGAAATGAGGAACTTTGTGTTGGCCGAAACTCCCGAGATGAATTTGGCCATTATGAGCACGGCCTACTGAATTCAAATGGGTTCTTTGACATGCCAACATTGTATGACATTTGTGTCGTATTTTTGCAGCCTTTCAAAAATCACTTACCACGGCTAGGAGCGAACCTGCAAGCTTGGGGTTAGTAGACGGACACTTTAACCACTCACCCACCGTGGCAAGCGAGGTGGTAGTGAATACGCCTCTTTTGCAGCTTCATCCGCCAATTCATTTCCCACAATTGCCATGTGGCTTAGTAGCTATAGCAGGGTGATAACTACGATATCTTCCACAATGTGTATGTACCTGGTTAAGATATTAACCGCTCAGAGTTTAAAGTGCCGACCGATTGAAATTCACATGCTAGTCCATGGGAGATGCTCAGTTCACTATCGTGCAAGCAGTACTCCCAGCCCCTGTCTTGGGCGTGCCCCACATCTCTCTCCAGATCGATGTAATGATGAAGTGGATACCGGATGTACTGAACGTTGGATTATGACCACTCATTATCAATGGTTTGTGTTTCTGATTGGTTATTCAAAACAAGCCTCTAAATGCATTACTGAGAGATCCATTAAGATAATACAAGACCAACTGCACAAACGAAGCAAATTAAGAGGCTGTTTATTATTAACAGGAAATTAGAGCAACGTTCTGCTTATCTTGGATCAGTCTCTCCTAGTGACTGGCACGCCTGATCCAAGAGCAGCTCATTTAGAAGCACGTAAATAAATAACGAGTCAAACGCCAAAATCATAGTTTTGAGATTATCAACGAAAAGTGTGTATTATTTGAAAAAAGCAGTTTGGAGAGGCTAAACATGGTACATACAAAATTTAAACTCACAGGTTTTATAATGACTATACTATTTTACTCAATATCAGTTCGTTTGGTTGAAAAACGTTACACAAAATGAAAAAAAATGAAACGGTATAAATGTTCAAATGTTCTAACATTAAAAATTAATCAAGGGCCCTAACGTAGCGTTCTTCATTTTACTAGGAACAGTTAGGGCCCGGATGTTGATGACATGTCATCTTTTTCCTGAGCTGTCTAAAACAATTCTGAAGTACATAGAAACTCCGGACGGACAACCCGTCTTCAAATATGTCATTTTTATTTTTCATCTTTTTGCCTTTTTTTTCCTATTTTTCCATTTTAAGAGAATTTCTTTAAGTTTGGTAGATTTTTTATCTTATTTTAGAGAAATTGGCATTTTGAGGTCATTTTCTTTCAATATAGAGATGTCACTACTATATATGAGGGAGCTACGTGTCTCAGAGTGAAGAAGAAGCTACTGTAGTAGCTGACACAAGATAATTTAAAATATTGAAATATTGATTCCATTTCCCTAATCAACCGGGGAAGCTAGTCCTAGCAAGAATCGTGGCGAAATTGCTGCGGGTATTGCATCAAAACTGAAACAAGTGCTGGGCAGAATCACCTGGTATAAAACATTCTGCAAAATCTCAGACATTTTTTCTGGTGAAAACTACTGCATGGATGGGATTGAGGAGGATTTAGCAGCAAACGACCTTCCTCACTTCAAGTACGCTCCGATCACATCAGTTGATGTTGAACGCAGCTTTTCGAGATATAAATAAGTATAACCGCAGATCATTTACATTCGACAACATCAGAATGGCAGTCGTAGTGCAGTGCAACTCAGACTAAAGTTAACATAAACCTTTTGTTAAGTGCTAGAAATCTATTTTTATTCTCCATTTTATAATGCATAGTTCGAATTTTTGAAATATTGGTGAGTTTATTATTATAAGATCATTTACTCCATTTTATAGTGCATTTTTCGAATTTTTGGGTCATTTATTACAGTCATTTTTAAAAGTTTTAAGTGCATTATTTTTTTACGGCAACAACATCCGGGCCCTATTTATCACCATTTTTTTTTCAGAACTAGTCCTCTTAACATTTCAATGTTTTCGGTTGTGCACTTAACGAAGTACCTTTAAGACCAATTTACTTCAATAAGTCATCGTAAAACAATCATTTTCGCTCCTTAAGTAAGGCATCATTTTAGACACGTCCTGCCTCTTTTCTTCCGTCAGACACTTTGCTCCCCGGAGTGTGTATCAAGTTCTGCTTGTTCAAGATCAAAAGGCTCCACTCTTTTCTCAAAATATATATTTCTTTGAAATCTTCCATTTTGTTCGACGTCGATTGAACTTGCAGCACACCCGTACATTCCACTGTCAGCCTGATGCACGTTGGTCGTGTTGATATATCTGTCAGCAGCTGATTTAAAATTAAAGAAGTCTTCTTCTTGCATAAGAGTCACTACAAAGGGGTTCTACTGCTTGGCTTCTACAATGAGATGCACTTAATTCTTCTGGCACTTGGCTCACTATTTGACCATCATGCTTGGTGCAAGACACACGTGCCATTTTCAGGACTTTTCTCAAACTACTTGCAACTGCTCCGGCGCATGGGGCAGAATATGTTATTGGCGATGGCGTATAGAACATTATTTTACCATTAACTTAATTTTCACTATTTTGGCGATTGTCTAGTTATTTACTTACGTGCTTCGTTTATTCCAGGGATTTATCTCCGTTCAACTACACACTCTTGACTCCTGTAGTGGTTGTCACAGAATCAGACAAATATTGGATTGGTAGGCCTACATCATGTAATGACATCGAACTTTGGTATAATTAATTTAGATCACCTTTCGTATCAAATGTGGTTATTTCTATTAACAGTCCGTATGTAACACTGAGAATATTAGCTGTGAACCAGTATCTACGACGTTACTCCCATCGTAATGAAATTATTTTCATAACTAGGTTCATTGTAAGTTTTAAGATAATTTGTATTAACTGTTTCAATGCTTTTTTTTATATTTTAATGTTTTGTTAAGGTTGAGGAAGGACTAACAATTGTCCGAAACATGAATTAAGTTTAGTTATAAATATTTTGGTGCTCAAAAGTGGAATATAATAGATTATATTCAGTTATCAAAGTTATCATGGATCCGGTGTTTATCATGTCTTCATATAAGTACTAGCATAGTTAAGACTTCCTAAAGCATCCTAATTTACTGTTAATGCTAAAGCAAATGATTAAAAGAACATAATAGAACATAACATTCACACGAGTCGCATGAATTTATACCCACGCCATGGGCTCAAATTTCTCTCTCTCTGCCTTTACGTATGTGCCCGATTAGACCGAAGTCCAACGACCACATTTGCAAATTCCCAAAATCAGTTCAGCACGAGATCTAATATATCAGGGTCTATCTGTGCGAAAACTAAATAAAAAGCTGGCTTCACTGTTCTCGACAAAATGCAAGCAAGGATGAGAGAAGGAGAAATGAAAATAGCAAAATTTCTTAAAAAACATCTCATTTTATTTAAATAATGTCAATTGAAATTTGAATTTAAATGACGAAAAACAATAAACACAAAAACAAAACATAAAACAAGATGTTCAGTAAAGAACATGTAGCCTACTTTCTCCTAAATGCATGGGTATTGTTATAACTCTTTGTCCTTTTCAAGGAGTATAATTGAATGTTGGTTGTAGTAGCTTTTTGAAATACAACGTGCTATACGGATATTTAACATGAATATGAGGTGCTCTTAGCTAGTGCTACCTCTGTAAAATAATTCATTCAATTCGGATTCATCTCGTTTGAATTGATATGGGGAATCGATTTGCACCCATATATGGCCGCTATCTGCAAACTATTGGGCCGATGACCTGGTAGTTAAGTCAAAAGATGCTTCACACAAAGAGGTATGTTGTTGCAAAATTTTGTGGAGATCAAATGATTAGGATGGTCGTAGTTTGATTTAAGATTTTAACATTTGGGTGGCCGCCATTCCGTTTCGGTCAAGATGGCGCCGATATAAAACATGACACTGAGGTGCCCTTTGCTAGTGCTACCTCTGCACCAAAGTTTGTTCAATTCGGTTTCGCCGTGTTTGAAAAGATACGGGGAATCAATTTGCATACATACATGGCCGCCATCCACAATTTATTAGGCTGATGACCTTTTAATTTGGTCAAAATATTCTTTATTCATAAGGGTATATTGTTACAAAATTTTGTAGAAATCAGAAGATTAGGTTGGTCGTAATTTGAATCAAGCTTTTAACATTTGGGTGGCCGCCATTACGTTTTATTCAAGATGGCGGCGATATAAGACATGCCACTGGAGTGCCTATTGCTAGTGCTACCTCTGTAACAAATTTCGTTCAATTCGGTTTCACCGTGTTTGAATTGATCGGGGGAATCGATTTGCACACATACATGGCCGCCATCTGCAACCTATTGGGCTGATAACCTTGTAGTTTAGATAAAAGACGCTCGCCATATGAATATATGTTGTTGCAAAATTTGGAAGAGATCGGATGATTAGGTTAGTCGTAATTTGATTTAAGCTTTGAACATTTCGGTGGACGCCATTACGTTTCCGTCAAGATGGCGTCAATATCAAACATGACACTGAGGTACTCTTTGCTAGTGCTACCTCTGTACCAAATTTCGTTCAATTCGGTTTCACCGTGTTTGAAACGATAGGGTGAATCGATTTGCACACATACATGGCCGCAATCCGCAAAGTATTGAGCTGATGACCTATTAGATTGGTAAAAAGATTCTTCATACATAAAGGTATAACTTTGAAGAATATGGTAGAGATCAGATGATAAGATTGGTCATAATTTGATTAAAGCTTTTAACATTTTGGTGGTCATCATTACGCTTTCGTCAAGAAGGCGGCGATATGAAACATGACACTGAGGTGTATTTTGCTAGTGCTACCTCTGTACCAAATATCGTTCAATTCGGTTTCACCGTGTTTGAATTTATAGGGGGAATCGAATTGCACACATACGTTGCCGCCATCTGCAAACTATTGGGCTGATGACCTTGTAGTTTAGTCAAAGGACGCTCGCAATATAAATATATGTTGTTGAAAAATTTGGTAGAGATCGGGTGATTAGGTTAGTCGTAATTTGAATTATGCTTTGAACATTTGGGTGGCCGCCATTACGTTTCCGTCAAGATGGTGGCGATATAAAACATGACACTGAGGTACCCTTTGCTAGATCTACCTCTGTACCAAATTTCGTTCAATTCGGTTTCACCGTGTTCGAATTGATAGGAGGGGGGGGGGGGGGGACGACGACATTCAGAGAACACAGTCTCACACACATCGACACACACAGACACACAGACAAACACACAATTTTTGGCCCTGTGTAGATCTCATGAGTCTACTTTCATTTTTTGCAAAAATCGAAAGTAGGCTAAATACCAACACTTGGGAAATTTAATTTAATATATTAGTAGTTTATGTCTCTATGAAATGAATGAACAGATTATTAGATTATTTTTATGTTCTAAATTTTTCTATGGCAAATTTTGGTCTACATATTCGTATAACAAAGGACGCCGTTTATCCCTTATAATAATAGGAATAAATGTAAGAAGAAGAACGGCAAATACCGAGGAAAAGCTCAGAAGAACTGTATTCACCGACTGAACAATTCACCTCACTTGCACGGAAAATACGCTTGAAATTCTACGGACGTATAGCTCGAATGGATAACTCCCGACGAACGAAGATAATGCTCCTCATAGACAATGGAACCTGATAAACCAAAGTACGCTGGTTAGCAGACAACCTAGAGGACCTCACTGTAATCAACATTGACCCAGTAACAGCGACACGAACTGCATACAGACAGAAAGTAAATTCACCCAAGTTCCCTACGGGACGGAATTTGAAACTCAAAAGATGCATGGACACAGGAAGAAATACCGGCACATAGCGAAAGGTTGAGGAAGAACAAGAAGTCCAATGCTAAATAATGGTTCTACGTGCTTCTTATAGGTTAAAACACATTATATAAACGGGTTCGGGAAGAGGAGTTACATTCTTTGGTCACATAATGGGGATGGATAACACTAGACCAGTGGTTCCCAACCTTTGTCAGCTGACGCCCCCCTTTTTCAGATACGGGAGTACATCCCCCCCCCCCTCTCCCCCTCCTCCCCCCGCCACTCATCGCTTCTATAACCGCTTCGATTGACGCGGAGGATATAGACCTAACCTAATAACACTACATAATGGATTAGGCCTATCTATTACTCACTAACTTCATTTTAGCACAATACAAAGAACACACTTTTACAGCAAATTCTTAAGTTAGTCAACAAATGTCAGTGAGAGGGTTGACACTGTTTTCTCTTGGTAAGATTCGGTATGTTTGGTTTGATAGTTGACAGAGCACAGCGGAGATCACTTGCAACATCAATCCGACAGCGCTGCGTTGTTTTTACGACACTCAGCGTTGAAAAGCCTGACTCGCATAAATATGTCTTTGAAAATGGGACAATGACACGCAATGCAAATTTGGCTATTACAGGATTCAATGCAAGACAGTTTACCCAAAAGTCACCCAGTCCTAATATTTTAGAATCAACTTTTAACTTTGATTCACACTTCAAATCCATGGATTCTTCTTGAATGTCAACATTGCTTCAATGTCAATGGCAAACGAATTTCTTGTTAACATCCAGGGCCATTCTTCCTACGAGATATCAGGAAAGTAGGAGTTGAATTCTTGTGCCAGGGAATCCAAATGTGACCGAATTTGCACCTAAGTTTATTACGATCACGTTCATTTTCCGGCAAATTTTCATTAAGGTGGTGAAAGGATGAGAAGTTGTTCAACTGAAGCCGGCGTTTCCATAACTGTATTTTTTTTCAGGAATGCATAATTTTGGAGTTTTTGTCTTGGAACTTTCAATTCAAACTGTTAAAAGCTTCAAAGAAATCACAAATATATGCCAACGAGACGATAAAATTGGCATGATATTGCTCCTTACAACCCAGCAAATTCCTTATTTCACCTCCAACCTCGTGGCTCCGCAGAGGTTTGTGCCGACAGTTGGCAATTACCAGTGCTTTTGAACGATTGACTTGGTGCGACAATCACTTGGAAAGATTTAGAAAAATGTTTATTTTACAAAATTGTAGCCTAATATTCGAGTAAAAAAAAACTTAATTCGGAAATCACTTCACGCCCCCCTTGATAAAGCTCCACGCCCCCCCCCCCCCTAGGGGGGGCGCGCCCCCCAGGTTGGGAACCCCTGCACTAGACTAATAAAACACAGTTTAATAATGTTTACCAGATGAGTGGGACCTCAGTATGGCAGATAGGGGAATAACAGCACGGAATAACCCGTAGATAATTGAAACAAAATTTCAAAGGTTTCCAGGAGAAAAAAAAGGATGGAGCGGAGTAACATCTGGACAGAAGAGAGGAGCAAAAACAAATAATAGGACTGAAGAACTATTGGAAAACAAGAAAGGAAACAGGAAACAAAAGAAAATGTTATTCTTGTTATTAGTATTAATATTATTTTCTAATAATAATAATAATAACAATATAATATTAAGTCTGCTAAACATACTTCAAGTCAGTTATGTTGTAAGCACCTTCAGTGGAATTCCTATATTTGCCCCCTGAAATGCCCCGAGAGATGCCTGAAATAAACACTGTTCGGAACGGCACAGTTTGCTGGCCAGGTGTTGGTCAACTCAAATTCAGCCATCAATATTGTTAACAAGGCAACATTCGAACATTTCCAGAAAGACTGGGTTCATTCCCCCTCCATGCCCACTATGCTATTTGTGAGCTGATTATTAGGTTTTTGAAAGACACATATGTTAATCTTTATAATAATTCTCTACCACCATTAGAAATTGCATGCTGATTGTTGCTAATGTTCGAATATATTGAGTACTGGTGAAATATTTTGAGAAGCCGCCATGTTCGTTTGCTGACACTTATCAGATGGCATCGAACGGCGTAGTTTCATTGAAATAGCTCCAGCTAATACCTGCACACGCATAGACAGATTGATAGACACAAGTACACCCGAGAAAAAGTTCATCTTACGGGTCATTTCCTCACAACATGAAAATAGGATGATACCCTACTTATTTCTGTGAAAAGTTACTTTATTTTTTGAACATTACCTTACGTTGCTGAACACAAAAATCTCCATTATTTTCGGCTACTATTTTTTGTGTGGAAATCTTTCATTTTGTATGTTACAAATTCTCCTATTTCTTTTACCTTCCATTTTTATGAACATGACAACTAAGAGAACCAAAGTTATAAACTACAAGCTGTACCCGGCATGCGTTGCAATGCCCATCAAATAAAGTATTGGCGTTGTAATTTTGTTTCTTGAAGTGCTTTTGGATACACTATTGTTTCAATTCCCGTTAACTGCCTCTAAACGATCATAAAATGGATTTACTTATTTAGAAACATTCGTGGGAGCGTGCACAACAACTCACAAAAGTTTCATCGCAATCGGATGAATGGCATATGAACGCATACCGGATTTTGTTTAAACTATTCGCCCACCGCCACTCATTTGTTGAATCTACTCGTGAACTGCCTAGTGTAAAATGGATTTACTCGGTCTGAAATCTTCCCTGAAATGCACTCAACGATTCACCGAACTTTCATCGCAATCGGTTGAATGGTATATGAACGCATAGGAAACTTAGTTAAAATAATTTGCTTGCCATAGCTCATTTGTTAAATCTACTCGTAGGCTACCAATTGTAAAATGGATTTGCTAAGCCAGAAACCTTCCTCGGAGTGTACTCAACATCTCACCAAGGTTTCATCGCAATCGGATGAATGGTATATGAACGCATACGGGACGTTTTTTAAAACAATTCGCGTGCCATCGCATATTTGTTAAATCTACTGGTGCGCTACCTATTGTAAAATGGATTTACTACGCCTGAAACCTTCCCTGAAATGTAATCAACAATTCACCAAAGTTTCATTGCAATCGGATGAATGGTATATGAACGCATACGGGGCTTTGTTGAAACTATTCGCATGCCATCGCTCATTTGTTGAATCTACTCGTGCGCTACCCACTGTGAAATGTATTTAGGCCTACTAAGGTAGAAAACTTCACGTAAGTGTACACAACATCCCCCCCCCTAGTTTCATCGCTATCGAACGAATGATATATGACCTTACACGGGACTTCGTTGAAACGCTTCGCGCGTTGTAGTTCATTTGTTGAATTTACTCGTGCGCTACCCACTGTGAAATGTATTTACTAAGCCAGTAAACCTTCCCTGGGGTGCACACAACATCTCATCCAAGTTTCATCGATATCGGCCGAATAGTGTATGAACGCATACGGGACTTGGTTGAATCGCTTCGCGCGTCGTCGTTCATTTGTTGAATATACTCGTGCGCTACTTATTGTAAAATGGATTTACCAACCCAGAAACCTTCCCTGGAATGTACACAACATCTCACCCAAGTTTCTTCGATATCGGACGAATAGTATATGAACGCATACGGGACTTTGTTGAAACGCTTCGCGCATCGTCGCTCATTTGTTGAATATACTCGTGCGCTACTACCTATAATTGGATTTACTAATCCAGTAACCTTCCCTGGAGTGCACAGAACATCTCACCCAAGTTTCATTGATATTGGACGAATGGTATATGAACGCATACGGGACTATGTTGAAACGCTTTGCAAGTCGTCGCTCATTTGTTGAACCCACTCGTGCGCTACCTATTGTAAAATGGATTTACAAAGCCAGAAACCTTCCCTGGAGCGTACTCAACATCTCACCCTAGTTTTATCGCAATCGGATGAACGGTATATGGTCGCATAACGGACTTTTTTGAAATGCTTCACTCCTCGGCGCTCATTTGTTGAATCTACTCGTGCGCTGCCTATTGTAAAATTAATTTACTGAGCCAGAAACCTTCCTTGGAGTGTACTCAACATCTCACCCAAGTTTCAGCGCAATCGGATGGGTGGTGTATGAACGCATAGGAGACATACACACCCACCCACACACATACTATCACATAACATTGATTTTTATATATATAGATATCTGCATCCTGTATAATTGTGAATGCTGAACGAGGAAGCTGGCAGTGTTCCACAGTGAGGGGCATTATGGCTCACAGAGCGTTTGTCTTGACAATTACACACTGAGGCCATTAATATAGCAGATCAGACGTTATTGATTGACTAACTGGGCTCTTAAGTTAGTCACGCACTCAGGCCGCCATGCAATAGAATAAACCTACATGTGGTTGAACAGCAATATTTATGCCAACAATTGTTAAAGGAGAGCTTGTTATGATTGATGTACTCTTTCAATAACTTCAGCATGACTTATGTAAATTATGATGCAATAATTTACGACACAAGGGTGCTAAAAGTAATGTTTACCGCCAGGTAAAATATGTGTGATTCATTTATCAGTTAGTTACTTATTGCTGTTTTAAGGGGCGGAGCAGCGGGGTCATCTGCCCTTATAACTAGGGACCGGACTTTTAGGTTTTAAAAATTGTCATTTTAAGTTTTCAAAAACGTAAATAGATTATTTTAATGATTTTAATGGGTAGAATAGGTTTTTAAATAGAATTTTATGTCTAAAGTGTGGCAAAAGTTGACATAAATTCCGCTAAGCTTAAAATTAATGCACAGCAATTTTTGTAGGTTTGTGCCGTGTCTTGTGTGGGGTTTCGCCTCGGACACCAAGCTAGCTCATCAGCGGGCTCTTGGTGTCCCCGCCCGAACCCCACACAAGACACAAACCTAGAAAGATTGCTGAGTTTTAATTCACTGGCCGAGAAAGCCAATATACCATCCTTTTAAAAATAATGCTTAATTGTTAGTAGGAAATCCGCTTGCAACGATAGTGTGAATATTCTACGTAATGATACGTTATCAAATTATCACCGACAACTTCACAGTTTTAGGCAATATTTGCTCTCCTTTTTTCGCTATCGTTTTACCCTCCAGGGTTGGTTTTTCCCACGGACTAAGCGAGGGATCCCACATCTACCGCCACTGAGGGCAGTGTCCTGGAGCGTGAGACTCTGAGTCAGGGATACAACTGGGGTGTGTGACCAGCACTACGCCCAGGCGGCCTCACCTGCAAAGCGAACAGGGGGCCTGACGAAGGGATGGGAGGAGTAGGACGGTTAGGCAAGGAAGTGGGAAGGAGGCGGCCGTGGCCTTACAGTAGGAATCATCCCGGCATTTGCTCGAAGACGAAGTGGGAAACCACGGAAAACCACTTCGGGGATGGCTGAGGTGGGAATCGAACCCCCTCTACTCATTTGGACCACCCGAGGCTGAGTAGACCCCGTTCCAGTCCTCAGACCAATTTTCAAATTTCATGCAGAGCCGGGAATCGAGCCCAGGACCTCCGGGGCGGCAGCTAACCATGCTGACCGCTACGCTACAGAGGCGACATTTGCTCTCCTTAAATATGTTAATTATTCAAATTCAATGAAACCACGGTGATTTTCCCACTCTAGCCCGTTTAATTAATTTTATTTATTTAGAGTATATGATTCTTGGAAATAATAAGCGATTTATTCCCACTTTCCTGTCAGTAAATAACCAAACAATAGGATATAAGCTGAAAAGAGCTGAAAATATTTGAATTTTCAGACAGGTAGGATTTCTCTCAATCAATAGTGCTAGGAAAGTATAAACACTATCTTCAGGTTTACTTTTGATAATTATGGACAACAAAATCAAATATACTACAATACTTGGAACAAAACTGCAATTAGGTAATTTTAGGTGCTCACATGTCATTTAGGTTTGCTTTAGGTAATTTTGTTCTGTACTTAGAAGTAAGGAAAACATAGGTAAAAAACTAAGAATCCGGTGCCTAGACTGACAGTAGTCACTGATTTCTTTACTAGGGTGAGTCCTTTTTAAATATTCTGCCTTTGAATTTTCCTTATTGTTATTTCCAAATAAATGGCATCATCCCATAAAAATTGGTTGACCTCAGGGGTTTTGAATCAGAAGAGGAATTTTACACAGATTTATAAAATGCTTTATCATAGAATGCATGGAATTATCCAAAATTTCTAATAACCAAAATTGTATAACTTCTTTAGGATATTAGTAACTTAATAATAGAAATCATTCGTTCTGAAGTAGGATGATGATGATGGTAATGATGATGATGATGATGATGATGCAACATTTTTAGTGAGTCTTGATTGATTCCAGTGCATAGATTTTATAGAACTTCGGGTGATCTCAATATCAATTTCGTGATGACGCGTCTGCTTCCGAGCAGAAATCCCACTACTGTTCATTCGGCTCACTTTTCCCCGTCCACCACGTCTGCTTGGTTTACATTTGTTTCAAAATGTGATGGGGCCAAGAACCACCACCCTTCCTGGCAGACGATTGATGGCAACAATATCTGCTCTTCTGTTGAGTCGTCAGATGGCAAACAATGCACCTCCTCATTTACTTCCTTGTTGTCTTCACATCATGGTCATGAAGTTCGCCTCTCGTGAATGGTCCCAACACACATGTCCTAAAGTTCCAAGGGAGGAAATTATTTTTTCCGTTTGAGCAACACCTTCCATGCGATTCCAATTTCTTTGTTTACTAAAAGTAGTATCCGACTTCGCCCGGTGGAATTGCCAAAGTCTCATAAGTTCCGTGGTCAGATAACACATATATTTATTAATATAGACTACTTATTTATGTATTTCTTAATATATAATTATATAGACTATTTACTGTATATCAAGTCAAAAGAACTTCGACTTTATACGTTTACAATGACGCCTGTGGGTATTATTAAGTCCTGATTATACTCAACGCACAATATAATAGTTCAATTAACGCGAATTCAGTGAGAGAGGAGTACCATACAAAATATCTTGCTACCATTATTCATTTATAGATGAATACCGGTATAGTGCGCAGCGGCCATACAACCAACGCAATTTTATATGCTTTAGAGACACAATATCTCAAATTAGCATCATTGTAGAACCATATTATTATTATGGGCTTTATATGCCGAAAGCCATATATTCAAGATGGTGGCCGAGCATTATGACAACACTTAGCAAGTAGTTCCGTGAATAAGTAAATCGCCTGTTTTCATATATCATACTGGTCTTACTTTTGACACGAGAAATGAAAACGAGATTTTTAAAGATTGCACAGCCGCCATTGAAGTTCTCATAACATTCCATTAAATTAGACGTCAGTATATTAAAGCTTGTATGAAGATGTACCGTACCAAATCTAACAGCGCTCGGATGAAAAGTCGTGGGATAAACCATTTAAATATTTTTTTTGTCGCCGCCATGTTGCTTTTGAAGTCACAAGGCTACCGAATTATCCAAAACTGAACTTATATGAATAGCCTGTATTAACATACAAAATTTCAGTTTGATTGCTGTCATATATTCGTAGATATTGACAACCGTCTCGCTATTTCGGATGGTCGCCATGTTGGATTATCCTATGTATAGGTCATAGAGTAATGTACCATTAGATGAATATTATTGCGCAGGCTCATTATTCAAACGTTCACTTCGATCACATGATTAGGACACAAAACATAAAATAAAACTTAATTTTAAAATTTCGCACAGCCACCATCTTAAGGCTATGAAACCAATTGAATAAAATTATATATCAGCGCATTACAATGTGTTTAAACATTTGCTGTACCAAGTTTCACTGCGCTCGGATGGTTAAATCGCGAGAAAAGTCTATTGAAGTGTTTCAACTTTGCTTGGCCGCCATGTTAGTTCTGTGCTTAACATGTTTATGAATTTTACATAGATGAACTCTAGTAGTACACTTTATCACCGTACAAACGTTTAGCGAAACGGTGGAGGTCGGACGAGGTAGTAGTACGCACTTACCGAGTTTCATCGAAATCGCTTCAGCCGTTTAGATTTTATTAGGAAGAGGGGCGAGGGATGGGGACACACACACACGGACAAAAGGTGATCTCATAATCCTATTTTTAGCCTACTTTTCACATTTTGCAAAAATGAGGAAAAAGTAGACTTATGAGATCGGGCAAATGTCTGTCTGTCTGTCTGTCTGTCTGTCCTTCTGTCTGTCTGTCTGGCTGTGTGTGTGTCCCCCCCCCCCTATCAACTCCTAAACGGCTGCAGCAATCGAAACAAAATTTGGTAGAAGTAAAGATCTATACCTCAATATCTCACGGCCATATTTGAAAAAGATGTCAGTGCTACCAACTGCTAAAAAATCGCAATTGAAATTTGAGCTCCATGTTGGATATCTTGGAAAGTATGAATGGGAGCTATTTCAAAATTGGCACACGTACAGATCATAATATTTCAGTTTAATTTCCAGGAGGCCAAACATGGCAGTGTTGCCAAAATGATTATAAGCCTCCTGATAGGTCCAATTTTTAAATGCATATAACTTCTACACTATCAAGCGGAATTCAACCAAATTTCGTATGATGTATGTGTACATAACCAGATATGACTGAGCGTATTCTTAAGACCTACCAGGGCTGCCAACTGTTAATAAATGCTCCTAATTTATTTTATCCAAATACCAATATATCAGAAAGTATGCAAGCCGACAGCTTTAAACTATGCACACGTATAGTACCTGACATTCTATATTAATTTGGAGTAACTTATATACGTCAGTGCTACCAACATGATTCTAAGCCTGCTGACAGGTCCAACTTTAAATACATGTAACTTCCATACTATCTTTGGATTTCAACCGAATTTCGTATGTGCTATGTGTACCATAACAGATATGACTATGCGTATTCTAAGGAGCAACCAGGGCTGCCAACTGTTAATATGTGCTGTCCCTATTTTTGTTACCCTAATATCAATATATCAGAAAGTATGCAAGCCAATAGCTCTAAACTTTGCACACGTATAGTACCTGGCTTTCTAGACGAATTTGGAGTAACTAATATACGTCAGTGCTGCCAACATGATTCTAAGCCTGCTGATAGGTCCAATTTTAAAATGCATGTAACTTCTATACTAACTAATGGATTTCATTCAAAATTGGCACAACAATAGATCATATTATTTCAGATTATTTCTGACCAATACATACATGACATTGTTGCCAACATGATTTTACGCGCGCTGTTAGATCCAATGTTTAACTGCATGTAACGTCCATGCTATCCAGTGGACTTCAACCAAATTTTGTATTTAGTACCGTAAGAGACGGAACTAAGAATATATTCAGTCATCAGGGCTGCCAACTGTAGTGCTCTATTAGGATACATTATGCCAGGTATACAGTATTTCGAACTAATTGGAAATTTCGATATTAGCAACTTAATTTCGTCATTATTCTCGATAGGTTCATATTCTGTAGAATAATCATTGGCATGAAAAGTAGGCTGTATAGTTCTTAACGGAACTTCTTGTTTCTTAAATGAAAATAGGATAAAATTTAATGACTCAGGATCCAATTGCGTAATTTGTTCGAAACTTTGTATTAATCACACTGCAGTAGCTGCATCTTGAATATACAGTATAAGACATTAATATCGACAATTACTCACGATTTATTACAGTTACAATGACGAAAAGCAGCAAATATATAGTCTCACATAAGAGGTTTTCTTAGCAGAAGGAGCAAGATAAAGGATTCCATAAATTTAAGATGGTAGGTGGGCGTACTTTTCGTATGTTCCAATCAATTCCTCTGGATACAAAAGTGGAATTGCAACGAAACTTTGTAAACGGGGAGTCTTATGTAGGTTACTACACTTAACGTTCATCACAAGAACATTCAATTATACTCCAAGATAAGGACAAGGAGTTTTAACTGCAGGCTAGGCTAGCCATCCATTTAGGAGAAAGTGCTTTACTTTCTTTACTGAACATCTTGTTATTCTTAACATAATAGCCTTCTGAATTTTGTAGCGACAAACAAAGGAAAGCAATAAAAATGATAAAATACCTGGTATTGCATGATCAAGAGTTACCCTTGGTGCAAAATTGTAGTGCCTCATCGCTGTGATTTAAATTGGCTGCATTGTTTAGTTCCTCACTTGTCGCCGCTATAGGGAGGTAAGCAGACCACAGCGACATGTTAGTATTTTCTTTCGGTACTTTGTTTTATGGGCCAACAACCAAATTAAATGAAATAAACTAACAGATGTGGCATTCCAGGCTGCGAGGCTGCCAGGCTGGGAGAAACGTTGTTCGTGTGGGCTGTGCCAGAGTTGTGAATCCTACAATGGCGCGTCCTGACTTGCAAGTTAGGGAAGCAATAGCGTAGGCCTAAATATTACTAATACACTACTAATATTAATAATATTATTGGTTGGTTGTCCGCATTAGGGGCTGCGACAACGCAGTCATGTACCCCCGCGAACTTTGGGTGTGTGTAGAATCTGTCTGATAACCGGTGTTAATTGTGATGGTTAGTGTGAGTTATTTGTAATTCAGGTAAGGACTGCAGACGATCAATTTCAAGTAGTTCCTACTTTTTCTACCAAATGCTGCCGTCAACGACGCCTAGCTGTGAACTTGGCTACTAGATGCCACCACAACTGGCACGTGGTGGTGAACATTGGAACTTAACAGAGCGTTAATCAAATCTATCCTACAAATTTAGCTTCACACCATTGTAGTTAGTGGAAGGGTCTTTTACATGCTGGCATGGCCCGCCGGCTTTACTTCCCTTCAGAAGGAAGGCATACTGAGGGATTTTAACGCTCTTAAAAATCCGATGACTTCGGCCGGGTTTGAACCCGTGATCTTGGGCATAGAAGCTACGCCACAGAGGCCACCAAATTAAAATTAATAATAATAATAATAATTTTATATGTATAATCTCAGGATGGGCTATCAATGAAAGCTAAGAACAACTGGCTGCTTGAAGTTGAAATAGACTTCAATGAAATAGACATCTCAAACTATACGCTACTGGGCAGGTCTAAATTCTGAGAACTAGTCAACAGCCATCAATTTTCTGACAATCCAAACATTGCATTCAATAGAACCTGGACGGAGGAGCGCAGTAAGAGCCATAGCGTGAAGATGAAGAGATATTAGGTGGACAAGACAGCAAGATCAGCTAGATAGGCCGGCATAGCGATGTAAATAATAATATCACTGTTCATTTAAGGGCCTTAAAATGTGGTTTCCGGAGATCGTTTATAGACTCCCGAATTTTGTGTCTCACATTGAGAAGCGCAACATATGATTTGGTCGTTCTTCTAGAATAATTTTTATATTTCGCCTATTTTAGCATATATTTTGAAAAGTGTTTTTTCCTATACCCACTCTTCTATGGGAAGTACGGCGAAGAGTTTTATAAATGAAGGACAGAAAATATGTCCGACGAGAAAACGAGAAAGAACAGAATATTCTCGGCAGAAGAAAGAGCAAGAGCAAGTCAAAGGATGAAGGACAAGTTGCGAAAGAGGAGCGAGAGAGCTCGCGAATGTTGTGTAATTGCAGCCCATAGATGGTTGAAACGTAAATGAATAAAGAAAAGTAAATACATTAATAATTAAATAATTACATTAATGAATGAATAAATAATACCGATTTAGTATTCCTTTCTCACAATTTAAATACCGGCAATTTTTGACGTTTTTAAGAAAATAAGTTGGTAGCAGGGCTTCCGTCGCTTCCATGAAATAATCGTCCATGTGAAGGAAAGTAATATAGGCGAGACTTTGATAACTACACAGTACTTGAAATATAAAATCAGTGTTGCTATATGGGTGTGAGACTTGGAAAGTAACAAAATCAATCATAAAGAAAATCCTGACCTTTATAAACCGATGCTTACGAAGAATGTTGAGAGTGTTTTGGCTAAATGTAATATCCAATGAGGAACTATGGAATCTTTCAAACGAGGAGAAGCCCGTGGATTTACTGTTAAAGGCAAGAAAGTGGAAGTGGGTCGGACATACACTGTGCAAAAACCAGACGGCAATAGAGAGGCAAGCCCTGAGTTGGAATCCTCAGGTACATCGCAGAAGAGGAAGACCGAGGGAAACTTGGAGAAGGACAGTGGACAGGGAAGCAGCAGAAGCGGGGAGAACGTGGGGAGAAGTGATGGCAATGACACGAAACCAGAGTCCGATGACGACGCTTCGTCGAAGCCCTATGTACCAGCGATGTGAACAACGGGACTTAAGTCACTTGAAATATATTTTCTGTAGAGATATCCCAGCGCAAGAGACGATATCTCACCAGTTGTGTTGCGTCATCTATTTAATTTCACTTGGCTATGGATTTCGAAACGACCAATGCTACCACCTAGTGTTACAATCGTGAAAACCTATGTTGTAGTTTGTTTATGACGTATTCATAAATCATTCTCAAGTATGTCGGATATGTAGTCTATTTATGCGGTAGTGGTAGTAATGAAACATATCATTAGACTTGGAAAAGGTATCGCGGGATTAGCTCTAGTGCCACTTTTGATTTTGACAACCCATGTCAGATGAATTTTTAAGAACTAAATTTACGTCACAATTATTTAGTACTAGCAGAA
This sequence comes from Meconema thalassinum, assembly GCA_946902985.2. Taxonomy (NCBI): domain Eukaryota; kingdom Metazoa; phylum Arthropoda; class Insecta; order Orthoptera; family Tettigoniidae; genus Meconema; species Meconema thalassinum. The sequence continues at coordinate 403,051,235 of OX336393.1, read as the reverse complement.
GTACCCGTTGTTTGCACGTTCTTCGGTATTAATAACCAGACCTACTGTTGCAATGGTTATGGGCTTGTCTTTTCTCCATACGTTTATCAGAGCGAAGTTTGTTTTCTCGGAATATCAGAGACACTGTTAATTTCAAGGCCTTAACATGTGGTTTTCGGAGACCCTTTAAAGATTCCCGAATTTTGTGTCTCACATTGAGGAGCGCAACATATGCTTTGATCGTCCTTCTAGGATATTTTTTATATTTCGCCTATTTTAGCATGTATTTTGAAAAGAAAAATCCAATATCCACCCTTCTATGAGAAGTACGGTGAACATTTTTATAAATGATTGGTGTAGCTGGCCGTCCCAAATCCACGAGTTTAAGTATGCGTACACGCGAGTACTCAGCAGTAATGCTCGGAGCACGGTTGGAGAGGGACTGGGGGTGATAGCCAATACCGTACGTCACTGGGCGAAGGTCATAGTACAAATCCATGCGCTTTCTGCCAAGTCCTGATGATTGTATCCACCGCTTAGTAACGACCGCCCCTACAGCAGAGCTGTATTGCATATTGCAGGTTTACTCACACAAGGCGGCAAGTACTCAGCTGCTCACGGGCGAGCAACTCGGCTGGAACAGCCTGGATTGACTCTCATGGATACCATACCTAATTTTAAGATGCTCCAAGCATCCGAACACGAGTTATAGGCGTACATAAAGATGCACAAAAAGACAGACAAATCCACTTTATTTTTGCGCGCATCCGTCATAAAACAGTCTAAAACGCGCAAATAACGCAAATTTCCGTTGAAATTCAGAAAAAAACAGACAAACTTTCATTTTTATATACACTAGTGGCCATAATTCTGGAAACTATGTAGGAAATATATTAATTTTCATTCAAGCATACAAATCACTTTCGCCCAGTCGTCATCAATCCAAGATTTATGATTTTTATCCCGGTTCACGCAATTTTCACGTTGTCTTATTATTTTTTTGAGAAATGGCTTTTATCTAGATGATCTTACTGTTAGGCCATTTTCGAACAATTTGTTTCTAACACTTATTACAGAAACGTGAACTACCTGGATGAAGCTTAACATAGAAGTACAAATTTTAACAAGATGTTCAGTAAAGAACATATAGCCTACTTTCTCCTAAATGCATGGGTATTGTTATAACTCTTTGTCCTTCTCAAGGAGTAGACAATTGAATGTTGGATGTAGTAGCTTGTTGAAATACTACGTGTTATACGGATATGAAACATGAATATTAGGTGTCCTTTGATAGTGCTACCTCTGTACAAAATTTCATTCAATTCGGTTTCACCGTATTTGAATTGTTACGGTGAATCGATTTGCACACATACATGGCCGCTATCTGCAAACTATTAGGTTGATGACCTGGTAGTTCAGTCAAACGATGCTTCCCACAAAAAGGTATGTTGTTGCAAAACTTGGTAGTGACCAGATGATTAGGTTGGTCGTAATATGATTTAAACTTTTAACATTTGGGTGGCCGCCATTACGTTTCCGTCAAGATGGCGATGATATAAAACATGACACTGAGTTGCCTTTTGCGAGTGCTAACTTATCTCTGTATCAAATTTCGTTCAATTCGGTTTCACCGTGTTTGAATTGATAGGGGAATCAATTTGCACACACACATGGCCACTACGTGCAAACTATTGAGCTGCTGATCTTGTAGTTTGGTCAAACGATGCCTACCACATAAAGGTGTGTTGTAGCAAAAATTAGTAGAGATCAGATGATTAGGTTGGTCGTAACTTGATTTAAGCTTTTAACATTTGGGTGGCCGCCATTACGTTTCCGTCAAGATGGCGGTGAAATAAAACTTGACACTGAGGAGCCCTTTGCTAGTGCTACCTCTGTACCAAATTTCGTTAAATTCGGTTTCACCGTGTTTGAATAGATAGGGGAATCGATTTTCACACATACGTGGCCGCCATCTGCAAACTAGTTGGCTGATGATCTTGTAGTTTGGTAAATATATGCTTCTCACACAAGGTATGTTGTTACAAAATTTGGTAGAGATCAGATTATTATAGGTTGGTCGTAATTTGATTTAATCTTTTAACATTTGGGTGGCCGCCATTACGTTTTCGTCAATATGGCAGCGATATAAAACATGACACTGAGGTGCCCTTTGCAAGTGCTACCTCAGAACAAAATTTTGTTCAAATAGGTTACACCGTGTTTGAATAGTTAGGGGGAATCAATTTGCACACATATATGGCCGCTATCCGTAAATTATTGGTCTAATGACCTTGTAGTTTGGTCAAATGCTTCTTCATACATAATGGTATAAAGTTGCAAAACTTAGTAGAGATCAGATTATTAGGTTGGTCGTAATTTGAATTAAACTTTTAACTTTTGGGTGGCCGCCATTACGTTTTCGTCAAGATGGTGGCGATATAAAACATGACACTGAGGTGCCCTTTGCTAGTGCTACATCTGTACCAAATATTGTTCAATTCGGTTTCACGGTGTTTGAATTGATAGGGGGAATCGTTTTGCGCACAAACATGGCCGCCATCCGCAAAGTATCGGGATGATGACCTTGTAGCTAGGTCAAAGAACGCTTCTCACATAAAGGTATGTTGTTGCAAAATTTGGTAGAGATCGGATGAATAGGTTAGTCGTAATTTGATTTAAGCTTTGAACATTTGGGTGGCTGCCATTAAGTATCCGTCAAGATGGCGGCGATATAAAACATGACACTGAGGTGCCCTTTGCACGTGCTACCTCTGTACCAAATCTCGTTCAATTCGGTTTCACCGTATTCGAATTGATAGGTGGGGGGACAGACATTCAGAGTACACACACTCACAGACACACAGCCTCACACACACAGACAGACATAAAATTTTTCGCCCTGTGTTGATTTCATAAGTCTACTTTCATTTTTTGCAAAAAATCGAAAGTTGGCCAATACTGCACTGCTGATGTTCCCGCCAGGAATCAACAAAGTACTAAATATATTCAAGAACACTAACATATCAAGATATTCAACAATGATATGCATGTCAGTTGATAGTAAGATGCACTAAAACGCATGTCGTCTTTTCCTATTGAAATAATTTGTAAATATCAAGGCCTAAGGGCCAAATTAACTTTATATCGATCACATTTAGCTTTACAGTTACTAGTGAAGTTTAAAATTTTGTTCACCTGGTAAGAAACACAGTGTAAATTCAAATCGTATTCAGAATTATGGCCACCAGTGTATATAGGGATTTTATTCCTATGTTCATTTTTGGAAACCATATCCCTCAATTTATCATGAATACCACCAACCCTTAAATATTGCGGATTTAGGCAAGTCTCCCGTATTGCTTGTCGTAGAGTGTGACTTAATACTCTGGGCTACTCTGCTGGGTCGTATGTTAGGTGGGCGACACAGCAAGGAAGTAGGTTCCTCCCGCGGGATATGAGCTCATGATTCTTGCTAGCTAATCACTGAAGCTTGACTGGGGAATTTACTTTTTCGTCAGATCGTGTATTGAAAATACCAAACAATAGTGAATCAACCATTTCTTGCTTCAATACTCAACACATTCCTCAGAGCAAAGATTGCAACATAACCTTCAAAATCTTGACGTTCTGCTGTCGCAAAAAGGTGGTGATAGGCGTGAAGTGACTTGACGTGTCTGAAGGTAATGAGCTGAACTTCAGAGAGAAATTTTGGGTTGTTTGATATAACGTCCAGTCTCTAGGTATGCTAACATTGTCACATATACAGGGTGTTTCCTATTACTAGGGACCGGATTCTTAGGTTTTTAACTATTATTTTCCTTACTTTTAAATTATTTATTTATTTATTGTATGACATACATGAAAATTATTCATAACTCGCAGTAGTTCCCGGCTTCGCCCGGTGGATTTATTGGTTTTATGGATGATAATGAATACTACTACAGAACTGGAGCGCTCATGGATAAGGATCGGAAAGCACCAACGTTTATTGCAGCTGATAACGTCAGTACACTGAACCAACACCATCGCCCTTATACAGAGGCATACTATTGTCATGATGATTACTGTTTCTAGGGCCCAAAGAAATCCTTTTGCACTAATTACTCCCCTTGACTTCAATTTATAAGCAGCTCTCAATTCTGCACCAGAACACTGGCAGGGGCGACGTGATGCAGCAACAATTGACTTAGGTATTATTGAAGCTGTTCAGGAGCGCTTGTTCTTCCGACTTGCTGAACAAAAATCAATCTTTAAGGTTACCTGAGAGGTGTAGCATAATGCTACATAGCCTAAACTATTCCTCTTGAATCTGGCTATGAAATACAAAAATAATTTTTCGAATTTGACTGGTAGTTGCAGAGATTAACGCGTTTAAACACACAAACAAACAAACTCTTCAGCTTTATTATATTAGTATAGATTTGACATCAAGTTTAGAAACGTAATAAAGTGCCTGTGGTGTCCCTAGGAACAAGTCGCTGAATTCAACACTGTAAGATGTGTGTGGGCATTCTTGAACTAGGTGCCGAACAGTCTGTCTTTCAGCACCGCACTCGCAACATGATGAAGATTTTTTCCTCCACTTGTATAGGAGATCCCCGCATACACCGTGATTGGTCCGGATTCTATTTAATTTTGACCAGGTCTTTCTAGGCTGAGTGAACCCTGTCACCTTCTCAGTTATGCATGGCATTACTGAACTCTCTGGAGGGGAAAACGAATTCAATCAGAAGACCATCTCTCAGTCAGGTTGAATTTGTTGGTTACAAGATTATCAACTGTGCAGATAGGTGGATGTCTTGAACGTAATCGTTTCAGATGTAGATCAGCAATGTCTCCATGGATAGGTAGTTGTTTGTTGGTCTGGATCTTTCTATATTCTCTTATCAAAATGTTGCATCGCCGCAAGTGAGGTGATGGGATGTGGCTGAGAATAGGAAGCCATTGTGTAGGGGTTAACATAATTGTTCTTTCTAAATACAAAAATACTACCGAATCACACTCAAAAGAGCTATATTCATGAAGTATGTAGCATCCTTAAAAACCCTAAATGATATGCGAGCACCTAAAATACCTAATTGCAGTTTTGTTCCATTTATAGTCTATTTGAATTTTTAGTCCATCATTTTTGAAAGTAAACCACAAGACAGTGTTTATTCCTAGCTCTAGTTGTTTGAGAAAAATCCTACCTGCCAAAAAATGTCAATACTTTCAGCACTTTTCAGCTTATATTATATTATATAAATAATTCATGCTTTTGGGCTAATGCCGTGTGTATTTTTAATTTAAACCATACGTTTCGGAGAAACCTTGCCTCCTTTTTCAATGGAAATAAACAATGTGGTCAAAGAAAGTATATCAATGAGATTACAAAAAATATAGATAAATTCCTCTGTTCGTCACCAGAGAGCAGCTGCCAGAAATTACTGTATGGACCATGGTGGAACGGCGGACAGAGTAGTAAGTAACGAGAAGGTAAAGGGGGCGGTGTGAAAATATAGAAACTCCTCGAAGAATGGGGAGGGGGGGGGGGGGGAGGTGGGAGGGTTAGATGGATATAAGGAAACATAGACAAAAGGGAATAGTAGCTGAACGATACCTAACGTCATACAGTCAACGGCGAAAAAACCGATGGTAACTCCTCCAGTGACGAACAAAGGAGATCAAATCCAGGCTCTGAGCCCTAGAGGAAAAATGTACAAATTTAAATACTGAGAGGAACTATCTCCCTAGATCCTTAATAACTGGTAGCCAAGTGTCACTTAGCTGATATCCAGTGTCTCTGTTAAAATTATTGGGATTTTTACGAATTTCAACTGCCTCCCTTATAATTCTAGACCAGTTGTGCTTAACAAGGGCAAGCGCATGAGCATCCTTGAAACATACATCGTGCCCTGAAGACAGGGCATGTTCAGCTATAGCTGATTTGTCATGTTGGTTTAGACGGATGTTCCTTTGATGCTCTTTGATGCGAGTTGCAATGGACCGTTTTGTTTGTCCAATGTAGACTTTTCCGCAAGTACATGGGACTTCATACACCCCAGGTTGTAGTATTGGGGTCAATTTATCTTTGTTTAATGCTAAACGTTGACCAATTTTCGTCATAGTGCCGAAAACTGTTTTTATCTTGTGCTTGCGGAGAATCTTAGCAACGCAGTCAGTGGTGTTGTGAATATAGGGGAGGTAAGCAGTTCCTCTCACGTCGGAGCTCTGAGAAGGTTGTCAATCCCTCCTTCTGGGATGTAGGGACCTATATATAGTGGATTCATTATAGCCATTACCCTTAAACATGGTTTGTAAGGCATGTAACTCTTCCTGAAGAGTTGATGCCTCTCAAATACGTTCCGCTCTTTTGGCTAGAGTTGTTATAATTCCTTGTTTTTGTGCTGGGTGGTGGTGGGAGTCCGCATGTAAATAACGGTTAGTATGAGTTGGCTTACGGTAGACGCTGTGCCCCATGGAGCCATCCGCTTTTCTCCTCACAAGAACATCCAAAAAAGGTAAGCATCCACCTGACTCTAGCTCCATTGTGAAGTGGATTGAAGGATGCAGATGATTTAGGTGGTTCAGAAAGTGGTTCAGTTTCTCAGAACCCTCCTCCCACACCACGAACGTATCATCCACATACCTCCACCAAATCACAGGTTTGAAAGACGCCGAAGATATAGGCTCCGCCTCAAAATGTTCCATGAAAAAATTTGCCACGACAGGCGAGAGTGAACTTCCCATGGCCACACCATCAGTCTGCTCGTAATATTTACCATCCCACAAGAAATAACTGGAACACAAGCAGTGGTGGAATAATCGGGCAATATCCTCAGGAAACAAATCCTTGACGAGTGACATGACCGAGTCCACCGGCACTCTGGTAAACAAGTACTCTACATCAAAACTCACCAAAATAGCATTTGGTTGAACGGCGATGGTTGACAATTTTTCGACGAAATGGGTTGAATCCCTAATGTAGGACTGTGTGCGCCCCAAGTGCGGCTGAAGCAACTTGCTGAGATATTGCGCAAGAGCATAAGTTGGAGAACCTATTGTGCTAACAATTGGTCGAAGAGGGAAACTTCTTGTAGTTTACTGTATTACCGTAATAAATTCCAGGGTGATATCGCGAATAGTTTCGGAGATATTGAATGGTGGTGAAATATTTCGCACAGCCGCCATGTTGGATAGCTGAGACGTAACAAAATTTGAAGGGCACGGTCGGGGTCGCCCGGAATAGTGCTATGAACTTACCGAGTTTCATTGAAATCGCTCTAGCCGTTTAGAAATTATTAGGGGACACACACACACACACCTCACACACACACACACACACACACGGACAAAAGGTGATCTCATAAGCCTATTTTTTTCAAAATTGAAAATAGGCAAGAAATAGCAGGGGCTATAAGTGCTGTACATAAAGGATGCACATTACAGAATATAAAGAAAAATTAAATAGGCTGAAAAAAGACGTGAATGTTTATGTTATAATATTTATATTATTGGTCTATTTGCCATATCTTGATGAATGCAGTACATTTGCATTTGTCTGTTGGAACAGGCTAGAGTAAAATGTGGCTTTTCACCGATGTCTCAGTCTCACTCATAGCTGTGATTATATGGAAGCTACTGAGGTATAGATGGTGCTTAGTAATGCCATTCAGGGCACAGTCAGTGCCTGTGAATGCTGTGAAGGGTTCTACTCATAAGGTTAGTACTGCTGTTCTGACTCAGTTAGGAAAGCAATGGCAAACTACCTTAATTCTCATCTTGCCTAGTATGCCTCACTATAGGGCTGTCTTGGGTTTTTGTGGGTATCTACCCACATAACCTACCGGCGGTACTTTTTGAGGATCCAACTAAACTTCAGGCTGACTACCTAACAGACAGACCTACTTCACACGTCTAGAAGTTGTAGTAAATGGCATTTGCATGGAGACTCCATGTACGGCTGTAGAAGGCTGTGAAAGTAGGAAGTGACGTGTTTTAATTGCGGTGAGCAGAAGTTAGAATCGTGTTACTGTGGTAATGATCTACCTAGCATAAATTAGAACTTGTAAAGAATTTTGAATTATATTTATCACACTGGATCATCCATCTAAAAGCAAACAGAATCAGCATAAGGAAGTTTCGTGCTGAGTGACGGAGTTAGTTAGTTAGTTAGTTGTTTTAAGGGGCGGAACAGCCAGGCCATCTGATCCTCTAAAACCAATTAAATTATACAAATTTGTATTCCATATAAATTTGGATATGAATTTGATAAATTTAATTATGAGGAAAGCCTAAAAATTATAAAACAAAAAAATCAATAAAACTAATAGTCTAATTATAAACAAACAAATATATACGAAAAAAATCAGAATTTCAAAAAAGACAAAGTTTACCTACTCTCACTTATAAAACGGATGGCGAGATTAACAGCGACCACGTCATCGGCTAATGTATGTTTGAGTGTCATTTGCAAACCAAGTAAGTCAGCAAGATCCACACACTCGGTTACAATGTGGACCACGATGAATACGGCACCACAGGTACAAAGTAGGGTCTTCCCTTCTCATTAGGTACGAGTGGGTGTATTTTGCATGTTCTATCCTTAGCCTAGATAAAATGATGGACTCCGTCCGTGACCGGAAAGAGCTCCGCCACACGCGAGTAGTTCCCTTGATCACTCTCAGTTTACTGGGCAGTGGGTCAGCTAGCCACTGGCTCTCCCAGAATGACAGTACTTGTTGGTGCAACTGAGAGTTCTCTAGCAGGTACCTCCATTGGTTGAGGTGAGCCTCTTTTGCAGCTTGATTCACTAACTCATTTCCCGCAATTTCGGTGGGTCTTGGAAGCCGACATTTTGTCATAGACACTTTATCAACAAAGAGCTTTGAGCGAGAGACTGCAAAGAGATCATACAAGGAATGATAATGAATACTCTCAAGTAATGGTTTGATTGAATCTACCAACTCTAAAATCCCGCTGTGATAATTTGGATATTCTTGTCTGTCTGTTAGGAAGTCAGCCCGAAGGTTGGTTCGATCTTCAAAAAGTAACGCCGTTAGGTTATGTGGGTAGATACCCACAAAAACTCAAGGCTGCGCTATATTGAGGCGCACTAGGCAAGAAGAGGAGTGAGGTAGTTTGCCATTGCTTTCCTCACTGAGTCAGAACAGTAGTACTAACCCTATGAGTAGAACCTTTCACAGCAACCACAGGCACTGACTGAGCCCTGAATGTCATTACTCAGCACCACCCATACTTCAGTAGCTTCCATATAATCACAGCCATGAATGAGACTGAGACATCGGTGAAAAGCCATACTTTACTCTAGCCTGTGCCAACAGCAAATGCAAATGCATTGCATTCATCAAAATATGGCAAACAGGCCATGGATATTCTTAACTTGTACAAAATTGTGAACTCTCACATAAATTGTCCAGAAATGCTTTTATGTGACTCCCCGTTTGATGCGCAAATACCATGATTTTGAAACAATCACGACCACCTCCTTCCCAATCCTAGCTTCAATTACAAATACACACACTTCTTCTTCTTATTATTATTATTCTGCTTCTTCAAGTGCCTCGTCCTCCAAGAACATTGGCAATCATTAGCATGATCTGCTGTTGGTCCATAGCTGTTCTAAACAGTGACACTGTATATAAGTTCAAACCACTGGCTTAAGTTCTTTAGCCAGGATATTCATCTGCGTCCTGGACCCCTAACACCATCAATCTTCCATTGGATAATTAATTGAAAGAGGTGGTATTTGTTGTTGTGCATGAAGTGACCAAAGTATTCTAGTTTTCTCCTTTTGATAATACTGAGAATTTCCGAGTCTTTGTCATACGCCTCAGTACTTCCACATATGTGACTTTAGTTGTCCATGATATCCTTAAAATCCTGCGATACGTCCACATTTCAAATGCTGTCTGTTTCTTACTTAAAACCTCGGTAATGTCCATGATTCAACTCCATAGAGCAGGACACTAAAAACGTAGCATCGAAGCAGTCGGGTGTGTAATGGCAGACTTAAATCACGGCTGGTCATATCTTTTCTCATTTTCATGAAAGATATTCTGGCCTGCTCAATTCTACAGCAAATTTCTTGACTTAAGTCCCAGTTATCGTTGATTTGACATCCTAAATATTTATATGACGAAACCCTTTCAATTCATTCATTACCAAGTGTAAGAATGCCCTGAATTTCATCTTTGTTTCTACTAACAACCATCCACTTTTTTTACATTTAAATGTAATCCCATGGCATTACTCTCTTCAGAAATAGAATCCAGTTGTGTTTGTAGATCATCCATACTTGTCGCAAGGATGACAGTGTCATCAGCATATCGGATGTTATTAATGATAGATCCATTTACCACTACTCCTTGAGACTTTCCATCAAGAGCATCTTGGAAAATCTTTTCAGAATAGATGTTGAAGAGGAGTGGAGAAAGAATGCAACCTTGGTGAACTCCCTTCATAATCAATACTTCTTCAGACACACACTACTACAGACAATAAATGACACAGGTTATCAGAAACACGCAAGTTAACTGGGCTACATAATCACGGTGTCATAATAATGTTATTGATGTAACGTCCCTTTTAACTACACCAGGGTGATGGAAATTTGCCCTGAAGGAGATCTTCAACGATCCACTAAATCTACTGAGACGGCTCCCTCACATTTAAGCACCCTCAAATGCCAACTGACCGCGCCGGGATTCGATCCCTCAACTTTGGGAAAAGTAGGCGAGAACGTTACCGCTTAGCCAAGCTTCCTCAGACTTTTCCAGGCATGTCACATGGATGTCGCAAAGCCCCTAAATAAATCAACAACAATAACAATAACTCATTGAATCAACAAGCTTATCGGTAGGGTTCGGAAGTTGAAGACCTATAAATTGCACAAAAAAGACATATTATAAAACCGACATAAAATATGAAAATAAGACATATAAACAGGAAAAAAGACGTAAAAATAGAATCAATTATTAATGTCTTTGATTTAATTACATCATCATATATATTCTTTCAGTAGTAGGCTATAGATTCCTCCAGTGGCACTCACAAGCGAACGATCGTGACAAATGAGCATTCAAATGAAAGAGGATAGACATTAGAAGTGACGAATTGCACTCTAACTTCTTAAATATCTGTAATTTCTTTAAAAAAATAATTTTGAAGAAATGTATTGCTGTAGGAAAATACGCACCATAATTGCAGTCCACTCCACATTTTGGCCGCTGTGACGCTTGTTTCATGTCATTTTAACAGTCTGAGGTATTTCCTTTGTCATTTTGCATGGATTTTAGAAACAGTAAATCAAAGAAATGAGTACTCAAATCGTATAATCTCATGAAATAATATCAAATTACCGGTGTGTGTTATGATGATCCAATTTTCAGTGATTGCCTTCTTAAGTTAGGAAACGTAGAACTTGGAATTCTAACTGAAATGTAAATAGTGTTCTACTGCATAATCATTTGGTTGAAATAAAAACATAACAACCTTTCACCTAAAGTCTCTCATTATAAGCCTATTGGGGAAAGTGTGGTTTATGAACATGCGAGATTTCTCGCTCGGGTTCGCTAGTATATAATATTTATGTAATGTTAAACAAGTAGTTCCATGAAGAACTATACAGCCTATTTTCATATATCCTACTTATGTTAATCGCCTCTATCTACAAACAAAATTTCAGTTTGATTGCTGTAATAGATTCGTAGATATTGAGAACCGACTAAATATTTCGGCTGGTCGCCATGTTGGATTTTATATAAGTAGTTCCTAGAGTTATGTACTGTTACATGAAGATTATTGTGTACGTGTAGCATTCAAACTTCAATCGCATGATTAGGACACAAGAAGTAACAAGGAGATTTTAAAATTTCGCACAGCTGCCATCTTGTGTTTATGGAAACAATTGAAATAAATTAGTTGCCAGTGGATTAACATTCGTATAAGGATTTACTGTACCAAGTTTCACTGCACTCGGATGGTTAAATTGCGAGAAACGTCCCTGTGAATATTTATACTTCGCGTCGCCGCCATGTTGGATGTGTGATCGCCAGGTTATTTAAAGTCCTATAGGTGAACTTAAGTTCATAACCCCTATGAACATTAAAAATTCAGTTTGATTGCTATAATAGATTCGTAGATATTCAGAGCCGTCTAAATATTTCGGATGGTCGCATGTTGTATTGTTAAATGTATAGGCCATAGAGTCATGTACCATTAAAGGAAAATTATTGCGTAGGTTCATTATTCAAACTTTCACATCAATCGCATGATTACGACACAAGAAATAAAAACTTAATTTTAAAATTCGCAAAGCCGCCATCTTGAGGTTATTGAAACAATTGAACTAAATTAGATACCAGTGTATTACAATGTGTATAAACATTACCTGTACCAGATTTCATTGCGGTTGTGACATTAAATCACGAGAAAGATCTATTTAAAATTTTCAAATTCGCTTGGCCGCCATGTTCGTTTTGTAGTTAACCGGTTTTTGAAAGTCTTATAGATGACCTTCCAGTAGTTTCCTTTATCTTCGTACAAAATTTCAGGGTGATACCGATAATAGTTTCAGAGATATAGAATGCCGGTGAAATATTTCGCACATCCGCCATCTTGTGGTTATGCAAACAATTGAACCAAGTTACATGTCGGTGCATTACAATGTGTATAAACTTATACTGTGCTATGTTTTATTGCGTTTGGTTGGTTAAATCGCGAGAAACGTCTATTTAAACGTCGCAAATTCACGTGGCCGCCATGTTGGTTTTGTAGTTACCAGTTTTTCAAAAGTCACATAGCTGAACATCTAGTAGTTCCCTTTATCACCGTAAAAAATCCAGGGTGCTTTCAGGAATAGTTTCGGAGATATTGAAAGCTGCTGAAATATTTCGCACAGCCGCCATGTTGGATTGGTGAGACATAACAAAATTTGAAGGGCACGGTCGGGGTCGTCCGGAATAGTGCTATGAACTTACCGAGTTTCATTGTAATCGCTCAAGCCGTTTAAAACTTATTAGGGGGGGGGGGGACACACACACTCCTCACACACACACGCTCACACACACGGACAAAAGGTGATCTCATTGGCCTATTTTTTCAAAATTTAAAATAGGCTAAAAATACATAATTCTGGTGACAGACGACATACATTGCGAAAATATATGAATGGAACACTTCTTCTTTTAACATAATTTCTAAAAGGAATTCCGTTTATTTAAAAAAAGCTGATGACGTTATGTTGGCCGCTCAAAACTAGCTGGATCTCCAACATCAAATCCAGGAATGGAGTGATGGGTTAAGTCAATATGCTTAACAAGAAGTTCCGTGACGAACTAAAGAGCCTACTTTTCTCAAAATTAAGATTCGTGCCAGTGATCAATCTATACGGACCTATCTAGAATCATGACGAAATTAAGTCGGTAATATCGACATTTCTAATTAGTTCGAAATATACCTCGTATAATGTAGCTTAATGGAGCACTTTAGTTGGCAGCCCTGGTGAGGTGACTGAATAGGCTATATTGTTTGTTCCATCCCTTAAGCTACAGAATACAAAATTTGGTTGAAGTCCAATGGATAGCATGGACGTTACATGTAGTAAAATATTGGATCTAACAGCGGTCGTAAAATCATGTTGGCAACAATGACATACATGTATTGGTCAGATATAATCTGAAATAATATGATCTATTGTTGTGTCAATTTTGAATGAAATCCATTAGTTAGTATAGAAGATACATGTATTTTAAAATCGGACCTATCAGCAGGCTAAGAATCATGTTGGCAGCACTGGCGTAGGCCTATATTAGTTACTCCAAATTAATCTAGAATGCCAGGTACTATACGTGTGCAAAGTTTAGTGCTATTGGCTTGCATACTTTCTGATATATTGATATTAAGGTAACAAAAATAGAGACAGTATTTATTAATAGTTGGCAGCCCTGGTAACTCTTAAGTATCGGCATAGTAATATCGGTTATGGTACACATAGCACACACGAAATTTGGTTTAAATCCAAATGATAGTATAGAAGTTACATGTATTTAAAGTTGGACCTCTCTTCTGGCTTAAAATCATGTTGGTAGCACTGACGTACATATGTTACTCCAAATCAATATAGGATGTCAGTTACTGTATGTGTGCATAGTTTGAAGCTGTCAGCTTGCATATTTTCTGATATATGGGTATTTGGATAGAAAAATTTAGAGTATTTATAAACAGTTGGCAGCCCTGGTGGCTCTTAAGAATACGCTCAGTCATATCTGTTTATGTACACATAGCACATACGAAATTTGGTTGAAATGCAATTGATAGTGTAGACGTTATATGCATTTAAATTTTGGACCTATCAGGAGGCTTATAATCATTTTGGCAACACTGCATGTATGGCCTCCTGGAAATTAAACTGCAATATTATTATCTATATGTGTGCCAATTTTGAAATAGCTCCCATTCATACCTTCCAAGATATCCAACATGGAGCTCAAATTTCAATTGCGACTTTTCAGCAGTTGGTAGCACTGACATCATTTTCAGATATAGATCTTTACTCCTACCAAATTTTGTTTCGATTGCTGCAGCCGTTTAGGAGTTGATAGGGGGGGGGGACACACACACAGCCAGACGACAGACAGACAGACAGAAGGACAGACAGACAGACAGACACACATTTGCCCGATCTCATGTCTACTTTTTCCTCATTTTTGCAAAATGTGAAAAGTAGGCTAACAAAGCTGAAGAAATCGGAACAAACCAAGTCGACGGCGATGATCTGCTTCGAACGACAAAATTTAAGTATCTTGGCTCTACGATAACTGCTGAAGGTTGTCTCGCCGAGGAGGTCAACGTAAGAATTAATGCCGCGTGGATGAGGTGGCGATCAACGACAGGTGTCGTGTGCGATCGCCAGATGAAAGACCACCTAAAATCGAAGATTAACCGCACTGTCATTCGTCCCGTGGCGCTTTATAGTACTGAATATTGGCCGACCACCAAAGAAGCAGAACGTCGGCTAAGTGTCATGGAGATCAAGATGCTTAGATGGACAACTGGGATTACTAGGTTGGATCACATCCCCAATGAAAGAATAAGGGAACGATTTGGTATCGCGGCAATCAACAGCAAAATGCGTGAGGGGCGTCTGCAATGGTTTGGGCATGTGCTACGGCAGGCCGTTCCAAGTGCACGAGTTTGAGTGTGCGTACACGTGAGTACTCAGCAGTGATGCTCGGAGCACGGTAGGAGGGGGACTGGGGGTGATAGCCAATACGTCACTGGACGAAGGTCAGAACACAAGTCCATGCGCTTTCTGCCAGTCTTGATGTATCCACCGCGCAGTGACGGCAGCGCCCACAGCAGACCTGTATTGCATGTTGCAGGTTTGTACACGCAAGGCGGTGAGTACTCAGCTGCTCACTGGCGAGCTGCTCGCCTGGATCAGCCTGTGCTACGGTCAGGAGCGGACACCATTGCAAAAGAGGGCTACACACTAGAGGTCGCCGGGAAAAGACCAAAGGGGCGACCGAGACAACGTTGGGCCGATACACTGCACAGGGATCTGAAAAGCGTCAACCTTCATCCGGCCATGGCCCATGACCGAGTAAAGTGGAGACAGTGGATTCAAATAGCGGACCCTGCCACGAGGCGGGACAAACGCTAAAGCAAAAGAAGAAGAAGAGAAAATAGTACTTGGAGAATTTAGAATGTAATATTTTTTCCACCTAGAATGAATTCAGCAAACCCGCAATGGAAATCCTGAAGAAAGAAACTGAAATTAGTATCACTAGAATTATATTTGGCTTAACAACTACTGTATAGGGTTACATAAATTGAAACTCTACTCAAGGTCATCGGACTTATCTTCTGTCGTCCAAGAATGTTTTCCTCTCTTTTCAGATGTTTCAGAGGTAATAATAATATCGCATGGCCTCGGGTGCTGGGTGCAGGCATTGTTATTTGACGCCCAAAGGGAAGCTTGCCTGTCGAATTTTGTTGTTCATTTGAGCACTATGAAAGTCAAAGAGGTCATATATCTAAGCTCCTTGGCACTGTAGCGCTTTCTAGTAGAAAATAGAGGAACTTCTTGTGTTGGCGGTACATCCCGAGAATAATTTTGCCATTATGAATACGGCCTACTGAATTCAAATGGGTTCTTTAACATGCCAACAACGTATGACATGCGTGTCGTGTTTATTGTCGCCTTTCAAGAATCACTTACTATGGCCAGGAGCGAATCTGCAAGCTTGGGGTTGGTAGCCCGACACGATAACCACTCACCCACCGTGGCTCGCGTTTAAGAGGTGATGACCTGAGAATGGGCAGTTAAAATGGAGTCGAAAATAAGCGAAGTTGCCAAAAAAAAGAAAATGACCTGAAGAATGCTAAGAAGGACCAAAGTCAAAAAACGCCAAGAGAGGAAAAATAAAACCAACGATTTTCCGTCCTACAATGACCCAAAATGAACATTTATGATGTTTGACCTTGTTTTCGGACAATCGAGAGAAAAAAATCCTCAACTTCCGGGCCTTTCTCAGCAAATTTGATATGCTTTTAATCCGGGCTACCTCACTTTAAAGACCTGTTAAATGTCACCGTTTTACATACATATTGGGCGAGTTGAAACCCCAGGAACTTTCATCTTACTCATTAACTCGAGTGTTGTCAAAAGGTGCCAACGACATCCATTTGACATGTCTAGAGAAGTCTGAGGAAGTGTAGGATAATCTCAAGGTTAGTAGGGCGAAACCTTCGTCCCAAACCCGCATTCGTAAGTAATGAAATGTTGACCACATACTTAGCATAATGAGATGTATTCGTGCTCGCTGATGAGTACAGCACCCTTCATTAACACGACAACATATCCGGCTCGTAATTCCAGCATAAAACACATACACTTGCAGCCGGGGGCTGCTTGTACTGGGCCATACAGTCTATGGGAATGGACATGCCAGACTATCACGCGAATCTCCGGACTGCTCCTCACCAGTGCCAATAAGAAAACCCTTCTATCAGTGGAGTACACCTGTCGTACCAGGCCTCTGCGCGCCGCGGTCATATGGCTTTTGGCAGCACTGATCCACTACGTATTGGAGAAACGTTCTACCCCCCAGCTCCTGAACCTGCCAGCCTACATCCGGTTCCTACGGCGAGAACGTTGGAAGTACATCTCTAACAAGACTCTTGAACCTGCTTTCTCTAAGTGTCTATATACTTTTTAAACTCCCACAGTGATTTTTCTTTTCGGTGTTGAATGTCATTTACTTCCTGTTCTTGTAGATGTGCCATAGGCACCTCAGTGCAGTGTCATTTATTTTTGTGTTGGTAATTTTAAGCCTATGTGAATAAAAAATAAAAATAAAATAAATAAATTTAAAAAAACTAATATTCTGGTGTAACATCTTTAACAGGTTAGTCCTCGAGGAGGAAGGAACAACAATTAAATGTTGTTGTTTGAGTCTTCAGTCTTGTGACTGGTTTGATGCACCTCTCCATGCTCCCTGTCGTGAGCTAATCGTATTATCTCTACATAGCTACCACACCCTACATCCGAGGCAATCTGTTTAACATATTCTAACCTTGGTCCACCCCAACAGTTCTTGTCCTCGACCCTTCCTTCCATAACTAAGCTTGCTATTCCTGGGTGTCTTAGTATTTGTCCTACCAACCTATCTCTTCTCTTCATTAGCAGTCACCTGAAACATCTCTCCTCTCCCACAAGTCTTAATATCACTTCGTTTGTAACCCTATCTACCCATCTGATCTTCATCATTCTCCTGTAACACCACATTTCAAACGCTTCAATCCTCCTCTTTTCTGCTGCTCGAATAGTCCAAGTTTCACTTCCATAGAGTGCCACGCTCCAGACAAAGGCCTTAAAAAATTACAGATTCCTTTTCTCTAGAAATGCTTTCCTTGCCTGAGCTAATCTATTTTTTATATCCTCTTTGCTTCAAATGAGACGCCAAATTCTAGTAAAGCCATCATTACTTCCAACTTGACGTTTCAGTGTTACTCTGGCGTTATCTGGCGGTCAGAAGGAAAATCACTTTAACTAGCCAATCACAGGCAGCCATTCGAAATGATATATCACTACAAATCGAGTTTCGCTCGTGATGTCGGGATTTAGCGAACGAAACTCTAGCCTAGCACTGAAACGTCAAGTCCGAAGTAATGATGGCTTCACTATTGTAGCCTAGTGTTACTAGGCGATATATTTCAATGGTTAATCTGACAGGGTAGTTGCGCGTGACCGTGATATTATTTAGGTTGCACCCAACAGTGACATTATTTAAGTTGCACCAGACTGTGATATTATTAGTTAGCGCTCGGTAAGGTTTAAGCCAACGAGAACAGAGAAGAATAGAGAGGGCAAAGGAGATATGCGGCTGAAGCAGGCTATCCTCACTCCTAAGTTATCGCCAAGTCAAAGTCCTTAACTGCTAGGCGAATGGTTCGAAAGCCCTGCAGTCAGGATATCCTGAACCTGCCTATACATAGTACTCGTATATTGTAACTCAATTCCTTCCGCTCTATATGCGTGTATAATTAATGACATTCCAGTCATTCTTAAGGTAATCAGGTCTGCTTTACATTTAGCGACAAGGTAAGGCAGTGAGCGAGGCGATCAGTAGCAAGAAGACGTCATCTGATCTCCCCCTGCAACACGATGAGGGTTCGTAACCGCTAATAAACCACCGTCTGAACCATGGACCTTGTTTGAACTCTCCAGTTACAAGCTTTATTGGAGAAGTTTATATTTTACTAACAGAGCTCAGAGTGTACTTGCGGAAAAGTCTAGGCTACATTGGACAAACAAAACGGTCCATTGCAAGTCGCATCAAAGGAACATCCGTATAAATCAACCTGACAAATCAGCTATAGCTGAGCATGCCTTGTCTGCAGGGCACGATGTACATGTTTCAAGCATGCTCATGAGCTTGCCCTTGTTAATCACAACTGGTCTAGAATTATAAGGGAGGCAGTTGAAATTCGTAAAAACCCCAATAACTTTAACAGAGACACTGGATATCAGCTACGTGACACTTGGCTACTAGTTATTAAAGATCTGGGAAGATAGTTCCTCCCATCTTCTCTAGTTCATCACCTATTTCAAAATGTTGGGTTTCCTCTATTGCTACAGGGCCATGATTTGATCTCTTTGTTTGTCACTGGAAGAGTTTCCATCTGTTTTTTCGCCGTTGCCTGTATGACGTTAGATATCGTACAGATACACTTCCTTTTGTTTCTGTTTCCTTATATCCATCCAACCTTCTCCCCCTCTCCACCCCTCTCCTACCCACCCTCCCCCCGCGCCCTTCTCCTTTTTAGGAAATCCTCATTCTTCGAGGAGTGTCAATATTTTTCTCCTGTGTTCGCCGTTCTAATTAATATGGCGCGTTTTTCTACCAAGGTCCATACAGTAATTTCTGGCGGCTGCTCTCTGGTGACGAACAGAGGAATTTCTCTAGGCTTTTGTATTCTCATTGATACACTTTCTTTGGCGACATTGTCTTAATTCCATTCCCCCCAGGGGCTCAAATCTAGTGGGACGTGGGTTGGCGACCACGGGGCCCCAGCTGAGTCCGGCGTTGCTTCCACTTACTTGTGGCGGGCTCCTCACCGTCTTCTTTCCTGTCGACCTTACTTGGTCAACTCTTGTTCTCTTTCGACCCCGACGGTATTAGGGTATCTGAGGCCTAGAGAGTCTCTTCCTTTCCCGCCTTAATTGGCCCTTGTCTCATCTTTTCTGATACCCTCCTTGTTCGAGGGGTCAGCCTTCCTTTTCTTTTCCTGTCATCTCCTGCCTTCTGCTCAAGGCCCTCAAGGAGGCAGGGTGTTTGTAGCCCCACCACTTCTGGTTCACCCTAGATATTGCTACACCCTCAGGGGCTCACGGCTGGTGAGTTCGGGAGTTGTCGACCCCGAGGGATTCCTGAGCTGGGTCCGGTTTCCCCCCTCTGATCCATTACCTGTGGGGTGGACCCTCTCCTCTTTCACTTTCGTATCTGCCTTTTATGGCTCTCCTTTTTTCCATGTCCCTCAATCCGCATTCTTCGAGGGTTGAGGACATTTCTTTTCCTCCTGTCCCTTATTTGCCTTATTCTCCTTTTATTTTCCATTTCTTCTTCTAGTATATAAGTTAGTAGTTAGTTTTAGTTATAGTTTACATTTCATTATCATCTTCACGATCACCCACACCATTAGGGACCGATAACCTAGATGTTAGGCCCCTTAAAACAACAATTATCATCATCATCATCATAATTCCATTGAAAAAGGAGGCAAGGTCCCTTCGAAACGTCTGGTATATAATTTTATTTTTACACGGCAATAACCCCAATAACATGAGTAATTTGAATATTTATTACATCACTACCGTCCTTCGTACGGGTAAAACTAATAATAAATAATAATAATGTTACTTGTGTTACGTCCCTTTTAACATCTCTGGCTTTTAGAGATGTTGGGGTGCCGTAATTTTGCCCCAAAGGGGATCTTTAACGTACCAGTAAATCTCTGACACAGCTCCCTCGCATTTGCGCACCCTCAAATACCAACTAATTGCGCCAGGATGCGATCCTACAACCTTGGGCGTAGCAAGCGGATAACGTTATCGCTGAGGCACGCAGCCAGCCGGTGGGTAAAACTGCACGCGTGTGTGACGATGGTAGTTGTTTTAAGGGGCCAAACATCTAGGTTATCGGCTCGTAATGGTTTCGGGTGATGGGAAGAAAAATGAAATGGAAACTATAACTAAAACTAACTACTGTCTTATACTGGAAGAAAAATCGGAAAACGAAAGACGAATAAGGTAAATTAAAAAAAATCCTCTCGGCACGCCTGAAGGCGGAGCTGGATTTCACCGGGCAAACAAGGGGATAGGCTATAATAGGCAAAATATGCAGGTTTTCGTAGAAGGATCAGACCTCATTTATTGCGAGAAAGTATTTTACAAGGAGCTTAATAAACTTTGTTCCTCGACTTTCTATGCATATTTTTAACAATTTATTGTTTTATGCGACGGTAACCTTCTTGTCATTTGGGGTCACCCTGTCCTTATGCAGGGTTTCGACACTTATGTGCAACTATCTAACAGTCTGTTATTTCTTAACGCAAAAATTTATCTCCCGCAGAGATGTTGGTTGGTTCCTCAGTTTAGAGGCTGCGACAACGCTGCGACACTTTGGGTGTGTGTAGAATCTGTCTGATAAACGGTGTTAATTGTGATGGCTGTAGTAGGGTGTAATTCAGATAAGGACTCCAGACGGTCAATTTCAAGTAGTAGTTCCTAATTTTGGTATCGAATACAACCGTCAACGACGCCTAGCTATGAACTTGGCAACTAGATGCCACCGCATCCAGCAACTCGCAACGAACGTTGGAATTTACCCTCCTAAGGAAAGCATACTGAGGGATTTTTAACGCTCTTAGAAAATCCGACGAGTTCGGCCGGCTTAGAACCCGCGACCTTGGGCATAGAAGTTCAGCATGCTACCAGTTACGTCACCGAAGCCGCTTCCCACAGAGTCAGATGTAAAACTGAATGTGATCTCGTGCCATGGCGTTGATATACATATGTACATAAATTATAACCTAGATGTTAGGCCCCTTAAATCAACAATTATCATCATCAAAATAAATTATATATAAACTTTTGAACTGACGGTGGTTTTGGGGTCTGGGGGATGTGAAACGCGAAGTCGAAACATGCTACCGATTGCAATAGTTATCTTTCTAATGAAATCTACCTAAAAGACCGGAGGCGAAGGAATGCCCTCAGCCATCGACCTGGAAGAAAGGAGAGCAATGAAAGGCAGATAGGAAAGAGAAAGAGGAAAACCTGACCCTGCTGAGGAATCCCTCGGGACTGCCAAATCCTGAATCTAGCAGCAGTGAGCCCTTGAGGGTGTAGCACCATTCAGGTGGGGATACTTACAACCCGCTTCCTTTAGGGTCTCTTGCAGAAGGCACGAGATAACATGAAAAGAAGAGGGATGAGAAACCAATTAAGGCGGGAAAGTTAAAGAATCCCGAGACTTCGGATATCCTAACACAGTCGGTGTCGGAGGAGAACAAGCGTTGACCAAGAGAGGTTGACAGGAAGGAACTCAGCACAAGTAAGTGGAAGAATGCCGGACTCAGCTGGGGTCTTGTGGTCGCCAACGCACGTTTGAGACGCCGTTCGTTAACCAGCAAATTGAGGGAACTATATTCAGTCATGCCTCAACAATGCATTTTCTATTAGCGTATCTGCGGGAGAATGTGAGCAATATCGAAAAATTCCGTTTAAGGTTATTAAAACATAACCCTGAGCTCAATAACATGGTCACGTTCTCTTGGGATAAGTAATACAAACATTATTCTACGTAAATATTAAATCAAGCATGAAATAGAATGTTGTAAAATTGATATTCAACAAGCAGTGAAGACAGTTGTGATTACACAAGATAAAACCGGCTGTCTATGTTGAAGATATCACTGATTAAGATTGCAGTCTCGCGCGCAGCAGGTCATGAGTTCAAACTTCCACACATCTCCTCATTTACATTCAACACTGATTGAAGTAAAATAAAAAAGCAAGAATCAACGTGCTACCAAATATGGAATATGCTAGAAATTGAAGCTTCCTGCTGTACCAATCTCATCCAGAATGCAAAACTATACATTCCTTTCCGTATTGTTTGTTTTCAATTTCCATGACATTGTGAGTCGCTATTGAGCGAGAACAAGTATAAAACCAACAGCAGAAGTTTACGAATGAACTAATTAAGGGATATTTTCGTAAAATAGTGCATGGCTTCTCTGCGAATTAACTGTGATCACCAGACCACAAACATTCAGAAAGTGAATCTTACGACCTTGATGAAATTTGGGCTACGTGTTGACCAGAACTGCCTTTGAAGCTATCATGTCGAGATGTAATGTGAAAGAACCGATACGTTTCTGGACAACAGCTTGTCCCACCATTAAGTTTCCAAAGAAAGTGAAGAAATGAGTCAACAATGGATTATTGCTTCCATAGATAACATGGTATTAGATACGAGGCCATGTTACCACCATAGATAACATGATATTAGGTAGGAGGCCATGTCAAAACAAAAATCTCTACTCCATGACCTTCTACGTCAAAGAAAGAATGAAGTTTCCAGGTTTACTGTACGTGACCGTCAATCTCGCAATCATGAACCACGGAACCTCCATTTTACGTGGAATCCAAACCACAGGACCTGATATTTCGGTTCGATTATCTCACATGCACTGATCCGATCCGCCTTGGTGAGAGGCAAGCATTTTGACCACTGCACCACCACGCCCCCTTCTACTTCAAAGAAGAAAAAGGTTACTTAACTACAGAGGGCAGCCATGATTATCATTATAGTAAATTTGATGATCGTTCTGCGCGGCATGCTCTGCCACAGCAAACTTCTCTGGTTGGAAAAGACGCAAGTACTTATACTTACGATGTTCCTTGAACCTTGCTGTGATTCTCCTACCCGTCTGGCCAACAAATATGTAACCACGGGAACATGAAATCGTATATAATCCAGCACAGTTAAGGCCAGCGAATTATTTGGCCGATGGCAGCGACTTTCCTATGGAGAGAGTAGACTTTTATGTGGCGGCTTCGGTGGCGTAGTCGGTAGCATGCTGAGCTTCTATGCCCAAGATAGCGGGTTCAAACCCGGCCGAAGCCGTCGGATTTTTTAAGAGCGTTAAAAATCCCTCAGTATGCCTTCCTTCGGTGGGAAAGTAAAGCCGGCTGTCCCATTTCATAGATTTATGGCATGTTAAAGAACCTTCCACTAATTGCACCTGTCTGAAGCTAAATTGGATAGGTTAGGAATGTAAACAACGCTCTCAGGTTTCTACGTTCGTTGCCAAGAGCCGACTGCGGTGGCGTCTAGTAGCTAAGTTCTGAACTTGGCCTAGTAGTCGTTGCCGGTGGCGCTTGGCGGCAAAAGTAGGAACTATTTGAAAAATTCTAAGTTGCAGTACTTAAATTAAAAGAAAACAAACAGATAACACACACTAATACAGCCATCACAATTAACACCGGTTATCAGACAGATTCTACACATACCCAAAGTACACGGGGCTACATGGCCGCGTTGTCGCAGCCCCTAAACTTAAGAACCAACCAACCAACCAACCAACCAGACTTTTATGTGATCCTGATATTGTATATATCTTCACCCTTATATTCGTAGACATGAATTAATAGCATGAGTGTAATGGATCTGATGATGTTCGCTTGACGATCGGAACTAGTCATCCGACTGCATTAATTAATCCTATGGCTTTCAGATTAAGGGAATAACACTCATTGCTCTTTAGGTATAATCGTGTTGACCGACTAAAAAGCATTTAAACTTCATTTACTAAGCCAACACTGAGTAAAGCTTTCTAATGATAAAGGTATGGTTTATAGGAATTTCGGAAGCGTTTCGTAGGGGTCTGGATACACCAAATAACCACAAGAAGAAGAGGGAGCACTCTAAAGGATCACTTGGTCGAACTATTACTTTTGCCTGTCGAATGATGCTGCGGATTCAAATCTGAGTGAAAACATATTCTTGTAGATTACGGAGTAGCTCTTTGGGCAGGACGCTGACCCTGCACGCCCACTGTTTGGCCACCAGAGTGTTCAAAACAGTCTTCGATCTCGCAATAGCTTCCTACGTACAGTAGTTGAATCCCTCTCACAGGAAACTCCTAACCTCACGAAATGAGGCGAGTTGTTGTTGTTTTCCGGGGATCTTGACCTTCTGATCACAAGCCATAAGACCTCGCTTTTACACGGAATCCCAACCACTGATCGTGACTTCTTATTTAACAGATGTGTTAACTGAGAATTGAGCCCGGTTAGTTTTGGTGACAGAAAAGTAGTTAGACATTGAAATATAAGAGGTTATTTTTCAGCGCTGCCTAAATAATCTGGTATTAGAAGCTTTTCAGTCGGTCAACACGAGTGTGTCGAATTAGATTGGGCGGGGAGCTGCAGTTAATTTTCTACTGCCTAATATACATCAATTATTGATACATTTAATAAACCATTTCTCTCTTAGGCCCCCCATTCGTGTAGAAGAGATTAATTAAATATACTGTATAAATGTATTTGTCCCGCTTTTAACGGGGTCGGGGATGAGATGCGAAGAAAGACTATGCGGCGAGTGGTTTCTACCGCCGGAAGCCCTTCATGACGCCAACCATGAGAGGAATTAATGAAAGATAAGATGAAGATAAATGCAACTTGTCAAGGATGTGGAAAAAAGCAGCCGTGGCCTATCATAAGGTACCGTCCCAGGCTCGAACCTACGTCTACCGAGTCCGTAGGTAGCTTGGCTCCTTGCCCTAGCACTGCGCGTTAGTGAACGTAGCTATCGCGGTCGGTAAAGTGTATAAATACTTCTTGTAATATGACATGAATATGACCATGTTAACCCTGTTCCTTATTGACGGAGTATAATAATTTCCGAAGATTAAACACCATAAGTCAATATTAATTTGTACTTTTTATTGTACTGTACCGATTTCAGCCGTATCGTGGCCTTTCTCAGCGCAAATAATAATATGAATAGAAATGCAAGACTTACTTTATTATACTTTTACCATAAACAAAGGTCGTTCTAGCGGTTTCGGTGGCATAGGTGGTAGCATGCTGATTTTTTAAGAGCGTTAAAATCCCTCAGTATGCCTACCATCGGAGGGGAAGTAAAGCCGGTGGTCCCATGTCATAGATTTATGGCATGAAAGAGAACCTTACACTAACTACACTTGTGGAAGCTAAAATGTGTAGATTAGTTTGATAATGCTGTATTAGTTCCAACGTGCTGACTGCGATGGCATTTAGTAGCCACGTCCGCAAGTAGGAGTCGTGGACGGTAGCATTTGGTAGCAAAAGTAGGAAGTACTTGAAAAAAAAATCGTCTGCAGTCTTTCTACCTGAATCATAGATATCACACAGTAATACAGCCATCACAATTAACACCGGTTTTCATAAATTTCTACACACACCCAAAGTACACGGGGCTACATGACCGCGTTGTCTCAGCCCCTAAACTAAGGAACCAACCAACCACAGGCCGTTCTCAAAACTATTTCTAAAAATTAATCGTCTAAAGGCTAAAGAACACACATTAAAATTAAAATTAAAAAACAGATCTTTTAATTTATTTCAGACACTAATTGGGCACACCGACGGAAAAGCTTCTGCTAATAGAATAATATCAGCAGCTGGACCGCTGCACATCTCGCCCCTAGTCATTTTAAGGGCAAGGGATTTCTTCGTCGTCAGCTGCGTGTACTTGTTACGTGATGAATTTGAGTGAACTGGTACCAGGTGGCCTTGTGATCCTTTATCACGATTTATGGCATGATAAAGAACCTTCCACTAATTATACTTGTGTGAAGCTAAATTATAGGTTTTATTTGACAACGCTTTTAGGTTCCAACGTTCGTCTCCAGGAGCTGATTGCGGTGGTATCTAGTAACAAAGTTCACAACTAGTTGGTCGTTGACGGTGGCGTTTGGTAGCAAAAGTTGCAACTACTTGAAAATCGAATGTCTGCAGTCCTTACTTGAATTAAAAACAGACACACTAATACACCCATCACAATTAACACCGTTTTTTCAGACAGATTCTACACACACCCAAAGTACACGGGCCTACATGACCACATTGTCCCAGCCCCTAAACTGAGGAACCAACCAACCCTTTATCACTGGTATATGTCCATTGCAGTGAAGCAGTGTATCTACGAACCTGTCTTCAAAGGACCAGACAGCATCGGGAGTCGACAGTTTCTGTGAAGTGAGGTCTGATGAGTCGTGATTTTGCATATTTGAGGGGTCTAGATGCAAAACTCACGTTCTGCACTTTTTCTAATTTTACAGGAACTTAAAAAAACTTCTTAAATGTATGTAACTAATTGAATCTCTAAGAGACTTTGATTTTGTTGCAGGTTATACTTAATTACACCTTCTTGTATAAACTATGTTTAATTATTTATATTAATTTATCTGAAAAATAGGTTTTAATTTTGGAGAATGTGACTTTTGCATACAAACATCGGAGACTGTGAGTTTTGTGTCTGAGCAAGTTGGAGGATGTTACTTTTGACATTAAACAAAATTAATTACTTCGGACAAAACAATAGACAATTTGGCCAAGTTTGTGGAAAATGTAGACAAATGAAACCAATTGCATTGCAGCTGTAGAAAGTCACATGACCAGAAGCTGTCTTGTGATTGGCCAACAAGGAGAATGTGCTCATTGCAACGAGACAGTGGACAATGATAGTTTTGCATCTAAATTTAGTTTTTGGCATTTGAAAACCACTGGATATTGTGAGTTTGGCTTTTCAGCACTAAGATAGTCGTGTGTAGTTTGGAACGAAGAATAAGAATGCTTTGCTAACTCAATTTCGAACAAGAGTGGAGAATGTGAGTTTTACATCTAGACCTCTCATTTTAAATGATGCAATTTTTTGAGCGCACCGACACGATGAATGCGTTCAACCCCCAGCGAGTGGAGGCGTAGTTCATTCGAGGTGATTCTGTTAAGGTTTGTGGGGGAGGGGATTTTCGCACCATGACTAGCGTCCACTCATTCAGGTCATAGCGGCTTCGGTAGCGTAGTTGGATTTTTAAGAGCGTTAAAATCCTTCAGTATGCCTTCCTTCGGAGGGGAAGTAAAGCTGGCGGTCCCATGTCATAGTTTTATGGCAAGTAAAAGATCCTTCCACTAACTAAACTTGTATGAAGATTAATTTCTTGGTTAGATTTCGTTGAAACGCTCTATCAAAGTTCCAACGTTCACCACTAGATGTCAGTGACATCTGGTAGAGAAAGTTGGAACTACTTGAAATTGAACGGAACTTGTAGCTCACCCAATGGTTGTCCGCTTGAAGCAGCTACAGCCTCTGTCGAGCGGAACATGTCATCGGACACTCCTGGCACTAAAAGCCATACGCTAAATAAACTAAATAAATAATAATTCAGGTCATTTTTAACACAAAGCACGATGTTTATTTCAACACACTCTGTGAACAAGTGTTATCTTTTAATCAATATTTCATCAACAGTATCTTGTTTCCAAGGCGACAATAACCGTGTTCACAGTGTTGCATGCATACATGACTGGTTTGACAATCATATAGACTCAGCGGGCTCGCTAAATCACCCAACCTTAATCCCGCAGCGACTGAAGTCCAGACAACCATCATGGCGAACAGCAGTCAACCTGCAGGATAATCATTTCAACATTCTAGATGCCTGGAACAATCAATGGCAGGAACAAACTTCCCTGACACATCGCCATCTAATTGTGACTCCTTGGGAACGACCTGCAAGTTTTCGTTTACCTCGACGTCAATGGTGCACACTGAACCGGATAAGAACGGGCCAAGGCAGGTGTGCAGCGATACTGAATCAATGGGGCTGGAAGTCCTCCCCTGAATGTGACTGTGGAGAAGATCGGCAAACTATGGACCACGTAGCTTTCGAATGTCCTCTCAGAGCATTCAAAGGGACAATACAAGAACTCCACCAGCTTAATCAAGAAGCCATCGATTGGATTCAACAACTTAAAATTGAACTCGAATTTTACAAACATGAGATCATGTGTATCTTGTTGTATATATTTTTGTACATCATACGATAAATAAATAAATAAAAATCCCATAGAATATGTGCAGGACTATTTGTAACAGAAATTTGGTGACTCTACGGCAGTGGTTCTTAGCCAGTGGTCCGCGGACCACAGGTGGTCCGCGAGTGCCTCGGGAATGGTCAGCGGGAGAAAAGGGTCCACCAGCACGTATAAAAAAGTGACCAATACATGGGGATTTTGAAAACGATGTGCGTTGACTATCAGGTTTTGAATTGAAATATCTTTAAAATAAGTGTTAATGAGGAAGGGCTACAACTGATAAGGTGTATTGATGGGAGGGGTGGGGGAAGGGTGGTCCGTACATGATTCAATTTCAGGCTGAGTGGTCCACAGACTTTTACGGGTTCAGAACCACTGCTCTACAGGATCCAAACATCAGTGAGTAGCTTCAGCAACTCACAGAGACTTGTGGACTCACATTCTCCTCGATTTCAGAGGGTTGTAAAGGCTAGAAGTTATGTTAGACCGTTTTAGAATGATCTAACCAGGTGTTGATTAAATTAAGTTCGACGAGCTTGCAACAATGACACTGAACTACTTTGTAACAAAGAAACTCTACTTTGTTGTTGGTTTTTTTTCCTGACTCCTGACGTGTTCTAATTCTTGGGTATCTCGGGTTTGTTTTAAAGTCCGTCCCGCGAGTAAGTGGATAAGATTCGGGTTCTATTTCCACCGTTAATTTCCTTGACAATGGGACTGATGCCTTCATAATTCATGTCATCCTAATCACGACATGCAGTGACTTCCACCAGGCCTCTTTGAAGGCTACAATTATTGAATCGGACGGAGCTGAAAAACATTTAGTCAACAATGGTCATTTTCTAAACAATTAATATTCTGAAGTATTGACCCATGGGCTTTGAAACGGCACAGGAAAGAATTAAGTCAGCCTTCTGTTTAAGCCAGAAACCACTGCTAAATGTAGTGCGATCAGCGGAGTAAAGCATTAAGTCAATGCGATAGTATATTGGCTTTCACGGCCAGTGAATTAAAACTCAAGAATTAAGTTATTGACTAGCTGCCTTTCAGCGCCGTATTCGGTACTTAATGTTGGCCGCACTGCATGATTCTCGCGTGTTACAATTCTATTGTAAATGACATTTTAACAGGGTTTAGGTGGTTTTTAGGTTACAAATACATTCTAAAACAAAAATATAATGTGAAATATTCATTCTGAATGGCTTTATGCCACACTAAACAGCTTAAAGGCATTAAGTCACGTTTCCAAAATTTATTTGAAAAACATGTTTATTAAATTAAATTTGATATTTCGCTATAACATATATAACCTGAATAGTTGCTTCACGATATACATGAGTACATGACTAATATAGGGTGTTAGTTAAGTTCTGTTCTGTCAATTACGTTTTATCTGTTTCCTGAAAAGTAGTAAAAACTGACTTAATACTCTTCAGTTCCAGCCGATCCAATTCATTAATTAGGCATACTCTTACGCCCAGAAGGACCGAATACTTACACTCCATTGATAACATTATAACTTAAAACAATCTAGCAATCAACATGGTATTAAGATGAACACCTTTTCTAAGTCAGTAATGTGTTTTTGTTCTATAGCGACTGAACTTTCAGTTCAATTGAGTCTGCTGGAATGTGATCAATTTGCACGGAGTAATTATGTATTCAAGAGGAGTTAAACATCTTCAGGGAGATTATGATCATGATTGTACTCGAGGAAGCCATTAACCATATTCTCGTAAAGGACACTTACCCAAGCATAAAATGTGACGTTAAGATACGAAAATAATGAGCCTAACAGCTTCCTATAAGTTAGTATCATCATTTACTCCGGGGTCAAATAATCTTGCAAGGCGACCTAAGTTCATCTTAGTGATGGAGGTCAATACCTGGGCGAACCAGTATAGCTTTTCATTAGCGTGGCCAGCTGAGCTACAGTATGTCCCAGGGGCAGACGACAGAGCGTGGTGGATACTGAGGGGCTTGGACATTGCGGTCATTTAACGTCGTGTACTTGGGTGTGTGTTGGTTTTGTCTGAGTTTTATTTAGTTTATCGTATATTTTACTTGTATTGTTTTACTCTATATAGAGGGGCGTGGTGGCTCAGCGGTCTAGCTGTATGCCTCTCACCAAGGCGGTCCGGGTTCGATTCCCGGTCAATGCATGTGAGATTTTCGAAGTGAAATGCCATGCCCTGTGGTTCGGATTCCACGTAAAAAGGAGGTCCCGTGGCTCATCATCTCGCGATTAACGGTCACGTTAAACTACAAGCTTGCTTGCTTACTCTATATAGGGCAGACTATTCTTTCTAATATTTACCCTACAAAAATTATAACAACTTTGTTTCTCGCACACATAAAATTTTGAAATTAATAAACCAGATAAACAACATTCCAATGTGTTAAAATTTAGATTCGATCTGATGACGGGTTTTTGAGATAATAATTCTTAAATATGACGCATGGTTGAAACACGCTTAAAAACGGGTACTTTTTGTGTTCCAACTTCGATAAAAAAATATTAAAATATAAATTTTAAAATCCAAACCTACGTGAACTAACGTAACATAGAACGACGAAAATGATGAAGTCAATGGATTTTATGTAGGTCTATTGGTTACCTCACAAACAACCTTCAAACTCGAGTACACATAATACTTTGGTCGAAAGTAGTCGAGAAATGAGAAAACGGGCCCGGCTCAGGAGTCCCTCAGAATCTCCAATTTTGAAATTTTCCCAACCGATTTATTATTGGAGAAGATGTGAGTCCTTATGGGAGAAAAACACTAAGTGGTGTAATACAAATAAAATACAACTATTTTGAATGAAACAATTGAAGGGTACAGGGGAAAAAGGATGAATGTCACAAAATTACAAAAATTGAGATTTCTTACTGTTAATAATTGTACTGTTCCCTAGTAACATTCAAGAGCCTAAAACTGGTTAAAAACACCATGAGTCACGATTTATGAGGCTTTGAAAATAATAATATAATTCAAGGCAATAACGAAGATAGTCCATTAAATCTCCATAACACAGCAGCTTAATATTTCAGAAATATATTGTACCGTTTACTGAGTAGTGTAAGTTGTGAAGTATTTGTGATTAACAATAGTTTTGACTCAAATAATACTGGTGTGCATTCTTTAGGGAAAAATGGACATTTATCGCTTTTGCACTATTTTTGGCCAGAATTTGGCCATTCATCATTTATGCACGTTCAATTTTGCAGTTAAATACAATAATCATACTAATATATAAAAATGAGATGGTGTGTGTCTGTCTTTCTGTCTGTCTGTCTGTCTGTCTGTCTGTTACTCAATAACGCAAGAACCACTGGTCCGATTTAAATGAAATTTTTCATGTATGTAGCTGATTCACCAGGTTTACATATAGGGTACTTTTGATTTCGAAAATTTGTACTGATAAAAAATGGCGACCGTTTTAGTGACGTCACTACACCCTTTGGTTTCAAAATTTCATGCTTCCATATCAAATAAAAAGAGAACGGTAGGAAATAGCAAACTTTTGATGGGACATGCGAGCTTTGAAATTTAATTTCCTATCCGAAAGGTCCTGATCACTTTTCGTGTATCTCCAACGGTTAGCGAGTAAAACCGACATTTGTGACGTCACTACACCCTTTGGTTTCAAAATTTCATATTTCTATTTCAAATAAAAAGAGAACGCTAAGAAATAGCAAACTTTTGATGGCATACACGAGCTTTAACATTTAATTTTCTATCCTAAAGGTCCTTATCACTTTTCGTATATCTCCAACGGTTAGCGAGTAAAACCTAAATTTGTGCAATAAAACACGGTCAACACCGAGCGGTGCAGTATATCACTCTATACATACAAATGAAAGTTTGTCTGTTTTTCTCGGAATTTCTACGGAAATTTGATTTGTTCACGCGTTTCAGACTGATTTATGAAGGATGCGCGCGAAAATATTTTTTTTGTCTGTCTGTCTGGTTTTCTTTTTCTTTTTTTTTTCTGTGGACAACTTTGTTCCCTTATAACTCGAGAACGGCTGGGTGTACCAACGTAACATTTGGTACAGATATCCATCAGAGGCACGACACTTATCATAGATGTAATTCTTCTCCGTACCTCTCATAAAAGGGGGCCTATCCCCTTAAAATACATGCTGAAATAGGCGTAGAAGGACGAGACAAAGCTCATTTTCAGACCCTCAATGTGAGAGACAAAACTCGGGTCCCCGAAAACCACATTTTAAGGCCCTAAGACCAACCGATTTTGAGATATTCCCAGAAAACTAATTTCATTTAATAAACCAAAGTACGAATACAAGCCAGTAACCATGGCAACAGATTCTCCGAGGTCCATCTATTGCTGTAAGACGCAATGCAATTCCATTAATTACATTTGTGTGAAAGTTTGCAAACGGCTAGAAGGTTATCACGGAACCAAATTAAGCCGTAAAATTCATCAATACGTATAATGCGCTTAAGGGGATCAAGGGGTACTCTAGAATTTTTTCACGCGATTTACACCTGCGGGTGTGGTACGGCAGGTCTATTATATTCCTATCCCCATATTATTCATTCATTTATTCATTCATTTCGTATAGGCCATCTATGGACCGTCTCATTCCAACTGTCTCCTACTGGCCTTGATGTTTGCCCGGTACGCCCGCATTCGTTCTTGGTGGACTTCCTTCCGTTCCTGGGTCCAAATCTTTCCCGTTTTCAGCTTCGGTTTTTCTTGGAAACCTTTGCAAGTTTGAAGTTTCCTTTTGAGTGGGGCGCGCTCCTGATGCCTGTTGGTGTAATCCCCACTTCTATCAGATCTTTATCCAGTTCAATGAACCAGGCCCATTTTGTTTTCCTCTCCTGAAAGTAAGTTATGTTGCGGTTGGTCAGTCTCGCTGGGCTCATTCGTTTCACATGCCCAAAAAAGTGTATCCTTCTCTTCCGGATGACGTTACTTATCTTCCCCACATGAGTATATAGTTCATGATTATGCCGACTTCTGTTTTCCCCATTGTCTTTGATGGAACCCAATATCTTTCTCAAAATTTTCCTTTCTTTGGCCTCCAGTTTCTCGACCAAGCCTTTTTTTGTTCACCGTGAGGCATTCAGAAGCATGCAAGACCTCCGAACGGATGACACTGCAGTAATGTTTTAGTTTTGCGTTGAAGGATATTGACCTTTTCTTATAGATGTCCTTAGTTAAATGGTAGGCCATTTCCATTTTGCTCATGCGTGATGTGAATGCTTCTTTCTCTGATAATATCCCTTCCCTGACCCGTCCTGAAAAGAAAAGTACATGGCCATTGGCTGCATTAATAATTTAAAAAAAGGTGTTATAGTTTCTCCCTATATTATATTATTATTAGTATTATATTATGGCATACAACGACGAGACAAATGCCCTCGGTGCTAGAAACAAAACTCGTGGGCCCTAAAGGGTCCTCGAAAATTACATTATAAGGCTCTAAATCCAACAGTTCCTGAAATATTCCCAGAAAACTAATTTAATTCAATTTAACAAACTAATGAAGGAATGCAATTCGGTAACCATGAGAACATTATCTCAAGGGGTGGCATACAACCTTCCTTCTATTTCTGTAAGAAGCAATGTCACTCCATTTATTACATTTCTGTGAAAGTTTGCAAATGGCTATGAGGTTATCACGGAACTAACGTAGACTGTATAATTCATCAATGCAATTAAGGGGGTCAAGGGGTAACCTAGAACATTTTCATGCAATTTTCACGTTCGACATATAGTACAGAAGGTCTATTATATCTCCAAACAGCAACATTATTTTCATTTTTTTTTGAATTGAACCAGCATTTTTTGCGGCTTTTAGGAATTTGGGCAATTTGAGGCAAAAGAACCTGAATTTTCATGCACCACAAGCCTTTATAATTTATGAAAAGGGCCTTCCTGTGTATGGGCACCAAGCAGAACGTAGAGGGTCAGTTTTTATGTGACGTGTATTGTGTTTCGTCTAGAAGGCTTTCAATTCTATTTCACGTCAGGAAGTACACGTTAGGTGAATTTAGTCTGAGAGCACATTTTAACTATTTTTTTTTTGTCCCATACGGGTTCATCGTAAGGATGAGTTTGTTTGATACTGTGTGGTAGACATACCCATATTTGGATATCTGGATAATATGTTGTAGACAATAGAATTGTCTGTCTGTCTTTCTGTGTATCTTTATGTACGCCTATACCTCGTGTTCGGATGCTTGGTGCATCGTAAAATTAGGTATGGTAACCATGAGAGTCAATACACCAATCATTTATAAAACTCTTCACTGTACTTTTCATACAGTAGCCTATAGGGGTGGATATAGAGAAAAACTTCTCAATACGTGCTAAAATAGGCGAAATATAAAAATTATCCTAAAAGGACGACCAAAGCATATGTTGCGCTTCTCAATGTGAGACACAAAATTCGGGAATCTATAAAGGGTCTCCGAAAACTACATTTTAAGGGCCTTAAGTTAACAGTGTGTGTGATATTACCAGAAAACTAACTTCGTTCTGATAAACTTGAAGGAATGACAAATCGCTAACCATTGCAACAGTAGCTCAATTGATAATGTTTGGTGTTAACAACGAACACCGTTCGAAGAACGGGTACTTCTGCTAGTATAAAATAATTAACCTTTAGGTATACATTATTGGATGAATTGTTATATAATTTACAAACCTACAGTATATAATCCTTTCCGTACTACATACATTTCAGATTACTGTATGCAATATTATACGAGTTACAGCGTTTGAAAAACTAAAATTAATTTATCTCAGCTTGAGATTCATGTGACATTCATAGTTTTTCCCCTGTACCCTTCAATTGTAATTGGTTTAAATTCATTATTATATGTAGATTAAGGCTTTCACGGCCCGGATTACTATTGAAATAACTCATGTTTTTTGGGCCAATGCCGTGTGAAAATAAAGTTAAATATCAGACGTTTCGAAGGAACCTTGCCTCCTTTTTCAATGGAATTAAACAATGTGGCCAAAGAAAGTGCATCAATAAGATTATAAAAAAATAAAGAAAATCCTCTGTTCGTCACCAGAGAGCAGCTGCCAGACAGTACTGTATGGACCAAGGTAGAAATACGAGCCATATTAATAAGAACGGCGGACAGAGTAGTAAGGAAGGAGAAAGTAAAAGAGGCGGGAGAAATGTATTGAGACTCCTCGAAGAATGAGGATGTCCAAATAAGGAGAAGGTTTGATGGATATAAGGAAACAGAAACAAAAGGGTAGTGCATCCGTACGATATCCAACGTCATACAGGCAACGGCGAAAAACACCGATGGAAACTCTTCCAGTGACGAACAAAGGAGATCAAATCATGGCCCTGTAGCCATAGAGGAAACCGTACAATTTGAAATAGGTGAAGAACTAGAGAAATTGAGAGGAACTATCCTCCCAGATCTTTATTAACTGGTAGCCAAGTTTCACTTAGCTGATATCCAGTCTCTCTGTTAAAGTTATTGGGGTTTTTACGAATTTCAACTGCCTCCCTTATAATTCTAGAACAGTTGTGCTTAACAAGGACAAACACATGAGTATCCTTGAAACGTGCATCGTGCCCTGAAGACATTGAAAAAGGAGGCAAATAATTTGCACACCTCTGTATTGTGTCTGTTTAGACCGAAGTCCAACGACCACATATGCATTTCACCAAAAGTCAGTCAGCACGAGAAACTAAACATCTCAGGGCGCCATATGGGTTAAAGAGACAATGATAAGAAGATAAACAAGGAGTTCCGTGACGAACTAAAGAGCCTACTTTTCTTAAAATTAAGTTTCATGCCAATGATTAATCTACAGTATATGAACCTATCTAGAATAATGACGAAATTAAGTTGGTAATATCGAAATGTCTAATTACAGTAGTTCGAAATATACCTGGTATAATGTAGCCTAATAGAGCATTACAGTTGGCAGCCCAGGTGACTGAATATATTCTTAGTTCCATCTCTTAAGGTACAGAATTTAAAAAAATTGTTGAAGTCTAATGGACGTTACATGCAGTTAGACATTGGATCTATCAGCACGCGTAAAAGTATGTTGGCAACAATGTCATACGTGTGCTGGTTAGAAATAATCGGAAATATTATGATATCTTGTTGTGCCAATTTTGGATGAAATCCATTTGTTAGTATAGAAGTTACATGTATTTTAAAATTGGACCTATCAGCAAGCATTGAATCATGTAGGCAGCACTGACATATATTAATTACTCCAAATTAATCTAGAGTGTCAGGTGCTATACGTGTGCAAAGTATAGAGCTGTTGGCTTGCATACTTTCTGATATATTGATATTAGGTTAAAAAATATAGACAGCATGTATTAACAGTTGGCAGCCCTGATTGCTCTTAAGAATAATTATAGTCATATCTGCTATGTTACACATAACACATACGAAATTTTGTTGAAATCCAACTGATAGTATAGAAGTTATATGCATTTAAAAATTGGCCCTATCAGCAGGCTTAGGATCATGTTGGTAGAACTGAAGTATATAAGTTACTCCAAAATTAATCTAAAATGTCAGGTACTATACGTGTACATAGTTTAAAGCTGTCGGCTTGCATACTTCTGATATATTGGTATTTGGATTAAAAAAAACATAGAGAGAGCAATTATTAACAGTTGGCAGCCCTGGTGGCTTGTAAGTATACGCTCAGTCATATATGATTATGTACAAATATTACATATAAAATTTGGATGAAATCCAATTGATAGTGTAGAAGTTATAGGCATTTAAAAATTGGACCAATCAGAAAGCTTAAAATTATTTTGGCAACACTGTCATGTATGGACTCCTGGAAATTAAATTGAAATAGTGTTATCTACACGTGTGCCAATTTTGGAATAGTTCCCATGCATACCTTCCAAGATATCCAACATGGAGCTCAAATTTCTAGTGCGTTTTTCAGCAGTTGGTGGCACTGACATCATTTTCAAATATGGACCTGAGATATTCCGGTATACATCTTTACTCATACTAAATTTGGTTTCGATTTCTGCAGCCGTTTAGGAGTTGATAGGGGGGGGGGACACACACACACACACAGCCAGACAGACAGAAGGACAGACAGACAGACAGACAGACAGACAGGCAGAAGGACAGACAGACAGACACACATTTTCCCGGATCGATCTCATAAGTCTACTTTTTCCTCATTTTTGCAAAATGTGAAAAGTAGGCAAAACAAGAATGCTTTACTGATTTTCGACTCGATGCAACAATAAGGAGAGAAGAAGACTTTGAAAATAGCACAATTCCTAAAATAATCTCATTTTATTAAAATTTTAAAATTTACTTTAAAGAAATGCCTGAATAGCATTAGGAATGCATGAAGAATCGTACATTTATGTACAACACAAATACAGGGTTACCAACACATGAACACTTGAATTTGCACGAAAGACAGAATGTCAGTCCTGATGACTTTGTTCAAATTATATTTATTTACAGTAATAAGTTCTTCAGGGCAAATTAAATTGTCCAGCCTGAATCCTAAATAATTAGCATTCACTTGTTGAAAGAAAAATTTAATTGTTTCACTCGATGTAAAAAATCACTTTGTTTCTGGTTTCATTTTGTTGCAAAAATAACTATCACTTTCCAGGAATCATCATTCCAAAAATTGGTACATTTTTAGGTCATAACAATGGGTTTAACACATCATCAACTAATAGGACGTCTGAGCATCTTTGAAAAATAATGTTTAAACAATATAACCAAGGATTCGAAGAACTTCGATGTTGAGCAGAAAATTTATTGTATCATCTGTTCTCGATCCAAAATAATAATTCTGATTGCATGACTCGACTATTAATTCATGGTCAAAAATTATTAACAAAAACATCAATTCTTTCAATGTTAATTTAACCATCCAATCATTCAAATATTATTTGAAAATATTATTCAGAAAATTGTTATCAAAATAGTAACAAATACTATTATCAAAAGTTACAATTCTTTGACAGAATATGAAAATGTTAGTCTTTACATTATTTTACATTTTATAATATTTATAATTTAAATAG
Organism: Meconema thalassinum; assembly: GCA_946902985.2. NCBI lineage: Eukaryota > Metazoa > Arthropoda > Insecta > Orthoptera > Tettigoniidae > Meconema > Meconema thalassinum. Next base: position 403,012,548 of record OX336393.1, on the reverse strand, counting down.
GATCACAAACATCCTTTAAATGGTAGTGGCTGTTCATGAAATAACAGTTTTAATTTATTTATAGCATCGGCCCATTTTATTTAAATGTGTCAAAAATCACATGATCATATTTAGCATTAGACAAACGGTAAAGTCTCATTATAATGAAAGGTTAATTTTAATAACAAATTTGGGTTGACAAGTACTGGGAAAATATTTATAGGACACGAGAATCAACTGTGAATTAACTGTGATGGTTTCATAAAATAACCCTTGGTTACCAAATTCGACGAAAGTGTGGCTTGTAACTATATTTCAACTCCCAACATATTTATAAAAGTCATCTAACCTTCACAATGGTTGAAGCTTTATGTAAGGATGATTTCATTCCTGCACAACCAGAATGACAAAATTCAATTATTTCCACACATAATATTTCTTCCCAAATTATACATAACCATGATAATCAAGCCCTTGCTTGTTGTCCAGACTGGAAGATTAAGAAACTAATAAGCTCCTCCAATAAGTTTACTGTAATTTCACCATCATATTAAATCTTAATATTTTCACATCGTGGCTATTCATGGTCAAACGTTCTATCAAATGACGTTACCCAAATAATTTATATTTATATATACTCTAGCAAAACCCTAATTTATACATTCAATTTGTTTCCCAACAGTATCACTTTCCGTGTCTCCTACATGATTTGACTGGGTAATGCAATTATCAAATGCTTCCAATATATTATTCTGTTAGTACAGTGAGTCCGGGAATGTTCTCCACAGCGCCTACATGCGTCTGCGAGAGCTAGCTACAGCAGTTACGTTCGTAGAACGGCTGCCGCTTGCATCAACTCTATCTCTACTTAGTATAAAACAAAGTCCCCGATTCTTAGATGTTGCGGGTAAACTCGAGAACCACTGGATGGATTTTCATGCGATTTTACCATTCTGTAAAGGATATATCTAGTATGATTTCTGTAGAAAATAATTTATTTATGATCAAAGCAAGCCGAGCAGTAACGATTTAAGTGGAAAAGTCGATAAAAATACCTGGCGTCCAAGCACATTGTAAGCTTACGCTGGGCAAACCGTTAAAAATATCTAAATACTATGCGTATAAGAATTGTTCAGCATGAAAAGTTCTACAAAAAAGTCCGCGAGAGCATATGTCTATCTTCCATACATCGCCCACTATAAGGGAACAACTGAAGCTTGTCTCTTACAGCTTTATGTGCTGTCGACTTAGAGATTCCTGTTTGTTGAGCTAATTTTCGTGTTGATTTACTTGGACTACGCAGCATTATATCGGAGATTTCATCAATTTTTTCGTGTGTTAAAAGCGTAGGCCTGCCTGTTCCCGGTGCATCGTGCACTGAGCCAGTCACACGAAATTTACTTACCAAATCCCGAACGGTATCACGATTTGGACACTTTCAATTAGAAAACCGCGCCTGAAATCTTGATTTTACATTTTCTGTAAACCGATCGCCTTCGCGAAAAACGTATTCCACCAAAAAACTCTCTCTTCAGTAGTAAACATTACTGCCTGTATACTGTTGCACTCTTCCAATAATCTATCTGAACGCTCGCTGACTAATACTCGCTGAAGACATGCAGGCTGGCGCGCTTATCGCGATCCACACCGACAGCTCACACGGGGAAGTCCCGCTTTGAAGGACACAGTGCAGTGCAGCCAACTAAACTCATGACTCAACCACTCACAGCTGCACGTACCCCCTGCGGAGAACATTCTCGGGCGCCCTGTAGAATGTGGGCGTGCACCTTCGGAAAAGCAAGTATCCGATATAGTGAACTGTTTCGAATACAAATTTTATTAATTCACACTACATGATATGATTCTAAGAGAGTACAAATCATCATTATTATTATTATTATTATTATTATTATTATTGTATATAAGAGTGGCGATCACTTAGACTTTGGCAACTACAGACCAATATGCATTTTATCAATCCTACACAAAATAATGGAAAAATGCTTGGATAAGAGATTGAAGAATTTCCTAAATAAATATGATATTTTAAAGGGACACCTATACGGTTTTAGGAAGGGAAAAAGTACTGAACTACTCCTGGATGAATTTGCCAATGTAATAAATAATGCCTTAAATAAGAACAATCACATAATGGTACTTTTTCTTGACTTTTCTAAAGCATTTGACACAATAAATCACAATAAACTACTTGCTAAATTACACGATATTGGAATAAGAGGCACGACTTACAATTTGAAAGCTATCTGAAAAACAGGGAAATGGCAGTTATGGCCAATAACACTATCAGTGACGCAGTAGAAGGAACACGGGGTATCCCTCAAGGCTGTATTATTTCACCTACACTATATAACCTGTTCGTAAACGACATGAATGAAACCATTAAACACAGTAAAATATTTATTTATGCTGTTGACACCACTATATATACCATACATAAAGACTCTTAAACAGCTTTTGATAGACTTCAAGAAGACTTCAATAACATCACAAGATGGTGTCATGACAATAATTTGCAACCAAATCTAAAATAATGCACATCAGAGTTGATCACTTTACACAAGAAAAATAAAAACTAACGCACCACAGCATATCATGCATACACCAAAACATCCTGGCAGGTTGCAAATGTAACCCCTTCATAAATAGTACTTCGACACAAAAATACCTAGGAATTACCCTTGATGAACACTTTAAAATGAACCCACACACAGTAAACATAATAAAAAACCTAAGAGCAAACCTCTACACCTTCTACAATCTCCGATTTTATGTAGATAGGAAAACTTACAAAACAATTTATAGTGCTCTGATTGAAAGCAAATTAAGATATGCTATAGCAGCTTGGGGAAATCAAAACACAACTTTAATTAATAATCTTCAAGATAGCCAAAACAGGTTCTTTAAATATTTCACTGATATCCGTTATTTTAATATTAAAGAGTTGTTCCAAACTACTGTACTGAATCTCTACTACCATGATCCAAGATTCAGGCATAAGGTCTCTCACAACATACAAACAAGAGCCATAAAAAGTACTAAATATGTAAAACCCTTGTGTATAAATAGCTATGGTTTCAAGAGACTAAATTATATTATACCATCACTACTTAATGAACTACCACCTGGATTGACGAATATTAACAGCAAACAACTAGCTATAAGTCGCATTAAAAATATTACTTAACCAAACATTAACTCATAACATAAATTTATTAATATAACTACCATGGTGTAAATTTTTTGCGTATTTAATTATTTACATTAATACGTTATCATTATCATTACAAAAAAATTGCATGCACTCTTGTATTGAAATATAATCCATATATATGTTGTAAATAATAATTAATATGTCTCACAGATAATCTGTACTGTCATCAGATTCGTGAGACATATCACAATAATGTAACATAAATAGTATTTAATAAATAAATAAATAAATAAATTTAATTAATTAATTATCTCAGAAAAATTGAAAATTATAATTATTATCATTATTATTATTATTATTATTATTATTATTATTTCCAAAACTGGAGTTAACTTCAATAAACAATTCGAGAAAAGATCAAACTCGACTTCTTAAACATGGAAAAACATCCATTCCTCAACTTAAATTTATTTTAATATTTACAGATACGACGGCTGATGACCGCGATAAGAAACATGACAAAATCAAATAAAATGCTCATGATGCTTGTCCATAGATTCAAGTCATTGAATCGACATGTCTGAATGTAGAAAATACTCAGAACTAGGCTTCTCATGCCTCGCAGAATCATTTGCAACAGCAAATTACCAAAGAAAAATTGTAGCTTACATTCTTGTAGATCTTGATGTAGAAGATAATCTGGTTAAAACCAGACCATTCCAGTCTTCAGTCCCCATTTGGACTCGTACTTAAATCCTGGTATCGGCCTCCATTTTATACCCGCAATTTGTCTAGCAAGACATAGCGGTGATTATATTCGCTGCCTGGTAATAATCTTGATGTAAACTGTTCATGATGGCAGCTCTAAGAGCCGTAGTTAATTTCTTGAAAGGGACTAGATCTATTTGATCCATGATAAAAATACCAGACGTAACACAGACCCAACCGTGACGCATTCAGTACAGTTTAATACGCTAACAATCTTATTCAGCTTTGGTAACAGATCTGATGTTCTCGTTGTCCCTGGGTAGAGTTATGCACTCTCCGGTCAGCACTATGCACAGCTGGCCCCTTATGTCGGCTAAGAGATCTTTACCAAGCAAGAAAGATATTTGTAAACGTACTGACATGTGATCTTGGTTGGTCATTCAGTCACCAAGACAAAGCTTGCCTCTGGTAATTGGACATGAAAATATTCCAATAATAATTATTGACTGTGGAAAGTTTATAGATTAAGTCTATCATATGTCCGTTAGCAGTTTGATATTTACCAGTATTGACTGAAAAAAAAATGTCTATCACATGAGTGATAAATGACGAAAAATATTCTATGTTTCACTGGAAGAATTTCTAACACTTTTTAAGTACCAGTAACCATGTACTGTTTCGACGATGCACACTAAGACTTAGCAACCATTTGCTATTGACAAGTATTACGACGAACATAGCAACAATGTGCTCGTAGATAAGTATCACGAAGTGCTAGCAACCATGTGCTGTGAAGATGTGAATCACGGAGCACTAGCGACCATGCGCTGTGAAGATGTGAGTTTTGAGTCCAGTTCGGCACTCATTTTATACAGTCCAGGGCAGTCCCCTGACGTCATAGCGTGATATGTCCTCATTCCTTAAACTTCTCATATCTCGGCTTCCGCTGGTTCGATTTTCGTCTAATATAGCTCATTCTTCTTCCCTTATCCGTGCCAGTAATATGGTATATGTCCCATGTTTCCAATCAATCGTGAAATATTTAATCAAAAATATAGACTCGCTTGTGACAATCTGCCGCGTCACTAGCCGTTCTGTAGCCTGCATATTCCTTCGATTTCCTTCTAAGAACAATTGGCGCGCGCTATTCAAATCTTCTGCCGGGGACTTAGGATATGTGCCTGTGCTCTCAAATCTGCACCAGTGGATTTGGGCACAAACCACGTGGCATTTAGAGGATTTCCACGGCATGCCATCAAGAGGGTGAGTCTCGAATTATCCTATCTCACCTCTTCTTCGCCAGTCTCGACATATTGAGATACAGCTCCCGAAAGTCCTGGCTTATATTCCTGGTCCTGAGGGCTGGAACAGGGCACACTCAGCCTTGTGGGATTCAGTCATTCTAGATGTGGTTTGACATTCCTATTTCAGGGAAACGACGAGATGGTTACTAAGGCAAGACCACGGTCCCCAATCCCAACCTCATCCATACACACTTGTACAGACTTAAAATAGCATAGGCTATCAGACACACTGCGGGCGGCTATAGATCACGACGTCACAAGACTCTCAATGGATCAACAGCAAGAGTACCTTCATCTCCAGGGTGGTGGTTCGTGCCTTGCGGATCAACTGGGTCACCCGGCTGCTTAGCCGAGTGTGTTAAATGGCTTATCCGGACTGCGGTATGGAGCTGCAGCTGCAGATTAGAGATTCGAATCCCGGCGATGACAGCGTCTGTCATGAGTGTGGGTTGTCTCCAGGCAAATAAGTGGATAGTATTGTGCCTTACATGGGAACCTACCTCAATCACTGGCCTGACTCGGTTGTCGCCTCGGAGGTCCGGGTTCGATTCCTGGCTCTGTCTAGAAATTTCAATTCTGGTCTGAGTGCTGGAGGAGCGGGGTCAACTCAGCCTCGTGAGGCAGAACTGAGAAGAGCCGGGTTCGATTCCCATCTCAGCCAACTTGGAAGTGGTTTTCGTGTTTTCTAATATCTACTCCAGGCAAATGCCGGGATAGTTCCAAACTTAAGACCACGTTGCCTCCTTACCAATCCTCACCTGAATTACAAATTCACACACTAGTACACCCATCTCAATAACACAGGTTATCAGACAAACCTCCTCCCCCCCCCCCCCCACACACACACATTCTAGTACACTGGGACAAGATGTCTCAAGCTCTCAAAATGAATTACGAACTAACAACAATTAGGTTACATCAGAGAAGCAGGATCTGAATAAAACAATTGAGCTTATATTCGTGGAGGCATCTCCCGAACAACAATATCCGTCTGACGTGATTTCGAAACGACCGTCTTGTGTGATCGGGTCTGATCATCTACCTTTGCATTATCCTCTTAATAATATCGTGTTCGTCTGAAGGTTTCCGGGTTCGAACCAGGTAGACCTTGCTTCGTGTTCCACTAGCCTAGTAATGTCGTGCAGGTGACGTACTTGTCGAACTCTTAGTTATGCAGCCTTCAACGAGGAAATATGCAGACAAATTAGTTCACGTTGCTAATCCCTGCATTCTCGAGTTCGCTGTCATCGCCGGAGGACCGACATAAGGACACACTAAACATACACTACTCATGACTCGCTTTAGATCTGGTAATGAGCGATGTTCGCCGAAGAATCATTTAATTGATTAGCAGACACAAGATAAGAGCTCATTGCTTAAGGGACACTAGGACTCAGTTTTTAGCCAAAAATGAAAAAAATACAGTATTTTGTTTTTCCCATATATAAATCTTATGGACCACTGTGGATCATTTCAGAAAAAAATTTCATGCACTGCCATTTTTAAAGGCTCAGCAACATTTTTAAATATCCTCTGCGTAAAAAGAAGATGTAAGGCAAATCATAGAAAGTAGGCTATTCTTTTAAAACTAGAAATCCTAAGAAGTCGAAGGTTAACTCAAACGAAAAGTCTCTATGGTCTTTATCTCTACAACAAAACATTGTATTTTTCAGATTTTTTCCAAAAATGATTCATTGGGTGAGCCAAACTGGTTAATATAGCATGCGATTCAATAAAAATGCTTTTATCTCCAGACAACATTTTTAGATAATCAAAATGCTCCATGTGCATGAGATATTCACCAATTTTATTAAACAAATCACTGGATATTTAGAAACACATGTGTTTTAAGATAACATTGCAATATCTCCAGTCACTTTGTAAATTACAGACCAAAAAATAAAAAACTATGAAAAATTATCAAAATTCATAAAACATGATGGCACATCAAGAAAAAAACAAGTAGTTCCGTGAAGAACAATACAGCCTATTTTCACCTAACCTACTTATGTTAATTGCCACTATCAACATACACAATTTCAGTTTGATTGCTGTAATAGATTCGTAGATATTGAGAACCGACTAAATATTTCGGATGGTCGCCATCTTGAATTTTATATATGTAGGTCCTAGAGTTATGTACTGTTACATGCAGATTATTGTGAACGTGTAGTATTCAAACTTCAATCGCATATTTAGGACACAAGAAGTAACAAGGAGATTTTAAAATGTTTCACAGCTGCCATCTTGAGTTTATGGAAACAATTGAAATAAATTCGATGCCAGTGGATTAACATTCGTATAAGGATTTACTGTACCAAGTTTCACTGCACGCGCATGGTTAAATTGCGAGAAACGTCCATGTGAATATTTATAATTCGCGTCGCCGCCATGTTGGATTTGTGATCACCAAGTTATTTAAAGTCCTATAGGTGAACTTAAGTTCATAGCCCCTATGGACATTAAAAATGCAGTTTGATTGCTAAAATAGATTCGTAGATATTCAGTATCGTCTTAATATTTCGGATGGTCGCCATGTTGGATTGTTAAATGTATAGGCCATAGAGTCATGTACCATTAAAGGAAAATTATTGCGTAGGTTCATTATTCAAACTTTCACTTCGATCGCATGACTACATCACAATAAATAAAATCTTAATTTTAAAATTCTCACTGCCGCCATCTTGAGGTTATGTAAACAATTGAACTAAATTAGATACCAGTGGATTACAATGTGTATAAATATTTCCTGTACCAGGTTTCAGTGCGCTTGGAACATTAAATCGCGAGAAAGGTCTATTTAAAAATTTCAAATTCGCTTGGCCGCCAGCTTCGTTTTGTAGTTAACCGGTTTTTAAAAGTGTTATAGATGGACTTCCAGTGGTGCCTTTTATCTCCGTACAAAATTTTAGGGAGATACCGCTAATAGTTTCAGAGATATAGAATGCCGGTGAAATAATTCGCACATCCGCCATCTTGTTATTATGTAAACAATTGAACGAATTTAGATGTCTGTGCATTAAAATGTATATAAACATTTACTGTACCAAGTTTCATTGCGTTTGGTTGGCCAAATCGCGGGAAACGTCTATTTAAAAGTCGCAAATTCGCTTGGCCGCCATGTTGGTTTTGTAGTTATCAGGTTTTCAAAGGTCACATAAGTGAACTTATAGTAGTTCCCTCTATCACCATAGAAAATGTCAGGGTAATATCGGTAATAGTTTCGGAGATATTGAATGCTGGTGAAATATTTCGCACAGCCACCATTTTGGATTGGTGAGTCGTAACAAAATTTGAAGGGCACGGTCAAGGTCGCCCGGAATAGTGCTATGAACTTTCCGAGTTTCATTGAAATCGCTCCTGCCGTTTAGATTTTATTAGGGGGGTGACACACACACGAATCACACACACACACGCGCACACACACACGGACAAAAGGTGATCTCATAAGCCTATTTTATCAAAATTGAAAATAGGCTAATAATCTGACAGCATACATGTATCACTTTCCTGAAATTTCTCAATGTTATAATATTAAGAATAGTTTTGTGTATATGTAATGAAAATATCAAGCGTTTTACACAATAGCTAATGCGCACGGAGCATTTTGATCACTCGGTATAATTTAATAATATAATTAGTAAAAAATCAATTACATTTCATCCAATTGTTTTCAAATTTGGTATGTGACTTTGTGTTACTATTTTAAGTATGTAGTTTAAATTTCAACTCATTCTGATAAAAAATGTGGAAGTCGAAATATTCAGTCCTAGTGTCCCTTAAGTTGAGTTACGCTTGGCTAATTTTCAGAATGATGAATAGATTATAAAACTTACTTTTTGCCTATATATACAAAGTGTCCTTCCTTGTTTATGTTAACAATAAGCAAATAAGAGTCAGTGACTGTGGAAGGACAAACATCAATTAAATTGGGAAGGGTTTGGAAAAAAGAAAACGAAAAGTTTTCAGCAAATAGTTTTAAATTCTTGTTCAATGTTTACAACTTAGGACAGGAACAGTTTTGTTTCACATTTTTTAGTTTTTAACAAAGAAGGTAGGATTATTTAACAAGTAGTTCCCTGAAGAACTAAAGCCTATTTTCATATATCCTACTTATGTTAATTGCCTCTATCAACATACAAAATTTCAGTTTAATTGAAATAGATTCGTAGATATTGAGTACCATCTAATGTTTCGGATGGTCACCATGTTGGATTTTTATATATGTAGGTTGTATAGTTATGTACTATTACATGAAGATTATTGTGGATGTGTAGTATTCAAACTTCAATCGCATGATTAGTACACAAGAAGTACACATACATACATACATACATACATACATACATATCCCTCGTCGTTCCATTATTAGATGGGTCGGCGAATGAGGTCCCTCCACCAATTTCTGTCTCTGTACTGTACTTCTCTTCTTCAATGCTGTCCAAGTCCTGGCCCAATCGTTGGATGTCATTTCTCACCATGTCTGCATATCTCCTTCTTGGCCGTCCTCTTGGTCTTCAATCATGAAGCTGCAGTTCATACATTTGTTTTGGAATTCTGGTAACATCCATCCTTCGCATATGGCCAAAGATGAGCCTTTTCAAGGTTATTTTATCCTGTAGTTTGTCGACCTGAACCAATTCTCTGATATGCTCATTGCTCATTGCGAATTCTGTCTCTTCTTGTCTTACCAACCATGGCTCAGGCAAATCTCATCTCTGCTGCCTGAATCCTTCGCTCATCATTCTTCCTCACGGTCCAAGTTTCACAGCCATAGGTCAAAATTGGCACATAATAAGTCTGATAGATCGCTCGTTTACATTGCTGAGGCACTTTCTGGTTCCATATGAGGTCTTGAACAGCTCTATAAAAAGTACATCCAGCCGAAATCCTGTTGGTGATTTCCTCATCAATGATACCAGTTGCTGATATCACACTTCCCAGATATTTAAATTTTTTTGAAAATCTAAGCTGTCTGTCATCAATTTTAAAGGAATCCTCTGGTTGCCCGTTTCTCTGCATAACTAGCACCACACTTTTTTCTACACTAAACATAAGACCATATTCCTTTGCTCTTTCTGTCCATGGTTTGATCTGTTCTTGCAATTCTTCTTTGGAATCACCCCACACACATATGTCATCCGCAAAGAGCATAACTTTCATTTTACCATCGCCGATGGTTTGGGATACATTTTGTTGGATGTCATTCATCACAGCAATGAAGAGAAGAGGAGACAGAACTCCCCCTTGCCTTAGACCTGTAGTTATTCTAAAGGGTTCTGTCAGTCCTGATGCTGTTTTAATTCGACTATTGATTCCCTCGTAAATGTTCTTAATTCTCTTGACAATATCATTACTCGAACCACTCTTCCTCTACAATGTCCAGACTTTATCCCTGTTCACAGCCTTTTTGATATCCTGGAAGGCTATCCAGAGATCTTTATTGCGTTGATAATATTTCTCCATCAATTGACGAAGCCCAAAAATCAGATCAACTGATGATCTGCCTTTCCTGAATCCATATTGCTCCTCTGATAACCTTGGTTCTATCAGTGGTCTAATCTCTCGTTCTATAATCCTTTCATACAATTGAGAGGTTAATGTGATGCCCCTGTAATTAGAACATCTCTTCCTGTCACCCTTCTTAAACAATGGAACGATAATGCCCTCCTTCCAGTTGGCTCGAATCTTTCCTTCTTTCCAAATTTTACGAAAAAACCAGCATATCCACTGCATGCCAATTATTCCCATCGACTTGATCATTTCACCACTCACCTCATCAATTCCTGAGGACTTTCCTGTTTTGATATACTTCCAGGCATATTCTATATCGTTCCATGTCAGATCCATATTATCTCCCATCCAACTGTCATTTACCACATCATCTACTGGAATCATTGTTGTATCCGTCACATTCAATAATTTGTCAAAATAATTCTTCCATTCCTCTTTAATTTCGTTATTACTAGTAATTAAATTATATACCATTATCATTTGTCTGGAATTTAGTATGTTCTTTTTCCCTACGTCTATTCTTAATCATTCCATACAGCATTTTCTTGTTGCCATCTACATCTTCCATTAGCTTGTCACTCCATCCATTCAGCCAGTCTTCCCTCTCTTTCCTGATAATCTGTTTAGATTCCTTTTTAGCAAATTTATAAAGCTCCTAGTCCTCATCACATCTACTGTTGAAGTATTTTCTATAAGCATTGCTATTTTTCAAGACTGCCTCTCTTGTCCTATTACTCCACCATGGTGTTTCTTTCCATTTTATTTTGCCATTTGTCCTTCCACATAACTCCTCCGTTGTTTCGACCAAGCACTCTTTAAAATTTTTCCATTCTTCCTCAACTGTTCCTGTGTCAGTTTTGGGTAGGCTTTGGCGTATTTTTTCTTGATATCCTTCTACTGTTTTTTGATCTTTTAATTTCCACACCTTTAATTTCTTCTCCTGAAGAGTTCTTATTTCTTTCAACTTATTGAACTTGAAGCGGCTAACCAGAAGTCTATGATCACTCTCTAAGGATACACTAGGTATTTCTTTAACATCCAACAATTTTCCTTGAAGATATTTATCTACCATAATGTAGTCTATAATTGACCTTTGTCGTCCATCCCATCCATATCTGGTAATTTTGTGACTTTTCTGCCTTTTATACCATGTGTTATCAACAACTATATTATTTCTTAAACAAAAGTCTAGGAGTCTGCTTCCCTCAGTATTCCTCAATCCCCAACCATGAGGTCCCATGATACTCTCATAACCTTGCCTCTCATACCCTATCTGAGCATTCATGTCACTAATAATGATGGCCCCTTCACCTTTGACCTGTTCTTCCAAGGCTTCTTCAAAAGAGTCTTTTCTCTATATCATCACTACCTACTTGTGGAGCGTAACACTGGATGATGATAATGTTCTGAGTTTGGTCTAAGTTTATATTGACTTGTAAGATCCTGTCTGATTTGAACTTTATGTCTGTTAATCGCTGCTTCATTGCATGGTTCAGTATTAAACCCACTCCATTCCTAGCTGATACTCCACCAGACCAATACAGATGGTAACCTTCTCTTAGTTCTATAGAACCCTGACCCTTCCATTTGGTTTCACTGAGTCCTAGCACGTTAATATTTCTGGATTTCAACTAATCCACGCACTCTACTATTTTACCTGTCAAAGTAATGATGTTCAGAGTTGCTACCCTGACTGTAGCCACTGTCCTGTATTTATTAGCTCTCTTACTGGATTATGATATAGCATCGAGCGTTAAGCTCTCATTGGCTTCATTACCAGGAGAACTGGTGTCATTTTTAGCCAAATTTCAATTTTGAAAAAATAGGCTTTTGAGATCACCTTTTGACCGTGTGTGTGTGCGTGTGTGTGTGTGAGTGAGAGAGGTGTGTGTGCGTCTCCCCTAATAACTTCTAAACGGCTGGAGCTATTTCAATGAAACTCGGTAAGTTCATAGCACTATTCCGGACGACTCCGACCGTGCCCTTCAAATTTTGTTACGTCTCACCAATCCAACATGGCGGCTGTGCGAAATATTTCGCCAGCATTCAATATCTCCGAAACTATTCCTGATATCACCCTGGAAATTTTTACGGTGATAAAGGGAACTACTAGAAGTTCACCTATGTGACGTTTGAAAAACTGGTAACTACAAAACCAATATGGCGGCCACGCGAATTTGTGACATTTAAATAGGCGTTTCTCGCGATTTAACCAACCAAACGCAATAAAACTTGGTACTGTATATTTTTATAGGTCTACACATGTTAATGCACCGACATCTAACTTCGTTCAATTGTTTACATAACCACAAGATGGCGGATGTGGGAAATATTTCACTGGCAATCTATATCTCTGAAACTATTAGCGGTATCACCCTGAAATTTTGTACGGAGATAAAGGGCAGTACTGGAAGTTTATCTATAAGACTTTAAAAACCGGTAAACTACAAAATAAACATGGCAGCCAAGCGAATTTGAAAATTTTAATAGACCTTTCTCGCAATTTAATGTTCCAAACGCAATGAAATCTGGAACAGAAAATGTTTATACACATTTTAATGCACTGGTATCTAATTTAGTTCAATTGTCTACATAACCTCAAGATGGCGGCTGTGCGAATTTTAAAATTAAGTTTTTATTTCTTGTGTCGTAATCATGCGATCGAAGTGAAAGTTTGAATAATGAACCTACGCAATAATTTTCCTTTAATGGTACAGTATATGACTCTATGGCCTATACATTTAACAATCCAACATGGCGACCATCCGAAATATTTACACGGCTCTGAATATCTACGAATCTATTATAGCAATCAAACTGATTTTTTAATGTTCATAGGGGCTATGAACATAAGTTCACCTATAGGACTTTAAATAACCTGGTGATCACAAATCCAACATGGCGACTACGCGAAGTATAAATATTCACATGGACGTTTCTCGCAATTTAATCATTCGAGTGCAGTGAAACGTGGTACAGTAAATCCTGATACGAATGTTAATCCACTGGCATCTAATTTATTTCAATTGTTTCCATAACCACAAGATGGCAGCTGTGCGAAATTTTAAAATCTCCTTGTTACTTCTTGTGTCCTAATCATGCAATTGAAGTTTGAATGCTACACGTACACAATAATCTTCATGTAACAGTACATAACTCTAGGATTTACATATATAAAATCCAACATGGCGACCATCCGAAATATTTAGTCGGTTCTCAATATCGACGAATCTATTACAGCAATCAAACTGAAATTTGGTATGTTGATAGTGGCAGTTAACATAAGTAGGATATATGAAAATAGGCTGTATAGTTCTTCACGGAACTACTTGTTTGTTTTTTTAGATTTCGTTCCGAGGCCTCTTTTAGTTTTGAAAGCAATGAATAATCCGCTACCGGCTTGCTAGGCCTGTCTTAACTTCACCAGAAATAAAAACGAGATTTTTAAATTTCGCACAGCTGCCATATTCTGGGTATGAAAACAATGGAAATAAATAATATGTCAGTGGATTAACATTTGTGTAGCCTAAGCATTCACCGCACCGAGTTTCACTGCACTCGGATGGTTAAATCGCGAGAAACGTCCATTTAAATATTTATAATTCGCGTCGCCACCATGTTAGATTAGAGCTCACCAGGTTATTGAAGGTCCTATACTTATGTTCATAGCCTCTACGAACATAAAGAATTTCAGTTTGAATGCTGTAAAACATTCGTAGATATTGAGAACCGTCTAAATATTTCGAATGGTCGCCATGTTGGATTGTTATAAGTATAGGCCATAGATTTATGTACCATTAAAGGAAAATGATTACGTAGGTTCATTTTTCAAACTTTCACTTCCATCGCATGAATACAACACAAGAAATAACAACTTAATTTTATAATTTCGCACAGCCGCCATCTTGAGGTTATGTAAACAATTGAACTAAATTAGATGCCAGTGCATTAAAATATGTATAAACATTTAATGTACCATATTTCACTCCGCTCAAATAAATAAATCGTGAGAAACGTCCATTAAAATGTTTCAACTTCACTTGGCCGCCATGTTCGTTTTGTACCCTACAGTTTTTTGAAACTTACAAATATAGACTTGTAGTAGTGCCTTGTATCACCGTACACAATTTGAGGGTGATAACAGAAATAGTTTCGGAGATATATAATGCCGATAAAATCATTCGCACAGCCGCCATCTTGAGGTTATGGAAACAATTGAACTAAATTACATGCCAGTGCTTTACAATGTACATCAACCTTTGCCGTACGAAGTTTCATTGCGTTTCGATGGTTAAATCGCGAGAAAAGTCTATTTAAAAGTCTCAATTTCGCCTGGACGCCATGCTGGTCTTGTAGTTACCAGGTTTTTGAAAGTCTCATAGGTGAACTTGTAGTAGTGCCCTTTCTCACCGTACAAAATTTCAGGGTAATATCAGCAATAGCTTCGGAGATATTAAATGCTGGTGAAATATTTCACACAGCCGCCATGTGGATTTGTGAGACGTAATAAAATTTTAAGGCCACGGTCGGGGTCGTTCAGAATGGAGCTATGACCTTTCATTGAAATCGGTGCAGCCGTTTAGAAGTTATTAGGAGACACACACACGCACACACAGACAGACACACGGACAAAAGGTGATCGCATAAGCCTATTTTTTTTCCATAAAATGAAAATAGGCTAATAATGTGTGATACAATATATTTTTATGTTCGACCCTGACTATTATATGTCAGAAAACTGTATCATAATGATAATCATTATAACATTATTAGCCTATTTTCAATTTTGAAAAAATAGGCTTATGAGATCACCTTTTGTTCGTGTGTGTGTGCGTGTGTGTGTGTGTGTGTGATTCGTGTGTGTGTCCCCCCCCTAATAAAATCTAAACGGCTGGAGCGATTTCAATGAAACTCGGTATGTTCATAGCACTATTCCCGGCGACCTTGACCGTGCCCTTCAAATTTTGTTACGTCTCACCAATGCAAAATGGCGGCTGTGCGAAATATTTCACTAGCATTCAATATCTCCGAAACTATTACCGATATCGCCCTGAAATTTTGTACGGTGATAAAGGGTACTACTAGAAGTTCACTTATGAGACTTTCAAAAACCTGGTGACTACAAAACCAACATGGCGGTCAAGCGAAGTTGAGACTTTTAAATAGACTTTTCTCGCGATTTAACTATCCACACGTAATGAAACTTGGTACAGCAAATGTTTATACACATTGTAATGCACTGGAGTCTAATTTAGTTCAATTGTTTACATAACCTCAAAATGGCGGCTGTGCGAAATATTTCACTGACATTCTATATCTCCGAAACTATTACAGATATCACCCTGCAATTTAGTACGGTGATAAAGGGTACTGATACAAGTTTACCTATGTATATTTCATAAACTTGTAAAGTAGAGAACGAACATGGCGACCAAGCGAAGTTGAGACTTTTAAATAGACTTTTCTCACGATTTAACCATCCAAACGTAATGAAACTAGGTACAGCAAGTGTTTATACACATAGTAATGCACTGGAGTCTAATTTAGTTCAATTGTTTACATAACCTCAAAATGGCGGCTGTGCGAAATATTTCACTGACATTCTATATCTCCTAAACTATTACAGATATTACCCTGAAATTTTGTACGGTGATAAAGGGTACTGGTACAAGTTTACCTATGTATATTTCATAAACTCGTAAAGTAAAAAACGAACATGGCGACCAAGCGAATTTGAAATATTTTAATAGACTTTTCTCGTGATTTAACTCTCTGAGCGCAGTGAAATGTGGTACAGTAAATGATTTTGCAGATTGTAATGCACTGCCATCTAATTTAAATCAATTGTTTACATAACCTCAATATGGCGGCTGTGCGAAATTTTAAAATTAAGTTTTTATTTCTTGTGTCGTAATCATGCGATCGAAGTGAAAGTTTGAATAATGAACCTAGGCAATAATTGTCCTTGAATGGTACATAATTCTATGGCCTATACATATAACAATCCTAAATGGCGAGCTTCCGAAATATTTAGACGGTTCTCAATATCTATGAATCTTTTACAGCAACCAAACTGATTTTTTTTATTTTCATAGAGACTATGAACATATGTTCACCTATAGGACTTTCATTAACCTGGTGAGCACAAATCCAACATGGAGGCGACGCGAAGTATAAATATTTAAATGGACGATTCTCGCGAATTAACTATCCGAGTGCTGTGAAACGTTGCACGTTAAATGCTTATACATATGTTGATCCACTGGCATCTAATTTATTTCAATTGTTTGCATAATCACAAGATGGCTGCTGTGCGTAATTTTAAAATCTCGTTTTTACTTCTTGTGTTCTAATCATGCGATTGAAGTTTGAATACCACACGTACACAATAATCTTAATGTAATAGTACAAAAATAAAAATCCAACCTGGCGACCATCTGAAATATTTAGACGGTTCTCAATATCTACGAATCTGTTACAGCAATTATACTGAAATTTTGTATGTTGTTAGAAGAAATTAACATGAGCAGGATATATGAAAATAGGCTGTATAGTTCTTCACGGAACTACTTGTTTTTCATTATGAAACAGTTTCTCCCACCAATCACAGCTCAAGAAACAGTTGTTTGACCAATTAGATAAGGTTAGCAACGCACCTGCGCTGAGTTCCAAGGCCTTCTATTTTAAATTTCACTGCGTTGCCTAGTGTCATAGCTGAAATGAATCGATTAAAAATACTAGCCCCACTTTTAACATTGCCGCCTTGTATTCGTTCGACGGACAATCTTAAGGGGAGTCGGAATGTCCTAGGCTGCCCATGTTTACCATTTTCTCAGACTCTATTAACGGGATGCTCTCGCTTTACATTATCACAGGCTTTTTGAAAATAAGAACATTAAAAAAAAACTCGAACCTTACGAATTTAATATTATACAGTATTTATAATTTATGAGCATGCAGGTAATAATTCATGTAATTCTCATTGTTACGTATTCCCATCTTCATCAAGCTTTTCTGCATTTACAATAGAAGAATATTAGTGTTAATCTACACCTTTTGGCAACGGTTGTGTGTTTTATTCGATGTACTACTCTTAGCAAAACACAACCATGCCCTACACAAATGCATCGCCTCAATCGTACGCATGTGCTGCCGTCTATAGAGGAACGCAAAATCGTCGAAGCTTCACTTCCGAGTGTTGTTGTTCCATGGTTATATGAAGCTCTGTTGAAGATAAGCATGGTTCAAGATTGCGGGTTCAAACCCGGCCGAAGTCGTTGGATTTTTTAAGAGCGTAAAATTCCCTCAGTATGCCTTCCTTCGGAGGGAAAGTAAAGCCGGCGGGCCCATGTCATAGATTTATGGCATGTTAAAGAACCTTCCACTAACCATACTTGTGTGAAGCAACATTTGTAGGTTAGGTTTGATTAATGCTCTTAAGTACCAACGTTCGTCACCAGGTGCTGGTTGCGATGACATCTAGTTGTAGCCAAGTTCACAGCTAGGTATCGTTAACCGTAGCTTTAGTAGTTAGGCTACTAATTGAAATTATCGTCGGCAGTCCTTAGTTGAATTAAAAACAGATAACACAAACCAATACAGCCATCACAATTAACACCGGTTATCAGACTGATTCTGCACACACCCAAAGTACACGGTGTTACATGAACGCGTTGTCGCAGCCCCTAAACTGAAAAACCAACCAACCAATCATGGATGATGAAGAATAGAGGAAGAAGAGACCATAGATGACAAGAGGATGGATGCTATCACGTCATCCAGCACATCGACTGGGTGCAGCGGCTTCGGTGGCGTAGTTGGTAGCATGCTGAGCTTCTATGCCCAAGATCGCGGGTTCAAACCTGGCCGAAGTCGTCGGAATTTTTAAGAGCGTTAAAAGTCCCTCAGTATGCCTTCCTTCGGAGGGGAAATAAAGCCGGCGGTCCCATGTCATAGATTTATGGTATGTTAAAGAACCTTCCACTAATTACACCTGTGTGAAGCTAAATTAGATTAAAAATGTAAACAATGCTCAGGTTCCTACGTTCGTCGCCAGGAGCCGACTGTGGTGGCGTCTAGTAGCCACGTTCTAAGCTAGTAGTTGTTCACGGTGGCGTTTGGTGGCAAAAGTAGGCACTACTTGAAAAATTCAAAGTATGCAGTCTTTGCATGAATTAAGAAACAGAAACTCACACTAATACAGTCATCACAATTAACACCGGTTATCAGACAGGTTCTACACACACCCAAAGTACACGGGGCTAAATGACCGCGTTGTTGCAGCCCCTAAACTCAGGAACCAACCAACCAACCATCCAACCAACCATCGACTGGGTACAAGAAGCTGGGTGACGAATTTAATTCGAGGTCGACGGAAATTAGAATGTCATCAAGAGCATCGTCATCAATCGGAGTCAAGTTTAACTTGAATTGGAATGCTGCGTAAATGGACCGTCAGCCATTAATTGTGCGCTTGACCTACATTAACATGTCTCTTATGTGTGATCTTGTTTACGTTTCTCAGATTTGTTGAAGATTGAACTCAAAACCAGTTTATCACGTCTCAATGTCTGCTTCCTATTTTTAGGTACAGTAGTAGACGTGCAACCGGGTATTGCCAATTACAGTATCTCATTTACACGTGTTCGATTTAAAAGACAATCTAAAAATAGGATGAATCAGTATATTTACACATAGAAATGTACCGGACTGATTACCAAGACACCCACAACACCTACAACAAATTCCACAACATGATGAAACGCAGTAAGACATAACGCAGGGATTAATCACGGACTTGCCGCACATTACGATCAAAATTGTTGAGGGAAAATATAGAAACCAGTCACGAGTATTGTGTTGCAGTATTTCTTCCGGCACTTGAACAAAACCTGTCTTTAAATCACTTGCTAAGCAAGTGGATCAGACTAATCCTCCCATCACGAGCGCACGCGACACGTTCAGTCATAGTTTATAGACCACAATTATTACGATCAGTTCATGAACTACCCCCAGGGGCTCACATCTAGTGGGACGTGGGTTGGTGACCACGGGACCTCAGCTGAGTCTGGCATTGCTTCCACTTATTTGTGCCGGGCTCCTCTCTGTCTTCTTTCCTGTCGACATATCTTGGTCAACTCTTGTGCTCTTCCGACCCCGACGGTATTAGGGTATCCGAGGTCTAGGGAGTCTTAATTGGCCCTTGTCTCATCTTTCCTGATACCCTCATTCTTCGAGGGGTTAACCTTCTTTTTCTTTTCATGTTATCTCCTGCCTTCTGCACAAGGCCCTCAAGGAGGCAGGGTGTACGTATCCCCACGACTTCTGGTGCTCCCTGGATAGTGCTAGACCCTCAAGGGCTCACGGCTGGTGAGTTTGAGAGTTGGCAACCCCACGGGATTCCTGAGCTGGGTCCGTTTTGTCCCGCTTTTCCTCTGACCATGGGGCGGGCCCTCTCCTCTTTCTCTTTCCTATCTGCCTTTCATGGTTCTCCTTCCTTCCAAGTCCCTCAATCCTCATTCTTCGAGGGTTGAGGGCATTTCTTTTTTCTTCCTGTCCTTTATTTGCCTTATACCGGGTGAGTTAGCCGTGGTCGTTACGGCGTGACTGCTGGCAGTCGCTCACATCCGGGAGGCGAGGAAGTTCGAATCCCCCCTCCGGCAACCTTGAAGATGATCTTCTGTGGTTTCCCATCTTCCTTCTAGGCAGATGCCGGTGTTGGTCCCCAACTATAGGCCACAGCCGCTACCTTCCAACTCCTCGTCCTTACATTCCAACTCTCCTCCCCAACGGTACTTGTAGCTCACCCATTGGGTGTCCGTCTCGAAGCAGCTACAAAACTGGCGAGCCGAACATGTCCTCGGACACTCCCGGCACTAAAAGCCATACGCAAAAAAATTGCCGTATCCTTTATTTGTTTACCATTTCTTCTTCTAGTCTGTAAGTTTGTAGTGAGTGATAGTTATAGTTTTCATTCTCATCTCATGTTTCACAATCACCCAAACCATTAGGGGCCGATAACCTAGATGTTAGGCCTCGTAAAACAACAGTTATTATCATCGTCATAAGTTCATGAACTACAGCTAGATGATACGCGGTAATCCACATCTCACACAGAAGCAGTTTGCTTTCAAAAATAACTGGTTCTTTTTTTGGCCTTGATTTAAATACGTGTACAGTCCAAATACAACACAGCGTTTCCAGCGGGAGGAATGAACTGCAAATAAATTCAATCAATCAATATCTAAAGGCAATGCCTTGTCGATTCAACCATTGTCTTCTGTGGTCAGCTTGTCTCTTCATCTCACAGTAGGAACCACATCATACGTTTTGCATCAATACTTGAAGGAATTGCTTCCTAGGTCGACCTCGTCCCATCTTTCCTAAGACCTTTCCTTCTAGTAGATTGGTTAGGAAGGTGGTATGACACACGGTGTGTGCAATGAATTTAGCTGTTCTTCTATGTACTGTACCCTCAGGAAAGAAGCACTTCACAAGACTCGATTTCGGGGTCATGATCAGTTCTTGTATAAGGTGTATTAGAGGAGAATCGTGCTTCTATTAATTTCCAGGATTTATAGGGGACCATAATATTATGAATACATTACATAACACAGGTTAAACAATAACAATTTAATACTGAATCAAGAATAAACAAAACAATTAAAATGAAGATCACCCTGATTTTATCCCAAGAAAAAACAAGAAAACAGACATTACTGAATACACAAATTCAGATTTGACAGCTGTTAATAAAATACAGGTGAACCAAAATGTCACCTAAAGAAGATTAACCCAAATATCAAAGTATTCCACGAATACAAAAACATCAAAATAAAATATCAAAAAGTGATATTATAAAAAGTAAACGTGTTTACTTGTTGTGTGCGCGGTCAGACAACGTAAACGTAATGAGCACTTAGACGAGAATTCATTCCCGTTCGTGCAATCTAATAAGTTAAGAATCCCCGTTCTGCGGGTTGGATTCACGACAATATGGGAACAGACAATTAAATGGCAAACACATAATTATAACAGCTGACATAGTCTAACCCTTCTGAAAGAAATTAACAAAAATACACGAGTTGTATTTTACAATAAATCGCAGCCGTACGAGTGGTCTTATGCCCTCTAATCAACATAATCAATCACGTGACACACAAAAGCACGGGTTAGCCGAGTGCTACCCTAATATTACCAGAATAAATCTTGGCGAAACAATGCCAAGCGACGACAACAAATATGACCATGCCTAAAGAGGCGTAAAAACATGAAATCAAACTGTGATAAATATGGCCGGAAAAACATTAGATAAATGGAAAAATAAATTCCCAAATATTAAATCAACTAATTATAACCAGTCAGACTCATCATTTAAATCTTAACAAGCTGGAAAATGTGTAGTGCAGAGCTACTACGGGTTATCAACATTCTAGATCTATGTATAGCCGTCAGTCAAGCGCACCCCTCATATATCGGCACTAATACCGCCCTCACAATAACAGAGGTTATCAGACACAATTCAACACTCACCCAAGTACACGGGTTAAATAACCATGATACCCATGCATCTTAAAAGAAACAATAACAACAACAGCTATCTACCCAAATCCTTCCTCGTATAAAGGTACACACACTAGTAAGCCTACAGACATCACAGTGACACAGGTTATCAGACAACTTCTATACACATCCAAGTAAATTGGGCTACAAGAACATGATGCCGCTAAACCCCTAAAGAATCAACAACAAAAACAACAACAACAACAATAGACTCTACCGCGGATCAAGTTCAGCGAATATTAATCTCTGTATTCAAGTGTTGAAATATGTGCTGTTATAAGTATTGTACATATATATATTATTTTCGATTGCAAATACACACTATATATGCTTAATATTATAACGTGTGAGTAGTTATAAATCAATTAATACCAAAAAAGCGAAGTCAAAAAATTAACCTGCCGGGAATTGAACCACGAACCCCGATACTATGAGCCCAGATCGGTACCTTTACGACACGGATTCGCTATGTTAATACTCGGTAAACAACTGGTTTAGTACAACTGTATCGTTTTTTGTGTTGAAATCAACGATTTCATTAGCGTTATCTGGCGTTTTTATAAACCATATGATACTAAAAATGTATTATTTTGTTCAGTATATTCCTAAAAGGATATAAACTTACGAAGTTATGGAGATATATGGATTTACAAGCAAATATAGCGGCCAATTTGACAATGGGACAGCACGCCTCCACAACGATATGGCATGGTAAGCCCGACCTGTTCGTCACTCCTACGGTTGCATATTCTATTATAATATGCTAATATCCTACCAGTCACCTTCTTGAGGACAGTTTAAACCTCCCTATGTACGATATGCTGAATTGTTGAATCGTAAGTTACGGTTAGGTTATAATACTTGCATGATTCATACAACCGCCATCTTGAAACTATTTGGTTGATGACCTTGTAGTTTGGGCAAAAACGATTCCCACATTAGGGTATATTGTTGCAAAATTTGGTAGAGATCGGACGATTAGGGTATTCGTAATTCAATTTAAGCTGAGAACATTTGGGTGGGTGCCATTTCTTTTTTGTTATGATGGCGGCGATATACTTCATGACAGTGAGTTGCCCCTTGCTAGTGTTACCTCTGTAACAAAGGGTGGTTCAATTTTGTTTCGTTGTGTTTGAATTGATAGAGGGGATCGATTTGCACACACAACCGCCATCATCAAGCTTTGGGGCTGATGACCTTGACGTTTGGTCAAAGACACTTCCCATATGAAGGTATGATGTTGAAAAATTTGGTGGAGATCAGATGTTTAGGTTAGTCGTAATTTGATTTAAGCTCTGAACATTTGTGTGGTCTAGATTATGTGGATTCCTTTTATACGACTGCATCCACATAATCTAGGCGAGCGACTCAGTGTGATGTCCAGGCGTTTTTTTTTCAATGGGATGCGTCATGGAAGATTGGAAAGAATATTAAAATATTTTATCAACTTGATTGTAAATATAGTATCGACAAAGGATGTCCCCTGGATTTAAGATTATCTTAAAGAATTTTATTTCTGTCTTTATGGTGTTGACGCCAGTTGACATGTACATTTTTTTAAAACAAAACAAGTGATAGTATATTTTAAGATCGAATATGACAGAGTGTATGTGTGCTGCTAATTGACTGATGAAGGCTAATAATAGCCGAAACATGTATCATTGTTAGAAATAAAAGAGAAATTTGTATTGAAAAGTGGACATCATCTTTATAGATCGTGAAATCAATACGGGAACAAGTAGTTCTGTGAAGAACTAAAGCCTATTTTCATATATCCTACTTATGTTAATTGCCACTATCAACATAAAAATTTCAGTTACATTGCTGTAATAGATTCGTAGATATTGAAAACCGACTAAATATTGCGGATGGTTGCCATGTTGGATTTTATATATTTACGTCTTAGAGTTATTTACCATTAAAGGGAAATTATTGCGTAGGTTCATTATTCAAACTTTCACTTCGATCGCATGATCACGACACAAGAAATAAAAATTAATTTTAAAATTCACACAGCCACCATCTTGAGGTTATATAAACAATTGAACTAAATTAGATACCAGTGAATTACAATGAGTATAAACATTTGCTGTACCAAATTTCATTGCGTTTGGATGATTAAATCACGAGAAAAGTCCATTTAAAACTTTCATTTTCGCTTGGCCGCCATGTCCGTTTTGTAGTTAACCGGGTTTTGAAAGTCTCATAGATGAACTTCCAGTAGTGCCCATTATCTCCGTACAAAATTTCAGGGTGATACCGGAGTTTTAGGGATATAGAATGCCGGTGAAATAATCCGCACAGCCACCTTCTTGAGGTTATGTAAACAATTGAAAGAAGTTAGATGTCGGTGCATTAAAATGTGCATAAACATATACTGTACCAAGTTTCATAGCGTTTGGTTGGTTAAATCGCGAGAAATGTCTATTTAAAAGTCACAACTTCGCTTGGACGCCATATTGGTTTTGTAGTTACCAGGTTTTCAAAAGTCACATAGGTTAAATTCAAGTAGTGCCCTTTATCACCGTACAAAATTCCAGGGTGATATCGGTAATAGTTTCGGAGATATTGAATGCTGGTGAAATATTTCGCACGTAACAACATTTAAAGGGCTCAGTCGGGGTCGTGCGGAATAGTGCTATGAACTTACCAAGTTTCATTGAAATCGCTCCAGCCGTTTAGATTTTATTAGGGGGGGGGGAGCCACACACACACGCAGACAGACACACGGACAAAAGGTGATCTCATAAGCCTATTTTTTTTCATAAATGAAAATAGGCTAAAAATAAGAAGATCATGGCCAAGGTCATGGATATACAAAATTCCTCAAGACGAAGAGACAATATTACGAGTTTCTTTCTTCAGGCTTAACGCTGGCCATAATATGAACACGTTTGAACGCCGGGGACAATTTATCCTGCGGAATGTGGGAAACGCAGTTCGGTCAGGACCACGAACATGTCGACTTAATTCCGTGAACCAATACTTCTTCCAAAAATATTCAAAATATGCATTATGCATGAATTACCCCCCCCCCCCCCCCCCCCCAAAAGACTAAAACATGCAAACATGCATTTGGATGAAAATCTGGGGTCTACTTTTAACATATGCAATTCAAGTGATATGGCGTACGCTAGTCCCTTCAGTTGGTACCATTTGGTCGTGAAAATACCTTGATTTCATTTTATACTGTCTTATTTATCAGTGCAAATAGCCTCGGGCTATGAAAGTTAATTAACTCCTCTAATTTGACTTCTCCCTCTCCTCAATTACTGTAACTAGTCAAAGCAAATCATTAAGTTGTATAAAATAAGCATTATTGATGCTCATTCCCCCAGCAGGTCGCAAATTACGATAATCAATTCTAAAATTCGTACCAATCTTTCTTCACAAACCAACTTGTTTCAGAGTTAAAGGTCACCTTAATTTAGCACTCTGGGAGGTAATTTGCATGGAGCAGCGTCGATTGGCGTGGTCCTGAGCTATAAATTGGATTCTGGGCTCCATTGCCGACTATGCAAAAAATATAATGATCTTCTTGAGGTGGTCGGTTGCTTGTTAGGAGTTTGGTTTATTATTCGGCAGTTCCGGAACTGCGGAATTCCGTACAACACACGTTAACCATACTCCTATCGACTGTACTTGATTCTTGTACAGCTTAACGTAAATAATATCATAATCATAATTTATATCTACTGTATGATTGAATTATCTTGAAGGGTATCAATGATCTACATAATCTTAACATTAACACTGTCAGAAGGATTTTTTATGAAGTTCCAAGCAATGACACGAGACGTTATGAATTGCCTTGTAAGATATACGATACTTGAGTCCGTGTTGAAACGCAAGCAGAAGAATGTCTCCTTGGAGAATCAAGGGATGTCAATCGTTGGTTGATGATTGAGGAGTGGATTATTGTTGTGTAACATCTTTCCACTTGGTATCTCTGTATATTTTTTGGTAGGGGTGATTTTGAAAAACGAAACGGAAATGGATGGGACGGAAACTATGAAACGGAAATGGATGGGACGGAAACAAAGAGCGCGCGTGGTGGCGAAGATTGGCACAGTCGGACATGTGACTATGTGGAATGTATATCGTATACGGTTTACTTCAAGGTTTGGTGGCCCCATTAAAGATATTTCTACAATAAATCATCTTCAAATTCTCGTTCTTTTGTGTGAAAATATTCATTATATCATATTTGCTGAAAACAATTATGATTTATTAAATCTTCATACTTTTGCTGTATTCTTATTTAATGTAAGCACTTAAGGTACTGTCGGCCATGTGGCTATGTGGAATCTATATCGCATACAAAATTACTTCAAGGTTTGGAGGCCCCATTAAATATATTCCTACAATAAATCATCTTCAAGTTATATAATATTTGCTGAAAACCGGCTCTGGAGTTTTACAAGTAGTTATTTCAATGACCAGCAGAGTTCACTGTTAACAAGTGATAACATGTCACATGTTACACATCATATGCGACTACAGTGAGGCTCGTAATTTTTTCTAAGCAGATCCTGGAAATATTCTGCACATCGCGGACTGTCTCACAAACTGGGATGAAACTATCCATCAATGAATTACGAATATGATGAATTAAATTCACGAGAAATTGAGGAAAAGAGGAGATGAGGTTTGGATAAGTCATGTGAGCGAACAGATTAGACATTTATGTATTTATGATGGCTTGAATTTGGATACAATTTTAGTTTGCAAAAGGTTTATTTTGAGCATGTGATGAAATGAGCCTACCTCGAATTCACGTGTAACTAACTGAGCGGTCACTGGATACTGTGTGAAGTGCATGACAATATGACGTAACACTTTATGCTATATTTTCACAAATCAGCAACATTATAACAGTCTAGTTTTGTGAGGCTCGCAAATGTACTTAGCCTATATGAGTCGTTGAGAAGAATACTGGTATAACTTAGTTCGGAATGCCAGCGCGGCCAGTATATGTAACACTGAGATCGATTGCCGCAGACGTACTGGCAAACGTTAACCTCCGGATCTCGGTAGGAGATTTCCTTACGCTACATGTTCATTAGAGATCTTACTGTGATGGTATTACATTCCCAAATTCATTAGGTTCGCCCCTAGAGAGGTTGATACAACAGAAGAAGGGTATGAGAAAGCAACACTGTCGCTGAACTGTCGATCATTCCCATTCGAGCGTGGCCTGTTGCTATAGTAACGCAGGCTAGGTTGCCAATACTACCAACGTCTTTGCGTTCCGTTCTTTTGCTTTACAACATTGGCTTGCTACAATTAAGAGATTATTTGTTGGCAACAATGTATGTCAGTAACAATATATCATATTATACTGTCCTTATTTAACTAACTTCTTAACAGTCAAGCCTGTATAACGTATCATATCTCCAATAAGATGATGCGTCCAATTGATCCAATTGTAGGCTAGTTTAAAATAACCCGTGCACCACAGCCTATGAAGGACCTAGGACACTTGTGTCTCGGGACAGTCGGATGAGGAGCCAGAAAGATGCGCGCGCACCCGGCAGGGAGGAGCATTTGAATAGCGCAAGTTTTAAGAAATAAAATATGGAGGACGGTTGTCGTTTCGGGGTAACATTTACAGTCGATTTGCATTATTAACGCAAAGCGGTCGTGAAACTTGCTTTAAGTACATTTGAAAATATGCATTCCAATCAATATTCAAGATCTAACTGTAATAATTGAATATTTAACCATACGCACTATTAAGGACCATAACAATATGCGGTAAAGTCTGTCGGAAAAGTGTGCGAGTGGTATCGCGCTCGCTTGTTGTTTTGAAGATCCCGGGTTCAAGGCTACCCAAGGGCGGAAATTTTTACTTCTTTTTAATTATTTTATTATTTCCTCCTCACGTCGTACAACAATATTGCAACTTAGTTTTGTCTACATGATCTACGAGGACGATAGTAAACATGTTTTCTCTCATTTAAAATTCTATTTTCCCTAAATACTGTTTAAAACCATGGACGGATACTATTTAAATAGTTCAAAATTTATCCCAGAGTAATAATATTAGCCTATGACACGTTCTATATTTGGTTGGTTGGTTCCTCAGTTTAGGGGCTGCGACAACGTGGTCATGTAGCCCCGTGTACTTTGGGTGTGTGTAGAATCGGTCTGATAACCGGTGTTATACTCTGAATTATCAATAAAGCTCGCTGACAGCTGTCAAAGTTAGCACGTGGGGAAATGCTGCGTTGCCACTGAGGCAGATCATGACTGAGTCATAACATTCCAAGAGGCTTGTAGGACGAGTGAAGACACACCATGTGCTTATTGCTGTGTCGGCATACATTGCAACATTGCTGACTGTTGCCATGGAGACCGTTACCCCGCTCGTCTCCACTCCTTACCTCACCCATCAAGCGTATGACAGCGTTCACCGAGCATCTTTTGTAAATCAATTCTTTTTTTTTTTTACTTTACAATGTCAATAATATTTTTGTAGCATGTGAAGATATCTATCTCCCATAATTCTGTGCATCCATATTAGTTAAAATAGTTATCGTTTATTTTTAAATAATGTTTAACTTTAATTTTTGGAAATAAAAATTAATTTTGTGAAACTATTTTTTATTTCAGGAACTATTTCATATTTTTCCAAACCCATGCACAGAATTATTAGTCTGTGCAATGCGTACATAGTGTAAAAAGATTGTAAAGTTTCAGTAATTGTTAGTGGTAAATAGTTCCTATCATTTTTTTTAGGAAAAGACTATCTTTTAGTAATTTCTGCCCATACTGATCAACTGAAAGGAATAATTTTTCACTTTTTGCTTTATGAAAGATGTTGGTCGTATGGAAATAAAATTTGGTGCAGTTTGGATCACTGGGAGCAAAAATTTTTTCTTGGGGTAGCCTATAGTGTCCCCTTAAAGAACCTTCCACTAATTACACCTGTGTGAAGCTAAATTGTATAGGTTAGGAATGTAAACAACGCTCTTAGGTGTCTACGTTCGTTGCCAAGAGCCGACTTTGGTGTCGTCTAGTAGCTAAGTTCTGAACTAGGCCTAGTAGTCGTTGACGGTGGCGTTTGGCGGCAAAAGTAGGAACTATTTGAAAAATTCAAAGTTGCAGTCCTTACTTGAGTTAAAAAACAGATACACACATTAATACAGCCATCACAATTATCACCGGTTATCAGACAGATTCTACACACACTCAAAGTATACGGGGCTACATAACCGCGTTGTCACAGCCCCTAAACTTAGGAACCAACCAACCAAATACAGAACGTGTCATAGGCTAATATTATTATTCTGGGATAAATTTTGAACTATTTAAATAGTATCCGTCCATGGTCTTAAACAGTATTTAGGGAAAATAGAATTTTAAATGAGAGAAAACATGTTTACTATCGTCCTCGTAGATCATGTAGACAAAACTAAGTTGCAATATTGTTGTACGACGTGAGGAGGAAATAATAAAATAATTAAAAAGAAGTAAAAATTTCCGCCCTTGGGTAGCCTTGAACCCGGGATCTTCAAAACAGCAAGCGAGCGCGATACCACTCGCGCACTTTTCCGACAGACTTTACCTCATATTGTTATGGTCCTTAATAGTGCGTATGGTTAAATATTCAATTATTACAGTTAGATCTTGAATATTGATTGGAATGCATATTTTCAAATGTACTTAAAGCAAGTTTCACGACCGCTTTGCGTTAATAATGCAAATCGACTGTAAATGTTACCCCGAAACGACAACCGTCCTCCATATTTTATTTCTTAAAACTTGCGCTATTCAAATGCTCCTCCCTGCCGGGTGCGCGCGCATCTTTCTGGCTCCTCATCCGACTGTCCCGAGACACAAGTACCTAGGACTACTAACCACTTGGCCTAAAGATTTCGGAGTGACGGGTGGTCATCACATCGGATCCTCTCGGCTGTTAACGTGGTTTCCTGACCGAGATTTTCGTAGGCTTTCACATGGTTCGCATATCCCTCAAGATAAGTCGATTTCATTTTCAACGTGTAAACGTAGATCATTGAGAAATGTCTGTGTTTGAGTTATCGTTTGAATAATTCGTGTTGAGTGAAGGATTGCATTGTTTTACAGAAGAAGGTGTTTTTTTTTATTGAAGATAAGAGATTTGTAAACGTTGGTACATAACTGAAATACAATGTTAATAATAGTTTTGGTCACTTGAGTAAATATATTTCAGCTACAATGGAAATACTTATCCTGCTCAGGGTGTTTGCCATAGAATAGCAGATATTTAAAATTAATTTTCTGTGATTTTAGTAAATACTATTTTGAAATTATTTAATTACTAGCAGAAGTACCCATTCTTCGAACGGTCTTCGGTATTAATTACCAGATGTTATCAATTGAGCTACTGTTGCAATGTTTAAGGGCTTGGAACCTGTTTGTTGGCAAAGAAAAATGATTAGTTAAAATGTGCTCTCAAACTAAATTTACCTAACGAGTTCTTCCTGGCGTGAAAATAAAATTGAAAACCTCGTAGACGAATCGCAATATACGTCACATACGAACTGACCCTAACCGTTGAGTCAAGTGCCCAACTACAGGAAGACCCCTTTTATAAATTATAAAGGCTTGTGGTGTATGAAAATTCAGTTTTTGGCCTCCAATGGCCCAAATTCCTAAAATCAGCAAAAAACAGTCTACTATTTCAAATCAGGAATTTTTGAAAATAATGTTGCTGTTTGGAGATATAATAGACCTTCTGTACGACATATCGCACGTGTAAGTCGTGTGAAAAAAATCTAGGGTACTCCTTGAACCCCTTAAGCGCATTGGTGAATTTTACAGCTTTAGTTGGTACCGTGATAACCTTAAAGCAAGTTGTAACCTTTCACAGAAATGTAATAAATGGAGTGGCATTACTTATTCCAGAAATAGATGGAAAGTTGGATGCCACCTCTTGAGAAACTGTTGTCATGGTTAGTGGCTTGCATTCCTTCTTTAGTTTATTAAATGAAATTAGTTTTCTGGGAATATCTAAGAAACTGTTGGGTTTAGAGCCTTAAATTATAGTTTTCGGGGACCCTTTACGGCTCTTGAGGGGCCCAGAGTTTTGTTTCTGACACCAAGGGTTTGAAAATGAGCTTTGTCTCCTCGTTGTACGCCATAATAATGATAATAATAATAATAATAATAATAATAATAATAATAATAATAATAATAATAATAATAATAATAATATAACAATATAGGAATAGGGATATAATAGACCCTCCGTACCATACCGGCACGTGACAATCGCGTTAAAAAATTATAGAGTACCCCTTGACCCCTTAAGCGCATTATATATATTGATGAATATTTCAGCTTAATTTGGATCTGTTATAACCTTATTGCCGTTTGCAAACCTTCACAGTAATGTAATAAATGGAATTGCATTGCGTCTTACAGAAATAGATGGACCTCTGAGATTCAGTTGCCATGGTTACCGGCATGCATTCTTTCATTAATTTATTAAGTGAAATTAGTTTTCTGGGAATATCTCAAAAACATCCAGTATTGTGCCCGTTTAGACCGGAGTCCGCACGACCACATACGCATTTTACCAAGAATCAGTCAGCACGAGAGTCAAAATATCCCGGGGCGCCAGATGGGTTAAAGCTAATCGCAAAAACGACATCAAATAAAAAAATGCTTTACTGATTTTTGGCTCAATGCAACAATAAGGATAGAAGGAGATTCAACTGGGCATAACACATCATGTAAAATTATCTCATTTTATTCTGAACTTAAAATTGACTGCAAAATAAAATGCTCAAAATAGCATCATTCATGTGTGGCGACCCACATTACTATTTACGCAATGTACAGAAATTTTCCAACACATTGGACAATTATCTTTGGAAACACAAGTCTGAACATCAGTCCTGTAGACTGTGTTCCAAAATTATATCCATTATTTATGATTAAATCCAGTTCAAATTTAATTGTCTTTACTGGAAATACTGTAGTTCACTGGTTGAATTTTTACATAATATTAACACTCGTAGAATAATTGTTCATAGAATTTTTAACTTTCACTTATTTTTTTCCAGTTTCAAAAAATATATTGTCAAAAAAATATTATTATCTCTGAATCAACACAAATTATGTACACATATTAATAACAACATCTGAAAAGTATTTGACCATTGAGCATAGCATCGAAGAACTGTGCGAAGCACAACAAAATTAATTGTTCTTCTGACATTAAACGTTTCGAGAAGTGACTCGATTATGAACTTCAAGTTCCTAACAAAATATATGATTTCTGAATCATCAACTTGATCAATAAATTGTTGGACCATTCAACTATTCGATTTTCCACTTGGAATCATTATTAAGAAAAATATTTATATTGGTGGCCATTTTAGTAACTTTCACAACTTGCAATTCTTCGACAGAATGCGGAAATAAGAATTGTAGCTTCATAATAAATTCATTTAGTTCATGGCACTAGGATTGAAAACATCCTTCAAATTATTCGTGGTTATAGAATTATTTTTAATTGGCAGTGGCCCATTCTATTATTTTTTATAAGAACACAATATTCCAACAACAACGGCAAAGGTCTTCCTCTGAAGAAGAATAAAATACTATCATGACAAATCCGGGTTCTAGCAAAATCAAAGTCTTAATGGAATCCGTAAACAAGGTTGAAATAAGAACTGATGGTTTTTTTAAGAAATAACCTTTGGGTCATTCATACGACGCAATGTGTAGTTCCAATACTCCTTCTTTAACACTGAGTCATCAAACCTGCTATTTGATTGATGCTCAAATAAAAACCTCCTCATTCCTGCGACTTAAACATGCGCACCTGGGAATGGCATTTCAACTACTCCACACACATAAATTTTCTTCCCAAAATTTATACAATAAATCAAGCCTCTGCTTGTTATCAACACTGGAAGATTAATAAACTTACAAGTTTATTTTATTTTACCATTCAGTTCAACCCATGAAGTTACCATACTTATGATAATCTTTATTTCACTTTCGAATGTGTATTTACGTCATGATTTTATATAAATACAAAAATATCCTAGTTGATACAAATATCATTTGCTTCACGTTTCATGCCTCTCCGTGTTATCTGAAAAATATACTTTGCTCATTGCAAATATTAACTGTTCAACCAGAACTGTAATGTTGGTTGAATGCGGGCTTGCGCTAACCACTCTCCTTCGGAAAATCACCTGTTCCAAACTAGAAATGATTAAACTACTTCATAGGCTCTCTCTCAATGAATGTGATTATTAGAAAATATAAGATCCAAGAATTATTTAGAAAAGTTATGAAAATCATTATTATTATTATTATTAGTGGATTATTATTATTATTATTAGTTATGTTATTTTAAATATATTTAATTATTATTTCATTATGTGAGAATCCACATGTTCGATTCTTCG
The DNA here is from genome assembly GCA_946902985.2 of Meconema thalassinum. Lineage (NCBI taxonomy): Eukaryota > Metazoa > Arthropoda > Insecta > Orthoptera > Tettigoniidae > Meconema > Meconema thalassinum. The sequence goes on along the minus strand of OX336393.1, from coordinate 402,978,895 downwards.
AATATGGATAAAATATCCATTTCTCAACAAAAATAATTATTAACTTTTACAGTTACATCGGCTGATTACCGTGATTATCAAAAAATATGAAACATTCAAATAAATGCTCGTTCTGCTCGGTCATCGATCCTAAACTGTTCTGAGTGCTGAAAATACTCAGAATAACTCTACTATGTCTTGCGTAAATCATTGCAAGATTTAAATACGAAGGAAAACAAATGTGTTGGTCATCTGCAGAAAAAGAGTTTGTTCCAATTAGCTAGGCATAATATAAAGTCAAAAGTGGCTTACATTTCTCGTTGATCTTGAAGCGTAGTGAACCTGGTTTGTACCAGATTTATCCAGATACATGTCCTATCGGACACGCACGTCTAATCCTTGTATCGGCCGCCATTATATACCCACAATCTGTCTAACACGACATAGTGGAGATATTTCTTGAAGTTTGAAGTAACTGCTGATCCATTTTAATATTGGCTTCAATTAAGTCCATAGCAGTTTGCTTAAATGGGGTCAGATCCAAGTGATCTATTCTCAAATATGTCAGTTGTAACATAACTCACGGTAATCTTTTCAGTACAAGAAAACACTGACAGTCTAAACCAATCAACGGCTGTTCTGAAGATCGTTCCCTGGGCATGGCTTATCACCATCTATCATGCGCGAAGCAACTTATAGTTTCCCTTCGTCGGCTAATGAACAACACCGTGATAGACTGGCCTTCAATATACTGAAAGATCGGAGTGGTTATCAAGTTACAATTTATGAAACTGACTAATTGGACTAAAATATCCAAGTATTAAAATATTATTACTGGACTGTGACAAAGTACTTTCTAGACAAAGTCTAGCATATGTCCATATAGAAATAAAGTATTTCACCAGTGTCCGTAGAAAAATAACAATCACCTTAGTGATTCTCTCTGCCGGAAGCTTACTATGTTCCACATGTATCGCAGCACTTTTGTAACTATCACAATTTAAAGATATCTTCTGCGTAGATCCGGCAACCATGTGCCTTGGCTCAACGTGGCAGCACCTTGTCATGCAAGAGCTTGGTTCGAAGTGAGCTGATGTTGCTTGGGCCGGCCGGCTTTTATTCAAAACGGTCAGGTCCACGCTGCATCACGCTGAAATCTGGAAATCCTCATATCTCTGGTATCTCTGGTCGATTTACTGGATACAAAGTGCATTCTCTTTCATTTTGCCGTGCCAGTAATCTGATCCAAGTCTCAAGTCTCTATTCCATGGCTAACTATTTAATCAACAAATAGTCTCGACCTCTGCTACTACTCGCTACGGCACTTGACATGCTCTTGGCTGCATAAAGTTTCCATTCCCTTCTAGAAGTAGTGGAGCGCGATATTCAAATATCTCAACTTTCAAAAGCGGCTGTAGCCTTTCCCTTGATATCTAGGTGTCTGAATCTTGGAATACCCATTCCTAGAGTAGGGCACATCATAATGCGCTTAAGGCGGTCAAGGGGCAGTCTAGAATTTTTCACGCAATTTTCACGTTGAGTGTGGTACGAAAGGTCTTTCTCACATTGAGGGGCTGAAAATGAGCTTCGTTTCACCCTTCTACGCCTATTTCAGCATGTATTTTAAGGGGGTAGGGCCCCTTTTATGAGAGGTACGGAGAAGAGTTAAATCAATGATTAGTGTCGTGCCTCTGAAGGAAATCTGTATCAAATTTTACGTTGATCCACTCAGCCGTTCTCGAGTTATAAGGACACAAAAAATTGTCCACAGACAAACAAACAAACAGACAGACAGACAAAAATTTAATTTTTGCGCGCATCCATCATAAAACGGGCTGAAACGCGCAAATATCGCAAATTTCCGTGGAAATTCAGAAGAAACAGACAAACTTTCATTTTTATATAGAGACTAGCAGTAGTACCCGGCTTCGCCCGGTGGAATGATGATAATGTTTTAAGGTCTCCTTAGAAATATAATGGACTTAAAATCTAAGTCATTTGCCCCCAAAGACAATGAGGGAGCAATATCTAGGTCATTTGCCCTTTTGATAAGGATGATAATAAAAACTACTGTTGAATTGACACGTCAAACTTACAAACTACCGTAATAGAAATACATATTTCAAATTCACAGGCGAGGAAGACTTATTGTGTGTGGTGATTAATGGTGTAATGGGCGTAACATCTACTGTAGGTCATTTGCTCTTATGATGAGGATGATAAGGGAAACTACTACCGGTATTGAATTGACACTTCAACGAATAATGTACACAATATACTGTAATAAAAATAACTATATGGCGGCTTCGGTGGCGTATTTGGTAGCATGCTGACCTGCTATGCCCAAGATAGCGGGTTCAAACCCGGCCGAAGCCGTCGGATATTTTAAGAGCGTTAAAAGTCCGTCAGTATGCCTTTCTTCGGAGGGGAAGTAAAGCCGGCGGTCCCATGTCAGATTTATGGCATGTTAAAGAACCTTCCAGTAATTACACCTGTGTGAAGCTAAATTGGATAGGTAAACAACGCTCATAGATGTCTACGTCCGTTGCCAAGAGCCGACTGCAGTGGCGTCTAGTAGCTAAGTTCCGAACTTGGCCTAGTAGTCGTTGACGGTGGCCCTTGGCGGCAAAAGTACGAACTATTTGAAGAATTCTAAGTTGCAGTTTGTACTTAAATTAAAAAACAGATAACACACACTAATACAGTCATCAGAATTAACACCGGTTATCAGACAGATTCTACACACACCCAAAGTACACGGGGCTACATGACCGCGTTGTCGCAGCCCCTAAACTTAAGAACCAACCAACCAAAAATAAATATTTTAAAAATCACAGTCGAGAAAGACTTTATGCGGCGGTGATTATTGGTATGATGCGCGTAACATCTAGGTCATTTGCACTTATGATGATAATAATAAGGTAATGAAAAAATGACTACTAAACGAACATGGTGTTATTTAGAAACTGATATAGGTAATTCAGGTGTCTAGCTTCGATGTCTTCCAAAGTCTCAACCTTATTTTCTGGCTTAGGCCTGTACTGGATGCGTCTAGTGAAAAAGCGTACTGCTCGGCAAAGGCAAAGAATATAGGTCCAAGCTGCACGAACCTGAGATGATGACGAAATATGATGACACACGTTCGGGGTTCCCCGTCCTATACAGATTGATCGGGAATCACTCACTGTTTCGCAACGGCCCTGTGCTGGCATCAGCATAGACAGAAGGAGATAACACGGCGGGCACTGGAATGTACTCTCAAGTCACTTCGCGATGAATCAGCAAGCTATTCTCACAACTGACCCCCCCCCCACGGTCTCACAACTTGTTGGACGTGGGTTGGCGACCACGGAACCCCAGCTGAGTCTGGCATCGCTTCTACTTCCTGGTGCCGGGCTCATTTCAGTTCTCTTTCCTGTCGGCCTCCCTTGGTCAACTCTTGTTCTCTTCCGACCCAGACTGTATTAGGGTATCCGAGGGCTAGGGAGTCTTTCAATTTCCCGCCTTAATTGGCTTTGTCTCATCTTTCCTGATACCCTCATTCATCGAGGGGTCTGCCTTCTTTTCCTTTTCATAATATCTCCTGTCTTCTGCTCAAGGCCCTCAAAGAGGCAGGGTGTGTGTAAACCCACCACTTCTGGTACACCCTCAAGGGCTCATGACTGGTGAGTTAGGAAGCTGGCAACCCCGAGGAATTCCTGAGCTACATGCAGGGAATGGAGTGGTGTGTCAGAAATTTCAAGTGGACAGTGTTACGCATCGGGTTCCAAAGGGTAAGTATATACACTTTGTTTTCGATCGGTGAACGATGTAGATTTGTACCAAAGGGCCTTAATGCGGGAAATGGAGTGGTCTGTCCGAAATTTCGAGTGGACAGTGTTACTCGTCGAGTTCCAAACGGTAATTATGTAAAATCTGGTTGAGATCGGTGAAACGGTGTAGTTTTGTGCCAAGGGCCGAAAAGCAGGGAATAGTGTGGTCTGTCCGAAATTTAAAGTGAACAGTGTTACTTGTCGGGTTCTACGGGTAAGTATATAAAATTGGGGTCAGATCGGTGAAACGGTGTAGATTTGTGCCAAACAGCCTAAATTCAAGGGATGGAGTGGCCTCGCCGCAATTTCAAGCAGACAGTGTTAGTCGCAGTGTTCCAAAGGGTAAATATACAAATTTTGGTTGAGATCGGTGGAACGGTGTAGATTTGGACCAAAGGGCCTAAATGCAGGGAATGGGGTGGTCTGTCCGAAAATTTAAGTGGTCAGTGTTACTCGCAGGGTTCCAAAGGGTAAATATACAAATTTTGGTTGAGATCGGTGAAACGGTGTAGATTTGGGACAAAGGGCCTAAATGCAGGGAATGGAGTGGTCTGTCCGGAATTTCAAGCAGACAGTGTTACTCGCTGGGTACCAAAGGGTAAGTTTCCGAATATTGGTTCTGATCGGTGAAACGGTGTCGATTTGTGCCCAAGTGCCTAAATGCAGGGAATGGGGTGGTCTGTCCGAAATTTTAAGTGGACAGTGTTACTCGCAGGGTTCCACAGGGTAAGTATACAAAGTTTGGTTCAGATCGGTGAAACGGTGTAGATTTGTGCCAAAGGGCCTAAATGCAGGGGATGGAGTAGCCTCTCCGCAATTTCAAGCAGACAGTGTTACTCGCAGGGCACCAAAGGGTAAGAATACGAATTTTGGTTCTGATCGGTGAAACGGTGTAGATTTGGACCAAAGGGCCTAAATGCAGGGAATGGGGTGGTCTGTCCGAAATTTTAAGTGGTCAGTGTTACTCGCAGGGTTCCAAAGGGTAAATATACAAATTTTGGTTGAGATCGGTGAAACGGTGTAGATTTGGGACAAAGGGCCTAAATGCAGGGAATGGAGTGGTCTGTCCGGAATTTCAAGCAGACAGTGTTACTCGCTGGGTACCAAAGGGTAAGTTTCCGAATATTGGTTCTGATCGGTGAAACGGTGTCGATTTGTGCCCAAGTGCATAAATGCAGGGAATGGGGTGGTCTGTCCGAAATTTTAAGTGGACAGTGTTACTCGCAGGGTTCCACAGGGTAAGTATACAAAGTTTGGTTCAGATCGGTGAAACGGTGTAGATTTGTGCCAAAGGGCCTAAATGCAGGGGATGGAGTAGCCTCTCCGCAATTTCAAGCAGACAGTGTTACTCGCAGGGCACCAAAGGGTAAGAATACGAATTTTGGTTCTGATCGGTGAAACGGTGTAGATTTGGACCAAAGGGCCTAAATGCAGGGAATGGGGTGGTCTGTCCGAAATTTTAAGTGGTCAGTGTTACTCGCAGGGTTCCAAAGGGTAAATATACAAATTTTGGTTGAGATCGGTGAAAAGGTGTGTATTTGGACCAAAGGGCTTAAATGCAGGGAATGGGGTGGTCTTTCCGAAATTTTAAGTGGTCAGTGTTACTCGCAGGGTTCCAAAGGTTAAATATACAACTTTTGGTTCAGATCGGTGAAACGGTGTAGATTTGTGCAAAAGGGCCTAAATGCAGGGCATGGGGTGGTCTGTCCGAAATTTAATGTTGACAGGGTTACCCGCAGGGTTCCAAAGGGTAAGTATACAAATTTTGGTTCAGATTGGTGAAACGGTGTAGATTTGTATACATAACAGACAGACAGACAGACAGACAGACAGACAGACAGACAAACTTTGTGCTTTATATATATAGATAGACTAGCAGAAGTACCCATTCTTCGAACGGTCTTCAGTATTAATAACCAGATGTTACCAATTGATCTACTGTTGCAATATTTAGGGGCTTGGAACCTGTTTGTTGGCAAAGAAAAAAGATTAGCTAAAATGTGCTCTCAAACTAAATTTACCTAACGTGTTCTTCCTGGCGTGAAAATAAAATTGAAAACCTCGTAGACGAATCGCAATACACGTCACATACGAACTGACCCTAACCGTTGTGTCAAGTGTCCAACTACAGGAAGACCCCTTTTATAAATTATAAAGGCTTGTGGTGCATGAAAATTCAGTTTTCTTTAGCCTCCAATGGCCCAAATTCCTAAAATCAGCAAAAAACAGTCTACTATTTCAAATCAGGAATTTTTGAAAATAATGTTTCTGTTAGGAGATATAATAGACCTTCTGTACGACATATCGCACCTGTAAGTCGTGTGAAAAAAATCTAGGGTACTCCTTGAACCCCTTAAGCGCATTGATGAATTTTACAGTTTTAGTTGGTTCCATGATAACCTTATAGCCATTTGCAACCTTTCACAGAAATGTAATAAATGGAGTGGCATTACTTATTCCAGAAATAGATGGAAAGTTGGATGCCACCTCTTGAGATACTTTTGTCATGGTTAGTGGCTTGCAGTCCTCCTTTAATTTATTAAATGAATTTTTTTTTTTGGGAATATCTAAGAAACTGTTTGGTTTAGAGCCTTAAAATATAGTTTTCGGGGACCCGTTACGGCTCTTGAGGGGCCCAGAGTTTTGTTTCTGACACCAAGGGTTTGAAAATGAGTTTGTCTCGTCATTGTACGCCATAATAATGATAATAATTAAAATAATAGTAATAATAATTTTATAACAATATAGGGATAGGGATATAATAGTCCTTCCGTACCATACCCGCACGTGTAAATCGCGTTAAAAAATTCTAGACTACCCCTTCACCTCTTAAGCGCATTATAGGCTATGTATTGATGAATATTTCAGCTTAATTTGGATCCGTTATAACCTTATTGTCGTTTGAAAACCTTCACAGTAAAATAATAAATGTAATTGCATTGCGTCTTACAGAAATAGATGGACCTCTGAGATGCTGTTGTCATGGTTACCGGCTTGCATTCCTTCATTAATTTATTAAGTGAAATTAGTTTTTTTTGGGAATATCTCGAAAAATGTTGGTTTTAGGGCCTTAAAATGTGGTTTTCGGTGTTCTTTTAGGGCCCCCCGAGTTTCGTTTCTCACATTGAGGGGCTGAAAATGAGCTTTGTTTCACCCTTCTACGCCTATTTCAGCTTGTATTTTAAGGGGGTAGGGCCCCTTTTATGAGAGGTTCGGAGAAGAGTTACATCAATGATTGGTGTCGTGCCTCTGAAGGATAGCTGTATCAAATTTTACGTTGATCCACTCAGCCGTTCTCGAGTTATAAGGACACAAAAAATTGTCCACAGACAAACAGACAAACAAACAGACAGACAGACAGACAAAAATTTTATTTTTGCGCGCATCCATCATAAAACAGTCTGAAACGCGCAAATATCGCAAATTTCCGTGGAAATTCAGAACAAACAGACAAACTTTCATTTTTATATATAGAGAGATATTGGAATATACTAACTTTTAACATTCCAAAATCACTTTTATATATTTTGTGCAGTTTTCGGCATAGATGTTATAGGTCACTGACCTTGTGTTGCGTGGGATCCGCATCCGCACGTTTATACGAATCTACCGGCGGATGCGAATAACAGTCGTGCGGATGCGGGGCGGATGCAGATAGGGTGTTGTTTATTCACGTAGGGCTCTACCTATAGATCGGCGTAGGATGGTTTGGACGGCGGTTTGCGCATGGCGTTAGCCCACCCATCTGCCTTTTCAGGTGACCGGTAATTTGGCGAGAAAACCTTTTGGTGGGAAAGGAGTTTGGCGGGAAGGGGCAATTCGGGAGTTAATGGCACCCAATATAAATTGCTGAGAGACCTCGCTTGAGAGTTATACCACCTATTATACTCAACAACAAGAAGTTCCGTTAAGAACTATACAGCCTACTTTTCATGCCAATGATTATTCTACAGAATATGAACCTATCTAGAATAATGACGAAATTAAGTTGCTAATATCGAAATTTCCAATTAGTTCGAAATACTGTATACCTGGCATAATGTATCCTAATAGAGCACTACAGTTGGCAGCCCTGATGACTGAATATATTCTTAGTTCCGTCTCTTACGGTGCTAAATACAAAATTTGGTTGAAGTCCACTGGATAGCATGGACGTTACATGCAGTTAAACATTGGATCTAACAGCGCGCGTAAAATCATGTTGGCAACAATGTCATGCATGTATTGGTCAGAAATAATCTGAAATAATATGATCTATTGTTGTGCCAATTTTGAATGAAATCCATTACTTAGTATAGAAGTTACATGCATTTTAAAATTGGACCTATCAGCAGGCTTAGAATCATGTTGGCAGCACTGACGTATATTAGTTACTCCAAATTCGTCTAGAATGCCAGGTACTATACGTGTGCAAAGTTTAGAGCTATTGGCTTGCATACTTTCTGATATATTGATATTAGGGTAACAAAAATAGGGACAGCACATATTAACAGTTGGCAGCCCTGGTTGCTCCTTAGAATACGCATAGTCATATCTGTTATGGTACACATAGCACATACGAAATTTGGTTGAAATCCAAATGATAGTATGGAAGTTACATGTATTTAAAGTTGGACCTGTCAGCAGGCTTAGAATCATGTTGGTAGCACTGACGTATATAAGTTACTCCAAATTAATATAGAATGTCAGGTACTGTACGTGTGCATAGTTTAAAGCTGTCGGCTTGCATACTTTCTGATATATTGGTATTTGGATAAAATAAATTAGGAGCATTTATTAACAGTTGGCAGCCCTGGTAGGTCTTAAGAATACGCTCAGTCATATCTGGTTATGTACACATACAACATACGAAATTTGGTTGAATTCCGCTTGATAGTGTAGAAGTTATATGCATTTAAAAATTGGACCTATCAGGAGGCTTATAATCATTTTGGCATCACTGCCATGTTTGGCCTCCTGGAAATTAAACTGAAATATTATGATATGTACGTGTGCCAATTTTGAAATAGCTCCCATTCATACTTTCCAAGATATCCAACATGGAGCTCAAATTTCAATTGCGATTTTTTAGCAGTTGGTAGCACTGACATCATTTTCAAATATGGCCGTGAGATATTCAGGTATAGATCTTTACTCCTACCAAATTTTGTTTCGATTGCTGCAGCCGTTTAGGAGTTGATAGGGGGGGACACACACACAGCCAGACAGACAGAAGGACAGACAGACAGACAGACAGACAGACAGACAGACAGACAGACAGACAGACACACATTTGCCCGATCTCATAAGTCTACTTTTTCCTCATTTTTGCAAAATGTGAAAAGTAGGCTAAAAATGTTCCTTTTCCTCCGGTATGATGTGTTGAATTATCCAGAAACAGGTGTACGGTGCAAGGTCGTGATCGAGGGCACGTCATTCACATTGGGAGAGGTGACAGCCTTTGTGTGGCGAAATTACTATTAAATAGCAAGTCATTAATTTCCGCGTGTTATCTTGTCAAGCTATGATATTAAAGTTGTTGTTGCCTTGTTGAAACATTTCAGGAGCTTGGGGCACTTAAGTGATCAGCCCCGTGCACTTGGGTGTGGTTGGTTGGTTCCTCAGTTTAGGGGCTGCGACAATGCGGTCATGTAGCCCCTGTTCTTTGGGTGTGTGTAGAATCTGTCTGATAACCGGTGTTAATTGTGATGGTTGTATTAGTGTGTGTGTGTGTGTTATCTGTGATTCAGGTAGAAGGACTGCAGACGATCAATTTTGAAGTAGTTCCTACCTTTTGCTACCAAATGCTACCATCAACGACACCTAGCTGTAAACTTGGCTACTATATGCCACCACAACCAGTATCAGAGGGCGAACGTTGGAAGTTAAAGAGCGTTAATCAAATCGAACCTACAAATTTATCTTCACACAATTTGTAGTAGTTAGTGGAACGTTTTTTTTGATGCCATAAATCTATGACATGGGACCGCCGGCTTTACTTCCCCTCCGAAGGAAGGAAACTGAGGGATTTTAAAGCTCTTAAAAGTATTCGGCGATTTTGGCCGGGTTTGAACCCGCGATCTTGAGCATAGAAGCTCAGCATGATACCAACTATGCCATCGAAGCAGCAAACTTTGATTTCTGTGGTGACTGTAGTCTAGTAGTGTGCGTATTAAATTAATGACAGCTGTGAAGCCATTTTTCAGTGTTGCCATATTAACAATCCCTCCCTATATTATTCTGCTAAGGTCCCATTCCAGTTTTGTACCGAAAATAAGATCCCATTAACACCAACCTACACATATGGAGTACCTACAGGTTCAGCATAACCCAATGCGTAAGCGTAACGCACTCACTTACTCCTTAAATGCCTCACAATTAAATAAATACCTTAAAACATGTATATTTACAATGTAATGAAACACGGTAACCATGGAAACAGAATCTCACAGGTCCATCTATTTCTGTAAGACGCAATGTAATTCCAATTATTACATTACTGTGAAAGTTTCCAGACGGTTATAAGGTTATCACTAAACCAAATTAAGCTGTAAAATACATCAATACATACAGTATAATGCGCTTAAGGCGGTCAAGGGGCACTCTAGAATTTTTCACGCAATTTTCACGTTTGAGTGTGGTACGAAAGGTCTTTTTCATCCGACTATAAAGGGTCTCCGAAAACCAGATTTAAAGGCCCTGAAATTAACAGTGTCTGTGATATTCCCAGAAAACTAACTTCGCTCTGATATACCTATGAAGGAATGATAAACCCCTAACCACTGCACCAGTAGCTGAATTGATAAAGTCTGATTATCAATACCAAGGATAAATCAGTCATAGCATTCATGATTGAGATTTTGCTAAGTGTACTCTTTACAACTAGAATATTCGCGGGCGAAGCCGCGACGGGTAATGCTAGTTATTATTATTGTAGCTTTCAGTCGGCCAACACCAAATCATTACAATCACTGGAATATGTGAAAAATAGCCTGATTAAGATTTTATTGTTACGGACTGTTGAAGGAGGAGAAAACTAAGGGTTGACATGTTTCGCTAGTCAAGGGAGCATCATCAGATCCAAATATGCAAGACAAAACTCTACAAAACACAACCAAAACCTACAGTGACACCCGCAGACAATATTTGCCCTCCAATAACAAAATACAAGAAAACCCGGCAGAAAACTTAGTGAAAATCCACAGCCTGCTTCCAGTCTCTGACCGAGTCAGGAATGGAATGAATGAAGCCCACATCTAGCGGCGAGGATATGAACTGTGCCGGCTGCCGAGGCTTGACGCACTCCTCTGGGGCAATGATTAAATGAATGACAGATGAAATGAAATGTTAGTGGAGAGTGTTGCTGGAATGAAATTTTGACAGGGAAAACCGGAGTACCCGGAGAAAAACCTGTCTGCCTCCGTTTTGTCCAGCACAGATCTCACATGAAGTGACCGGGATTTGAACCACGGACCCAGCAGTGAGAAACCGGCGTGCTGCCGCCTAAGCCACGGAGGCTTCCCAGAAAACTTAGTAAGTGTGGTAATTATTACTGATAAATAACAAGGATATTGTAGAGAGAACTTTGGAAATATGTGTGACGAAGTTATTATGAAATGGTAAGAAATCATTTCTTATAATAACTTCAGTCGCCTCCGTAGCGTAGCGGTCAGCATGCTTAGCTGCCGCCCCGGAGGTCCTGGGTTAGATTCCCGGCTCCGCCACGAAATTTGGAAAGTGGTACGAGGACTGGAACGGGGTCTACTCAGCCTCGGATGGCCCAAATGAGTAGAGGGGGTTCGATTCCCCCTCAGCCATCCTCGAAGTGGTTTTCCGTGGTTTCCCACTTCGTCTTCGGGAAAATTCTGGGATGGTACCTTCTTCAAGGCCACGGCCGCCTCCTTCCCTCTTCCTTGCCTATCCATCCTAACCATCCCTTACCTTCCCTCATGAGGCCCCTGTTCGCTTTGCAGGTGAGGCCGCCTGGGCGAGGTGCCAATCCCACCTCACCAGTTGTATCCCTCCGATTCGATGTTCCCAGCTCTAGGACACTGCCCGTAGAGGCGGTAGTGGTGAGTTCCCTCGCTGAGTCCGTGGGTTCCACCAACCTGGAGGGTAGACGACTAAAAATAATAATTAAAAAAAGATCATTTCTTATAATAACTTCTCTACCTGGCAAATACACACCAAACATCATTTATAACCTAACTTATTCAGCACATATATTATCACATACACATCTCTTCAATTCAACGCTGTTTTATCAAGACTTTTTTATGCTATATTGGCACAATTTTTGTAACAGATCTGGTTTTTGAAATTTTACTCTGTGAGCTTTTGGAACAAAAATATTTATAGTATCCTCTAATATGACAAAAAAATAATAAGTTGTATGTTACTGTTGTCCTATACCACGCTGAAGAAGGTCCCAATGTGGCCGAAACCAGTACGGTTTCAATGTACTAAATATTTACTTAAGGTAATAAATAGTTTATTAAAATGAATACGTCAATAGTATGGATATATACAACAAAAAGGGTCTATCCTTTGGGGCTTAATTCCGACACTTAGATACTGTTGTCAAACCTGAATGTCTGTATGCAGCAGAAACACTAGATATGATTGGGAAGGGTGGCATCGAAGACATCCGAAAGAGGGAAAGGAAAATGCTCCGAAAAATCCTAGGCCCAAATATCAAGGATGGAGAGAGGAGACGCAAACCTAACAAATAACTATACCTGAAGACGGAGTCGTAGCCCTAATGAGAAAAAAGGAGAATACAGTTTTATGGACACTTGGTGAGGTTGAACAATGCCAGATTGACGAAGAGGATTTTTGAATTCTTCAGGAAGAGGAAGACGGAGCCGAAATGGTTTCGTGAAGTGAGATTGGACTTGGATCGGATGGGGGTGATAGAAGAAGACATAAAGGACAGAGATCGATTTAGACGGCTGGTTAAGGAGTTTGCAGGTTTCCAAGAGACAGGGGAGTCGTCAGTGAGGAAAGGGAGATCTTACTCGGAGGAACAGCAGAAGGAAGTGGGAGAGAGGATGTAGAGATATTGGCAGAGAGTGAAGACAAAACATAATGTAAAAGCTGTCAAACGTGGTCCATAGTTGGTCGTAACGAATAAATAATAATAATACGTCAATAAGTTATCGGGCTATCATGGTCAATTTTATGCCATTTTATAAATATTAAGACATTAAGCACCGAAAAAAGAACTATTTATTTCAGTGTTGCCAAACTTAGAAATGACGATCCCATTATCAAAACACTCTTCCTCCCCTAAACTAATCTATGTAGGTGTAGCTCTTATTTCTGTGATACACGTAAGCAGTAAGCATATTAGTTTACAATACTGCAGTAGTTTTAGGGCACTCTTTTTGAGGAATGATTTTACGTTGAAGATGGGTAAAACGTTCTACGGAGATTAGAGCAAATTGCTCTGTGGTTGAATGCAACTACACATACAGGAATAATAACCTGGAACGTAATTCTTCTTATTCGGAAACAAAAGAACAGTACATTCGTAGAATGAACGCCTCCTCAATTGTGGCATTTGTACTCGACTTTTTATAAATGGAACATCGACAAGAGGTTCTGACAGACCCAGGCATTATTCTATGTGAAGCCAAACTTATCAGGTCAGCGCCAACAAGGGGAAGGTATATACATTTATACAGGGTGATTACAAATGATTCATCGGGTTTTGACGTCTTATAGCTTCAAACATATAATGCCCACCTATCTGTACTAACAACCAATCAAAAGAACATACTTTAAAGTTTTGTTTATGTCACTGCTGGTTTCATTGTGACTCACCAGATGGCAGGGTGAAAACAGTTTGCAAAATGGCGGCTAATCAACAGAAAGCATTTTGTGTGTTGTAATCTTCGAGCATAAATACAATAGAGTGCGCATTGACACACTGCGCCTGTACTGAGACGTGAAACCAACATTTCGATCAGCTTACTAAAGGGAAAACAGAGGAACTCGTAATGGAAGGTGATAGGAGTAGGTGGGGAAATGATTTTTAATGAGGGTTTAAGCACTCATTTTCGTAATTTATACGATATTGGAAAAAGCATCGCATGTTTCTTTACGTACAGGAAGGTAGCAAAGGTTAAGAATGTAACATATTAGGTGTTAAAAGTGGCTGTCGTGTTCCGTAATATTCATGCATCCAGGATCCCCTCTTGTAAATAATTAATAACAAATCCAACTCTGAATTAGGCCTACTGATTTTTGAAGAGAATTGTGTTTGTGTAGCTGGACATTTTTGATTGTACGCCTGAGAGCTTCAAACAAGTTCAATCTATTACTACATCATTTCCTATTTTTTTCATCATTAGAAAATGTATTTTGGCCGATTTCAGTACATTACTTTACAAAATGTTATCGTGCGATTAGCTCTTATTCAGCGTTAACTTCCAATTCAGTATTTTATGAAAGTAAACAAAACATGGGCAAATGGAAATAAGGAAGTCTATATTGATTTAGTAAGCGTTGCTTTTTAACTATGCATTATATTTGCTACAAAGGAAAACATTACAAGCAATGAACTGTTTCCTTTTAAAATCCATTTTCCACGAATCAAGTTCAATTATTTTTCTTTCATGTTTCGGAGTTCTTATGAAGAAACGTAAAGAAATGCAAGTAGTGAACTCAAGAATTTTGGGGTTATTTTACAATGAATTAATTTCTATGGAAAGAAATGCCCGATCCTTTTCTAAAAGTCTCCTTACATCCATACGCTGCACAGTAATACACCATTCTGGCTTAGTACGGTCATGAATAGAATAGAATAGCCCAATTCTATCATCACGTGTAGTATTTCAGTGCTCCGAACTATCCGCAGTTCCCGGCAATTCCCTTTAGTCAGCTGTTCGAGATGTTGGTTTCACCAATGTGACGTCATCAGCCATCTATTGTATTTATGATGTAAGGTTGCAATATGTGAAAAGACAGAATCTGTCACTACCGTGCAGCGTGCGTGCCGAAGACAGTACCCCAACATATGGGGCATGGTAAATCCCAATGTTACAGTGGAGGTTGAAGGAGAATCTCCAAAGGTCTACTGTTCTGTGTCACATAGCTACGTTTACGAGCCCTACACTTTTCCTGGGAAAACGGAGGCGGATATGACGCACCTACACATGTTACAAGACTGTTAGCTGATAACCCACACTTCATAGCCTATTCCAACAAGACGGAGCTCCACCTCATTGGCATGGAGAAGAGCGTCGCGATCTGAACGTGGAACTTCCAAACAGGTGGATAGGACGATGTTCTCAGGATGATTTGGCACTCTTCAAGTGGCCCCCAAGGTCTCCTGACCTTACAGTTACTGATATTTTCTTTGGGTATACGCGAAATACAATGTGTACGTACCACCTTTGCCGACAACATTGGCTGAACTCCAGGATCGCATCACTGCTACGCTGGTGTACATTAACAGGGACACGCTCAAACGTGTACGGGCTGAGCTAGACTACTGTAGTGTGTGTCGTGTAACACACGGAGAGCACATAGAACATTTGTAATCATGTGTAAGAAACTTGAAAATGTGCTTTTTCATACAATGTATCATTCACTATTGTTTATATAATACTTTGTGAAATACATTCATCCGAAACAGGATGAATCATTTCTAATCACCCTGTATATGACTTACAGTGCAATAAGTTAAATGCTGTAACTCTAATTTAACAGCATGGGGTGGTTAATTAGTGCTAGTATCGCTGAAACACAAACTGCATACTTTCCCCCAATGATCATCTCCTAAACCCAGATAAATCTCTATGGAAGACGACATTCCACCATAAAATAACTTCCATTACTGTCCTAAATGGTTCTCCAGTAAGAGCCATCACACTCGTCATATTGACTCAGTGAGCGAGTTGCCGCTAGGAGCTCTAGCTGGTAAATGCCGCTATTCGCAATAGGTCTATACTCTGTTAACAAGGCACTAACGGAGCGTTGAGATTTTGAAATTCGTGAGTCATTCAACAATTAAAACATAGCCTATACTTTCCCCTTACGATAATTAGAGATTCTGTATCCAAAAGCAATATATCATTGTTCATTTTTTCAGTGTTTGGTATTGTAAACATGCTTATTACAGGACGTACTGACGTTTGAAAGCTCGCGATCAATATCAGTTCTTCAAGGTCGTCAGCATCCCTATTGTGTGGTTCGCAGCATGACAAGCAGTCGACAAGGACAGGCATAAAATACCGAAAATACACAACAAAGCCCAGTAATTAAATTGGCACGTTCCTTCATAAGAAGAGCCTTGACGTCTGCAAACAAATATACCCTTGAAATTTTAAATGTCCATTCTGACTCCCAAAATACAGTATGTTGATAATTATACATTAAAATTGTGTCGAATAAATTATACGCCCGCTGCCAAGAATTTTGCATTATACTGTAACATTTTAAAATTAAACCAGTTTTTCGAGCTCATTATATTTTTCAAGGTTTAGTACTTTAATAGTACATTATGCAACGAGCCTACAATGGCTATAATTAAGACACGAGTATGTTTATAAAACGAGCGAAGCGAGTTTTATGTTCGACCCTGGCGAAATGTAAATATTATTTTGTCAGAAAACTGTACTATAATGAGGCTCATTATAGTACAAGATTTCATTATGATACAGTTTCTTCCACCAATCAGTGCTCAAGAAACAGTTGTGTGTCCAATTAGGTGAGGATAGCATCGCACCTGCGCTCACTTCCATGGCCCCCTATTTTAAATTTCACTGCGTGGCGAGTGTCATAGTGAGGTATTCCAGGAGGCCATGGTCAAATACAAGGTATTCTCTGTGTCCCATGCGCTCTGTTCAGTACATAAAACTGGTTAAATCTCGGCAGATATTTATGAATATTTATGTTCGAACATAAAATAGTTATAATTATCGTCGAACATAAAC
The DNA here is from genome assembly GCA_946902985.2 of Meconema thalassinum. Taxonomy (NCBI): domain Eukaryota; kingdom Metazoa; phylum Arthropoda; class Insecta; order Orthoptera; family Tettigoniidae; genus Meconema; species Meconema thalassinum. Next base: position 402,962,184 of record OX336393.1, on the reverse strand, counting down.
AGTCGTATGCAACTCGCCTATAATGGTAATTAAGACACTCGTATGAAAATTATAAAACTCGTGTCTTAATTATTGCCAGTATAGGCTCGTTGCATAATGTACTATTGTAATTTCCATACGAGTGTCTTAATTATTGCCAGTATAGGCTCGTTGCATAATGTACTATTGTAATTTCCATACGAGTGTCTTAATTATTGCCAGTATAGGCTCGTTGCATAATGTACTATTGTAATTTCCATACGAGTGTCTTAATTATTGCCAGTATAGGCTCGTTGCATAATGTACTATTATAATTTCCATACGAGTGTCTTAATTACCATTATAGACGAGTTGCATACGACTGTTTATGTTCGACGATAATTATAACTTGTATTATATAAAGATTCATAAATATCTGTCGAGATTCTGTCGATTGAATTCGTCTTCTGGGAATTGTGTGGGCTCAGCATTTGACCTCTACCCAATAACGAATCCCAAAGCTTTGAAGCATTGTTTATCCTGAAATAGCACCCACAGATGGCGTACAGGTAGGCTACTATGTTGGATCATTTATACTGAAAAATGGAAATTGCAACACCATGAAGGCATTGGTCGTTTGTGTTGATTGTCAAGATATGAACGATGCCATGTAGGTATGTAAACGATCAAAGATTCAGACCCATTGGATTGTTGCTACAGGTCTCCCCACGTGATTGGTCGCGGATGAATCAACTCTAGAATACGGACTCTGGTGTAGCGTAGTTGACTTGCAGTCTGTGCAGTGAAGTGTTCCCCGTCAAACATGCCTCGACGACAGAGCAGAGCACGCTATCAACAACTGTCGCCATTTGAGTGGGCTCGGATAATTGGGCTGTGTGAGGCTGGATTATCGCTAAGGACTGTCGCTGCTCGTGTTGGCCGACAGGCATCTACGGCACGTGTATGGCAGCAGTGGTCAAATGAAGGTACCCACACTCTTAGACCTGGCACAGGCCCAGCGCGACAGACAACTGTGAGAGAGGATCGCCACATCATTCGGATGGCCCGGATGGAACCCCATGCAACAGCAGCGCAAATTCGAGCAGCTGTGGCACCCCACGTTACACTACAAACAGTTGGTAATCGCCTCCGTGCAGCTGGCTTACGATCCCGTGTCCCTGCAGAAGGTGTTCCACTGACCCCACAACAGCGACGTGTACGGCTGTCCTGGTGTCGAGAACAAGCGACGTGGGTCGACGAATGGCATAGTGTCGTCTTTAGTGATGAATCGCGCTTCTGTCTTGCCCGCAGTGATCGCCGGAATCGTGTGCGCCGACGTACCGGGGAGAGGGGCCACCCAGACCTTATTATCGAGAGGCACACAGGGCCAACACCAAGCATTATGGTCTGGCAAGCTCTTGGCTTTAATGTGAAATCACAATTAGTGCTTGTTGAGGGCACTATGACTGCTCGACAGTACGTTGATAGGGTACTCAATCCAGTGGTTGTCCCTATGATGGCGAACATTGCTAATGGGATGTTTCAGCAGGACAATGCCCGGGTTCACACGGCACGCATCTCCAGAGAAGCTCTCCACGACATCACAACCTTAGAATAGTCCGCCAAATCCCCGGACCTCAGTTTTATTGAGCATGTGTGGGACATGATGGGTCGACAACTGGCCAACCGTCCTCAGCCACCCACAACTCTGGAACAACTGACCCATGCAGTGCAGCAAGCATGGGCCACAGGAAGCGATCCAGGGCCTTATTGACTCCATGCCTCGCCGAATTCATCAATGTATTGCAGCTCGTGGTGGGTACATCCTGTATTGATTGTTGTCCAAACTTGCGGTCAGAGGGACCTGAAAGTGTGATCATCGAATCACAACCGAACACTCGTCCTGCATGTTCAATTGCAGCAATGTAGCACCACTCCTTCTGGGTGTTGCAATTTCCATTTTCTTCAGTATAGTTATTTTGCTCAAATGACAGAAAATAGGCTGTTACAAACGTTTCAAAATTATAATGTATCGTATTATCAACTAGTTATTCTTCAAATTCGATGCGTATAGAATGTCAACGGAATGCAAATCAATTGAGTCCCAAATTGAACAGTTATGACATCTCACGGAAAAGTGTCACATAGGAAATCCATTTACTGAACACAGAGCTGGGTTATAATTTCCGTGGAACTAATGTCATTCGCCTGTTTCCTCCATGACGTTCTGGTATGTCTATGTCAACAACAGGATCACTAAAATTGTCGGCGAAATCTAACGAATGTGAGAAATCGGAGTTGCGGATATTATGGTACAGTGCTATTTCTTTTGCAATATTACCCAGTTTGTTTATGCATTACAACTACAATGGTTGATCCAATATAGGCTACATTGTCAACTTTCAAATCATGTAATTCATGTCCGACATGTTGGATTTTGAGTGCATATCAGGAGCTATCCTTACTTAATTGGTCATGAATGAAAATATTGAGCTCTGATTGGTTGGAAAAACTGTGTTATAATGAAAAGTAATACTTCAATGACCACCATTATGAAACAGTTTTCTGACATATAATATTTACATATCGACATCGTCAAAAATAAAGAAAGTTGAAGTGCCAATAAACCGTCTTAAGGATTTATTTGTTCAAGTACCCAACTAATGCAGCCGGAATAAATCAGAAACCTCTATGGACATCGAATTGGCAGGTGAAAAGCTAAAGTAAGTAGGACCTTCTGTTACTTAGGAAGCAAAATAACCAGTGATGGACGAAGCAAACAGGATATAAAAAGTAGGTTGGCTCAGGCAAGGAAAGCATTTCTATAAAAAGGAATCTGTTGACATCGAATATAGATTTAGACATTAGGAAGTCATTTTTAAAAGCCTTTGTCTGGAGCGTGGCAGTCTGTGGAAGTGAAACTTGGACTATTGGTGCAGCAGAAAAGAGGAGAATTTAAGCGTTTGAAATGTGGTGTTACAGGAGAATGATGAAGATCAGATGGACAGATGAGTTACAGACGAAGAGGTATTAAGGCGAGTGGGAGCGGAGAGATGTTTTTGGCAACTGCTAATGAAGAGGAGAGATAGGTTGGTAGGACACAAACTAAGACACCCAGGAATAGCAAGCTTAGTTATGGAAGGAAGGGTCGAGGATAAGAACTGTAGGGGTAGACCAAGATTAGAATATGTTAAACAGATTGCCTCGGATGTAGGGTGTGGTAGCTATGTAGAGATGAAACAATTAGCTCAGGACAGGGTTGCATGGAGAGCTGTATCAAACCAGTCAAAAGACTGAAGACTCAAACAACACAACACAACTAGAGAATCATTACAGTCAGTCGGCTAGAATGCCACAAACAGTCGTTATAGATCTTTGATGGATTTAGCGACTTCAGTCCACTGTGACACAAGTTATTCTACGGTTTCGACTGTTCCGTATGTTGGTAAACGTATCGCACGGAGTTGAGTGGGGGCAATGATGTTGTAATTGAGGGGCTTACAGATCGTGGTCTTTTAGCCCCTTGTATTTGGATGTGTGTAGAATTTGTTTCATAACCTGTGTTATTGTTAAGGTGCCATGGTGCCGTGGCCAAATTGCTTGCCACTCACCAAGGCGGACTAGGTTCGATTCCCGGTAAATTCCTGTGAGATTTTCAAAATGACATATCACGTCCTGTGGTTCAGATTCTACGTAAAAATGGAGGCTCCAAGGCTCATATTGCGAGATTCAAGGTCACGTAAAACTACTAGCTTCCTGTCCCTTTTGTGGTATTGTGGTGTCTGTAGTCATCATCATCCGTGTCCCACTCCAATCACCCGGGTGCTGTAAACTAGTCTCTTCCACTGCTGTCTATCCTTCCATTTCTCCTGCTCCATTATTTTTTTTTGTACTTCTGCCACATCCAGATCAATGTTACGAGGGCAGATCAAAAAATAAGTTGCACTTCCCAGTTATGGCCATTTATTACACCACCTATACAACAGCAACACGCCTATAACGACATACAATGTAACGTCACTTTTCCACATAGTTTCCAAGAGACTCCAAACATTTCTGCGAACGCACAACCAACTTGTCGATGCCGGATACATAGAAAGTTCCTCCAGCGTTCTGCAACCACACGGAGACAGCGGCCTTCACCTCCTCATCGGTCTGGGAATGTCGACCACCGTTCTGTCTAATGATCGCATTCACATTGTTGTCATTTTCACCGGTCCTGGACGTTGCGGGCCTGCCCTCGCGATATTCGTCCGTGATATCCGTGCGTCCGGCTTCGAATTGCTGACACCACTTTACGATCCCTCGCCGGGAAATGGCCCGCACCCCATACACAGCACTAATTTCACGATGAATGTCCGTGCAATTCTTCCTTTTGGCCCATAGGAATCGGATTGTCGCACGCACCTCATATTTGGAGTGAACGTCCAGTCGACGCGCCATTGCATTTGGTCGCTATTCACACCATACAAGACGAGACACCACAGCGACCTGCCTAACAGATGTGTGGGGAGTGTCTGTCCCTTTCTCCGCTTTGCCCACGTTTGCGACACACAGCGCGCTGCTGCAGCACGTTAGTGCAACTAACCTTTTGATCCACCTTCGTACATATGTCTTGTCGGATTTGGTCCATCCATCTCTTTTTTGGCCTTCCAACCAATCTAATACCGTCAAGGTTCCTCGCCATCTCTCTCTTTGCAACTCTGTCCATTTCCATCCTTTCTTCTTCTGCAAGTGCCATGTCCTCTCAGGACGTTGGTGATCAGTAGCATGATCTGTTATTTGCCCAGAGCTCTTCTGAACAGTTCGAGTCTTATCACCCCAAACCACTGGCTTACGTTGTCGAGCCATGATACCTTTCCTCCCCCCGGACCACGTCTACCATTAATTTTCCATTGGAGTATTAATTGTAGGAGTTGGTATTCACTGTCTCGCATCATATGATCAAAGTATTCTAGCTTTCTTCTCTTGATGGTATTGAGAATTTCAGGTTGTTTGTTCATACGCTGCAAAACTTCTACATTGGTAATTTTGGCTGTCCAAGGTATCTTCAGCACCCTTCGGTACGTCCACATTTCAAATGCCAAACCATCATAATCTCGACCTCTGTATTCGCTGTACTCATGGTTCCGTTATATTTAGTTCCAGCCTAAATTTCGAGTTTCAGTTTTATCTGTTCTAGTCTTCTGGAGAGATGTTCTCTGAAGGACAGGGTGTGTGTTTTTAATCCATGTGAAGATTGCATTTGCCTGGAGTAGAAGCATATTTAACATGTTTATTATATATACAGTAGTAATTTAATTTTCCGCAGTGATGATTTGTTCTTTACGTCACTGTTATCATTCATGCTCTACACATGGTTCGTTAATAATTTATAGACAAGACAAAAATAACGTTTTGAAGATGTAGGACAACAAAGATAGTCTAAAGGCAATAATAAAGGATTGAATAAAGAAGAAATTGAGAACTGATCTCAATAACAATAGTTGTTTAGAATACATATTGATAAAAAAAAAACGATTAGTTATGTTACAAGAAATGAGTTGATAAGCACAGTTCCAGTGTAAACCCAGTCGATAGAGAAGCTGAAATTCAAATGAAAGGGAGTGGGTTCGATTCCCACCCAGTTAGTGGATTTTAGAAACCAAATTACCACTTTCAGAATGGCCCTGGGGCTCACGCAGCCTACAACAGAAATGAGTACCGTACCATGGTAATTCCTGGGAGCTGACAACTCCATCCCATCTAGTGGCGATGTCTTTAAAGGTGGTAGCCTCGAAGGGCCTTCATGGCCTGCACGGAGTTGGCTTTGCTTTTGCCATTGTTAAGTGAAAGTACTGGCAACTAAGGAACTAGTTGTATTGGCACGTAAGACGAGGGAAGTCGAGCAATAGAAGTGTGATTCAATGATCCACAGTTGCAATATAGTTTTAAATGAAGAAATTGCTTGTCAAAAACAAAAATAATGAGAATTGAATGTTGGCGCAATACGTATTTCTACCACTGCACAGCGGCGAATTAACTCTGCATGGATGTGGAGGCAACTCTGGTGGTTTGTTTTTCCTCAACAGCCTTGGAACTATAAAAGCCTGCAGTACACTATCGCCGAGTGTAGGCGAACTGAGACGAGCGCGATAGTGTACCCAGTGTGCTCGTGTACATACGGGGCAGTTCGCATCGCCAACATTCGTGTTCGGCTGCGCTCGCTATTTTGGCGGTCTACTGACACGGATCAAAGGAGACGAGCGAGGGCGAATGCCGAGCGCGGACAGGTACTAACTTGAGCCAGTACACTCGCTTGCATTCGTGTAGCCACGTACGCGCTCTGTCTACAGTATTCAGTGCAGTGATCGTTGATTATTTATTTGTTCACTGGTGCGATTTCTTTATTTACTAATAGAGTGGTCTAATGAGGAAACGCTGTTGTTTCTAAGCCCCCCCCCCCCCACTCCCACTCCGTCTGACGTCAGAGGCCCCACCATCCCCCTACTAATATTTTTGTCCTAGAGACTTGAAACTAGGTTTGGGGGTAGAGGAGGTGAAACAAACTTTTTGTAAACTTCCTAGTTTCCAAAATATAGGAATTTCGAAAATGGACTTTAAAAAAATTAAAAAATGATTTGTTCTAACGATAAAGGTCACAATGAGTGGGTTTGGCGGGAATGTTTTGCAGCGAATACGAACGATTGGGTTCGGCATGGTTCGGCCGAACTTTGGCAATGGTGTACTTGGTTAGTTCGGGGTGGTTCGGGTTGAACATTCGTCTACATTCGCGGTCGCAATCCCACACGAACATTCGGCGAAACATTCGGGTGAATGTTCGACGATAGTGTACTGCCCACGTAATTAAGTCTTTCGCCCCAATCAATGCATCAGAGGGTAAAGCTCTCATTAGCACATGTGAATACGCACAGCTGATTACTGTCTTCCAGGATAAGAGCAAAGCGCACTGTGGGAGTCATTTATGACTTTGTGTTATTACCTATGCCAGGACTCCAACAGGGTGAGTTGGCACTAGGCATCATAATTCAATTCAATTGCAGCGTTTATATTTATGGCCTTCATTAACAGTCATCATTATCTGTCTCCGTAACATTATCAGATGGCAATACACATACTGTACTTTCTTTATGTCCCACGGAAGAAAAAGTCCATCTACCAACGAGACTGTTTGTAGAACAGTGGATACCTCTCTTTAGTTAAATTAATTCTTCTGTTCCCGACTGACGATTTCCTCGAACAAAGCACACCTAATCAGATATTGAAATCAAGTAGTTCCACTCGAATCTAAAATTTCGACTTTTTCTTTAATTTTCTCTGCGAAAATTCATGATTGGCTGTAGCGGGATCACTGCAAATAATTGCAAATATTGATTATCCTACGGTACTTCAGATATATTTTACTGTGGAATATTGGTTTCCTTATACATTTTATGTTCGACGATGTCGATATGTAAATATGTCATAAAACTGTATTATAATGGGGGTCATTAAAGTACTACTTTCCATTATAACACAGTTCTTCCAACGAATCCGAGCTCAATATTTTCATTAATTAACCAATTAGGAATGGATAGCTTCTGGCATACACTCAAAATTCAACATGTCGGACTTGTATTACATGATTTGAAAGTTGACAATGTAGCCTATGTTGGATCAACCATTATAGTTACAATGCATAAAGAAACTGGGCAATATTGCAAAAGAAATAGCACTGTACCTTAATATCCGCAACTCCAATTTCTACACATTCGTAAGATTTCGCCGACAATTTTAGTGAATGCTGTTGTTGACATAAACACACCAGAACGACATGGAGGAAGCAGGCGCATGGCATTAGTTCCACGGAAATTATCATCCAGCTCTCTGTTCAGTAAATGGAATTCCTACGCGAAACTTTTCCACGAGATGCCATAACTGTTCTATTTGGGACTCAATTGTATTTTCCTTCCGTTGACATTCTACACGCATCGAATTTTAAGAATAACTAGTTGATAATACGATACATTTTAATTTTAAAGCGTTTGTAACAGCCTGTTTTGTGTTATTTGACCAAAGTAACAAAATGATCCAACATAGTATCTGTGCGCTATCTGTTGGTGCTACTTCAGGATAAACAATTTTTCAAAGTTTTGGGATTCGTTATTGGGTAGAGATCAAATATGCTGAGCCCTCACTATTCCCAAGAAGAAGAATTCAACCGACAGAATCTCGACAGATATTTATGAATACTTATGTTATACGTAATAAATGAAAAGATTGAGCAATGGGCATTGAAGATAAATGTGGAAAAGAGTAAACAGTGGTGATGAGCAGAGGTAAGAAAGAAGAAAAAGGACTAATCAAAGTAGGAATTGGGAAGTGAACTGGCTGAAGATGGAAGACAAGATTTGAAAATTAGCCGAAGAATACAACTCGGGAGTGCTTTCTATCAACAGGTACGGGGACTAGTATGGAACAAGGATATACCAATTAAGGCTAAAGAAGTTATGTACAAAGCATATTATGTTCCTATAATGACATATGCAGCAGAAACTTAGATAATGACTGAGAGGGATGAGAGCAGACTACAGGCAGCTGAGAAGTATGGTCCAGAAAACGAGGAGAGACAGAGTGAGAAATGAAGATATACGGAAAGAACTGGGAGTACAGAAACTAAATGACAAACTGGAGCAAAACAGATTGAGATGGTTTGGACATGCCAAACGGATGAATGAAGTAAGGCTACCAAGACGAGCACTGGAACGACGGATGACAGGGAAGAGAGGACGAGGAAGACCAAGAATGCGTTGGACTCGGTGAAGAATAGCATTAGTAAACGGAACCTGGATTGGAATACCATGTCGGAAGAGGAATGGTGGAACGAAAGAACAAAGTGGAGAGGAACCATATTTGCCCCCACCCAGTGTCAGCTGGAAAAGGGGAAATGAAGATGATGATGATGATGATGATATGTTAGAATATATAATAATGTTATAATTATCGTCGAACATAAACAGTCGTATGCAAATTGCCTATAATGGTAATTAAGATAGTTCGCTTGTTTTATAAACATACTCGAGTCTTAATTATAGCCATTATAGGCTCGTTGCATAATGCACTATTAACTCACAGCTGTTTTGGTATGACACAATGTGCTCTGTGCTACACTTTGACAATTAGTCAATACACACTGTTGGAAAGTGATAAATTAAGTCTCCAGGGAGCAAAGGCAATATGTGCAAAGTACTTCTTACAGTGAACGTACAATACAAATCACCTAAAATCGTTCAACATCGGCTCGTAAAAGATCTCTCGTATCACATTAGGTGAATACAAGGCAATATTAATTAAATCTCAGCCACAGTAGAGTTTTGGAATTCACTATTAGATGGCAGTGTTAAACAGAACGTCGAAATTGGAGAGTACATACCCTCAATGGCTCCAACTCAAATGACCTACGTCACGGTAGCTGATGCCATGCGATTATTGTTATTATTATTATTGTTATTATTATTATTATTATTATTATTAGTAGTAGTAGTAGTAGTAGTAGTAGTAGTAGTAGTAGTAGTAGTAGTGTCTTAATATATAAAACGGTAATCTAGGGCAGTGTTTCCCGAACTGTGTTGTGTGTGTACCACTTTAAGGGACGAGAATCTCACGCGTACCACCTAAAGGTTGGCAGATATAGTAACTATAACCCCCACCACCACCACGTAGTAGACCAAAAGAAGGATTGTAAATTATTGTGTTTGTTAGAGTTAGACTATTGGAGTTAAAGTTCAAATAATAAAAACTGTGTCCAATTGCTTTATTATTTATTACAATAATTATTCAATTCAAACATTCAGAATTGACACTGTACAAATAATATTATTAAAAGAACTCTTAATAATGTAACATAAAAACCAACGTTCAACTATCAACTTCAATGTCAAGGGTGAGCTTGAAGATTAGAAGCCAACTTAGGAATGTCTGGTTTAAGATTACTGAGTCTCAAACGAAGATCGTTTTCCACTGTAAGGAGCCTATTCCGGTATTTATTTTTGAGATAAACAAGTGAAGAAAATGCAGTCTCACACAAGTACGAAGTAGTGAAATGCAGCAAAAATCTAGCTGCATTTTCAGATAAGTCTGCATAGACTGCACGCCTCTCAAACCAAAAGTTCATGAGAGTCATTTTTGAAAAAGTTTGTCTTAGTTCTGAATCACAATTCAATTCATAAAACTGCTCCTTATCTTTGGCCTTAAAGTCCTCCGGGAACATATCAATGTTTCATATTTTTAAATTTTATATTTTTATATTTTTCGTAACACCACTGCGCACCACTGCAGCAGTAAGAGCGTGCCACCAGTGGTACGCGTACCACAGTTTGGGAAACGCTGATCTAAGATGTATGTTTCACAAAACTCAAGCTCCTAAACCAGAGGGAGTTAGAAGGTGTGGTTTGTAGCAAAATCTTCCAAATCGTCCCAATAGTACAGGAAAAATATTGCATTTCTTGAAAAGTCATTGGAAATATATTTATTTTTGTTTCTAATGTGCTTTTAAACAAATAAACAAGACGAAATCCCCTGGCAGAATTGGTGCGCGTACATTCTGCATAGCACTATTGCCGGACGAGTAGTCTATACTCCTGGGGCGCACACAGCCCATTATGCGAGAGTTCTCGCACGGGTCCGCTAGTAATTATTAGTGTAGACATCAACGGCTTCGGTGGCGTAGTCGGTAGCAAGCTGAACTGCTATGCCCAAGGTGTCGGGTTCAATCCCGGCCGAAGTCGTCGGATTTTGAAGTGCGTTAAAATCCTTCAGAATGCCTTCTTTCGAAGAGAAAGTAAAGCCGGGGGGCCCATATCATAGATTTATGCCATGTAAATGATCCTACCACTACAATTTATAGTGTGTAGCTAAATTTGTAGGTTATTTGGTTTATCAAGTTCCAACGTTCACCGCTGGGTGAGAGTGACATCTGGTAGCCAAAGTTGGAACTACTTGGAATTGAACTTTCATTCAACTTCATTTATTTCACTTCTCATTAACTCATCTTGAGGGTTGCCGTCAGGAAGGGCTCCGCCCGTAGAAACCATCAGCCACGTGGAATTCATCGCATCTCATCCCCGAACCAGATAGAATAGATTATTAGTGTAGACAACAGGGATTGGTAATGAATAGGGACCGGACTTTTAGAATATTTTCATTTTATGAAAAAATAGGCTTATGAGATCACCTTTTGTCCGGGTGTCTGTCTGTGCGTGGGTGTGTGATTCGTGTGTATGTCCCCCCCCCCCTAATAACTTCTAAACAGGTGGAGCAATTTCAATGAAACTCGGTAACATCATAGCAACATTCTGGCCGACCCCGACCTTGCCCATCAAATTGTATTGTGTCTCACCAATCCAACATGGCGGTTGTGCGAAATAATTCACCAGCATTCAGTATCTCCGAAACTATTACAGATATCACCCTGAAATTTTGTACGGTGATAAAGGCCACTACTAGAAGTTCACATATGAGACTTTCAAAACCTGGTAACTACAAAACCAACATGGCGGCCAAGCGAAGTTGAGTCTTTTAAATAGACTTTTCTCGCGATTTAACCATCCAAACTTAATGAAACTTAGTACAGCAAATGTTTATACACATTGTAATACACTGGCGTCTAATTTAGTTCAATTGTTCACATAAGCTCAAAATGGCGGCTGTGCGAAATATTTCACTGGCATTCTATATCTCCGAAATTATTACAGATATCACCGTGAAATTTTGTACTGTGATAAAAGGCACTTCTACAACCTTATCTATGTAACTTTCAAACACCTGTAAAGTACAAAACGGACATGGCGACCAAGCAAAGTTGAAACATTTTAACAGACTTTTCTCGTGATTTAACCATCTGAGGGAAGTGAAATGTGGTACAGTAAATTATTATACATATTGTAATGCACTGGCTACTAATTTAGTTCAAATGTTTACATAACCTCCAGATGGAGGCTGTGCACAATTTTAAAATTAAGTTTTTATTTCTTGTGTCGTAATCATGCGACCGAAGTGAAAGATTGAATAATGAAGCTACGCAATAATTGGCCTATACATATAACAATCCAAAATGGCGAACATCCGAAATATTTTGACGGTTTTCAATATCTACGAATCTTTTACAGCAATCAAATTGATATTTTTTATGTTCATAGAGGCTATGAACATAAGTTCACCTATAGGACTTTCAGTAACCCGGTGAGCACAAATCCAACATGGCGGTGACGCGAATTACAAATATTTAAATGGACTTTTCTCGCGATTTAACCATCCGAGTGCAGTGAAACTTTTCACGTTAAATGCTTATACAAATGTTAATCCACTGGCATCTAATTTATATAAATTGTTTTCATAACCACAAGATAGCAGCTGTGCGAAATTTTAAAATCTCGTTTTTTCTTCTTGTGTCCTAATAATGCGATTGAAGTTTGAAAACCACACGTACACAATAATCTTCATGTAATAGTACATAATTAAAAATCCAACATGGCGACCATCCAAAATATTTTGACGGTTCTCAATATCTACGAATCTATCACAACAATCAAACTGAAATTTTGTATGTTGATAGAGGCAATTAATATGAGTAGGATATATGAAAATAGGCTGTATAGTTTTTCACAGAACTACTTGTTTGAAAATGCATATGCGCATGTGCAAATGCATATTTTGAGGGTTTATTGGATTGTTTTGCATATTATGAGCATAACAGCATATTTTAGCATATACAGTTGAAATTAAGCATAATTTAAAACATCTTGTACAAAATAAGTTTGGCCTGAGTGTTGGACATCCCTTGTAAGCGACTTTCTGAGCAACGGATTAATAATTAATATTTTACCCAATGCTGCCTGGATATTTGAAGAAGGGAATGGGGTGGGATATTCCCTTCACCACCTCGACAGCCAGTAGCCCGTGGTTAGATTTGTGGGGAGTTTCTTCAGTTAATGTGTTACTTTATTCTTAGTCTGCAAATCTTTAACTCAAAATGCCTAAAGAGAAGAGCAACGGAAAGTATTCATTAAAACAGTGGGTGTCAGGTAATAATGGTTATTCAACTGATAGCTAGGGACCAGACATTTATGCACTGAAAACGATTAAAATAGACGTAATAATCAGTTCTCGTGAATACATTGAAAATCTTGCAATTATCTATTGTGATGCTTCTGTCTGCAGTGAATGATTGATAGTGAGTGAATAAGATTGGCTTATTGTTAAATGCCTATTTTTCATTTTTATGCATATTTAAATCATTCTGTGTATAAATGTCCGGTCCCTATTATTGAATACTTCCTTCGAAATAAAATTGGTAACATTTGATCAGAGCATTACGGTGAATTGAAATGTGACACCAAGTTGGCCACGCCGAAACTGATTGCATACACTGTTGATGTTAAGAGCATTTTCCGGATCACCCGAAGACATGGACATCTGTAGATGTTTTGATATGAACAAGGCAGTAAGTATAGAAACGAATGTTAGGAGTTTCCGGCATGGGTTTATAGTATTATGACATTCTTGTGGACATGCCATCTGTAATCTAACATTAGCTATCTCAAGCCTGAAGCTTATTGGGCGAGGAAAACAGATTCTCGCCTGCAGTCCTACACAAGCTTTATTTCCCAATATAGACATTCACGTGCACCAAAATAGCCTTCCAAATTCATAGAGAAATATAGTCCATGGTATGTAGGGGCTGCCAACCTACTGTAGGAGAAATGTAATAGCTACAAAACTGTAATGTTAGCAATATTTCTAGGTTTGTGCCGTGTCTTGTGGATGGCTCATCGGCAGGCTCTTGTTGACTGCGCTCGGACCCCCACAGGAGTAGCGAAATGCGCGCTACCTCCCTTTTTATCAAGCGCAACTGCGCTCTTCACTGCGAGAGCCAAAAAAACTCAAGCCGTCCTCACCTCCCGATGAAGGCTTCCAGAAAGATTGTATATTGGCTTTCACGGTCAGTGAATTAAAACTCAGCAATTTTTCTAGATTTATGCCGTGTCTTGAGTGGGCTTTCGCCTAGGAAGCTGGCTCTTGGTGTCCGTGCAATTTTTTGTTAACACTAAAATTTTAAGTTGATAGCGTTGATTTTTAAAATTTAAAGTGACTCTCGAAAATTCTAGAAGAATATAACCGAAATTTTGAATGTTTTGTAGAACTTGAGGGACTATAATCCAAATTCACGAGTTCCTACAGTCTCGCGACCGATAGCCGCACTAACTTTCAATAACAGTTAGCCTACTTAAGACATTCTTATAGCAACATATAGGTGTCTCTAGTGGTGGCTACGGTGGCGTAGTTGGTAGCATGCTGAGCTTCTATGCCCAAGATAGCGGGTTCAAACTTGGCCGAAGCCGTCGGATTTTTTTAAGAGCGTTAAAATTCCCTCAGTATGCCTTCCTTCGGAGGGGAAGTAAAGCCGGTGGTCCCATGTCATTGATTTATGGCATGTGAAAAAAACTTCCACTAATTACACCTGTGTGAAGCTAAATTGGATTGGTTAAAAATGTAAACAACGCTCTTAGGTTTCTACGTTCGTTGCTAAGAGCCGACTGAGGTGGCGTCAAGTAGCTAAGTTCTGAACTTGGCCTAGTAGTCATTGACGGTGGCGCTTGGCGGCAAAATTGGGAACTATTTGAAAAATTCGAAGTTGCAGTCTGTACTTAAATTTAAAAAACACAGATAACACACACTGATACAGTCATCACAATTAACACCGGTTATCAGACAGATTCTACACACACACAAAGTACACGGGGCTACGTGACCGCGGTGTCGCAGCCCCTAAACTTAAGAACCAACGAACCATCCAACCAGATATCTCTAGTAGCTAGAATGCATAGGCCTTGATGACAAACACTTGTTGCCATGGCAACCACTGCGTCCACGCTAGACTCACAGGGCTACAACATGTCCATGTTAAAATTACTATTGTTACGATTTTGGCTCTCTAAAAAAAGGACCATTTTCACCAACTCCTTATTAACGATTAGTTAGTTAACTCCTATTAACTTAAATGCGAGAGTTAATGCATTGTTATCGTCGACGCATTTCACGAAGCCATGATCCAACAGCTAAACCATGGGAGTACCATTTTAATTACCAACGAACACCAGTTGGTACCGTTTCTACACCGGAGAAAAGCCTTTACCTAGTAACTAAAATATATAATCCTCAGGAACATATTCCTTTTCAATTTACATCTTCAGGACAACAAAACCAAACCAAATAATCAATAATCACCCTCAAACAACTACTTTTTGACTCCTAAGTCCAAAAATACATATTAAATACATTTAAAACACATCAAATGCAGCCAGGCACCGACAGGTTCTAATTGGCGGCTCCAAGCCCCGAGCAGCCAATCAGCGAGGAGCGCTTCAAAATTCAAACTCCCCGCGTCCAAACTTGACCTCTCAATAATAACACAGTCAGATATCTCATTACATTGCTATAACTCGTCCCGCAGCTTCGCGGGGCGCCTGCCTGTGGGGTTGGCCACGGCCAACTCACTCGGGATGGCGCCCTGTCGGCCGCGGGTTCGATTAAATATCAGGCATTCAATACATACCGCAAATATTAGTAATCTGAAGCTGCCGCTGTAAACGACTATCAAAACATCAACACCATGGCGAGCGAGGAGGAGAATTGGCTATGCTCCATCTAGCATAATGAGCCAACTTCATCCCAATCTGCAGTGAACTAAAGAGAGAACTTCGACAGTCAATAGCTAAGTCAAATCCCAAATTAATTAAATCCCTATACGTCATTATGCGAAGATTAATTCAAATCCCCCATTGCAAACCCCTTAATCAAGCCAAATTAATTACTAACGAAATTAAAAAAAAAAACATGATTCACTTCAAAAAAAAATATTTTATTAAGCTTAACTTCTTTTTGCCCAAATTATATTCAAATCCAGGCAGAGGAGTGCTTGACGCACTGGTACCTGGCACATAACACAATCGCGGTCGCTCGAGCCGACATCGACTATGTCATTTCCGACTAGTCGCCATTTCACGAAGCCATTCGTTTTGTATTAAATGCGCTTGGCAGCTCTCGCACTTGCGAAGACTAGGTTTCGCCCTAGAGAAACATGGCGGACACAACAATAAGCGTGTAGCACTGATTGTTGTTTGCGATGTTTCCTTGAGTTTTTGGGAACATAATTATGAAGGAAGGGAAATATAGAAGACCTTATTCATGGCAGAAGCTTAAAATAATATGAATAAAGAATTTAGGACGACTGGCAGTTGTGTTTATACATTATTTACTTATCTCAGTAGTACGCTCTACTCATGTTGTCTTCGTAGCGTAAGTGGTTGCGGTTCAAATCGGAATTCATTACACAGAGCTGGAAGGAGTTGGAATCTCTCGTCGGATACGTTTTTCATAATTTCCTTATTCTTCTCTCTTGGTGTTATTGACATGTATGGACTTACAATTCAATTGTCATAAATATATTTTGTATTCACATGGATAAAAATTCGTGTGAAAGTCGGAAACAAACCAATTGCACTATCAAGTACAAGTAAACTTGTAACTTATATGATCTTCTTCTTCATTATGTGCCATCTCCTCTCAGGAGGTTGGCAACCATCATAGAGACTCTTGCTTTAGATAATGCAGCACGAAACAGCTCAATAGTGGAACAATTGAACCAAGTTTTCAGATTATCGATCCAAGAAATGTGTCTTCTTCCTGGTCTTCTTTTGCCTTGTAGCTTCCCTTGAATGACCAGCTGCAGCAGATGATATTTCTCACCTCTCATCACATGACCCAGATACTGCAGTTTTCTAATTTTGACAGTATTTAATATTTCCTTTCTCTTTCCCATCCGCCTCATCACCTCATCGTTGGTGACCTTTTCTTTCCAACTCAGCCTCAGTATCCTTCTGTACGTCCATAGCTCAAATGCCTCCAATCTGACCATTTCTCTTCTTTTTATGGTCCAGGTCTCAACTCCATAGAACAAGGTGGAGAAGATATAACATCTCAGAAGTCTAATTTATAAATGTAAATTAAGGTCTCTGCTACAGAACACTCTCCTCATTTTATTGAATGCATTTCTGGCTTGACCGATCCTGGACTTTATCTCCTCAGTACAGTCAATGTAACAGTTCACATTTGTTCCTAAATACTTGTACTTTGTCACTTGCTGTACTGTCTCCCCATTGATTATCAAGCTCTCTTGATGTTGTGTTCGTGATACTACTTATATGATAGTGTACCTCAAATGTAGATTTATTTGCCTCATAGTGCAGCAAATTTTAATTTATTCGATACCTTCTAGATTTACGACTAGGGCTCAGATTTTTAGGTAAATAAATATTTGTATGTTAATATATATTTTTGACATTTTGTATATAAAAACATAAATTCCTCTTTTTCACTTATTAGCACATAAAAATACATATTTTCATTTTTTAAATCATTATGCTAGATCTTTCAGTTTATTGCATTTTTGTTTTGTGTTACTTCAACGGGGAAGAACCTGTGAGCTATCTAATCTTCATGCAGAGGGTATGTCAGCTTGCAGCTGTGTTTTTCTTATCTTGTCACCCCGTCCCACTCACTGTGGTAGCTGGGGATGCCTAAAGTAAAAGCAACTACAAGCGGTATGTTTTAGAATTTAAGGATAATTTTACGTCTGATGGGAGCGTTCTGTTCTGCCAACCATGTGGGAAAGCAATGAAGGCTGAACAGCGATCTCAAGTTACATAACACCTCGAGGGCAAGAAATTGCCGCAGTTTCGCGCATTCAGAAGAAGTGTTTCGCGATAATCGTCGGTCATTTGTGATGGACAACCTGAAGTTGTATCTCGTAATTCTTCAGCAGTCAGTGATGCATAGCATAAATTGCATTCGTGAATACTGTATATTGTTTATATTGTCAGAGTCGTCCACTTGTGAATAAGAATCATTTTCATAAGATACGTTTCTCTGGACTTTGCCTCACGTTTCTTTTATGTTTGTTGTTTTCTACTTTTTTATTTTTGGTTTGTGTTTTTGGTTTTGTGTTTGTTTTGTGCTTTTGCTTTTGAATTTTTCAATTTGCTTTTCTTTCTTGGTTTTGGTTTTGTGTTTGTTTTGTGTTTTTGCTTTTTTGAATTTAGCGTTTTGCTTTATTTTTCTTGGTTTTGTTTCCTGCTTTCGCTTTTGCTTTTGAATTTTGCTTTTTGCTTCGTGTCTTTTGTGTTTGGATTTGTGTTTGTTTTCTGTAAAAACAAAATAAAACAAAACAAAATAAAATAAAACAAAATAAACAAAACAAAATCAAAACAAAACAAATCAAAATAAGATAACAAATAAAAATAAAATAAACCAAAATTAAACAAAAAATTAAACCTAACAATTTAAAACAAAATCAAACGTAATAAAATAAAATAAAAAATTAAATTAGACAAAACAAAATAAAACAAAATAAAATAAAATAACGTAAAATAAAATAAAATAAAATAATTGAATAATTAATTATACGACTTGATCCTTATTCACAATTGGATTAAACGAGTTTTTCAAATGGACGACTCAAATTACCATTAAATATTTTTACTTTTTTTGTCACATAGCCTCTTCCACAAATATTTAATACATGACGAGTAGTTCCGTGAAGAACTATACAGCCTATTTTCTTGTTAATTGCCTCTAACAACATACAAAATTCAATATTATTGTTGTGATAGATTCATAGATATTGAGAACCGTCTAAATATTTCAGATGGTCGCCAGGTTGGATTTTTTATTTACGATTATTGTGTACGTGTGGTATTCAATCTTCAATCGCATGATTAGGACACAAGAAGTAAAAACGAGATTTTAAAATTTCGCGCAGCTGCCATATTGTGGGTATGAAAACAATTTAAATAAATTAGATGGCAATGGATTAACATTTGTATATGCATTTAACGTGCAAAGTTTCACTGTACTCGGAAGGTTAAATCGCGAAAAACGTCCATTTAAATATTTATAATTCGCGTCCCCGCCATGTTGGATTTGTGTTCAACAGGTTACTGAAAGTCATATTTGTGAACTTATGGGCGTAGCTTCTATGAGCATAAAAAATTCAGTTTGATTGCTGTAAAAGATACGCTGATATTGAGAACCGTCAATATATTTCGGATGCTCGCCATTTTGGAGTGTTATATGTATAGGCCATAGAGTTATGTACCATTAAAGGAAAATTATTGCATAGCTTAATTATTCAATGTTTCACGTCGATCGCATGATTGCCACACAAGATATAAATGCTTAATTTTAAAATTTCGCCCAGCCGCCATATTGAGGTTATGTAAACAATTGAACTAAATTAGATGCCAGTGCATTGCAATATGTATAATCATTTACTGTACCACATTTCACTGCGCTCAGATGGTTAAATCACGAGAAAAGTCTATTAAAAAGTTTCAACCTCGCTTGGCCGCCATGTTCGTTTGGTACTTTACAGTTTTTTGAATGTTACGTGGATAAACTTGTAGCAGTGCCCTTTATAACCGTACAAATTTTCAGGGTGATATCTGTAATAGTTTCGGAGATATAGAATGCCAGTGAAATATTTCGCACAGCCACCATTATGAGGTGATATAAATAATTGAACTAAGTTAGACGTCAGTGCATTACAATGTGTATAAACACTTGCTGTTCCAAGTTTCATTACGTTTGGATGGTTAAATCGCGAGAAAAGTCTATTTAAATGTCTCAAATTCGCTTGGCCACTAGATTGGTATTGTAGTTACCCAGTTTTTGAACGTCTCATAGGTACACTTCTAGTAGTACCCTTTATCACCGTACAAAATGTCAGGGTGATATCGGTAATAGTTTCGGAGATACTAAATGCTGGTGCAATATTTCGCACTGACACCATGTTGGATTGGTGCGACAAAATAAAATTTGAAGGGTACGGTCGGGGTCGACCAGAATGGTGCTATGATCTTACCGAGTTTCATTGAAATCGCTCGAGCCGTTTAGAAGTTATTAGGGACACACACACACACACACGAATCACACACACGCACAAAAGGTGATCTCATAAGCCTTTTTATTTCATAAAATGAAAATAGGCTAATAAATACATATTTTACCGATTGTTAGTACCTAAAAATACGAGCCCTATTGATGACTTTCTGAAACAGTAGCCTATTGTGCACTGCAACACGTAGTTGGCTGCTTGCTTCACGTTTACCAATACCAAGAAAGATAAGAATATAGAAATAATAATTTAACAAGTAGTTCCGTGAAGAACTAAATAGCCTATTTTCATATATCCTACTAATATTAATTGCCTCTACCAACATACAAATTGTCAGTTTGATTGCTGTAATAGATTCGTAGATATTGAGAACCGTCTAAATATTTGGATGGTCACCATGTTGGATTTTTATATTATAGGCCTTAGATTTATGTAGTCTACTATTACATAAAGATTATTGTGTAGGTGTTTTATTCAAAATTCAATCGCATAATTAGAACACAAGAAATTAAATCGGGATTGTGGTTATGAAATTAATTTATATGAATTACATGCCAGTCGATTAAAATTTGTGTAAGCATATACCGAATCAAGTTTCACTGCGCTCGGAAGGTTAAAACGCAAGAAACGTCCATTTGAATATATAAATTTCGCGTCGCCGCCATGATGGATTTGTGCACGCCATGTTATTGAACGTCCCATAGGTGAACTTATGCTTATAACCTCTATACTCTTACAAAGTTTCAGTTTAAATGCTGTAGATATTGAGAACCGTCTAGATATTTCGGATGGTCGCCATGTTGGATTTTAATATATGTAGGCCATAGAGTTATGTACTATTTGATGATGGTTATTGTGTACGTTCGTTATGCAAATGTTGATTTCGATCGCATGATTAGAACACAAGAAATAAGAATTTTATTTTCGAAATTCGCACAGCCGCCATCTTGAGGTTACGTAAACAATTGAACTAAATTAGATACCAGTGCATTACAATGTGTATAAACATTTGCTGTACGAAATTTCATGGCGTTTGGATCATTAAATCGTGAGAAAAGTCTATTTAAAACTTCCAAATTCGCTTGGGCGCCATGTTCGTTTTGTAGTTAACTGGTTTTTGAAAGTCTCATAGATGAACGTCCAGTAGTGCCCTTTATCTCCGCACAAAATTTCATGGTGATAGACTACCGGTAATAGTTTCTGAGATATAGAATGCCGGTGAAATATTTCGCACAGCCGCCATCTCTAGGTTATGTAAACAATTGAACGAAGTTAGACGTTGGTGCATTACAATTTGTATAAACATATACTGTACCAAGTTTCATTGCGTTTGGTTGGTTAAATCGCGAGAAACGTCTATTTAAATGTCGAAAATTCGCTTGGCCGCCATGTTGGGTTTGTAGTTACCAGGTTTTCAAACGTCACATAGGTGAACTTCTAGTAGTTCCGTTTATCACCGTACAAAATTCCAGGGTGATATCGGTAATAGTTTCGGAGATATTGAATGCTGGTGAAATATTTCGCACAGCAGCCATGTTGGATTCGTGATACGTAACAACATTTGAAGGGCACGGTCGGGATCGACCGGAATAGTGCTATGAACTTACCGAGTTTCATTGAAATCGCTCCTGCCGTTTAGAAGTTATTAGGGGGGGGACACACAAAAATCCTCACACACACACACACATGTACACACAGACAGACACACGGACAAACGGTGATCTCATAAGCCTATTTTTTTTTTTCATAAATGAAAATAGGCTAAAAAATAAGAAAACATCCGAAGTGGGATTCAAACTCCTTGGTTCCTTAGTTTAGGGGCTGCGACAACGCAGTCATGTAGCCCTGTGTACTTTGGGTGTGTGTAGAATCTGTCTGATAACCGGTGTTAGTTGTGATGACTTCTATTTGTGTGTGTATCTATTTTAATTTCCGTGGCTTAGGCGGCAGCACGCCGGGCTCTCACCGCTAGGTCCGTGGTTCAAATCCCGGTCACTCTATGTGAGATTTGTGCTGGACAAAGCGGAGTCAGACAGACTCCGGGTACTCCGGTTTTGCCTGTCACAATTTCATTCCAGCAACACTCTCCTCTATCATTTCATTTCATCTGTCATTCATTTAATCATTGCCCCAGAGGAGTGCGAGAGGCTTCGGCAGCCGGCACAGATCATACATATCCTCTTTTCAAGATGGGGGCTTCATTCATTCCATTCCCTGACCCGGTGTGTTGACTGGAAGCAGGCTGTGGATTGTCATCTGTTTTAATTCAGGTAATGACTGTAGACATTCAATTTTTCCAAGTAGTTCCTACTGTTGCCGCCAAACGCCACCGTCATCGACCAACTAGTTCAGAACTTAGTTCCCAGATGCCACCAAAGTCGGCTCTTGACGACGAACGTAGGGACCGAAGAACGTTAGGCAAATGTTAAACCGGTATATAATTTAGCTTCACACAGGTGTAATTAGTGGAAGGTTCTTTAACATGCCATAGATCTATGACATGGGACCGCCGGCTTTACGTCCCCTCCGAAGGAAGGCATACTGAGGGATTTTTATCGTTCTTAAATAATCTGACGACTTCGGCCGGGTTCGAGCCCGCGATCTTGGGCATAGAAGCTCAGCATGCTACCAACTACGCCACCGAGGCCGCCACCCTCCCAACTCTGCATAATGAACTTGTAGTCTACAACGCTACCACTTACGCTACTAAGCAAACAAAGCCGCATATGTACTAATTAAGTCACCTAATAAGCTGTCTCACCCCATTTTAACCATTGTAAAGTCCCATGCAGTTTCACATTATACATGATTACAAACATAATGTTTGGTTAGAACATGTTTGTCACTGTAGAAATATAGCTGTCATTAACTCCGGGAACTAACCAGATATTTAACAAGTGTCAACATTGGCTATAATTCTCAATTCAAATCAACGATAAGTCACTCGTGATTTATGGCAGTCGCCGTGTAATTACAACACGTGTTCCGAGAGTCCCGCCCCTTGACCACGTGGGTTTTATTGTTATTATGATCACTTTCTGGAAGTAGCTAATTACCATGTGCTGGTTTACGACTAGCTACCAGCAAAATGCTTTAAATCTCCGGCAGTAAAGCACAGAGCTAGTTAGCGGATTGTTGCAATCTCAACTAGAGTCGCCAACAATAAAATGCTTGCCACGGTGCGTGAGTGGTTATCGTGCCGGACTTCTTACCCCAAGCTAGCAGGTTCGCTCCAGGCCGTGGTAAGTGATTTTTGAAAGGCGACAAAAATCACGGCATGCATGTCATACTTTGTTGGCATCTTAAAGAACCCGTTTGAATTCAGTAGGCCGTGATCATAATGGCAAAACTAATCTCGGGATTTTCCGCCAACACAAAAGTTCCTCCATTCTCTACTAGAAAGCGCTATAGTGTCAAGGAGCTTAAATATCTAACCTCCTTGACTTACATAGCGCTCCAAGGAACAACTAAATTCGACATGCAAGCTGCCCTCTGGGTGTCAAATCACAAAGCTTGCACCTGGCACCCCAGGCCATACGATATTATTATTATTATAACAGTAAAATGTCAATTCCTTCAGATTACTCTCCTCATTAAAAATGAATAGAAAGTAGGGTTATACGATCAATGAGGGAGCGATATGCGTGCTTCTGTCTGTCACCCTATTAACTTCTGAACAGCAGCAAAATTGTATGCCTCCGGACATCCGATGTTTGCTATTTTTATTAACACAACGGTTGCCAACTGTTATTAAAAGGTGCAACAAACTTCGTGATTACCCTGATAGAAATTGCAAACTACTGTCTATGGTCTGATTATTTTCTATTCGTCTAGAGACCAACACGAAAGAGAGGATAGGAACACGCGAGAGGAACCGTCAAAGCGGGTCGACGAAATCTGAAAGTCCTGGGTGGGCTGTCAATTAATTTATTATTTATGGATAAGAGAAATGCATACAGCATGCTGAGTAGTTGCTGATCAGTATATTTTCTAGCAAGCCAGTTTAACTGATTAAAAACGTTAAAGCAAAGATCATTTCATATTTGGGTTATATTTATTTCCTCTAACACGTAAGTTAGGCACTTAAGTCAAATCAACTAACCTATTATATATTAAACTTAATTCAATATAACTTAACTTTCTGAGCCAAAGTTGCCCACCTTCACCAACATTTAATTAAATCAACTCAACAAACCAAACCTACTGTAATGTAAGCTAGCTCAACTAACGTAGCTTAGTCTGAACATAAGTTATCCAATTTAAACTAACCGATACTAATGTCATCCACTTTAACACAAACCAGGCTTTCTTAATCTAGATTAGCCTGAATTAAATTAACTCCCTTTGCCATTTTCCCCCCTCCCCGTCCAATCAATAAGGACGTCTCCGTATAAAGAAAGCTGTTGGGATGGATGAGATTCATCTGGGAATATTTCCATTTTGACTGCTGACCTATGGGGGAGAATTGTTTCTATACAGTAGGTCTTCTACATTATGTTCCCTTCTGTCATGTCAACTCTCCTTTGGGTGTGTGACGCTACTCACAACAGCGAGAGACGTCAGCGGTTGGAAGGAGGTTGTCTATCACTAGCGAATTCTTAGATAGATAGATAGATTTTTATTAATTCCATTTGATCAAATATATATTCAATACATTTTTGATATAGGACACGTCAGAATTTACATCTATAATAAAAGAACTAACAGGTATATATTACTAATATTATAACTATTTATAACTTATTATAATAACGGATCTTAATAGATACAATCTTATTGCGCAACTATTTACACCTTACTCTATTATCATAATATGAAAACTTAATTCTATAAATACAACAACATACAGCTAGGTAAAACAATGAAAATAGAAAAGTAAAATATAATTATACATTTCATCGCTCCTATATGCGAAGATATTCAACTACAGAGTAAAAACAATGGCACTGCAGATAAGCTTTCAACATTCTATCAAAGTTTTTATTTTTGGGGCCAGTTTTATATACTGGGGTAGTTTATTGTATAATTTAACCCCAGTGTGAAAAGTTCCTTTTTGATATAATATGCTTGTGTGTGTGTGTGAAATATGAATGTTTTGATTTTGTCTTGTGTTATGCCTGTGAACATCATTGTTTGTTTTAAGAAAAACATCTTTATTCATTAAATTCTTTTAAAAAAACATAATACTTTCAAAGATATATATGCAGGGCAGTGGGAGAATGTTTAAATCTTTAAACAGAGGTCTACATGATTCTCTAGTGTTTACATTTGCCATAATTCTAATCGCCCTCTTTTGTATCCTAAACGTGCTTAGTACATCTGGCGACATACCCCAAAATATGACCCCATATCTTAAGTATGAATGGAAATAAGTAAAATAAGTATTTCTTAATGTGTGCATGCTAGTGCAGGTTTTCAAAATACGTAACGCAAAGCACATCGAGTTCAGTTTAGTATTCAGATATTGTATACGTTTATTCCATTTCAAGTCGTCTTGTATCCATAGTCCTAAAAACTTTGTTTCTGATTTATTTTCTATTTGATGACCATTTAATGTTATATTGGGCTTCGCAGGATTCCTATTCTGTATAGTGTGGAAATTTAGACATACTGTTTTTTATAGTTTATTATAAGGCGATTATCTTGTGACCATTTGGTTATCTCTCCTGTAACGGAGTCAGCAGACTGCTGTATGACCTGTTTAGTTTCACCTTTAACTACGAGTGTTGTATCGTCCGCAAACAAAATTTCCTTATGTGAATGAACGTTCTGTGTTACATCATTGATATATAGAAGAAAGAGTAGTGGGCCCAAAACCGATCCCTGGGGTACTCCAAATTTAATAATTCCCTCATTGGAAAATGCTTCATTAAGTAATTTGGTTCCATCATCCTTGTGTCTCAAGCTTACTATTTGTTTACGCCTTGCTAAGTAAGACTCTATCCATTTATTAGCTAGACCTCTAATACCATATTGATTTAGTTTTGTAAGGAGGATTTTATGGTCAACAACATCAAATGCTTTCGATAAATCCAAGAATAGGCCAGTTACATGTTCCTTATTGTCAATTAATTTTAGTATACTATTACTACATTCGTAAATTGCTGTCTGTGTAGATTTTTTCGTTCTGAATCCATGTTGTGAGTTCGAAAATAGTTTATTTTTTTTCTATAAAACTTATCAGTCTCTTATACATGATTTTTTCCACAATTTTTGCAATACAAGTTGGTAAGGTAATAGGACGATAGTTATCTAATTCATCTTTTGAACCGTTTTTGTGCACTGGAATTACTTTTGATAACTTCAAAATATCCGAGTAAGTTCCTGAGATAATTGAACTGTTTATTAAGTGAATAAGTGGATTTATTATATTTTCTGCACATTTCTTTAAAATTTCATCAGGTATGCCATCAATGCCAGCACAGAGTTTATTTTTTAGCTCTTTTATAACTATTCTTACTTCTTCACTTGTGACATGATTTATAAATAAAGAATCACTGCAAATATTTATTTTATTATTAGAATTTAGTGTATTTACCTGTGATTTATTCAATAATTTTTGTGGAATTTCCAGAAAATAGTCATTAAAAGTGTTTGCTATTTCCTCTGGATTATTAATCACTTTATTATTTCTGGTCAGTGTAATGTTCCTTTGTATTTTTGCAGATTTTCCAGTTTCTTTCTTTATCACGGACCACATAGCCCTGTTTTTATTAGATGATTGGGAAATAAAATTATCATTATGCATTTTCTTTGCTAGTCTTATTACCTTATTTAATATGCTAGTGTATTTTTTGTAGTATAAATTGAATTCAGGTGTTGTGTGGTATTGATTATATAATTTGTGTGGAAAATTCTTTCTTTGACATGAATTTATAATCCCTGTTGTTATCCAATTGCTAGTTTTGTTATTTTGAACAGTTCTTTGTTTAAAGGGGAATGCTATTTCAAAATAGTGTTCAGGGTACTGTTAAATGCATTAAATTTATCATTTACATTTTCTAGTTAATACATTTCTGATCATGTTTCCTTAGTTAATAAGTCATTGTAATATGTAACATTTGTTTCAGTGAATGAACTGCACATTGATTTTACTCCACTATCATTATTATTGATTGTTTCGGGTACTTCAAAACGCAGTATTTGTTCATGGTGGTCACTAAAACCCATACAATAGACTTCTATTGAATGGTGATATTTATCTGTATTTATAAAAATTTGATCAGGAGTGGTTTTACTATTTTTGTTATTCTTGTTGGGGTATTTACTGTAGGTTTCAGTCCATAGGAAATTAGTAACTGTGTTAATAATTCACAATTTCTATCACATTTTAAGAAATCCACATTTACATTCCCACAAATTATTATATCGAAATTTACTTTGCTCATGTTATTGAGTAACAATTATAATTTATCTATAAATAAACGAAACTTTCCTGACGGAGAACGGTATACGCATACAATTATTAACTTAAACTGCTGTATTCTTACGGGAGAGAATTCAAAATCCTGTTCTATAATTAGATAATCATAAGCTGTTATCTGTTCATGATCTAAATTATTTCTTAAGAAGATACAAGTACCACCATGGCTAATATTAGATCTAGAGTATTTACTAGCTAGTATAAACCTTGGGAATTGAATTAATTCGAGTTTTTTCCTCTTTCAGCCAATGTTCTGAAATACATAGTGCTGAGATGTCTTTAAGTTCATTTTTAAACATTAGATTTATGTAATCAATTTTATTAAAAAGAGATTGAACATTCTGGTGGTAAATTTTAAATTTGTTACTTTTGCAAGCTTGTGTTGGTGATTTATTTACATTATTATTATCATAACTGTTATTAGACTATTATTGTTGCTAGACAAATCCGAAATACCATTGTTGCACTCCGTTAAATTTGATTTCAAAAGATCTGAATGCCAAACATCACGTTTGCCTTCTTTTACCAGTTTCCCTGCTTCCGCTCTAAAGATATTACTGTTGAACTATTCTTACCATTTGAATTTACAATTTTGCAGATTTCGTCACTAAGATACTCTTTTCCTAACCTATTTAAGTGTAGGCCATGCCGAGTGAGGAACTTCCTGTCTAATTTATTTACATCTACAATTTGGACATTTGGAAAACTCTTACAAATTTTACGAATTTTTCCATTTGTAGCCTCTATTTCTACATTTACACATGATTTGGGAATAAAGTCGTATCTCTGCGGAATGTTTACAATAATGACATTTGTGTTATGCATGGATGGCAATGTACCCTTTAAATCTTTGATTACCTTTTTACTCTCGTTTCTATAGACGTCGTTTGTTCCAGCGATGATTACTGCATAGTCCTTTGAGGTAAGGGACGCACACTCGCCTACCATCCCGTTCGTGACCGCTGCAATTTGCGCTCCTGGCTTTACTGTCGAAGTGACCTCCATTTCTCCGCTTCTCACCAATACGCTTGCTGCTATATCTCGCCCGTTACTATCCGCAAATATCCGTATCTTCCTGGATTTTCTCTTTATCACTTTCTTCTTTTCTTCTTGAGGAAAGTCATCATTTTCTTCGACGAGCGCTCCAAATGAATTTGAGACGGGAATTTCAGTTACATGTACTCCATTGATAGGCCTAGGCTTATTCAATCTTACCTTACCAGCTACCACTGTCGACCAAGTTTCCTTGCTTTCCTCTCTGCTTCCTTTTAGTTTATTCAACTCTTCCATTAACTTAGCAATATCTTCCTTTAGCAGCTTTATAATTTCATCTTTTGAGGACAGTACGTTTCTCAGGTTATGACATTCGCATGGCGGTACCGGTAGACCTACATTACGACAATCGGTTTCACTCTTCTCCTCACTCAATTTTATATTAGCCGATGACGTGTTGGCTGCTGATCTCGTCATCCGCTTTATAAGTGAGTGTGGGTTAGGGCCAGCAATCTAAATTCTCAAGTGTACATTTACCCAAAGAACTTGCTTTTGAATTTCTGATTTTTATATTCCGTAAATTTTGGTTTAATCTTCATCTTTCTTCGAATGAGCCAACTATGGACTACGTAGGTTAACCAAAATGGTTTTCAGCTTGATGAGTTGGGATTGCTTTCACATTCTTAAGAGTCTTCTTCCTAGCCTATAACTCCTTCATTTTCTGACATTGCAGTTGGTTAGCTTCTTCTGACCTCTTTGGTCTCTGGCCTTTCATAAGTTTAATCTGTGGGTCTTCTTTTAACATTTTCTGGAAAGCTTGTCTGCCTTGTATAACGGATTCAGAGATGTTGCTGGTACCACAGTGATGTTCTTTCTTGCAGGAGCTGACTCTGTGGATTACACTGGTCAATCTAGACTCGTTCATTCTCTCAAGGTATCCGAAGAATTGGAGGCGTCTCTTGATGATTGTGTCCATTAGAGGTTCTTGCTTTAGGTATAGATCATCGTTGGGCCTGTGATACCTTTCTCCATTTATGATCTTTGGACCTAAGATCTTCCTCAAGATAATTATTTACTTGACCTCTAGTTTATGTATCAGTTTTGCCCCCTTTAAGGTTAGGGTTTCAGCTGCATAGAGGACCTCGGGCCTGATTACAGTGTTATATACTTTGGTTTAATATTATAATTATTAGTTTTATAGTAAAACTTTGTTTATCCGGACGTCAAACAACCAGAACGTCTTTTATCCGGACGAGCAAAAATAATAATAATAATAATAATAATAATAATAAAAAATAAAAATAAAGATGGAGCATCCCGCGCTTAAAAACTGTTGTGATGCGGAAGTGTGCGCTGCGTACAGTAGTTAGTCGGTTCTCGTTTTCAATTATTGTCTCCTACCGTTTGTTTACTCTATAATGTTTGAACGTATTACAATATGTGAGTGTTGTGAAAATGGCTTCTATGAGTAGCAATAAGGAAAAATCAAACTCGCAATATTTTATCGTTTGAGAAGAAGGTGGAGATCATTAATAAACTGGATAAAGGTGAGAGTGTACAGTGTCTAATAAAAATGTAGTGTTGTAAAATCCACAATTTATGATTTGAAGAACAGAAAAGGTGAAATTCTGAATTATGCATCGAAGTTAGATAGTGAAGAAGGGTCTAAAAAGAGAAAAAAAATGAATAAGTGGCGTACTTATGGTTTATTCAGACTATGAAGTAAGGGAGATCCCATTTCGGGATCTTTGTTGTGTGAGAAAGCGTTGCAGATTAATGAGAAGCTTGGTGGTTATCACCATAATGTACTGTGATGGTTTTTTCCTATGAAATATGTTTGATTATCCGGAAAAATCGTTATCTGGAACAATTTCGGTCCCAATTTGTCCGGATAAACAAGTTCTACTGTATATAGTTTATTGATTTATTAGGCATCTACTGTACCTCCAAACTTTAAATTAACTTATATTTGTTTTCTTAAACTGTGTTACGAGGAGCATATGACCTCTCTGTTCCGCCCCTTAGAACAAAAATGTTAATCACCATCATCATTCCCTCAAACTAGTTCTTCATACTAAAATCTGAGGCACGATTAATGTGAGGACTATTGTGTAACATTGAGCCATCTCCCTCATTATGATCCTACACAACTCGTTTCACCGCGGGCCATCTGATGAAAACATCTCCGTAATAGATCAGAAGTATTCAGCACTTACATAGCTGTGTTCTTTTTAGGAGTCTCGTATCTAAGAAATGGAACTTTTCCACTGTGGTTAGAAATCTAAACCAACTGTGGTAAAATTTAAAATTTCCATTGTGGTGTAAAAAGTTACGCAGCTGTAGTTGAACGTCCAAACTCCGAATGTCAAGGATTCTACTTAGAACACAGTGTTTATGGACCGGCGATCTAACTGGAATTACCTTGGCCACCTAGTTACCATAGCAACAAGCTCAAGCGCACAAAGTTCCCACTAGTTGAAACCTGCGCGATACTTATAATACGAATAAGCCATGTCCTTAACCCAATGTCTAGGTTCTGCTACCATAACTTGCATACATATATGCTTTTTGAGTCGGTCAACGTGAGCGTACCCAAATTGTAATGTAATTACATTAGTTTTTATTTTTAGCCTGCTTTTCACATTTTGTAACAAGTAGTTCCGTGAAGAACTAAAGCCTATTTTCATATAACCTACTTATGTTTATTGCCTCTGTCAACATACAAATTTTCAGTTTGATTGTAATAGATTTGTAGATACTGAGAACCGTCTACTATTTCGGATGGTCGCCGTGTCGGATTTTTATATATGAGGGTCTTAGAGTTATGTACTATTACATGAAGATTATTGTGTAGGTTTAGTATTCAAACTTCAATCGCAAGATTAGTACACAAGAAGTAAAAACGAGATTTTTAAATTTCGCACAGCAGCCATCTTCTGGTTATGATAACAATGGAAATACATTATATGCTGATGGATTAACATTTGTATAGCCTAAGCATTTACCGTACTAAGTTTCACTGCACTCGGATGGTTAAATCGCGAGAAACATCCACTTAAATATTTATATGCGCGACGCCGCCATGTTGGATGAGTGCTCACCAGGTTATTGAAAGTCCTATAGGTGAACTTAAGTTCATAGCCTCTATGAAAATAAAGAATTTAAGTTTGATTGCTGTAAAAGATTCGTAGATATTGAGAACCGTCTAAATATTTCGGATGGTCGCCATGTTGGATTGTTATATGTATAGGCCATAGAGGTATGTACCATTAAAGGAAAATTATGGCGTAGGTTCATTATTCAAACTTTCACCTCCATCGCATGATTACGACACAAGAAATGAAAACAATTTTAAAATTTCGCACAGCGGCCATCTTGAGGTTATGTAAACAATTGAACTAAATTAAATGCCAGTGCATTACAATATGTATAAACAATTAATGTACCATATTTTACTCCGCTAGAGCCTCCGTGGCTTAGGCGGCAGCACGCCGGCCTCTCACCACTGGGTCCGTGGTTCAAATCCCGGTCACTCCATGTGAGATTTGTGCTGGACAAAGCGGAGGCAGACAGGTTTTTCTCCGGGTAATCTGGTTTTCCCTGTCACAATTTCATTCCATCAACACTCTCCTCTATACTATCATTTCATTTCATCTGTAATTCATTGAATCATTGCCCTAGGGGAGTGCGACAGCCTTCGGCAGCCGGCACAGTTCATATCCTCGCCGCTAGATGGGGGCTTCATTCATTCCATTCCCTGACCCGGTCGGTCGACTGGAAGCAGGCTGTGGATTTTCATTTTTCATTTCACTCCGCTAAGATGGTTAAATCGCGAGAAAAGTCTATTAAAACGTTTCAACTTCGCTTGGCCGCCGTGTTCGTTTTGTGCTTTACAGGTCTTTGAAATTGACAAATATAATCTTGTAGTAGTGCCTTGTATCACCGTACAAAATTTCAGGGTGATGTCAGAAATATTTTCGGAGATATCCAATGCCGGTAAAATATTTCGCACAGCCGCCATCTTGAGGTTATGTAAACAATTGAACTAAATTAGATGGCAGTGCATTACAATGTGTATAAACCTTTGCTGTACCAAGTTTAATTTCGTTTGGATGGTTAAATCGCGAGAGAAGTCTATTTAAATGTCTCAACTTCGCCCTGCCGCCATGTTGGTTTTGTAGTTACCAGGTTTTTGAAAGTCTCATAGGAGAACTTTTAGTTGGGCTCTTTATTACCGTACAAAATTGCAGGATGATATCAGTAATAGTTTCGGAGATATTGAATGCTGGTGAAATATTTCGCACAGCCGCCATGTTGGATTGGTGAGACATAATACAATTTAAAGGCCACGGTCGGGGTCGGCCAACATGGTGCTATGACCTCACCGAGTTTCATTGAAATCGCCTCAGTCGTTTAAATGTTATTAGGGGGGGGGACACACACATACACAGATACACAGACACACATACGCACACACACTCACGGGGAAAAGGTGATCTCATAAGCCTTTTTTTTTTCATAAAATGAAAATGGGCTAAAAATGAGGAAAAGGTCGTCTAAACTTATGAGATCGATTCGGGCTAATGTGTGTCTGTCTATCTGTCTGTCTGTCTGTCTATCTGTCTGTGGGTGTGTACCCCTCCTATCAAGTCCTAAACGGCTGCAGCTATCAAAACCAAATTTGGTATGAGTAAAGATCTAGACCTGAATATCTCACGTCCCTATTTGAAAATGACATCAGTGCTACCAACTGCTGAAAAATCACAATTGAAATTTGAGCTCTATGTTGGATATCTCAGAAGTAATGCATGTGAGCTGTTTCAATATTGGCACACACGGAGATAATGACATACCAGATTCATTTCAGGAGCCCATATATGACAGCGTTGCCAACATGATTCTAAGCCTGCTGATAGGTTCGATTATAAATGCATGTACATTCTATACTAACAAATGGATATCAACCAAATTTCGTTTATCCTTTGTGTAAACAGATATGACTACACGTATTCCTAAGAGCCATCAGGGCTGCCAACTGCTAAAACGTGCTCTCTCTAGTTTTTTGAATTCATATTTCTAATATATCTGAAATTATGCAAGCCAACATCTCTGAATTTTTCCAACATGGTTCCAATCCTGCTGATAGGTCCAATTTTTAAATACTTATAACTTCTATATTAACAAATGGATGTTATCCAAAATTAATTCTAAGCAACACATACATGACACTGTTGCCAACCGGATTTCACGCACGCTGATAGATCCAATGTAACATATCATTTAGATCATCGATTCGAATATCCTGGATTCAATTCACGATTTTGTCAAGATATATTCTGGTGGCTTCGTGAGCATAACTGAAGAGAAGTGGGTTCGTTTCATTGGCATGACTCTTACATTTTAAGTAGCATACTGACCTTCTATGCCCAAGGTCGCGCGTTCAAACCCGGTTGAAGTCGTCGTACTTTTTAGAGCGTTAAAAATCCCTCAGTAGGCCTATACCTTCCTTCGGAGAGGAAGTAAAGCCGGCGCGGCGGGTCCATTTCATAGATTTAATGGCATGTAAAAGGACCTTCCACTAACTACAACTGTGTGAAGCAAGGTTTGTTGGTTAGAATTGATTAACGCTCTTATTTCCAAAGTTCGTCACCAGGTGCTGGTTGCGGTGGCATCTAGTAGCGAAGGTCAGAGCTAGGTGTCGTTGATGGTAGAATTTGGTAGCAAAAGTAGGAACTACTGCTTGAAATTGATCGTTTCCAGTCCTTACCTTAATTGCAAATAACACACACTAATACAGCCATCACAATATCAGACAGATTCTACACACACCCAAAGTACAGGGGGCTACATGACCGCGTTGTCGCAGCCCCTAAACTGAGGAACCAACCAAGCTACAAATACAATTTTGCTTTTCTATGCTTCCAACATTTCTTCGTCCTGTGAGATGTCAACATCCTGTCTTCAGTGGAGAACACCTTTCCTTTTGCCCATTTATTTATTTATTTATTTATTTATTTTGGCTTGGAGTCTCACAGTGGGTAGTGTAGAATCTTGTTCTATTCCCGAGATTGTCTAATGTTATGCGGAGTTCTTTAATATCATCCTTAATTTCTGTAATCAATTTCATTCTGCTATTGCTATTCCATCATTTTGCTGTTATTCTTCTACGAAGTCTAGTTTTCGGTGTTCAAAGAAGATGCCCAAAAATGAGATGCATTTCTTCCTAATTGTGCTCAATACTGATCCAATTTACTTTTAGACTGTTAATATTGTAATTTTCAGTCAGTAACACAGATATCATTCCAATTACTGGAATATGTGGGGGGGGGGGGGGGGGAGGAAAGCATGCTATCCCTTAGTTTTCTTCTTAATCTTCGAAAATAATGCTTAACGAAATACAGGGTCTTTCATATAAAATAATAACGGCAAGCGTCAGTTTTGTTATTCGCTGCTACGGTGGATTTGGCCGAGCTTGTGGCGCGCCACGGCCCCCTGCTGTACTATTGAAAGTGCGTGCTTAGTACTTACGAGGGCTGTTTTCTTTTACAAGTTCCGATGGACTGTATAAAAGCAACAAGATGTTCAGTAAAGAGCATATAGCCTACTTTCTCCTAAAAGCATGGGTATTGTTATAACTCTTTGTCCTTTCCAAGGAGTATAATTGAATGTTGGTTGTAGTAGCTTATAGAAATACAACCTGTTATACGGATATTGAAAATGAATATGAGGTGTCCTTTGCTAGTGCTACATCTGTACAAAATTTCATTCACTTCGGTTTCACAGTGTTTAAATTTATATGGTGAATCGATTTGCACACATACATGGCCGCTATCTGCAAACTATTGGGCTAATGACCCTATAGTTCAGTCAAAAGATGCTTCCCATCAAAAGGTATGTTGTTGCAAAATTTGATAGAGATCAAATAATTAGGTTGGTCGTAATTTGATTTAAGCTTTTAACATTTGGGTGGCCACCATTCCGTTTCAGTCAAGATGGCGGCAATATAAAACATGACCCTGAGGTGCCCTTTGCTAGTGCTACCTACGTACCAAATTTCGTTAATTCGGTTTTACTGTGTTTGAATTGATAGGGGAATCGATTTGCATACATATATGGCCGTCATATGCGAACTATTGGACTGACGACATTGTAGCTTGATCAAAGAACGCTAATCACATAAAGGTATGTTGTTGCAAAATTTGGTAGAGATCAGATGATAAGGCTGGTCGTAATTTGATTTAAGCTATTAACATTTGGGTGGCCGCCATTACGTTTCAGTCAAAATGGCGGCGATATAAAACATGACAATGAGGTGCCCTTTATTAGTGTTACATCTGTACCAAATGTCGTTCAATTCGGTTTCACCGTGTATGAATAGATAGGGGGAATCAATATGCACACATACATGGCCGACATCCGCAAATTATTGGGCTGATGACCTTTTAGTTTGGTAAAACGATTCTACATACATAAAGGTATAATGTTGCAATAACCGGTTGAGATCAGATGATTAGGTTGGCCGTAATTGGATTTAAGCTTTTAACATTTGGGTGGCCGCCATTACGTTTTCGTCAAAATGGTCGCGATATAAAATCTGACACTGAGGTGCCCTTTGTTAGTGCTACCTCTGTACCAAATTTCGTTCCGTTCGGTTTCACCGTGTTTGAATTAATAGGGGGAATCGATTTGCACCCAAACATGGCGGCCATCCGCAAACTATTGGGCTGATGACCTTGTAGTTTGGTCATAGGATGCTCCCCACATAAAGGTATGTTGTTGCAAAATTTGGTAGAGATCAGATTATTAAGTTAGTAGTCATTTGACTTAAGCTTTGAACATTTGGGTGGCCGCCATTACGTTTCCATCAAGATGGCGGCAATATAAATCATGACACTGAGGGGCCCTTTGCTAGTGCTACTTCTGTACCAAATGTCGTTCAATTCGGTTTCATCGTGTTCGAATTGATAGGGGGCGGGACAGACATTCAGAGTACACACACTCACACACCCACACACACACACACAGACTCACACATAAACACTCAGACAGACACACAATTTTTCTACCAGTGTTGATCTCATAAGTCTATTTTTTTTTTTTTTTTTTTTGCAAGAAGCGAAAGTAGGCTAACAAATTGACATACCGAACTGAATTTACTACTCAATGTTTGCTTGTTATATTCGTATGTCACAACATAATCGCCAAAACGATTGAAACATTTGTCGTATCGTTACACCAGCTTTCCAATACCCTCGGCAAAATATTCTGCCGCCACTGAGGTGGGTACGTCTGGAGAGTCTCCTGAAGTGTTTCCTCTTTGTCGAGGCGTTGCTGCCCAACCATACCTTCAATTCTCGAAAAAGATTAATATCATTAAGTGCTGGTTTGGACTAAACGGCAGATGGTCCAAAACTTCACACTTGAATTCTTTGACAAATCTATCGTAACGTTGGTACAGTGTGGTCGTGAATGGTTTTCTCCTGTTTCGAGAATTGAAGGTATGGTTGGGCGGCAACGCCTCGACAAAGAGGAAACACTTCAGGAGACTGTCCAGATGTACCCACCTCAGTGGCGGCAGAATATTTTGCCGAGGGCATTGGAAAGCTGGTGTAACGATACGACAAATGTTTCAATCGTTTTGGCGATTATGTTGAGACATAAGAATAAAACAAGCAAACATTTAGTAGTAAAATCAGTTTGGTATGTCAATCTATTATTTTGATACAGTCCATCGGAACTTGAAAAAAAACCAGCCCTCGTATGTACTACGCGCCCGCTTTCAATAGTACTGCAGGGGGCAATGGCGCGCCACAAGCTAGGTCAAGGCCACCTCCGCAGCGAATAACAAAACTGCTGCTAGCCTTTCTTACTTTATATGAAAGACCCTGTATATAAATCGTAACCACATGTAATTTATTTATGGTTATGTTTCACATATTCCAGTAATTGTAATGATCTTTTGTTGACCGACTAAATGCTACAATATTAATTGTTATTTATTTATCGTATGAAGAAGTTATACATAGATATTTACAAATATATACAATAATACATAATCTCAAGTTGTTGTAGTTGTTGTTTGAGTCATCAGTCTTTCGACTGGTTTGATGCACCTCTCCATGCCTCCCTGTCCTGAGCTAATCGTTTCATCTCTACATAGCTACCACACCCTACATCCGAGGCAATCTGTTTAACATATTTTAACCTTGGTCTACCCCTACAGATCTTGTCCTCGACCCTCCTTCCATAACTAAGGTTGGTATTCCCGGGTGTCTTAGTATGTGTCCTACCAACCTATATCTTCTCTTCATTAGCAGTTGCCATAAACATATCTCCTCTCCCACTAGTCTTAATACCTTTTCGTGTGTAACCCTATCTACCCATCTGATCTTCATCATTCTCCTGTAACACAACAATTGAAACGCTTCAATTCTCCTCTTTTCTGCTGCACCAACAGTCCAAGTTTCACTTCCATAGAGCGCCACGCTCCAGACAAAGGCCTTCAAAAATTACTTCCTAAAACCTTAATCTACAGTATATTCGATGTCAACAGATTCCTTTTCTGTAGAAATGCTTTCCTTGCCTGAGCTAACCTACTTTTTATATCCTCTTTGCTTCGTCCATCACTGGTTATTTTGCTTCAAGTTCGTAGTCAGAAATGATTAATTTACAGCTGCAGATCCAAATGTACAAGCCAGTCAACAGCCCCTTGAGGTAGCCTGTGCAGATCTTCCAGTGTACCACTGAAGGCTCTGAGGGGACAATCAGAGCGTTATGAGATCTATAGTCAGCTTCTCTTCTCCCCAGTCGCAATTTGGAGAGGACATTGAAACCCATTGATGTAGTATACCTCCACACCTGCCCTGGTCAGTTCTAATCCTGTTCAACAAGTGCCTGTGACGCTTAGATAAGTGAAACCCTGCAGGTCTTCCCCAGGGATTTTTTTTTTTAAATTAATTATAATTAATCCATGGTGTGCCAGGGAAGTTTGTTTCTGGCATTGATTAATCCAGGCAACTTTGATATAGAAGCAAGCTATCTGCTGTTCGCCACGACGGGTGTCTGAACTTTCATCGATGAGCTGATAAAGCTGGAAGTTCGGTATGTATTGGTAATAGTGGATTCGTGTTGATTCTCTTGTATGTGTTAATAATGCAACAGCTGCAAAAGTGGGCCACCAAGAATGAACTGAAAATTAACGAAAAGAAAACCGTTGTAATGACATTCAGGAAAGGAGGCAAATCAGCAACCAATGACAAGGTCACATACAAAAATGAACCAATAACAACTGCTCCATACTTTCAATACTTAGGAATCACATTACAGATATATGGAAATGTCTTCACGATACATGTCAAAGAAAGAATAACAGCTGCGACCTTAGCCATGATAAGTCTAAAAACTCTTCCACAGATCTCGCTGGTAACAGCAATGGAAATATTTAAATT
The DNA here is from genome assembly GCA_946902985.2 of Meconema thalassinum. Taxonomy (NCBI): domain Eukaryota; kingdom Metazoa; phylum Arthropoda; class Insecta; order Orthoptera; family Tettigoniidae; genus Meconema; species Meconema thalassinum. Next base: position 402,923,372 of record OX336393.1, on the reverse strand, counting down.
GAAAATTACGCCCATCATAACTTACGGCATGGAGTTAATTTGGGAACACCTTACCAAAAGTAATCTAACGGACTTAGAAAAAGTAAAAGCAAAATTCCAAAAAAAAAGACGTTGGGTGTATCAAAGTACACCCGTTCGCGCCTGGTATATGTGCTGGCTAGGGGAAAAAATTTCATAGAAGATCTCCGCCTGCAATTACATCTACCCTCTACACATGCGTATCAGTGCTTGCTTATAGACCTTAAAAGAAAAAGGGAAGACATATGGCTGGAGTTTTCCATTACAGACGCAATGTTAAACAGTGATTGGAAAAAGCCAGGATATGAACTAAGACACTTAATGACGCATTTCGCTGTTCACGGATTTCACCACCGGATATGCAGCAGAGCCAACTATCATGAACCACAAGAATTACAGTGTATATGCATATTGTGCGGAAGAATCTGTGAGAGGTACTGTACCCTTTTTACCTACCAATACCTGTTGAATCCCTGGATAGCAGCTGGATCGTAGAACCTGAAAATTCCCCGGCTATAAAGACCCCCAAGTTCTAACAACAGACACAGGGATAATATGGCCACTCGAATACCTAACAGGATGTATTAAGACTGACCAAGGCTCAGAGAAAGAAAAGACTAGCTCAAAACACAAGAATTCTTCAAGAGGAAGAAAGAATCTCAAAGGTGTGGTAAACCCTAAAATACCTAGCGATGGCCCCCTTAATACACCCTTCCATCACCTCTATAAAGCATCACGCAATAATTAAAACCAAATAATAAATTAGTTTATTGCAAGAATAAACATGACAAGAAATATAAATTTTGTCGATACCACGACCAATCAAAATTATCCTTAATTAAACTGGATTGTCTTTCACCTATGAAATATGAGAAAGGCTTCAAAAAAATGAATTACCCATTATCTCAACTAACTTTTAGTTCTTTCAAAAATAAAGTATAATAATAATAATGATCAATCCCATAGGATAAGCACACAAAAAAAATATATGAATTGAATAAATTAAATTCATTTCGGTTCATTAACTGAATGAACATCTTATACAAAAATATCCTGATTATAACCAATAATCTTACATGACATTTTTAGTAGCATTATATGGTCTTGTTATTTAACGATGAAATTAACATGGCATATTTACAGAATATAATTTACACAAAATTCTAGAATAATTTCGATTATTCTCCTCCCACTGACTTAATGTCACGACATTCACTTCTGCTTAAAATTGTTTCATTGTTTCATTTCAGGGTATTTCTGCCGAACAGTTAAGTTAAGCAAAAATTAATCATAGATTCAGCATTAAATAGTTATCGGTGATCCTTGTTAAACATACATGCTATGGCAAAGTCGTTATATTAATTTTACTGGAAATATTGAACTGGATATCCACTCAAGATTCTCAATAATACTGCTCAGAAAAATATTAATCTTCACACAGGCATTACTTCACGATAAAAACAGCAATAAAGTCACCTATGACAGAATATTAACCATACTAGGTTAAAAAGAACGCCTCTCTGGGTTAAAACCCCATTCAATCTATTCCTGATTGGCCCACGTGGCTCAATCCTCAACAAGAAATTTTGCTTCGCAAAGCACTGTATCAAAATACTTAAACACAAGAGCATTATTCCTAATACATGCCTCTCTAAAATCTAACATGCACCTATAATTGGAGCCTTACTGTTATAAATCCACAATTATGAAAATCAGCTGTTTATAATAAAAGCCTGAACTCATGTTCAGAAAAATAGTTTGATTCTGTAACAGATTACTAATAAAGCCCAGTGGATTCCAGAAATACTCCACCTATTTTTAGAAAACTTGCCTTACATTGATGTATTACATTATTCATAATTCTTAAACGTATAACTTATAGTAAGTCATTCCTGGGATTATCCTCGCAAATTTGGATGTCGTTCAAATACCCTCTTAATAGAGAAAAACTATTGCACCAAAGGCAATGATATAAATTTAATCCAGTGTTAACTTCATAAGAGAAGAAAAGTATAACACTCCCAACCACTCAAACTGAGGTTGTAAAAGCGATTTATAAAAATAAATCCAATCTCAAAATAAGATCTTCCCTGAACTTCCCGAACGCGAAAATGTCGATGGATTAGTCCTACAGAATGGACCTAGGTTAGCAACAAAGGATAAGCAACTAATGACCCATTAGTCAATCCACTTCGAAAATCACGCTCAGAAAATACAAGTCAAATCTGTTAATAAACTGAAGAAAAATAGTCAAAGGACTCGAAGTAACATTTAGAATAACAGGGTCCGAAAACTTCCTAATATCGTAATAATAATACGGAAAGGAAAATTCTTCTCAAAGAACACGATAATCCTCGCGAAAGTGCTTAAAGAACAATACACTAGAATATGTAAAACTCAGTCAGAGTTCTCAAAAAATTGTGTTACTAAAATGTTCTTACACAAAAAATCTGTAGATCTTCCTCCTACATTGACTTCTCTACAAATAAGGATGAGCATATCAGTTTAAATACTGTAAAATACTACTGAAATTTTAAATTTATCCAACAAAATGCACAAAGGATGCACTCATTTTTATGAGTCAAAATCCTGGCATCATAGAAGGTCAGCTTCGAAATAAGCATCGAACCTGCACTTTCTACTCAACCATTTAATCTACAAAATCAAATATGGCAATGTGTGGTAGTTCAAAATGTCCACTCTACGCTACTGTAACAAGTTGAAGTGATCTGTACCTTTGGCGAATCTGGATGAGGGAAAAAAAGGATATCGTTGGCCATACTAGGCTCCAGACCAACAGAAAACAAGCCGGACTCCAACTGGGTCTCCAGAGAACGAACCATAGTCCTCCTAGGCTCGAACAACTCCCGGCCGGTCGAAATGGTCCCAATATATCCTGGCGATATCTTCCCACACGCATTAGAATATCGATGGCCGGACCGCAAACAGTTTATCAACTCGTCACGAAGCGAGGGTGAACTCGAACAGCCGCTAAATAGTTCCAATATAAACCTGCGAATGTGACCCATTTCGCACGCGCCCACGCGGTCCCTTGCATTACGAGACTCGTTTGCACACTTCATGGTAAAGGGAAAGTTGCTGCCAACGTGTCCCCGCTACACCCTGCTAATGCAGTATTCTTATTTTAATCTAGCCTACCATCGTAATGGATATAGGCTTCAATGTATTCCTTCCCTCTGACACCTTGCTTAAGAATGTGTTTTTTTAGAAGTATAGCCACTGAGAAACGTTTGAATCAAGTCTAGGCTGCATTTCCTAGAAAGTTTATATGCAGAGTGTTACGACACAATACAGCCGAGCTGGCGGTCGGGATTATGAAAGTATTCTCCCGCATGGTCCGTTAGTAGCTGTAGACACACGGTCGTAAAGATAAACTTATAATACATGTTTAAAACCATGTCTGATTCCCATTAAACAAGTCTCTACTCCACGTAGAATGCCGAACGAACTCGCTTACATACATAGACACACTCACATGTTTTGAAAATCCCGTTAACATGCGATTTCAATTTCACTAGTGCCAGGCTTATACCTGCACGATGTCGGTTTCTCAAGTACCTGCTCTCCGCACGAGGTCGCTTGAGCACGACATCCCCTCTCCCCACTCCTCTATACGTCACGACTCGATATAAAATATATCGCAGTCGAAGTGTAATCACCTGTGACTTAACAGATCATCTTCTGTTTTTCATACTTGCTTAGTAATAGCTTTCTGCCATGGAAATATACATACAGACATATGTAACTGCTTACATATAGCGCTAAATATACTTTAATTTGTATTAATCATTCTCAGGTGAATCGATCGATATAATGTTAGACAAAGTCAACATGATTATTATCGATGACCTTCGGGCTTCTCGTCGGAAACACGAGCTCTACCGATCTCTTCTTGATAGCAGAACTTTTTCTCGCTGTAGACCAGCTGTTATGATAGACTTCCGAGGCTAGCTAGAAAGTTACAGGGCGTTTCAAAATACTGTATCCATATCTGTACTTAAGACCTTTAGGAATAATGGTGCAGTACCACGCAATGTTTTGCGCGAAAAGACTAGTGTCGCTGACTAAATTCTGTCTCGATGTTGAGAACTAATATGTTTTCTTTGCACATTGTGCGAATCTTTTCTCTATTATTAAATAATGCAACAATGAATTTAGTTTCAAAGATTTCGTTACATATAGACTGTGTTATATGGCCTTAAATTTGATACTCTTGTTTGGGCATATCCTAATTCTTCTTTCTATTTTAAGTATTTTATCTATTTCAGCGGTATTAGTAGTTTTGAAAATAGTTTCACCATCTTAAGGCACCTCTGGATGTGTAACTATTTTATAATGTCTTAATTTTTCTGCAATTGATAAATCCTTTCTTTGTTGTATGTGTTTCAGGTAATATAATTTACTACAATGTGGGATTAGAAGCCATTTTTCAGTGTCCCCTTAATAAACAAAAGTTTGGTGCTTTTCAGTCGGTCAACACGAATGTACCCATAAGAGTTGGGTTATACCCTAATCTTGAAAAAAATTGCATGAGTTTAATGCATACACTAGGATGACCAGTTTCTATCGTCAGGCGATCAACATCAGATCCATTACACTTAGGCTGTAAAATCTATGTTTGAAAATAACAGGTGAAAAGTATTTATAATATGCACAATTATTTAGTTGCAGTATTGGTAATGCTAGTGACGTTAGGTGGAATGCTAAAATGGTGATAGAAATCCGGAATTTGTCTGCTTAGAGTGACTATATGGTTGTAAAAGTCAACTATGGTAATACTGCATAGTGAAGGCTATTACTTACCTGGTTAAATGTCTTCCGCGTTGTAGCTGCGAGTAGTATCAACTTCCCTGACCTGTTATTTTCAAACATAGATTTTGCAGCCTAAGTGTAATGGATCGGATGATGATCGCTTGACGATCGAAAATGGTTATCCTAGTGTATGTATTAATCTCATGTAATTTTTTCAGGATTAGGGCATAACCCAGCTCTTTTGGGTACATTCGTGTTGACCGACTGAAAAGCACCAAACTTTTGATAATTTACTACGTTCAATATATTTATCCTATTCTGCCAGGTTGGTATATCTTTTGGAATTTATGTGATTATTTCACCTAAATATTTAAATTTGTCCACAATTTTAATTTCCTGATCTTCATTAGTAATTACAATTTCTAGTGGTGGCAGTGGCGTGTGGTGGAAATTTACTTAGGGTAAGCAATGGTTTTCTTCACAAAATCATTGAAGACCCAGTTGTAGAAGTTTGGGATATTTTGAACTTAGAAAGTAAATCTATCTCAATTGAAATCAATAATAAATGTTATACGTTTAGTTAAAATAGCGAATACTAGCTTTCACTTTCGTGTTTATGGGCCTACTCAATTGAGGAGTTGGACGATTTCCTAATAAAATTAATATTTTGTTCTCAAATGTACCGCACATCACACGCTGTCATCTCTAGACCCAATTCCCGGTGCCATATTTTTACAGATTTCTCACGACTACTAGAGTAAACAAAAACGTCTACTGCATACCCTACTCCGTTAAATTGCATTAGACAACATTATATCGCTGAACTATAAAAATGACGGCCTACCAGTGTAAAACAATCACACGTTTTAACACAGCTTATAAAAAGCTGATTTACACAAACACTGACACGCGTTTTCAAACTATAATGGGCGAGTAAACACACTATCTTTGAAAACTGACCGCTCCTTGTTATCGGCCTAAGGTATGTAACTTAAGGAGTTGCTTCCTAGCCTTCGCTTTCACTCACCCTGCAGTACCAAGAAATACGAAAAGAGGGCTTGTCACGCTATTGTGCTGCTGCAAGCGACTCCGCAAGTAATTCGCAGTAGGCATCACAGAACAACGAAGTGTGAATTGGTACATTAAAACAATACAGGACACAGAGACTGGAATATCACTATAACCAAACTAAATAATTATTGTACCCGTCATTATTTTACTTGGGTAAGCAATGCTTACCTTACATACATGGAATACACGCGCCTGAGTGGTGGATCAATCAACATGATTTCAGCTTTTTCAAATGAAATTCAAAGACATATTTCTGATTTGTTGCTTTGTTTCCTTTTTTAGCGTATGGCTTTTTTAGTGCCGGAAGTGTCCGAGGACATTCTCGGCTTGCCAGTTTTGTAGCTGCTTCGAGACGGGACACCCAATGGGTGAGCTACAAGTACCGTTGGGGAGGAAAGTTTGAATGTAAGCACGAGGACTTGGAAGGTAGCGGCTGTGGCCTATAGTTAGGGACCAACCCCGGCATTTGCCTGGAAGGAAGATGGGAAACCACAGAAGACCATCCTCAAGGTTGCCGGTGGGGAGATTCGAACCTGCTCACCTCCCGGATGTGAGCGACTGCCAGCAGTCATGCCGTAACGACCACGGCTAACTCACCCGTTGCTTTGTTTCCTGAAGATTGTTGACTAATAATGCAAAGTCATCTGCAAATCCCAAACAGTATAAACTAATTTTTTGCTTAGAAAATCCATTTTGTGTGTGTTAAGGATTCTCTTTTATAATATAAACTAGCAGAAGTACCCGTTCTTCGAACTGTGTTCGGTGTTAACACCAGACACTATCAATTGAGCTACTGTTGCAATGGTTAGTGGTTTGTCATTCCTTCATAAGTTTATCAGAACGAAGTTAGTTTTCTGAGAATATCATACACACTGTTAATTTAAGGGCCTTATAATGTGGTTTTCGGACACCCTTAGACTCCCGAATTTTGTGTCTCACATTGAGAAGTGCAACATATTATGCTCTGGCCGTCCGTCTAGGATAATTTTTATATTTCGACTATTTTAGCATGTATTTTGAGAAGATTTTCCCTATATCCACCCTTCTACTGTATGAAAAGTACGGTGAAGAATTTTATAAATGATTGGTGTATTGACTCTCATGGATGCCATACCTAATTTTACGATGCACCAAGCATCCGACCACGAGTTATAAGCGTACCTAAAGATACACAGAAAGACAGACCGGCAATTCTATTGTCTACAACATATCACCCAGATATCCAAATATAGGTATATCTACCACACAGTATCAAACAAAATCATCCTTGCGATAAACCCGTATGTCGACAAAAAATTAATAAAAAATAAATGATGAGTTAAAAAGTGTTGGTTTTAGGGCCTTAAAATGTGTCTTTGTGGACCCTTTAGGGCCCCCGAGTTTTGTCTTTCACATTGAGGGGCTGAAAATGAGATTTGTCACGTCCATCTACGCCTATTTTAGCATGTATTTTAAGGGGGTAGGCCCCCTTTTATGAGAGGTACGGAGAAGAGTTTCATCAATGATTAGGGTCGTGCCTCTGATGGATATCTGTACCAAATTTTACGTTGATACACCCTTCCGTTCTCGAGTTATAAGGGAACAAAGTTGTCCACAGACAAACAAACAAACAAACAAACAAACAAACAGACAGACAAAAAAATTGTGCGCATCCATCATAAAACAGTCTGAAACGCGTAAATAACTCAAATTTCCGTAGAAATTCAGAAAAAAAAACCAGGCAAACTTTCATTTGTGTATAATAGAGAGATAGACTGCACCGCTCGGTGTTGACCGTGTTTTATTGCACAAATTTAGGTTTTACTCGCTAACCGTTGGAGATACACGAAAAGTGATAAGAACCTTTCGGATAGAAAATTAAATGTTAGAGCTCGTGTATGCCATTAAAACTTTGCTATTGCTTAGCGTTCTCTTTTTATTTGAAATGGAAATATGACATTTTGAAACCAAAGTGTGTAGTGACGTCACAAATGTGGGTTTTACTCTCTAACCGTTGGAGATACACGAAAGGTGATAAGGACCTTTCGGATAGGAAATTAAATTTTAAAGCTCACGTGTGGCATCAAACGTTTGCTATTTCTCAGCGTTCTCTTTTTATTTGAAATGGAAATATGAAATTTTGAAACCAAAGGGTGTAGTGACGTCACTAAAATTGTCGCCATTTTTAAATAGTGCAAAATATAGAAATCAAAAGTAGCCTATGTGTAACTCTGGTAAATCAGCTACATCCATGCAGAATTTCATTTCAATCAGACCAGTGGTTCTTGCGTGATTGGGTAACAGACAGGACGACAGACAGACAGGACGACAAACACCATCTCATTTTTATATAGTGAACCCTTTTCCCTCTGATGGATAAATGATTCGATGTTTTATTTCTTCAATTAATAAATATTTCTACCAGCATCATGAAAATAGCCAGACGGAGATGAGGAAATTTCAAGCATTTGCTGGAGACAGTGGGGACATTCCAGAAGCTGTTTGACAAAGGCTAAATACTTAGGATTGTGAAAAGAATGACCATAGCAATGATTCAGATGGACAGGTGGTGGCCACCTCAAAATAGAAGCGACGCACAGTGAGACACCGTTCTGGTATGTTCATTGTAATATTCGCGCCTGGAAAAAATATGATGCAGTAACGTGAGTGGCTGATGTAAATACTAGACACTCCTACTAGGCCAAGGTCTGATAAAAACCGCCAAGTTACAGAAAATGTGGAACCAATGGGAGAAGAATGCTTACCAGCGCGGCAAGTCTAGCTTGGGTACGCTACGGCTAGCATTCACGCGGGAGATCGGCTAGACAACATCTCTACGATCGATTCTAGGATTAATGGGCATATTCTTGACCTGCGCTATTTTTCGAGTTCAGTGATATTTATTTCATTCCTGTATCACTATTATTTTGTGAAATTTTTATAAAATTTACCCCTCTATCTGTACCTAGGGCCGGTTCATTTATAAGTGGCGTGAAGAGCCAAGACATTGCTTATTACATTGTGTGTGTCGAGGACACAGCCTTTTATATTTTGTGTGTCAGTGGACACAGGCTATTATACTTTGCGCGTCTAAGGACGTAGACACTTATACTTTTGCGTGTCATGAAGGACACAGAAATTATTATTAAAAGTGTTAAATTCAGTGTTAGATAGTCACAGTACTATATTTGTAGGGGCAGTAGCATCGATAATTCGCCAACAGACAGTTTTGGGGAAAGTAGTACCCGAACGGCGAATTTAGTAGTCAGATATCAAGTGTATAATAATTTAATTTTGAATCAGCACGAGAGATGACATCGTTGACCATGGAGGAAGTCTGGAACTATCAAGACTCCGTCAGGATGGTTGAGATGAGATAAGAAGCATCCAGTTGGGAGATGGCTGCGGATGTTCTTTGACGGGTGGCTGACCGAGGATGAGTACAGAATAATATTTATTATTATCTGATAAATTAACTTATGGTGTACGGGACATATTGTGTTTGTAAATAATTTGCTCGTGTGATTAACGTAATATATTTAGTTTTGGTCTGACACACCTTTTGCATGGAAACAGCTCGCATATGTAATTAGTAGAAGGTTCTTTTCTTGTTTGTTGTTTTAACTAACGTAGCTATGTGGACGACCGTGTTTGCATATGCTACGCAATGCGGTTAAAAACGTCTCTCGGAGATATGTTGTGTTTCAGAAGTAGGACTGAAGTAATATAATTATACAGTAGATTGGAGGGTAATTAATTTCTTTTGGTTTATTATTGATCAGATTCAGTGAGATTATTGCCTTTGGAGCAATGTGATTTGTGACGAAGAGCAGTCAGCTCTATCGTAGGTTTTAATATTTGTTTTAAATTGTTTGCGAGCATCTATTCTGCCGATCTGTGTGAAAAACATAATGTCATTCCCAGAAGTGTGTGTGTGAGTGTGTGTATTTGTGGTCATTACAAGCGGGAATTTCAGCGCAGACTGATTTCTGTCAGCTTGATGCCAAATCCATATTGTGACCTTGCGAGGGCAATTGTGGATATTTTGATTAATGTCTGACCATATGTTGAGGTGGTTGAGATTTGTTGCTGTTGATTCCTTGAGATAACGGCACAGCTGGTCAGTTATTTTTACACACTGGACTTGGGACAATGACAGGTAATTGAGGATGAGGGGAGCTGTTTCACAAGACGGACTGAAGGTTGCTAGCCAGGTCATTAGGGGAGAGTGCCTGTGTGGCTCCGTAATAACTTGAAATACAGAATTAAGAACTGATCAATGATAAAAATTGTTTAAATAAATGGGAGTTGCCTACGAATCACGATAATCTCCGAAGCGTTAGCTTAACATGCAGTTTTGTTCATATAAAGTAATATCAGCCAGTCAGGCTTTTGTTGTTGTTGGTTTATTCCATGTTTATATTCCATTCAGTGACCCGTGAGTCACGTGCTATGCTGTATTTCCTTGCTTGTGTATTGAGCAAATTGGCCAGTGTTGGCAGCTCATAGTCAAGTGCGTCATCGCGCTAAATGAGGGTCTCGAGAGAGATTCCTGTAAATAGTAGATTTTAGGGTGTGGTCAGTATTACATTTTTAAGGGTTTTTATTAATGTCATGTTCCATATCCGTAAACGTTGATTTACGAGATGATTGTTCGTAAGCATCGTGGCTGTTAACCCACTGTAAACGAACAGTCATCCAAAGTACTCATTCCTCGTAGTTAGTCATTACGCGCACATAAAACCCAAATTGCAAGTTGGTGGAACCAGGATCCACATTTTAATAAAGGGGAGATCCGTCTGACTCCTCAGAATTGATAGAGATTCCTGTCATGGGAAATTCAGGGAGGATTTAATTTTATTATTGTTGTTTATTTTCTTTTTTATGCACTTTTAGTCATTAAATCATGTTATTATTTTACATCTTGTCACCTTTCTTTCTAATTTATAGTTTAAATCCTATGACCCTTACCTCAGTAGAGCATGTTGTTTGGCGAACGTAAACATCACATAGGAACTGAGCGCGACCCCTTGATTAAGATTTCTTACATTAAACACTGCTATTCTGAAGGGTTCATAGGGCGTAAACTGGCGCGGCCAAGCGTGGGGCGGTTCACTCTGGTGTAACGGCAAAGATTTTGCACATGTCAATGTAAGCGTAGTTGGGTTTTCAAACTGACGCAACAATCAAGGCGTAATTTGGTTGCTGGTTCGCTGCTGGAACACATTTAAGTGGCGTATTTGAGTAAAACTGACATGCCGCAAGTGCAGGCAGATATGACAGTATTTTAATCACCGGAATGTGATATTTTATTAAAAGTAATTGAGGCAAAGAGGATACCGCCAAATGTGTGAAATATAAATTAAAATCAGGAGTTTGCAATGTAAAATACGGTTCACGTTTTTGTCTATTGAATTAAAGTAAAAGGTAATATACGTGATACCGGGCGCCCAATGATTAAAGTTAGAACTAGATTAGTTTAGAAAGTCAAACTCATGAAAATGTTAGTAGGCTGTAGCCTTAAATGACAATTAATACTTTGTTAATTAGTCAGTGTTAATATTAGACCAGGATAACAATTTAATGACTGAATATGTGTTTGGGTTTAAATTAAATTGAGTAAAATTAGAACACTCAGAGATGCAATCGACTAGTGGGATTAAATGTAAAAATAAATGAACTGAGTAGGGTAAAGAAATTAAATGTGCATTGGATTTTATGTGTGTGTCAAAGGGCATTGCTTTATGCCATTTCCCTAATGTCTCATATAAAGTGTATAACATGGCAACGGTGGAGCAGATTCATGAAATCATTGAGAGTGCGGCTAGGAGAACACAGGAATTGTTGGACACTAAATTGGCAGAACAAAGTGAATCACTAAACACAAAATTATCTGAACAAATAAACATTAAACTATCATAACAAAGTGAATCACTAAACACAAAATTATCTGAACAAATAAACACTAAACTATCAGAACAAAGTGAATCAATAAACACAAAATTATCTGAACAAATAAACACTAAACTATCAGAACAAAGTGAGTCTATAAACAAATTATCCGAACAAAGTGAATCATTGCGGACACAATTAAATAACAGTAGGATTGAACCAAATGAATATCAGGCGGAACAAGCTAGATTATTAAAAAGTGAAATTAATGACACTATCAATTTGCAGTTAGAGGCGCAAAATATTAAAAACACGAACCAATTAGCTTCGTTAACCGCAGAGATGAAAGATCACACTAATCAACAGATGGTATTACTGGCCCTAGATGTTAGTAAAAATAATGAAAAGCAATTAGACCATATTAAGAAAATGGAAAGTATTTTTGATCAAAAACTTAGCATTCTGGATGAAACGGTGTTAGCTAAATTAGAGCAAATTGAAATAGCGTGCACTATGAATACAAGCGAGATCAAGATAGCTCAGGAGAAGTTAGAAGGACGATTTATGGCGATGGAAAAGAGCGGCAAAATCATTCAACAACAATTATCAGCGGTAGATGAAAATATATCCGGCATAATTAAAGATATGGACCGTCTCGAAATAAAATCAGCGGAGCAATGGAAAAGCCTAGAAGCGTATCAGAGCCAATTAAAGAATACCATCGACGAAAGGTTGAGCCAGATAGAAAGCAATCAGGATGACACTAAAAGCCAGATTGAAGAGAAAGTTAGCACGATTAAGGAGCAGATAAGGAAAGATTGGCGAAAAATGAATATCGATTCTAAAGAGGAAAGATCCACCATCTTAAAAACAGTAGGCGAAAATCATACTCGTATTCAGGCATTAGAGCAAGAAATTAAGAATAAACTTAAAGAGCAAACAGACAGGATCATTAAAGCTGAACTGAGGTCATTAGAAGAATCCTCGATATTTAAAACGGGAACAATGAGAGATAAGCAGGACGACTCAAATAGCACAGGGGAGGAAAGCGCCGCAGGGAGTCAAGCTCAGACAGAGAGCCCATTAACAGCAAACACGGAAGGGTTTCGCAAGAATATTGAAAGGAGCTCCACGCCACAAGACGGTCATCAGCCCACACAACTTATCCAAGTAATTCGCTCGAACGATTATAAACCGCAGAAGTACACGGAGAATTCAGGGGTGACACCTAAAGCTTTTATTAAAGAAATTGAAGATCATTACAATGACACTGGGGTACCTGAAGCACGTAGATTGAGGATGATTGAGAGATTTCTATCGGGAAATGTCCTTACATGGTTTTTAAGCTTCAAATATAAATTTGGAACCATGTCAGATTTCAAATTAGCGTTTCTGCGCAAATATTGGTCGCCAGCAATACAACAGAGTCTAAGGATGGAGCTTTACTCTAGAAAATACCAAACAACCCAGCAAACGAAATACTCAGATTTCTTTAACATGCAAATGTTAAAAGTTCGCGACCTTGATTACCCTTTAAATGAAGCGGATCTGGTGATGACAATAGCGCGGCAATTACCAGTCAACGGTGCAGCAAGTACTAGTTGCAGCGAACGTTAGTACGGCCATACATGCAGAGCAGATATTACGCCAGATAGATGAGACTACGTCTCATAATCATTATAGAGGAGGAAGACAGCTGGAGTTAGTCAATACGACAGAGGTCATAAAACCTACACAGGCAAACACTAAAACGCAGGGTACTAATACAAGCACCTCCACACCTAGGCGAAACCAGGAAGAAGGAGAAAACAGACCATACCAGCGTAACGAAGATAGCTATAACAATAGGTCATATCAAGGCAACAATAGGTATCAACAGAGAGGATATCAGCAATGGCGTGAAAATCGAAGAAATGACAGGCCTTATGTAAGATACGGTGATTACAATGCTAATCAGAGATGGAAAGGAAGGAGAGAGCAAAATCAAGGAGAGGCGCGTAATTATCGAAATGACTGGGATGATAGGCACGCTCAATCACAAAATTACCTAGAGGAATTACACGCTAGTCAAGGTGGAGAGCTAGGAAGATGGGAAAAAGCCATTGGGAACATGAAGAATCCAGATACACATACTGAGGAAGCTGGAAGTCTACTGAGACAAGAGGAATATCAAGGGCATCGGCGACAAACGGATGATGGGAGTCGCACCGGAGCTTTAAAAAAATGCTAAATTTGGATAAAGAAGACAGTCTACAAACGCAACAGTCGGAAGTTGAAGATGGATGGATAGTAGCGAACATACAAGAATGGATTGCTTTGCCAGAAGAATGCCTGGAGGAGACGGTGAAACCACGGAACGATGAAATTAGACAGTTACCCATTATTTACGCAAGGATTGGTGGAATTAATATAAGATGTTTATTGGATATGGGGTCGCAGATCAGTCTGGTATCGGAGGCCTTGGTTCGAGAGTTGGGACGGAGTCAAAATATTCCTGTAATTCCCGTACCACAGCTCAAAGTGAGGGGTGTTATTCCTGAACGCACCGTCACTTGTAAACGTCAGGCATACTTAGAGCTGAACATATTGGAACACACTTTTGGGCAAACATTCATTATCATGGCAAAGATGAATTTCAATATAATTCTTGGTGCAAATTTTATTTGTGACTATCAAGCAGTGATAGATTTGTACAAGAATACAGTCAGTTTTAGAGAGTATGATCAGCTGAAGAACGTGGGATTGCATATGGATGAAATCACCACCGGAAGAGATGTAAATTCTTGGGCATTGGAAGCAATATCGGAAGAGACGGAAGAGGAGATACGAAAGGCAGAAGATAACATCATAGAAGGAGCTGTTGTGGAACTAGATGAGGAGAATGAATCCCAGGAGATATGGTCTTTATTAACAGAAGGAGACGACAGTGATGCACAATTTGAAGAGTTACTACAGGAGCGGCTCAATGACATTCAACTTGCGGGTGAACACAGAAAGCAATTTGAAGAGATTTTAAGGAAGCACAAAACAGTATTTGATACAGTACCTGGGAAAATATTAAATTTCAAATATTCAATGCAAGTCGAGGATTGGTCACCTTTCAAAAGTAGATTGTATCCAATTCCTGAAAAATATCGTTGTCAAGTCAAGGTCATTATAGATGAGATGTTACAAGCTGGAGTGATAAGGAAGACACCTACACCTTATCTAAATGCGATTTTGGCTGTCACAAAACCAAATGGATCTATTAGACTTTGTTTAGATGCCAGAAATCTCAACTTGAGACTCATTTTTCCTGAGTATGACAGAGCGCCAATTATCAGAGACGTATTAAAAGGCTTTAAAAACAAAAGCATTTATTCATCAGTTGACCTGACGAGCTCGTTCCACCGTATTGAATTGGATGAGAAGTCACAGCTTCTAACTGGCTTCTTATTCGATAACCAAACGTTTTGCTTCGTCCGAATGCCCTTTGGAGTCAAAACAGCGGGCTGTGCCTTAATCCGAGCCCTGGACCGGAATCTAACCGAGGAAGTTAAGGAGATGACGGTACGCTACATTGATGACATTTTGCTGGCATCCGACAACATTGAAACTCACATGGAAAATTTAGATAAAGTATTAGGCAACCTGAATGCATCAAATTTCAAAGTAAACCTGAAGAAATCGCATTTCTTCAAGAGCGAGATCTTATATTTGGGTCACATCATTGACAACGAGGGAGTGAAGCCAAATCCAGCTAAGATCGAAGCGATAAAGAATTTCCCTACACCAACGAGAGTCAAGCACATTCGGGCTTTCTTAGGCGTAACGGGATTCTTTAAGGAAAACTGTCCAGGTTACACGGAGACTGTCGCTCCTGTGCAAGAAATGCTAAAGAAAAATAATAAATGGTTATGGAATGCGGAGTGTGAGAAGGCATTCCAAGCAACAAAACAACTATTGGAAAACTGCATTAAATTAGGATATCCAGATTTCAAGCACAAATTTATAATCCAAGCGGATGCTTCACTAGTTGGTATAGGTGCTATGCTCTACCAAGAAGATCCAGCTAACCTGCAACATAAAACATATTTGGCATTTGTCAGCCGAAAATAGCGTAAGCACGAGCGCAATTATACTGTAACGGAACTAGAGCTGTTGGCCATACTTAATGCGCTACAACAATGGAAACGAATAATTTATGGCTACCCTATTGTTGTCAGGACTGATCACAAGGCACTAACATTCTTGTTTAAGACGTCGATGGCAAGCGAACGTGTGACACGTTGGTCTATATATATTCAGCAGTTTAGCATTGAGATTGAACATTGCCCAGGGAAGATGAACGTGATTCCGGATGCACTCAGCAGGAACCCAGAGCCTGATAATGAAGAAACAGCGATGGTACAACACTTGGAGTTAACACCGAAGGACCGGGAATTCTTGGAGGAGTTTCGTGAGATACAGCGAGAACAAGAAGCGGAACCATGGATGATGCTATTAATTCAATACTTCAGAAAGCAACTACCTACAGGAACACCTGCATTTCGAGAAGCAAAAGCCAAAGAAGGAAGATATGTTTATGTCAACAATTTGCTGCACAAATGGATAGATAATGACCACACCAAGTTACGCATATTAGTACCTGCATCATTACAGCGAGGACTGACATGGCATACTCACTAAAGTTACGGACACGTCGGAGTAGATAAATGCGAAGCGACAATAGGAGAGACATTTACATGGCCACGTATGAGAACGACTATATGTGACGTCATTACGACTTGTGATCCGTGTCAGAGGACAAAGACCAATAATTATTTAATGAGGCAGTATCCTAGACCATTGCTACCCCAGAAACCATGCGAGCTACTGGCACTCGACTGTTTCGGTCCAATTCCGAAAGGAAGGCGAGGTTGCCGACACTTGCTAGTATGCATTGATGTATTTTCGAAGTTTGTCGTATTATGCCCCATTCAGAAAACTACTTCGAATCAGGTACTCAGTCGTATTCGAAATAGAGTTATTCCAATCCTTGGAAAACCAGAATTTATATTATCAGATCATGGCAGTTATTTCACAAGCGCCCAATTCAAGAAAGGTATGGAGGACATGGGTATAAAACACATTTTAAGCAGTATCCGACATGCCCAAGCTAATCCAAGTGAGAGAGCAATTAAATGTGTAACGTAATACTTGAGAATCTTCATTCCAAATGAACATCACAAATGGGTTGATAAAATTAAGGATGTAGAGACATGCATGAATTCTACCAGGCACGAGTCAACAGGACAGATCCCTATGGTCCTACACAAAAACGAGTATCCAGTGAGAACGTGGAAAAGCATCATTAACTGCCCACAAGATCCCATGATAGCACCTGACCTGCGAATTGAGAGAACGAGAGCCTACATGAGAAAACAAGCAGACCGCAGATTGCGGCGAGTAAGAAATAAGAGGTTTCACAGTGATCTTGAAATCAACCAGCTCGTTTTGGTGAAACGACCCACTACATCGGATCCAGAGAAGAAGATTTTCAGCAAATTCTGCGAAAAGTTCATAAGACCCTATTCTATTGTCAGAAACCTTGGAAATAATGCATACAGAGTGAAAGAGTTAAGCACAGGAACAACTTAAAAAAGTATCGAAGAAGCGATCCATGAGAGCGCCAAATTAATGATGCAGTTTGAATATATGGACGTTCTATATCAACCAAGTAAACGGGGAGCAGTTGAGTACGGCACGTGAAGAAGGAAGTGGAATTGGTGTTGACAAACATTAACGAGGCGAGCAGAGTGTTGCCCGAGGCACCAGCGCGTCATGCAAGAAGTTGAGAGGGTCATTACGAGCAGGAAGTGAAACGAGTAAATGCCATTCAAGACAGGAGCGGCTAGACCAAGTATTAGAAAAGGGGTGATTCCGAAATAAAACAATTTGGTCTACTGAAGTTTTTTTTTTAATTATCGACTTTCTCCGAAGTTCGAAATTTTGTGAGTGGAGGAGTTGTGAACCCTTTTCCCTCTGATGGATAAATGATTCGATGTTTTATTTCTTCAATTAATAAATATTTCTACCAGCATCATGAAAATAGCCAGACGGAGATGAGGAAATTTCAAGCATTTGCTCGAGACAGTGGGGACATTCCTGAAGCTGTTTGACAATGGCTAAATACTTAGGATTGTGAAAAGAATGACCATAGCAATGATTCAGATGGACAGGTGGTGGCCACCTCAAAATAGAAGCGACGCGCAGTGAGACACGGTTCTGGTATGTTCATTGTAATATTCGCGCCTGGAAAAAATATGATGCAGTAACGTGAGTGGCTGATGTAAATACTAGACACTCCTACTAGGCCAAGGTCTGATAAAAACCGCCAAGTTACAGAAAATGTGGAACCAATGGGAGAAGAATGCTTACCAGTGCGGCAAGTCTAGCTTGGGTACGCTACGGCTAGCATTCACGCGGGAGATCGGCTAGACAACATCTCTACGATCGATTCTAGGATTAATGGGCATATTCTTGACCTGCGCTATTTTTCGAGTTCAGTGATATTTATTTCATTCCTGTATCACTATTATTTTGTGAAATTTTTATAAAATTTACCCCTCTATCTGTACCTAGGGCCGGTTCATTTATAAGTGGCGTGAAGAGCCAAGACATTGCTTATTACATTGTGTGTGTCGAGGACACAGCCTTTTATATTTTGTGTGTCAGTGGACACAGGCTATTATACTTTGCGCGTCTAAGGACGTAGACACTTATACTTTTGCGTGTCATGAAGGACACAGAAATTAGTTATAAATGTGTTAAATTCAGTGTTAGGTAGTCACAGTACTATATTTGTAGGGGCAGTAGCATCGATAATTCGCCAACAGACAGTTTTGGGGAAAGTAGTACCCGAACGGCGAATTTAGTAGTCAGATATCAAGTGTATAATAATTTAATTTTGAATCAGCACGAGAGATGACATCGTTGACCATGGAGGAGGCCTGGAACTATCAAGACTCCGTCAAGATGGTTGAGATGAGATAAGAAGCATCCAGTTGGGAGATGGCTGCGGATGTTCTTTGACGGGTGGCTGACCGAGGATGAGTACAGAGTAATATTTATTATTATCTGATAAATTAACTTATGGTGTATGGGACATATTGTGTTTGTAAACAATTTGCTTGTGTGATTAACGTAATATATTTAGTTTTGGTCTGACACACCTTTTGCATGGAAACAGCCCGCATATGTAATTAGTAGAAGGTTCTTTTCTTGTTTGTTGTTTTAACCAACGTAGCTATGTGGACGACCGTGTTTGCATATGCTACGCAATGCGTTTAAAAACGTCTCTCGGAGATATGTTGTGTTTCAGAAGTAGGACTGAAGTAATATAATTATACAGTAGATTGGAGGGTAATTAATTTCTTTTGGTTTATTATTGATCAGATTCAGTGAGATTATTGCCTTTGGAGCAATGTGATTTGTGACGAAGAGCAGTCAGCTCTATCGTAGGTTTTAATATTTGTTTTAAATTGTTTGCGAGCATCTATTCTGCCGATCTGTGTGAGAAACATAATGTCATTCCCAGAAGTGTGTGTGTGAGTGTGTGTATTTGTGGTCATTACAAGCGGGAATTTCAGCGTAGACTGATTTCTGTCAGCTTGATGCCAAATCCATATTGTGACCTTGCGAGGGCAATTGTGGATATTTTGATTAATGTCTGACCATATGTTGAGGTGGTTGAGATTTGTTCCTGTTGATTCCTTGAGATAACGGCACAGCTGGTCAGTTATTTTTACACACTGGACTTGGGACAATGACAGGTAATTGAGGATGAGGGGAGCTGTTTCACAAGACGGACTGAAGGTTGCTAGCCAGGTCATTAGGGGAGAGTGCCTGTGTGGCTCCGTTATAACTTGAAATACAGAATTAAGAACTGATCAATGATAAAAATTGTTTAAATAAATGGGAGTTGCCTACGAATCACGATAATCTCCGAAGCGTTAGCTTAACATGCAGTTTTGTTCATATAAAGTAATATCAGCCAGTCAGGCTTTTGTTGTTGTTGGTTTATTCCATGTTTATATTCCATTCAGTGACCCGTGAGTCACGTGCTATGCTGTATTTCCTTGCTTGTGTATTGAGCAAATTGGCCAGTGTTGGCAGCTCATAGTCAAGTGCGTCATCGCGCTAAATGAGGGTCTCGAGAGAGATTCCTGTAAATAGTAGATTTTAGGGTGTGTGTCAGTATTACATTTTTAAGGGTTTTTATTAATGTCATGTTCCATATCCGTAAACGTTGATTTACGAGATGATTGTTCGTAAGCATCGTGGCTGTTAACCCGCTGTAAACGAACAGTCATCCAAAGTACTCATTCCTCGTAGTTAGTCATTACGCGCACATAAAACCCAAATTGCAAGTTGGTGGAACCAGGATCCACATTTTAATAAAGGGGAGATCAGTCTGACTCCTCAGAATTGATAGAGATTCCTGTCATGGGAAATTCAGGGAGGATTTATTTTTATTATTGTTGTTTATTTTCTTTTTTATGCACTTTTAGTCATTAAATCATGTTATTATTTTACATCTTGTCACCTTTCTTTCTAATTTATAGTTTAAATCCTATGACCCTTACCTCAGTAGAGCATGTTGTTTGGCGAACGTAAACATCACATAGGAACTGAGCGCGACCCCTTGATTAAGATTTCTTACATTAAACACTGCTTTTCTGAAGGGTTCAATAGTAGTACGATTATAAATTGTTATTAACTATTAATTGTAATATCTTTCAGATTTAGGGTAGGTTTCAACACAGATTACAATAATGGTTACAATTGGGTTGACCGACTGAAAAACATTTGCATTTACTAAGGCCAACACTAAAAATGGCTCCCAAAATGATAACTTGTAAACATAATTCAAGGAGATCGTGCATTGTTGCACATTAGTAAACAGTTGAAATGCTCGATATGAATGAGCTGTCAGGATCAGTGAGGTTACTCTAATTTCACGCCTATCACTGCTGCACCTTGGTGATCTGCTTGCTTACTAATTGGCGGCACCAGTAAGGTTATCCCGAGGCCCTCGGATGAATTCAACTTGAGTCACAACTTTCTCCTTCACGGTACATCCAGCGGCCGACATTACTCAGCGGGGAAGACTGCGATTAATAATACCTGTTAATAAGGTAATCTGCCAGGTATCTTCCGTGGTTTAGGACAGCGTTTTCCCCGGAGATATATTTAGTATTATACCTGTTCCGTGTGATTCTGTAGGCTCTTTGCAATTTAGAGATTCTCTCTTTGTAACAGAAGCCAATTTGTAGCAATTAGGAATAGGCTACACAGAAAGATGTCATAACCGATGTACCGCAGGGTTCAGTCCTAGGTCCTTTTCTTTTTAACGTCGCAGTTAATGATTTACCACAAAATGTTGTATCACAATCAGTTGTGTCTTACGCAGACGACACAACATTACTTAACGTGCATCGGAACATATTGTCCGAATGAGATGTCAAAAGAAGCCCTTAGAACTTCAGTAAATTGGTTTTCATCCAATAAATTACTTTGTGTTTGACCCTCACTATTATGTGTCAGAAAACTGTATCATAATGATGGTCATTATAACACTCTTTTTCATTATGATAGAGTTTCTCCACCCAATCAGAGCTCGTTCATTGACCAATTAGGTAACGATACCTTCACGTGTGCGCTCAAAATCCAACATGTCGGACATAAACACAACATCGAACTATAATAAATTACCGACATGGAATACGCACCGTCCATATGTTCGCGTAAATAAACTGGCGAATATGAGACAACAAATAGCACTGTACCTTAATATAATTTCTACACAGCGCATTGTCTTGAAACAACTCCAGTGACAATATTACTGAGGGGCGGCCGATGTAAACATATGGCCTGCATATGGCATTGCAAGCACACAGAGTGCATGCGTCGGTCGTCCAGAGATCTTGAAAGACAGAGATATAACACCCAACGCTCGCTCTGCGATCACAAAATTCAGGTTGCTGACTCTCAACAGATATTTATGAATATTTATGTTAAAACATATAATAAAGTTATAATTATCGTCGAACATAAACAGTCGTATGCAACTCGCCTATATTGGTAATTAAGACACTCCTATGGAAATTATAAAACTCGCATACGCTCGTTTTATAAAAATACTCGTGTCTTAATTATAGCCATTATAGGCTCGTTGCATAATTTACTATTATGTTCGACCCTAACTATTATGTGTCAGAAAACTGTATCATAATGAGGTTCATTATAACACTATTTTTCATTATGAAACAGTTTCTCCCACCAATCAGAGCTCAAGAAACAGTTGTGTGACCAATTAGATAAGGATACCTTCGCGCATGCGCTCAAAATCCAACATGTCTATATAAATTACCGAAAGAGCACCGTCCCTATGTTCGCGTAAATAAACTGGTGAATATGAGACTAGAAATAGCACTGTACCTTAATATCCCCAAAACCAATTTCTACACAGCGCGTGGTTTTGAAACGACTTCGGTGACAGTTTTACTGAATACTAGAGCACAATCTGAACATATGGCATTGAAGCACACAGAGCGCATGCGTCGGTTGTCCAGAGCGCGTGGAAATCAGAGATATACTACTCACCGCAGCACCCGATCACAACATTCTAGTGACTGAACAGATATTTATGAATATTTATGTTAAAACATATAATAAAGTTATAATTATCGTCGAACATAAACAGTCGTATGCAACTCGCCTATAATGGTAATTAAGACGTTCAAAAGAAAATTGTAGGCTACAACTGGATGTTAGAAAATCCATTTTACACCGTAATAGAAATCTTGGATATACAAATTGTTAATACTGATTTTTAATAACTGTGTATAGAAGATACTAATAATACTGTACCACGAATGACGAAACCTATTTCATGTAAATGATCAATGGTGAATAAACTATTCTTAATCTTAATCTTCTTGTTCTTCTTGTCCTTGTCCTTGTCTTTGTCCTTGTTCTTTTTCTTGTTCTTGTTCTTGTCCTTGTTCTTGTTCTTGTCCTTGTCCTTGTCCTTGTCCTTATCTTTGTCCTTGTTCTTTTTCTTGTCCTTGTCCTTGTCCTTGTCTTTGTCTTTGTCCTTGTCCTTGTCCTTGTTCTTGTTCTTGTTCTTGTCCTTGTCCTTGTCCTTGTCCTTGTCATTGTCCTTGTCCTTGTCCTTGTCCTTGTCCTTGTTCTTGTTCTTGTCCTTGCCCTTGTCCTTGTCCTTGTCCTTGTCCTTGTCCTTGTTCTTGTCCTTGTCCTTGTCCTTGTCCTTGTCCTTGTTCTTGTTCTTGTCCTTGTCCTTGTCCTTGTTCTTGTTCTTGTTCTTGTTCTTGTTCTTGTTCTTGTCCTTGTTCTTGTTCTTGTCCTTGTCCTTGTCCTTGTTCTTGTCCTTGTTCTTGTCCTTGTTCTTGTTCTTGATCTTGTCCTTGTCCTTGTTCTTGTTCTTGTTCTTGTCCTTGTCCTTGTTCTTGTTCTTGTTCTTGTCCTTGTCCTTGTCCTTGTTCTTGTTCTTGTTCTTGTCCTTGTTCTTGTCATTGTTCTTGTTCTTGTTCTTGTCCTTGTCCTTGTCCTTGTCCTTGTCCTTGTCCTTGTTCTTGTTCTTGTTCTTGTTCTTGTTCTTGTTCTTGTTCTTGTTCTTGTTCTTATCCTTTCCCATAAGGCCTGCTATGGACCACGCACCAATTTCAATACTTCACTCTTTGTTGTTTTCTCTTCCGTTCTTCCCAATATTTTTTCATTCTTAGGCAATGCTGCTTTCTGTCTGTCCTCAGACCACTTCGTCCCAGGTTTCCTTTCCATTCCTCCCTGGAATCCTTCCGTACTTAACACCTTCTCTCTGTCCACAGTTTCTTCTTCTTTTATATTATTCCTTCCTAAATCTTTCTTTGCCTGTTGAATCCAGCTAGTTGTATTATTATTATACTATCGTTACCCATCGCGGCTTCGCTCGCGAATATTCTAGTTGCAAAGAGTACACTTAGCAAAATCTCAATCATGAATGCTATGACTGATTTATCCTTGGTATGAATAATCAGACTTCATCAATTCAGCTACTGGTGCAGTGGTTAGGGGTTTGTCATTCCTTCATATGACTATCAGAGCGAAGTTAATTTTCTGGGAATATCACAGACACTGTTAATTAAAGGGCCTTTAAATGTGGTTTTCGGAGACCCTTTATAGTCGGGTGAAAAAGACCTTTCGTACCACACTCACACGTGAAAATTGCGTGAAAAAATTCTAGAGTGCCCCTTGATCCCTTTAAGCGTATTGATGAATTTTTCTGCTTAATTTGGTTCAGTGATAACTAGAGACGGGAATTTGCCTATTTGCCTATTTTATTCCCGTGTTTAGAAACGTAGGCTTTCGAGATATAAATCGGTTTTAGGTTCTTTTCGGCTAGATTTCGTTGGTTTTATTGTGCATATAAATGCCTATTTCAAGGGTTTGTGCCTATTTGGAGTATAATTGCCTATTTGATGCCTTTTGACTGTATTTTAAAGTGCATTATATTGCAGCTGGTGTGCTCGACAGAATTATATTCTCATTTCTCAATATGTGTTTACCCCACGAACAAGAATGGGAATTCTCGGAAGTCACCAGATATAGCGCCTGGGATCTCGATATTAAGCCTCCAAACTTAACAACCCTTCGTTTTGTATTTCGCTTTTCTTTATATTGAAAATTTACCCGTTAGTATGTGTGTGAATTAATATCATAATCTTTATGCTGATTGAATAACAAAAGAACTAACTTAATGACATGTTTTCGCGTTTTTTCAATCTCGATATTAAGCCTCCAAAGTTTAAAACCCTTCGTTTCAGGTATCGTCCCCTTCAAAAGACGCGTTAGGTTGGCGCTACAACCTAACTGTGAATTAATATACAGTATATCCTGTACGCGTCCGAGTGTTGAATGGGCAGGCAGTTAAAAGCAGCCAGGAGGGATGCGATCCAGCTGGCAGTTAAAATGTCGCGGCGATCACAGTGAGTTGGTGCTGTAACCTATCTTGTGTTGAATGGACAGGCAGTTTAAAGCACCTTCGAAGGATGCGATCTAACTGGCAGTGGGTGTAGCATGGCCTCTTACCGAGATAGATGGAAACTTGGTGGTCCCGTCTTGAGCTACTGTTGCGATGCAGCCAGGAGGGATGCGATCCAGCTGGCAGTGAAAATGCCGCGGCGATCACAGTGCGTTGGTGCTGTAACC
The DNA here is from genome assembly GCA_946902985.2 of Meconema thalassinum. Lineage (NCBI taxonomy): Eukaryota > Metazoa > Arthropoda > Insecta > Orthoptera > Tettigoniidae > Meconema > Meconema thalassinum. The sequence continues at coordinate 402,898,409 of OX336393.1, read as the reverse complement.
TATCTTGTGTTGAATGAACAGGCAGTTTAAAGCAGCCAGAAGGGATGCGATCCAGCTGGGAGTGAAAATGCAGCCGCGATCAGTGCGTTGGTGCTGTAACCTATCTTGTGTTGAATGGACAGGCAGTTTAAAGCAGCTTGGAGGGATGCGATCAAGCTGGCAGTGGGTGTAGCATGGCCTCTTACCAAGTTAGATGGAAACTTTGTGGTCCCGTGTCGAGCTACTGTTGCTATGGAGATGGCCGGCCTTGCTATTACTTCATCAGTTTATTTTCTGCTTTTATTAGCCTTTGCTTGAGTTCAAAAAGGCCGAAATCAGAAGAATGAGAAAGACTATCGAAAATTCATGTAGCCAGCCGTTCCTTCTGGGTCCTAAGCTATGTGTATGCAAAATTTGGTTGAGATAGGTGGAACGGTGTAGATTTGTATACGGAACAAATCCACCCACATACAGTACATACATACATACATACATACATACATACAGACTTTCATTTTTATATATAAGTATGTTATTAAATTATAAGTTGCTTATTGTTAATTCTTTTTATAGTAATTAAATATTTTATTTAAATTTCAAGGAATTTTTTCATGCCTATTTTGTTGCCTATTTTACACGTTAGTGCCTATTTACATGCCTATTTTGGCTATTTTAAGAGCCTATATGCCTGCCTATTTCTATTGTTTTTAGTGCCTATAATTCTCGTCTCTAGTGATAACCTTATAACCGTCTGGAAACTTTCACAGTAACGTAATAATTGGAATTGCATTGCGTCTTACAGAAATGGATGAACCTGTGAGATTCTGTTACCATGGTTACCGTGTTGCATTCTTTCATTACTTCAAGCACATCCATTGTATAGCCTTCAACCAGCCCACTCTCGACTGAAGTCCAGAAGAAGCTTTCTTCACACAACTGAGTGCCTAACTGACAAACCTCAGGTTTTGAGGATTACATCTTGGTTGACCAGAAGCCCCCTCATTACTCAGTCGATGGCTCCATCTGAAAGGCTCCCAGCAGGACATACAGAGGCCTTGATAACTTGGAAGTCTCTCAACAGATTGCGATCTGGGGTTGGCAGATCCAAGTCTAATATTCTTAAATGGGGTTTTTGCTGCGACTCGGTCATTTGTGAATGCGGTGAAGAACAGACTATGGGTCATCTGCTTCAGTGCAGTCTGTGTCCTATACTGTGCACCATGGAGGATCTGGTGAAGGCTACACCAAATTGACGTGACAGGGCAAAATATTGGTCATGCAATATTTAGAACCTTAAATGTTCAAGTTATGTCATTTTTTTGCCCATTTTGTACATAATTTCTTATGTAATATTTTTGTTCCTGACACGAGTAAATAAATACATTATTGCATTTTAAATATTCATGTTTTAAGGTATTTATTTAATAGTGAGGCATTTAAAGAGTAAGTGAGTGCGTTTCGCTTACGCATTGGGTTATGCTGAACCTGTAGGTACCCCATATGTGTAGGTTGGTGTTAATGGGACCTTATTTTCTGTACAAAACTGGAATGGGACCTTAGCAGAATAATATAGGAAGGGATTGAGTTACTCAACATGCAGTTGGTAATATGACTCATGTCGGTACATTACGTACAAGAAACTGAGCTGTCACACTATGAAAAGCCTATAGCTTACATTTTCAAATTATATAACATAGACGTTTGATAGTTAATCTTTTCCAGTAGGCTAATGTTATCCTCCGCGTCTCCTCTTCACAAGAGGATCCAAGAAAATCTTAGTGTGTATTAAAACATCGTCTAATGATGCTGCTGGTCTTCAGAATTGCAGCCTTTTGTGCAATAGTGTGGGTATATATGGGAAGATAGGAGCCTCCGTAGCTTAGACGGCAGCACGCCAGACTCTCACCACTGGGTCCGTGGTTTAAACCCCGGTCACTCTATGTGAGATTTGTGCTGGACAACGCGGAGGCAAGGGGTAGATGACCTCGCTGTTCTACCCCTTATAACCTCAAAAACTAACTAACGCGGAGGCAGACAGGTTTTTCTCCGGGTAATCCGGTTTTCCCTGTCACAATATATTTCCAGCAACACTCTCCACTATCATTTAATATCATCCGTCATTAACTTAATCATTGCCCCAGGGGACTGCGACAGGCTTCGGCAGCCGGCACAGTTCATATCCTCGCCGCTAGATGGGGGCTTCATTCATTCCATTCCCTGACCGGTCGGTCGACTGGAAGCAGGCTGTGGATATGGGAAGATGGCAATGTGGCTAGATTTACTGAAAAGGATTTTGGTGTCAGACAAGTGGGAGAAAGGAGGATGGGAAGGATCGTCACAATTTCTTGTCTCCAGATTCTTGCTACCTCCATAGCTAGAGCAGGATATTTCCCAATCTTCTGTCTGTATTTATGATTGCTATTGTGGTCATTCGGGATATATATTCACTCTTTGTTGGTTCTTTTTTTCAGTTGAAGTTATGGTCTGTTATGAGCAGTTGTTTGGTCAGTTTGAATAGTGTGATCCCAATACATCTTGTAATTTTCGTTTTCCAGCACACCTTCTGGAGAGTATTTGCAATAAGGCGTTCTGTCATGTATGAGAGATCAGGTTAGGGCGAGGTCTTGATGAATGAATTTGGCAACATCGTTATACCTCTCAGTGTAAGATGTTGGCGCTAGAATTCTACAACTGCTGGTGGTATGCTCTATGGTTTCTGGGCCGGTATTGCCCTTCCTGCACTCGACGTCTATAACAGTCTGATCTTTCAAGATGTGTTTCCTTAACTTCTTGTAGTGATAGCTTTGTCTTGTATCGCCTGCTTAAATCCCTCAGTTTCTGGAAACAGCTCTCCCCTTGACAGCCAAGTGTTCGAAAGCTGTTTGTCAATATTCTTGTCATCGCACTGGTTGTAGAATCTGCCATGAAGTTCTTTTCCAGGCCATCTCTCCACCTTCTCTCTCTTCAGTGTGTTCTTGTCTTTCATGGCGATACTTCCTTCATGGAGGTTCAAAGGAGTGTGGCTGAAGTCAGCTTGTGCTACCGCTAGGTGTAAAACACTGGCATTTTTCGAGAATGAAAGTAATTCCTTAGATGTATAACTTGTTGATTGTGCAGAGCTATAGCATCAAGAATACCTCTGCCTCCTTCATTGCTCGATGTTGTTATTCCCTCTATACAAGCATTGGGATGCAACAATCTGCGTTTCGTAAGTAATGTTCTTATTGTGCGATTAATGTTCTCTAGGTCCGTTTGAGACTAGTTTATCAATTTGGCTTACAGGATCGAGCCGCGTCGCATATTGGTTATTATTTACCGACGTTGCGGCTGACATTGCAGCAGCCTTAATCATGGGTAGGTACGAGTCAAGGCTTATAAACTACAGAGGTTGCCTCAATTTTCTCTCACCAATCAGCGCTCACAAGGCGGATGACGTCACAAGATACCAAACGCGCCATGTGGGGAACGTAACGAAACTGTCAACATCAGCTGTTGAGTACGCAAAGAACAGTTTTTTCTCATGAAATTATTGGTAAATGGGTGATAAAATAACTGAATGTAGCCTACTTACAATTTATGTTGTGATCTTCTTGAATTTCTTGGAAATTCGCCTAGACTTGGTAGCAGTATCGTGGGTGTTAGTGACTTCCCATAACCACTTCTTATGCAAGATAGAATTGGAATGTTTCAATCTGACGAAGAAAATTGTTATCACAGCTGCCGCCACCCCCCCCCTCCCCCCCCCCCCCCCCAGACGGTACGTCAGGAACTTCTCTCGACACAAAATCTCTCGGTCTTCTTAGAACGTTCTTGCCTCGTTGAAATCCGTATTTTCCGTGAAATGTGACGAATTTTGCTGAGATGTGCCGGAACTGGTTTAGCCAAGTTTCTGAGGGATCGGTCATATCACCGTATGACAAGTGTTTAATCCAGGTTGGTAATGCATAATCGTGTTGAATTTGCATTCCATAGGTTAAGTTCCCAAGTTGTGGAAATTTATCTTGGAACTTGTGGGCTACATAATCTGCAACATAAGCCTTGCCATCCTCCTCTCTTTGTTCCATGGTATTGGCAATTAAGAACTCTGGTTGCACATTGCTCCCTAAGGTTGGTTCTGGAAGCACGTTACTTGATTCAGACACTATGCCAGCTTTGTTTAGTGCTTTAGCAATTACATATTCATCTCAATCTGGATCAGCAGTGTTTGTTTGCTTTTGAACAACTCCTGGATTTTTTCCTAAAATAATCATACTCAGTCTGTAAATGCAGTCAAGGGGAGAAGGATGAACGCGTAAGCCACCACGGGTTCGCAATTGTGAAAAGAGGTTTTCCAGTATATCTTGATTTAGCCTATGTGTGCGAATGTACTTTGTAGTATGCCTACGGGCCATATCTCTGTACAGAAGTCGAAGGGATTTTATTGAAATGATGACTGCTTTCTGGAATATTTGCAAAGAATTTTTACCAATGTAAAGAGAATTACTCATGAAATTTTCCATCTTGTCCAAAATCAAAATACCATGCATGTGCGTATATAAGGCGTATATCTGGAGCTGAGGGGGCTCCAGATCCCCCGCGAAAAAAAGCCAACTTGCGTACAACATACAATGTATTTCACGGTAGCCTACTTTTAAGAAATAATTATCAATTTGTAAAAGAAAATGAGTGTTTACCTTTCTGCTTAATAAATTGACAAGTAGCCCATTTAGATATTTTCCATTCATACTCCATAGGCTATAATAGAAAATTTATTAAGTACTCACAATTCCTCCCCCTCCCCCTGCCTCGAAAAAAATTGTATATACGCCCCTGATACCATGTACCAAATATGTCAAAAATATTAACAGCTTTGAAATCATCCTAGCAGGTCATCACAACTTAAGAGTAGGCCAGCTGGGCTCACTTACCATTTGGTTTTAGATTCCTTGGAAATCTTGGCTTTATATTAAGCAATTCGGCCCTGTAGTCTAATTCGAAGTCTTCACTATTAAAGTGGAGGGAACATATCCTACTTGTTTGAGGGTTGCAATGATATTTTCGCTTACATGCAGCAATCCACTGATTGCGAAGGCATGCGTCTTTAAGCATCGTGAAAAACGACACATCATTTCCAACTTTATAATAACTGTGACAAACTGCCACAGCACATCTTTGGCCTGGCATGATTATAAACAAAAGGGCTTAAAACACGTGTTTAAACCACTGCTATCCATGTAATACAATGTGTGGAAAAGTTGACTTTCCTTGCATATCTTGCGCCTCGCGCGCTACGAGGAAACGTGTGACGTCACGTCCTTTCCCTTCCCTCCGCGATCCCCTCGCCTAAGAGCTCCATATTGAGGCAACCTCTGTAGTTTACTAGCCTTGGGTACGAGTAGGTGTCCGTACTCAAACTAACGGTTATTGCCAGTCAGATGTGCTTGCTTGCCCTGCATTGTCGTTACGCTGCTCGCTGATTGGTCCCCGCCCCTGGTAGTCGCGCACTAGGAGAACTTTCCAAATGTTGCTAAGTTTGAAACTATTTTAAAACACCAAATGAATACATCAGCACAGATATACCATATGAATTGATAGCCTTTGTTAGGTTATGAGCACTAAGCTTGGTTTTCAGCAGAAGTCAATGTCTATGATTAAATTTCTGGCAGAGGTTTCCGTTCGCAGATTTACCGTCGATTCCAACTACTTGCTCAAAATTCTAGGTATTTAGGCTATGTTTCATCTTTCTACATGCTGCCTATTCGCTTATCAGCTGTTATGCTTATTCCTTCTGTTCTACAACACTGCCCTTTTTGATGCTGTTGATTTTGCATTTGCCAGTGCCAAACTCCTTGCAAATGTCCTTCGAAATGTTATGTGTTATATTGATGAGTGATGTAATTATTATTATTATTATTGTATCACCCTCATTTCCATTGGTAATATCGTCGAAGTTCCTCTTAATGGCTCATTGCTACTTCTATACTCGGCAAACTGCTCTTGACGATAAATTAAAAGTGTACATACACGTTGTATCGAGTTCATTTAGAAAGGCTCATTCTATTGTTGTGTAGCATTAAGACTGTTTGCGGTCACAATAGTGATCATTTTCCTCCTGTGTCCTTGTAAAGACCTTCGGCATAATCAGATCACATATCCATGCCAGTGTTGTGTTGTGTACAAGATGACTGGGGTTTTGTGGTGACTATCGTCTAAATCCAGCGATTCTCATGTGTCATGTACAGACAGGGCCGAATTCTTTGGATTATTGGGGCGGACCATGAAATGAAATAAGATGTTATTAATAGTTATTTAAAATATACAAGGCATTAATAATGTTAGATCACTATAGATCACTTTGAGCACAACCTTCATGTCATACCAAGTTCCCGAGTGCCATTAATCGAATATATTATTATTATTGTTATTATTATTATTATTATTATTATGATTATTATTATTATTATTATTATTATTATTATTATTATTATTATTATTATTATTATTATTATATAACAGCTTATATCACTCTGGACATACTTAAATCACTTATTGAAATAGTTTAACAATTTTAAAAATTTTAATTTCAATGAAACTCTGTAAGGTCATATTACTAATATTTTGGCCGACCCCAACCGTGTCCGTCAAATTTTATTACGTCGCACCAATCCAACATGGTGGCTATGCGAAACATTTCACCGGCATTCTATGTCTCCGAAACTATTCCTGTTATCACCCAGAAATTTTGTACGGTGATAAAGGGCACTACTAGAAGTTCATTGGTTGGTTGGTTCCTCAGTTTAGGGGCTGCGACAACGCGGTCATGTAGCCCCGTGTATTTTGGGTGTGTGTAGAATCTGTCTGATAATGTAGAATCTGTCTGATAACCGGTGTTAATTGTGATGGCTGTATTAGTGTGTGTATCTGTTTTTTAATTCAAGTAAGGACTGCAACTTTGAATTTTTCTAATAGTTCCTACTTTTGCCGCCAAACGCCACCGTCAACGACTACTAGGCCTTGTTCAGAACTTAGCTACCAGACGCCACCGCAGTCGGATCTTGGCAACGAACGTAGAAACCTTAGAGCGTTGTTTACATTCCTAACCTATCCAATTTAGCTTCACACGGGTGTAATTAGTGGAAGGTTCTTTAACATGCCATAAATCTATGACATGGGACCACCGGATTTATTTCCCCTCCGAAGGAAGGCTAATAGAGGGATATTTAACGCTCTTAAAAAATCCGACGGCTTCGGCCGGGTTTGAACCCGCGATCTTGGGCATAGAAGCTCAGCATGCTACCAACTACGCCACCGAAGCCGCCTACTACTAGAAGTTCCCCCCTTGAGACTTTCAAAACCATGTTAAGTAATAAACGAACATGGCGACCAAGCGAATTTGACACATTTTAATACACTTTTCTCGCGATTTAACCATACGAGTGCAGTGCAGGCGCGGATCTGGAGTTCGACTTTGGGAGGGGGGTCAGAGGATCGAAATTGTTAAGAAAAATGGTATCACTAAAAACGCAATCACAAAATAACCAAACGTACAAAACCAGACCAATTTTTTTTGCAAGCCACATGGATAGAAATTTGATGCTTTTAACGCACCAAAAATATTCGTACAAATTGCAACGGCGTGTTTTGCGAGTTTTATATCGAGCTTCGAGAAAAGTATCAAGGTACGTTACAGTTTCGGCAAGTCGAGTTGGTACCGACAAAGGGAGAAAGTCAAAGCTTAAATTGCCAACCAAGCTTGCAGTTTTGGACGTCGGCAACATTTTTTGGTGCGAAAAAAAGCCCCAAATTTCTATCCGTGCATTGCTGCACATTCATCGTGACATCACGATAAACATCGATTCGGTAATCACAAGGTTTGCTAAACAAAATAGACGAGTTGATTTAGTTATATAAATAATCGTTATTATATAACAGGTATGAACTTGTAAATATGTACAGTTGTAACAGAACATAATTGCGATAAAGATATTTTCAGTATTGAATAAAACGAAAAAAGAAAAAAAATCTCCGTTGGGGGGGGGGGGGGGTCATGACCCCCGTGACGACCCCCCACCACCACCACCCTCTTGAATCCGCGCCTATCGCAGTGAAACTTGGTACTGCAAATGTGTATACACATTGTATTGCATGTATTGCAATGACATCTAATTTAGTTCAATTGATGACATAATCTCAAGATGACGACTGTGCGTAATTTTAAAGTTAATTTTTTATATCTTATGTCCTAATTATGTGATCGAAGTCAACGTTTGAGTAAATAACCTACGCAATAATCGTCATCGAATTGTATATTACTATATGGCCTACATATATAAGAATCCAATATGGGGACCATCCGAAATATTTAGACGGTTCTCAATATCTATTAATCTATGACAGCAATCAAACTGAAATGTTGTATGTTGATAGAGGCATAAGTAGGATATATAATAAATAATAATAAAATCGTATGGCCTCGGCTCTGTAATTTGAAGCCCAGAGGGCAGCTTGCTTGTCGAATTTTCTTGTTCCTTGGAGCGCTATGAAAGTCAAGGAGGTTAGATATCTAAGCTCCTTGACACTATAGCGCTTTCTAGTAGAGAAAGGAAGAACATTTTTGTGTCGGTGGAAAATCCCGAGATTAATTTTGCCATTATGAACACGGCCTACGGAATTCAAATGGGTTCTTTAACATTCCCGCAACGTGTGACATGCCTGCCGTGATTTTTGTCGCCCCTAAAAAACCTTACCACGGCCAGGAGCGAACCTGAAAGCTTGGGGTTGGTAGTCCGAAACGATAACCACTCTCCCATCGTGGCAAGCAGTAGGATATATGAAAATGGGCTATTTCATTCTTCACAGAACTACTTGTTCAAAGTTGTGGAACACTACTTTTTCTTATTTTCCTTTTTCATTAGCTTAATTGTATTTACCAGGGGAATATAATCTCGGTCTTCCCCTGTTAAATACAATTACGCTAATCAACAACAACAACAAAAAGCCAACCCCTGGCACTATACAGCCCATGACGGGCTAAGGCCGACCAAGCGACCGCTGCCCAGCCATTTGTCCTGCAGACATTGGGGTGACGCGTGATCACCGCGTCGGGTCCCCTCGGCCGTTAATCTTGGTATCCGTTCCAACCCTCACGTCAGTTTTAAAATCACTGACGACGCCGGGGATCGAACCCGGGGCCTCAAGGATGAGAGGCAGGCGCGCTACCCCAACACCACGGGGCCGGCACAATTACGCTAATGGAAAATAAAATCTCGGCGTTGATCATCCTGAAAATAGTATTCGTGATTTCCCGTTTTCACCACCAGTCAAATGCCGGGACGGTTCCTTTCAACAGATCCACGGTCGATTTCCTTCCAAAATCCTTTCCCTGACCCATCCTAAAAATAAATTAAATGGCCATTGGCTGCAATTATAATAATATCGGTGCTCTGCACCACAAAACAGCGACCACAATCGAAGTGTTGGGTGACAAGAGCAGGTCAATGGACTCTGCTAAGGAATGCAAAGGACGATGGCTGAACCCGTGCTTAACGACTTTAGGATGAGATGCATAAGTATGTAGATGAAGATGCACCAGAACAACACAGAGGCGTGCTCTGAACCCCACATGGTGTAGTGGCTAGCATTCTTGATTGTCGCCTTGGAAGTGCAAGTTCGATTCTGGGCTCTGCCAAGAAATTTTATTTCTGGTCTGAGGGCTGGAATGTGGATACACTCAACCTCGTGAGGCATAGCTGAGAAGAGGTGGGTTCTATTCCCATGTCAACCACCCTGGAAGTGGTTTTACCACTTCTACTCCAGGCAAAGGCCACGACCGCCTCCTTCCCAATTCTGATCTAAATTGTAAATGCGTACACTACTACTCATACCACAGTAACCCAGGTTATCAGACAAATTCTCTACTCACCCAAATGCATGGGGCTAAAAGACCACGAGGGAGCGTGGTGCCGCGGCGGCCTCTCATCATGGTGGACCGGGTTCGATTCCAGGTCAATGCATGTGAGATTTTCGAAGTGAAATGTCATGTCCTGTGGTTCGGATTCTACGTAAAGATGAGGTCCCGTGGCTCATGATCGCATGATTAACGCTGACGTAAAACTAAAAGCTTCCTTTTTTAAAAGACCACGATGACCCAGACACTCAAATGAAACAACAACAACAACAAACGTTTTGAGGCAAAATGCGGCTCTCATTTGCCTTCATAACTGCTTTACATGGTCCACAAGTGCCTTGAGTGAGTGTGTTTATTATAGATGGACCTAAATAATACATTTCAGTCGGTCAAAATGTGTTTATGTGTAATTACATTGTGTAGGTGAGGAATGTGAGACTTCATCTGAGAAAGGTACATGTGATTAATTATATTAGGGGAGGGAGGTCTTACAATGGTGACATGTTTCGTTCGACAAGTGAGCATCATTAGATGAGGTCAACCGAATCAATCCTATATGCTGTACAGGACAACAAAACACTATGAAACCCACAACGCTACCCATAGTCGCAGCCCTTCATCGTAGCGGTTAAACTGCTTACCTCTCTCCAAAGTGAATCGGGTCCTAATCCCAGTTAAGGCAAGTGAAATTTTCGAAGTGAAATGTCACATCCAGTGCTTCGGACTCTACGCAAAAAGGATGTCTTGTGGATCCTGATCGCAGTCACGTAAAACCTACAAGCTTCGTTCCTTCCTTCTCTCCTTGTTCCTTCCTTCCTTCCTTCCTTCCCTCCTTGTTCCTTCCTTCCTTCCCTCCTTGTTCCTTCCTTCTCTCATTCCTTCCTACCTATCTTCCCTCCTTCCTTCTTTCCCTCCTTGTTCGTTCCTTCCTTGTTCCTTCCTTCCTTCCTTCCCTACTTGTTCCTTCATTCTCTCATTCCTTCCCTCCTTGTTCCTTCCTTCTCTCATTCCTTCCTACCTATCTTCCCTCCTTCCTTCTTTCCCTCCTTGTTCGTTCCTTCCTTCCTTGTTCCTTCCTTCCTTCCTTCCTTCCCTACTTGTTCCTTCATTCTCTCATTCCTTCCCTCCTTGTTCCTTCCTTCTCTCATTCCTTCCTACCTATCTTCCCTCCTTCCTTCCTTCCTTCCCTCCTTCTTCGTTCCTTCCTTGTTCCTTCCTTCCTTCCCTCCTTGTTCCTTCCTTCCCTCCTTGTTCCTTCCTTCCCACCTTCCCTCCTTGTTCCTTCCTTCCTATCTTCCCTCCTTCCTTCCTTCCTTCCTTCCCTCTTTGTTCCTTCCTTCCCTCCTTGTTCCTTCCTTCTCTCCTTGTAGGGGGCGTGGTGGCGCAGCGGTCAAGCTGTTGGCCACTCACCAAGGCGGACCGGGTTCGATTCCCGGTCACTGCATGTGAGATTTTCGATGTGAAATGCCATGTCCTGTGGTTCGGATTCCACGTAAAAAGGAGGTCCCGTGGCTCTTGATCGCGAGATTAACGGTCACGTTAAACTACAAGCTTCCTTTTCTCTCCTTGTTCCTTCCTTCCCCCCTTCCCTCCTTGTTCCTTCCTTCCTATCTTCCTTCCTTCCCTCCTTGTTCCTTCCTTCCTTCCCTCCATCCTACCACCATTAATCCGCGATTGTGCAGCTACTACTACAGTGATATCCGATGTTTGAAGAATGGCAAACATCCACGGCCTATAGAGTCGTGTCGATATTAGAGAGTAGATCACATCAATGGTTCCAACTCAAAAGAGCTACGATGCGGTATCTGAGGCCATACGATTATTATTATTATTATTAGTCTATTATTATTATTATTATTATACTACCACACAAAGCGTATTTGATGAGTATTGCTAGGCTAAACAGTTTAGTAAATTGCTGCAGTTTTACTCTCTAAAAATGTTACTATCCCAAGAACTATTCATTGTTATGGAAGTATTTAAAGTAAGTCCACCGAGGAAATTCCCGGGTCCCTACTGATGCGATACTGATTCATTCATCACTCGGCTATTATGTCATTGTTTTAGCTTACAAAGTAACCATGAATATATTAGGCAAGGCATTTACAATTTGGCATTGGAATTATGGTAATAGCTGATCGTGTTGTTATCAAGGCACTCGTATATTGCCCTAACCCAGACAATATCTCCTCAGCACATGGCGATGTGAGATTATCTTTAGGCATTAGTTCCAAAATATTCTCAGGTACTACGGGTTATTCGTCTCAACATGGCCTACATAATCTCGACTGTGGTTTCAAACTTTCTGACTACTATTTCCGACGTCGCTAAGATATCTATCTATCAATTAATTAAATTAATTAAATAAATTATGTATTTATTTATATTTATTTTTTATTTATTTATTTGGTTAGTTAGTTATTCCATCGTCATAATCGATTTTGGCCAAATAAGGACCACGTGAATAACTCTTCATGATTTCAGTTTTCTTTGGCACCAGTATTCCCTTCATTCTCTTGCTTCTTTATTTTCAGCTGTCAAATGTTGTTTCTTCTTGGTCGCTGTTTCTGGTTCTAGCAACCCCTCAAATGTGTGTATCTTATTTCTGATAGTGGTTCTGTTGTGGATTTCTTGATCAGTGATGTTCATTTCTTGTAGATCCTTCTTGGTATTAGCAAACCATTTTTCATAAGAGTTGCCCTTTCTATTGGGCTTGTTGAAATGGTTACAATTTTTAGCCTACTTTTCGCATTTTGTAAAATTGAGGAAAAAGTAGACTTATGAGATCGATCCGGGAAAATGTCTGTCTGTCTGTCTGTCTGCCTGTCCTTCTGTCTGTCTCTCTGTCTGTCTGGCTGGCTGGCTGTGTGTGTGTGTGTGTGTGTGTGTGTGTGTGCCCCCCCCCCCCCTATCAACTCCTAAATTTGGTATGAGTAAAGATCTGAATATCTCAATGCCGTATTTGAAAATGATGTCAGTGCTACCAACTGTTGAAAAATCGCAATTGAAATTTCAGCTCCATGTTGTATATCATGGAAGGTATGCACGGGAGCTATACCAAAATTGGCACACATATAGATAATAATATTTCAGTTTAATTTCCAGGAGGCCATACTTGGCAGTGTTGCCAAAATGATTCTAAGCCTGCTGATAGGTCCAATTTTTAAATGCATATAACTTCTACACTATAAATTGGATTTCAACCAAATTTCTTATGTACTATGTGTAGATAGACAGATATGACTGAGCGTAATCTTAAGAGCCACCAGAGCTGCCAACTGTTCATATATGCACTCTCTATTGTTTTATCCAAATACCAATATATCAGAAAGTATGCAAGCCGACAGCTTTAAACTATGCACACGTATAGTACCTGACATTCTAGATTAATTTGGAGTAACTAATGGACCTCAGTACTACCAACATGATTCTAATCCTGCTGATAGGACCAATTGTAAATACAAGTAACTTCTATACTATGAATTGGATTTCGACCACATTTCGTATGTGCTATGAGTACTATAACAGATATGACTAGGCGTATTTTTAAGAGCAACCAGGGCTGCCAACTGTTAATAAATGCTGTCTTTTTTACCCTAATATCAGTAGGCTATATCAGAAAGTATTCAAGTCAACAGCTCTAAACATTGCACACGTATGGTACCTTACATTCTAGATTAATTTGGACAAACTAAGGGAAAGGCACCGGTGGTTCACACTTCACCGATAATTGACACATTTTATTAAAATTCCTTTAAATAAGAAAATAACTTATTTGTAAGTATCATTCTTGGTGATTGCTGTAAGGTGGTGCTATCTGGAGGGTAAACCAGTAACATCATTTCATTCTGGCTGCCATTTTGAGTTGGATGTTTGAGCTTGTAACCTCGTGCTGTGTTCTGTGCTTCTCTGCTGCTTTTGTTGTTCAAATCTTTAAGGGGGTATGTTTCTTGCTAATGCAAACTTACACATTTAACATAAATATTTTTGAAGTATAATGTTTAATATGGATATAATATAATTTATAAATAGCCAATAACAATATAGTGTAACAGTCATTTTCGGTTCAGTTGTCGTCAAGCATGGGGGTGTCAAGTACTGATGCCAATTTATTTGTTTAATTTTAGTAGTTGACAGAGAATGTCAATTACTAATACCGATTGTTTCGCAAACTGTTTATATTCTCTAACTCTCCATAAGCACAGCTTTGTTGGTGTTGTATCATTATCACTGTAAAATGCATCGATCTGGTAGTTGACACCCTATGTCAACCACTGATACGCACCATGCCAACTATAGGGGCTTGGCCAACGAAAGTGTGTTTTCTTGTATTATCTAGGTCATAATGCCTCCAGTGAAGGGGAAGATGCTTAATTATTCAGAGGAAGAAGTGAATCGAGCCGTAGATGCTGTTCGTAGGGGGATGCCTAGGCCTATAACTACAGCAGCGAAACGTTTCTCAGTTCCTCGCATTCCATTAATGTACAAAGCGAAAGGGAAGACGCCCCAGCATCGTCGGACTGGTTCGGATCCAGTCCTTACAAATGAAGAGGAAAACATATTAGTCCAATGGATCCTTACAATGTCTCAGGCTGGATTTCCCATGACAGTGTGCAACACCTGATTGAAGAACTGAAACGCAAAAATCCTTTTTTGAGTAATCGTCCAGGAAAAACTTGGTGCAATGCATTTCTGAAGCGCCATCCCAATATTGGCATCAGAATGGCACAGAACCTTACAGCAAGTAGAGCAGCAGTAAAAGAGGAATCTCTAAAGAGACGGTATACATAGGTAGATGAGTATTTAACAGAAAACAATCTAAAGACAATACTCGAACAACCTACAAGAGTTTTTAATCTCGATGAAACGGCATTCTTTCTGAACCCCAAAGAAAACAAAATCTTGGCCCTGAGAGGGGAGAAAAATGTCTATCAACAAGTGAATGTCGATGAAAAGGAGTGTTTGTTAACTGGTAACTGGAAATGCTAATGATTTAGCACCTCCACTGGTAGTTTTCAAGTATGTTAGAATTCCCCATGAATTAACTGTGAGTGTGCCAAAGCACTGTGGTATAGGGAAATCTGAACAGGTTGGATGACTGGCCCCTTATTCTTTGAATTCATGTCAAATATATTTTATCCTTTCCTTGTAGAAAAGGAAATAGAGTTGCCAGCTATTGTGTTTATTGATGGACATGCATCGCACCTCACCTTGCATACTAGCAAATTTTGCAATGATCATGGAATTATTCTCATTGAACTTCTTCCAAATTCCACCCATCTCATTCAGCCCATGGACGTTGCCTGTCTTCCGTGTGTTAAAGGAGTATTGGAAGCAGGAAGTTCATCAATGGAGGTTGAATCATTTGGAACAACCAGTGCTGAAGAAAATCCACTTTGCACCCTTGCTGGAAGAAGCACATGCTGAATCTATTACACCTTCCATCTTGCAGAATGGATTTAGGAAAACTGGACTTATTCCATGGAATCCAGAGGTTGTGGACTACTCAAAAATTCCATCAGTGAGTGATTATCTTTCACCCTCCGTTACATGTTATCAAAGTTCTAGAACACCCGAGGAGAAACGAGCAGGATTAGAATTTCTTGAAGAATATATTGAGAACGAAAAACTTGGGATGTTTCCGGGCGAGTACTGGTGTGTGGGAAGGAAATGTGAATGACCACTCTTTATTTTTGGTATGGAAAAAGATGGAAGAAGATTTGGATAATTCAAATAATTTCCAGTTAAGTAAAACTAATCACACAGAAGAAAGTCAAAATAATGAAGTGGAAGAAGAAGTTGGCATGGTTCCCCAACCCAAAATAATGAAGATCATATAACTGACGTAGTAAACAAAGTTATTGAGGAAGAAGTTGTCGTATCAGGCCAAAATCAAAATAATGAAAAAGAAACTGGCATGGCAAGCCAATGTGTTACACCGAAGAATGTAACTGGAAATCCTCATGTTAAGCAATATACAGTACTTCATCAGGTGGAAGTACTAACAGCATATCAAACAAATTAATACCTTCCCCATTTAAACGAGCATTATTTTGGCCAGGAAATACAGAAAAGGCAGGGAAAAGGATATCCAAAGAGAAAATTCCAAGTGTAGTTATATCCAAGCAATGGCTGGAGTACCATGAGAAGAAGATGGAAGCAAAATTACAGAAAGAGAAACTAAAAATTGAGAGAGCAGAATAAAGAAGACTAAAAAGAGAGCAAACTGAAATTGCTAAGACACTTAAGATGGAAGAGAAAATAGAGAATCGCTGAAAATCAAGAGTCAACAAGAGAAGAAAAATGTTAGTTTCCTCAGACTCCGAAGATGATGAAGAATGGATTGAGTCGGGTAGTAGCATAGATGATGTCAGTTTGTTACATGATGATGATGATGATGAGATCTGTACATCTGATGAAGGGGAAGTAGCAAGTGCAAATAAAAATGTATCGGAAAAAGAGACAGAAACTGATGACGAAATTAAGAAAGTGTCCTATAAGAAAAGTGATTTTGCCCTAGTTTCTTTCCCTGGGAAGAAGAAAGAATTATTGGACGTGAGAAACACAGAGAAGCAACGCATGGCTGAAATCAGCCATGTCAGAAACGTTGAGGTTGGGAAAAAACGACGTGGATGAAATAACTCTAGTAGCTAGAACGAAGAATGAGAAATTATATCTTGGGTGAAACAGAGAGAGAGAGAGAGTGTGTGGAACAGTGACGTGCATAACAAGGAGGGAAACAACGGAAACCGTCAGGAGAATGAGACCGACTTCCTCGAGCCATGCTGATAAAGGAGATCGTGACGCAAGTATGAGAACTCTCGATAGAAGTGGCTGAAGACTCAAGGCTGAGTGGGATAACAGATGACAGAAACCTATTTCAAAAGAAAGTCAAAGACGATGAATTCAACGACAACCATTGTCAAAGGACAGATGAAACTCTCGTCCAGAGAACGTGGGTATTGATATGCGAACAGGGTTGGAGTCCACGATCATAGGAAGCCTTAACAATGTTAAAAATAACAATTTATATAGCTACGTGTCTATACAAGCATAAAGCAGCGCTTTGCGGTAAAGCGAGGAATATGTTTATTTCACCCCAAAGACGAGATTGTAAAGGCTGTGCAAGGAGAAGGGAAGTGAGGCTTCGAGTACGCTGTGTGGTTTAGAGACTCTGTGAAGAGAGGACAATGGAGCTATGGTATTAGCATTTTGTGGTTGAATAAATATTAGAGTTAGGAACAGAGTGTAATTAATTTATGATTTGGCCCACGGACCATGACAAAATTCTGTTGCCAACCTCCCTCTCTCTCAGCTGATACAAAGCGTACCTCAATGATAAATTGTAGGTTCACCCAAGCACAGGGGGCTACATGTTGCAAAGCTCCTAAATCAGCAACAACAATATTACTCTAGCGACACGCTCACTATTTGTGATCTGTACCCTAACCAGGGGCGGCTCCGCCTTATGTGCTGAAGTGCTCAGCACATTGTTTTATTTGAAAATTAAAATTTCTTTAATAATATTATCTACAATCAAATACAGTGCTTTAAAAATATGTCAGTAAAATAATTGGAAATATATAAATCCGGGGGCATAACGAGGTATCTAGTCGTGCGCTCCATTCCCGCTGTGTAGATCGCAACTCAGCGATAATTTCTACGTTTATTGCCAGCAAATGAACTCTGTCTTTTGCGCATGCGTGCCCACCTTTTCCGCTGTGCTGTTGCGACAACAGCCAAGACCTCAGGTCAAGACATCACGGCATTTCTTCGTTCGAGCACACAGCGGCAGCACTAGTCACACGAAAGGAGAACGTAGCAGGTGGCTCCTTCTAGACTCTGCGGTAGCATTTTAGAGGGAATCGCTCAAAGCAATCGGTGGAAAATAAATACATAAATAAAGGAAGCCTTCAGCTGTTGCCGCCAGAAGGTCTTTTAACACTCCCAACTTACCTATCCCATAGCCACATTTTGTAAATCGATGAACTATAGTTTGTTCGGTATGGAAAACTCAGTGAAGAGCCTCTTTAACATTCAAGACTCTATACTGTAAATTGTGTTTCTAAACACGGTATGTTACATACAGCACACAACTGATTTTCTGCACTAGCCGCCACTGATAACAGTTCACGCAACGGTCTTTGGCTGGACAGCTCCGGTTTCTCGGTCGTTGGACAGGCAGTTTCAAAATGTTTAGCTCTGTAACATAGGTTCATCTAAATAATTGAATATTTAATGATTTTCGTGTGCAGAGACAAATAAAGATTTCGTACGGCCCAGTGAGCCTAGAGCGCTCTGTTATCTAGACATCGCCGCGCTATTATACAGGGTCATCGAAAAGGGTGGCCTTAATTTTGATTTGTAATAGCTCAGGCTGTATTAAAGATAATTGAATTAATTTTGCACCAAAAGATAGAGGCAATCATAAAGTTTTGTTTACCTATTTTTCGATGTGAGCTTCGCCTGTAGCACGAGTCACCGATGCTATCTAGAGCCCTGCGCGGATAAACAAAACGTTATCCGCATCCCCCCCGCATCCGCACGAATCTTATTCGCATCCGCCCCGCATCTGCAAAGCTATTATCCGTATCGTCCCCGCATTCGCATAACCTTTTTCCCTATTCCCACGTTTGTTCTCCGAATCTACTGGCATTAAAATGAAATGAAAATCCACAGCCTGCTACCAGTCTCCGACCGGGTCAGGAATGGAATGAATGAAGCCCCCATCTAGCGGCGAGGGTATGAACTGTGCCGGCTGCCGAGGCCTGACGCACTCCTCTGGGGCAATGATTAAATGAATGACAGATGAAATGAAATGATAGTGGAGAGTGTTGCTGGAATGAAATTTTGACAGGGAAAACCGGAGTACCCGGAGAAAAACCTGTCTGCCTCCGTTTTGTCCAGCACAGATCTCACATGGAGTGACCGGGATTTGAACCACGGACCCAGCGGTGAGAGGCCGGCGTGCTGCCGCCTAAGCCACGGAGGCTTACTGGCATTAAAATAATATTTTAATTAGATAAGGCATAAATTAATAAAGCAACATATTTAGACATTTGAGGAAAAAGTCGTTCCCTTAGGATTTGTATGTCATGTGATATGTTTAAAATGAATGTTATACAGCCAGAATTGTAGCCCATTGCGGTTCAGAGTGTTAATTATGCTTAATGACATAATTTGAATGAGATTAGCTTAAATCATCATTTTACATTTGTCATGAAAAATCATAACGAAAATAAATGATACCGGTATGCCATAAACATCCGGGTCCTAATAATGATATTAAACAAGGTCGGATTGTATTCTATAACTATCCACAAATTTTCTCCAAACAATATCCGCAGCTTATCCGCTATCCGCACAGCCATGCAAACTATATCCGCATTGAAATAACTTATGCGGATATTCGTGGTTTATCCGTGGATATCCGCATCCGCGCAGGCCTTTATTACCACCTGAGCTGTTACAAATCAAAAGTATGTAAGGCCACATTTTTCGATGACCCTGTATTGGCTTGCGTGGACGAGCGAGTGAATCTGGCTCCTCCCTCGTGTTCTCAGTTGTTCTGTGTTTGGTACAGGCAAAACCGCGCAAAACCTATAGGGATTGCTGTTTTAGTCTATTTTCATGAAAACAAAATAGGCTTATGAGATCACCTTTTGTTCGTGTGTGTGTGTGTGTGTGGGTGCGTCCGTGTGTGAGTCCCCTAATAATAACTTCCAAACGGCTGGAGCGATTTCAATGAAACTCGGTAAGGTCATAGTACTAATTTGGTCGACCACGACCGTGATATTCAAATTTTATTACGTCTCACCAATCCAACATGGCGGCTGTGCGAAATATTTCACCGACATTCTATATCTCCGAAACTATTACTCATATCACCCTGAAATTTTGTACGGTGATAAAGGGCACTACTAGACGTTTACATATGTGACTTTTATAAACATGTTTACTACAAAACGAACATGGTGGCCAAGCGAAGTTGAAACATATAAATAGACTTTTCTCGCGATTTAACCATCCGAACGCAGTGAAACTTGGTACAGCAAATGACTATACAAATTTCAATTCAATGCACTGACATCTAATTTAGTTCAATTTCTTACATAACCTCAAGATGGCGGCTGTGCGATATTTTAAAATGATGTATTTATTTCTTGTGTTCTAATCATGCGATCGAAATCAACGATTGAATAATGAACGTACACAATAATCTTCATCTAATAGTACATAACTCTATGGCCTACATATACAAAAATCCAACATGGTGACCATTCGAAATATTTAGACGGTTCTCAATATCTACGAATCTATTACAGCAATCAAACTTAAAATTTGTATGTTGAGAGAGGCAATTAATATAAGTAGGATATATGAAAATAGGCTATTTATTTCTTCACGGAACTACTTGTTTAATACTTGCCCTCAAAGCCAATAAGCCAATGATCAAATTATTCACCAAAACAATGTATTTGGGATCCATATAGCCTATCATTGGAGTGATTGTGCTCCACGAGCAGCCAATCTCGAATATCGATTACGTATCCATGTTATTTGTTCTTCACGGAAATTCTTGTTTGATACTTGCCCGTCAAAGCCAATAAGCCAATGATCAAATTCTTCACCAAAACAATGCCCATGGGATCCATATAGCCTATCATTGGAGTGATTCTGCTCCAAGTGCAGCCAATCTCGTTCATCAGATTACGTATCCATGGTATTTGTAACGCAGCACGACTGGACCATTAGCTTACCGAATATGTTTTATGGCACTGCTCTGGTTTGTCCGATCTGAATGATCTCAGTCAGGAGTTCCCTGATGAGAAGCTGTCCATTCACTTCCGTACTTTCCCTTGTGTCTGCTCGTTCAGGGTTTCCCGCTGGCGTCTGACCGACTTGGCGGCATACATGTGAGAGTACAGGAAGTAGCATCCGGGTACCAGCCTCTCAGTAGCTGCATGGTTAGCACGAGTCTCGACCGAGCTGTGGGAATTTGGCTTCCCAATTTCAACCCACGAGGACTGGCGCATGGGTATTTTTGACCCGAGACTTAATATTTTCGTTTTGATCAGCCCTTGATTCCTGTCGCTTACTGAACCTTCCTTCCTAGCCAAGAACTTCACCCCGCAAAAGAAACATGTCCATAGCTTTTTGAACACTTAAGTTATTTCTACTGTATATTATTCACGGTCGGGTCAGATTTACCCAAGGCGGCAGGCATCGCGTGACAATTATCGGCTTACGTTAGTCGGGACAATCTGTACAAAATAGGGGGAAAATCCAACTATTTTGGTGCAGCACAATCACATAACTCAGGTTCTGGTTTATCCATGTTTAGGGTCTAGGGATATCTTGGTCATCAGCTCCTTTCTAAAAAAAAAATCGAAATTACTGCTTTACTGCCACTATCAAGGTCAATTAAAGGCCTACTGTTAAGAAAAAATATAAAATATAAGTTAACCTAATTTTATATTGGGAATAATTCATAGGAAGATACCACGTATAAAATTACTTCATTGAAATACGTACGACTACGATAAGAAAGGAGTGACACATTACGGGTCAAAATGACCCGTCGTCAGTCCTCGTGTTATATTTTTCACGCCAGTTCTGAACGGTTAAATCTACTGAATCGGGAACTGAGTGGTTCGACTCGTGGTTTGGTGACTATCACTACGGAGCTTGCCACGATGGGTGAGTGGTCAACGTGTCGGTCTACTAAACCCAAGATTGCAGGTTTGCTCCTGGCCGTGGTAAGTGCTTTTTTTCTTTTGAAAAGCGTCAAAAATACGATACGCATGTCATACGATGTTGGCATGTCAAAGAACCCATTTGAATTCAGTAGGCCGAGTTCATAATGGCAAAATTAATCTCGGGAGTTTCCGCTAACACAAAGTTCCTCATTTCTCTACTAGAAAGCGCTATAGTGTTCAAGGAGCTTATATATCTAACATCTAACCTCCTTGACTTTCATAGTCATGGAACAGCGAAATTCGACATCCAAGCTACCCTCTGGGTGTCAAATAACAAAGCTTGCACCCGACACCGAGGCCTTACGATATTATTATTATTATTATTATTACGGAGGTTGAGGTTCAATTATTGGGTCTGCCAAGAAATATAATTCTGGTCCTAGGGTTCAAACGGGGTCCACTAACGGGGTGCCTAGTACTCTGGAAAACAGGGAATACTCAGGGAATTTTTAAATCCAGAGAAATTCGGGGAATTATCAGGGTATTTTAATGACACTCACGGAATTTTAGTTTTACGAGGTCCAACTTTGAATAATTGGAAATTAAGCATTTAAATTTTGATGGGGGAAAATAATAATAATAATAATATTGTATGGTAAATGAAATGATCGTGTGGCCTCCGGAGAGGCCGAATGCAGGTCCTTCTAGTTGACGCCCGTGGGCGACCTGTGCGTCGTAATGAGGATGAAGTGATGATGAAGACGACACACACACCCAGTCCCCGAGCCACGGGAATTAACCCCAGGAGATTAAAATCCCTGATGACTCGGCCGGGAATCGAAACCGGGGGCACTTGGGGCCAAAGCCTAGCGCGCTAACCATTTAGCCACAGAGCCGGACATATCGTATGGTGAAAAAGCATATGGTATAACCAAGAATATCTTTAACAAAAAATGTTTATCAAAGAAATTGAAAACACGTCACTATAGAACAGTAATTAAACCAGAATGCTTATATGGCGGTGAATGTCTAATACTAAATTATAAATTGGATAAATTAGAAGCATCGGAAAGAAAAATTACTGTATACGCAAAATTCTCGGTCCATTAAGAACTACAGAGTTTTGGAAATTAAGAAGTAACGAAGATATATATCGGAACATTGAAAATATAACGGAGACAATAAAAGAAGAGATTGCTATTTTTCGGATATTTATATAGAATGAATGATAGCAGGTTAACCAAATAGATTTTTAAATATCTTTGGAAAAAGAAATCGACATCAGGCTGGTTTCAAGAAGTAAAGAAAGATTTAGAAAGAACAATGTAGGAAAAGATGCACTAGAGAGAGAAAATTTCAAAATAAAAAAGGTATTCGGAATGGAAGGACTACAAGGAAGGAAATATATGAAAACAAGCTCAAAATGGTCGGAAGAGAGAAAGAAGACATACAGCGAAAAGATGAAGGAGCACTGGAGGAGAAAAAAAGAACAACAAAGGATTAAACATTGAAATTGGTTCGTGGTCCTCAGAAGATCCTACCGGAGAAAGAAAGATGAAGAATATCGTATGGCCTTGGGTGCCGGGTGCAAGCTTTGTTATTGGACACCCAGAGGGCAGCTTGCATGTCGAATTTCAGTTGTTCCTTGGAGCGCTATGAAAGTCATGGGTGTTAGATTTCTAAGCTCTGTCGCCGTTAAAAAATCATTTACCACGGCCAGGAGGGAATGTGCAAGCTTGGGGTTGTTTTTTTTTGTTTTTTTTTAGCGTATGGCTTTTAGTGCCGGGAGTATCCGAGGACATGTTCGGCTCGCCAGTTTTGTAGCTGCTTCGAGATGGATACCCAATGGGTGAGCTACAAGTACCGTTGGGGAGGAAAGTTGGAATGTAAGGTAGAGGAGCGTAGCGGCTGTGGCCTATAGTTAGGGATCAACCCCGGCATTTGCCTGGAAGGAAGATGGGAAACCACAGAAGACCATCTTCAAGGTTGCCGGCGGGGGAATTCGAACCACCTCGCCTCCCGGATGTGAGCGACTGCCTGCAGTCATGCCGTAACGACCACGGCTAACTCACCCGGTTTGGGGTTGGTAGTCCGAAACGATAACCACTCACCCACCGTGGCAAGCATTCTGGTGATGATGTAAATGTATGTTCGTACTGACGTTAAATCAGCAAGCTCTCATTTCTTGCAAGATAGAGCACACAATTTACATGGTGGTGACAGAAGCTGGAAATCAGGGACATTTGTCACTCTGGAAATATCAGGAGAATGTCAGGGAATTTTGCAAAGGTGATGAAAAAATCAGGGAAATTTGAAGAAACTTGAAAAAAATATCTAAAATACAACAAATTTGGTGTCGAGTGAGTGAGAATTATTTTGCAGACGCTAAATGAATATCAGAGAATTTTGTCAAGCCAAGTCTGTCGCCACCATAACTAAGCCTTGTGAGGTGAAATTGAGAAAAGGTTGGTTGGTTGGTTGGTTCCTCAGTTTAGGGACTGCGACAACGCGGTCATTTAGCCCCGTGTACCTTGGATGTGTGTAGAATCTGTCTGATAACCAGTGTTAATTGCGATTGCTGTATTAGTGTGTGTTACCTGTTTCTAATTCAAGTAACAACTGCAGACATTCGATTTTCAAGTAGTTCCAAATTTTGCTACCAAATGCCACGGTCAACAACCAATTAGTTCTGAACTTCGTTACTAGATACCACCGCAGTTGGCTCTTGGCGACGAACGTTGGAACCTAAGAGCGTTAGTCAAATCTAACCTATAATTTAGCTTCACACAAATGTAATTAGTGGAAGGTTGTTTATCATGCCATACATCTATGACATGGGACCGCCGGCTTTACTTCTCCTCCAAGGAAGGCATACTGAGGGATTTTTAACACTCTTAAAAATCCTACGACTTCGGCCGGGCTTGAACCCGTGACCTTGGGCATAGAAGCTCAGCATGCTACCAACTACGCCACCGAAGCCGCAAAAAATTGAGAAAAGGTGGATTTGATTCTCAGTTTAGCCTTTCTATAAGTGGTTTTCTGTGGTTTCTCCACTTCTACTCCAAGCGAATGCTGTGATGGCTTACTTAATTAATCCAACGGCCCCGTCCTTCCCAGTCCTCATCTAAATTACAACTACAAACACTAGTACAGACATGACAGTGACACAGGTTATTACACAACTTCTATACACACACGCTGCCCGAGTACACAACAACAGCTTAGTCCATCACAGCTTCCCGACTTCTCCTATTTCCGTCAGATTCTTCGATGTTGGTGTTGTTGTTGATTTTATTTGAGGGGCTTGAACAGCGTGGTCATGTAGCCCCGTGTACTTAAGTGATAAAATTATGGTGTTTGAAGCCATTTTCAGTGTTGCCATAGTAAACGAATGTTTCATGCTTTTCAGTCGGTCAACACGATTGTACCCGAATGAGATGGGTTATTCCCTAATCCTGAGAAAAATTGACATGAGATCATCATCAGAGTCATTAGACTTAGGCCCCCCAGGGGCTCACATCTAGTGGGACGTGGGTTGGCGACCACGAGACCCGAGCTGAGTCCAGCATTGCTTCCACTTACTTGTGCTGGGTTCCTCTCTGTTTTCTTTCCAGTCTACCTCCCTTGGTCGACACTTGTTCTTTTCCAACACCGACGGTATTAGGGTATCCGAGGCCTAAAGAGTCTTTCACTTTCCCTCCTTAATTGGCCCTTGTCTCGTCTTTCCTGATACCCTCATTCTTCGAGGGGTCAGCCTTCTTTTTCTTCTGATGTTATCTCCTGCCTTCTGCTCAAGGCCCTCAAGGAGGCAGGGTGAATGTAGCCCCACCACTCATGGTGCACCCTGGATTGTGCTACTCGCTCAGGGGCACACGTCTGTTGAGCTCGGGAGTTGGAAACTCCGAGGGCTTCCTGAGCTGGGTCCGGTTTTTCTCCTTCTTCCATTGCCTTTAAAGGCGGTCCCTCTCCTCTTTACCTTTCCTGGATCTCCTTTCTTCCAAGTCCCTTATTCCTCATTCTTCGAGGGTTGAGAGCATTTCCTTTTCTCCGTCTTTTGTTTCCCTTATTCTAATTTTTGTTTTCCATTTCCATTAGTTTTAGGTTTAGTTTCATTTCATTAGGGGCCGATAACCGAGATGTTAGGCCCCTTAAAGCAATAATTATCATCATCATCAGCATCATCATTACACTTAGGATACAAAATGTTTATGTCTGAAAGTATGGGTGAAAATATTTACAATATATACACTTCTTTAGTTGCGGTCTTAGTTGAGATACTTCAACTCGTCAATATTTGTCATATAGTCTATGTGATGTGGTAACTAACAATTTTGTAGCCTAAGTGTAATGATGATGCTGATGATGGTCGCTTGACGATCGAAACTGGTCATCCAAGTGTATTTATTAATCGCATGTACTTTTTTTTATAATGATCAGGCAATAACCCATCTCAATTGGGTACAATCGTGTAGAATTTGTCTGATAACCTGTATCAATGTAATGTCTGTACTATTGTGTGTGTATTTACAATTGCGGTCTAATAATAATAATATCGTACGGCCTCGGGTGCCGGGTGCAAGCTTTAATATTTGACACCCAAAGGGTAGCTTGAATTTCGAATTTCGTTGATCTTTGAAGAACTGTGAATGTCAAGGAGGTTAGATAGCTAAGCACCTTGAACACTATAGTGCTTTCTAGTAGAGAAATGAGGAACTTTGTGTTGGCGGAACCTCCCGAGATTAATTTTACCATTATGAACACGGCCTACTGAATTAAAATGGTTTCTTTGACATGGCAACATCGTATGACATGGTGTCGTCATATTTGCCGCCTTTCAAAAATCACTTATCACGGCCAGGAGCGAACCTGCAAGCTTGGGGTTAGTAGACCGAAACGTTGACCACTCACCCACCGTGACAAGCTTACAATTGAGGTAGGATTTGGGTAGGAAGCGGCCGTGGCTTCAAGTTAGGTACCATTCCAGCATTTGCTTGGAGTAGAAATGGGAAACCACTTCCAGGATGGTTGAGGTACGAAACGAGCCCAGCTCATTTTAGTTTTACTACAAGAGGCTGAGTCTTCAGACCTGAATTACATTTCTAGGCAGAATCAGCATTTGAACCCGGACCTCTGAGGCGACATCCAAGAATGCTAGCCGCTGCACCACGAGTTGATCAGCCTTAGCTCTTCACCTGCCAATGGTGCAGTGGTCAAGTTGCTTGCCTCTCACCAAGGTGGACCGGATTCGATTCCCGGTCAATGCATGTTCGTTTTTCGATGTGAAATATCACGTCATGTGGTTGGGATTCCGCGAGATTAACGGTCACGCAAAACTACAAGCTTCCTTTCTTATTACCTGAACAGTGGCCATGGCAGCCTCCTGTTCAAATCCTAGCCAGAATTACAATTTCAGCCAACGCAATGACACAGGTTACATGACCACGATGTCACTAAGCCCCTAAATCAATCAATAGCAACAACAACAGCACTACAAAGCTGATCTTCATCACAATACGCATGTTGCTTATGGCCGTCAACAAGAAAAACGTGCACTAGGCCTCTACGGAGGTCACACTTCATTACTTCAGACTACTGTTTCAATTTGAGTTTTCCTGATTTTCCCAATGAGCTAAAAGCAATGCATCGCTAAAATCAAGACCAAAGTTTATAAAATTTCTCATTTCACCTTGCTAAGTGTTGCATAGCGTTAACATTAAACCGCTGATTTGCTGCGAAAGTGAAGCGAGGAATGTTTTGGAAAAAAAAAAAATGTATACGCGTTTTTCTTTTTCTCACCCAGACGATGAACGTCATGAATCATAATCCGGTCGGTCGGGTAACCTGACCCCATGCCACGATCTCAAGGCCTTCCTCACATATTTGTCGGCGCCATTGCTAAGTAGTTCTTCCCATTTTTGCCCCTGTGGCTGACATCTGTAGCAAAGAACAGAGAGATAGAAGAGGACAGCATTCCGCCAGTTGACCTACTGCCAGTTCCAAAAATATTGCTCATTATAGCTACTTTCACTTCCTTTCACGTGCAGATCTGTCACGCGATCGACCCACACTGTACGAATCACGAGGTGCGTCTCATTTCAGGGTTTGTCTCTGATTTTTCTTCTAGTTATTTGGCGTGTCTGTAGTGGGGTTTCCAAGTTAGACTCATCAGCAGGTTTTGATACACCCTGCTTGGACCCCATTGGGATAGTGAACTTTGCACTAAGAGCTCCCTCAGAATGGCCACATCCCTATAGATTGAGACCTGCGTGGATAAGTAGAACGTTATTCGCATCCGCCCCGCATCCGCACAACTGTTAAGCCGCAGTTACACTGGAGTTGCAAACACGAAAGTTGACAACAAAAGTTGTAAACACTGACATTGCCCTAATTTTGTTGTAAACTTTTGTGTGTGTTTGCAACAGATTTTCGTTGTTGCAAACAATTTTTTTGTTTTCCACAGAATGTCGGTAAAAGTCAAAGGATGTTGCAAACATTTACGGACAAAAGGGATCAGGCAATCGCCAAAAACAGAATCAATGAAGTTCTGTTTGAGATAGAAATGAATCAATGGAACTCTCCACTTCAAACATATGCACCATCAACATCTACTGCGTATAGTGGTTGCCAACCTACTCCTACGCCAGATGAAAATTCTGAATCTATGTTTAATGACTTGGGCATTGAGGCCCAATGTGACTATACTCACAATAATATTGGTGAAGCAAACATTCAAAACACCGTGTCTAATAATGAAGACAGTTGTTTAGCTAATTTGTAGTGGATATAACCACAGTTTTATTAAGTTCAAACTGTATATTCCGGTTTCATGTTTAAGTCATATGGTTAAAGAAATAATATTGTAATCAGCATTTAGTTAAAACTTTACCATGTAACATGAACTTGTAATAAAAACTTAGTTCTGTCTCAGTTCACCCCACTTTACGGTAATTTCACAGATTATACATACCTTGATATTGTCCTTGAAAAGATCAATCAGTGCCTCACACACACACCAGGGACAAACAGTGATATTGTAGATCTAGAGATTTTAAACAAATAGCTTAAGCTAACGTATGAATCTCCAGTTGCTAGGAATCGCAATGTAACTGCTAACTTCTCCCTTGCTGGAATAGCTTTTCTGAAATTTGTGTCCTTTTTGCAAATTTTACCTCCAATGCTTGCAATTAAGTACTCGAAATCGAAGCTGGTCATGCGCAAAAAGTTTTTCACACTACCGTCATCCCTCAATTCACCACTTAAAGGATCCATATCATCTTTTTTTAAGTCTTCTAACAATTCACTTCCACTATACTTCGTTCTCGCCTTCAAAGACGGTTTTATCCAGTATCACCTTGGTGCCCTCTGCTTTGCTAAGATAAAGCAAGCTGCTGCAGCGGCGACTACCTCTTCAATACTCGACATTTTGTTGTCTGCACTCGATGAAGGACTAAAAAATCTGCTACGATAACAAGTAGAAGTTGCAAACTGTTGTAAACAAAAATTGAGAAGACTCTATTTTTGTTCAAAACTATTGTTTAAAACTTTTGTTGTAATCTTCTGTTTGCAACTTCTGTTGTCAACTTTCGTGTTTGCAACTCCAGTGTAACTGCGGCTTTAACCGCATCCGCCCCGCATCCACCCCGCATCCGCCCCGCTTCCGCACAACTGTTATCAGCATCCGCCCCGCATCCGCCCCGCATCTGCCACGCATCCGCACCGCATCCGCCCCGCATCTGCCACGCATCCGCACCGCATCCGCCACGCATCCGCACCGCATCTGCCACGCATCCGCCCCACATCCGCACAACTGTTATCAGCATCCGCCCCGCATCCGCCCCGCATCTGCCCCGCATCTATCACGCATCCGCCCCGCATCTGCCACGCATCCGCCCCGCTTCCGCATGTTCGTTATCTGAACCTACTGACATCACAATTACAGTATAATTTTAATTAGATAAAGCATAAATTACTAATGCAATATATTTAGAGATTTGAGGAAAAGGTCGTTCGCCTATGCCATGTGGTATGTTTCAAATGAATGTTATACAGCCAGACTTGCAACCCTTTCCTGTTCGGAGTGTTAATAATAATAATAATAATAATAATAATAATAATAATAATAATAATAATAATAATAATAATAATATACGATCAATGTCCTTCAAGGCCAAACTCAGGCACTGCGTTACTGTTATACGCCCGGAGGCTTTATAAGCATCAGAATGCCTGGCGATGAATAACAAAGGCCTGGCAGAACAACTCGAAACCAAAGAGAGGAAGATACTGAGAAAGATCTTGGGCCCAG
Organism: Meconema thalassinum; assembly: GCA_946902985.2. Classification (NCBI taxonomy): domain Eukaryota; kingdom Metazoa; phylum Arthropoda; class Insecta; order Orthoptera; family Tettigoniidae; genus Meconema; species Meconema thalassinum. The sequence continues at coordinate 402,868,540 of OX336393.1, read as the reverse complement.
TCAAGGAACGAGGAGAGTAGAGAAGACGACACAACGATGAACTTTATCTACATGTGGAGAAAATAACGGACGCCATTCGCAAAAGAAGACTCTCCTTTTATGGTCACTTAACACGAATGGACTCTGGAAGATTGTCCAATCGAATCTGTGCCTACTTTGTGGGAAAGAAACCCAAAGGGATCTGGTTTACAGAGGTGGAAAAAGACCTACAAGAACTTCGGATATCACATGAGGACATCTTGGAACGTGACTCTTTGAAGAAGAAACTTGGGGAGATACAGAGTTTTCAGCCAAAACCTATATTGAAAACCGGCAAGAAGTGGACCGAAGAACGGAAGGAAGCTCACCGAAGAAGAATGCGCGAATACGGGGCCAATGTGAAAGAAAGAGGGAAAAGGCAGTTGAAATAACGTGGTCCATAGACGACCGAAACGCTTTAAACAATAATAATAATAATAGTAGTAATAATAATAATAATAATAATATCGTATGGCTTCGGGTGCCTGGTGCAAGCTTTGTTAATTGACACCCAGAGGGTAGCTTGCATGTCGAATAATAATAATAATAATAATAATAATAATATCGGGTGCCGGGTGCAAGCTTTGTTATTTGAAACCCAGAGGGTAGCTTGCATTTCGAATTTCGTTGTTCCATGAAGCACTATGAAAGTTAAGCAGGGTGCGGTTCACGCGGATGATCAAACATTTACTAACACATAACACCAACAGCAATAATTATTTTTCCTTGTTTGGCAAGCTTTTATTTCCAGCATGTGTACTTATATTTGTTTTTTCTTTTAATCGGTTTATCCTCCAGGTTGGTTTTGCCCTCGGACTCAGCGAGGGATCTCACCATTATCGCCACCAGGGCAGTGTCCTGGAGCTTGAAACATCGGGTGGGGGATACAACTGAGGAGGTGTGACCAGCACCTCGCCCAGGCGGCCTCACCTGGAAAGCGAACAGGGGCCTCATGAGGGATGGGAAGATTGGGAGGGATAGGCAAGGAAGAGGGAAGGAGGCGGCCGTAGACTTACGGTAGGTACCATCCCGAGGCTGAGTAGACCCCGTTTCAGTCCTCATATCATTCTTTAAAATTTGGTTTGCAGAGCCGGGAATCGAACCTCGGACCTCCGGGGTGGCAGCTAAGCACGCTGAGCACTACACCACGGAGGCGATACTTATATTTGTATTATAGTAATAATAATAATAATAACGATCGTGTGACCTCCGGAGAGGCCTAGTGCAGGTCTTTCTAGTTGACTCCCGTGGGCGACCTGTGCATCGTAATGAGGATGAAGTGATGATGAAGACGTTACATAAACCCAGTCCCCGAGCCACGGGAATTAACCCCAGGAGATTAAAATCCCTGGTGGCTCGGCCGGGAATCGAACCCGAGGCACTTTGGGCCAAAGCCTAGATTATAGTAATTATTCACCTTCATTATTGGTTGTTAGTACAGACACTTGCTACGGCACTGCTCAAGACAGCAGTGTGTCGTTATTACTGCGAGCTGTTTTGAACTTGAAAGCAAGAATAAGTTAACTCTCCAGAATAAGATGTGTTCATTCATGATTCCTGAAGTACCTTAAAGAACTGTTTGTAATCTTGAGTTGGGCTTAGAGAGAAAAAAGAAAGTCTAAAGTGAGTATTCTTTCAGTGTGTGCCGCTACGCTGCGCTGGTATAAGCACATGCTTCCATTCATGTTCAGCTCAACAAACAGAGAGAGGCGCTGAGCACATTATACTGTATGTTGCTAATTCGTTCTAAGGGCTACCGACATCTTTCCCATCAGACCCGTGTGAGTTCAATTCGTCTGATAACCTGCGTTTCTATGCTGACTGTGGAAGTACTGAACTGTAATTGTTACTATCTCTGGAGGCAGTGGTAAACACGGAGAAAAACCACACTTAGGATGGCCAATGTCAGTGCCAGGATTCGGATTGTTGCAACGCCCCCGCCCCCTCGACACGGCTTCACCGCAGGGTTGGTCAATATTGTTGCAAGGGACTTGTACGAACAAGGAGACAAAAACAACTACGTGAGGTGTTCTGAGCAAATGCGGTCTAAGTCCCAGAACACAATCAGTTCAGTAGATTTACTATCACATTAAAGAATCCCTTCAGGACATCATTCCAGCACCCAGGTGTCTCTGAAAAGGGTACGTAATGGAGTTGCTGTCCTTTAGCATTACGCAGAGCCGCCACTTATACGTATCTTTCCTTACAGTAACCTTCAGTGGTCTTGGGGTACGTATTGATACTTCGGTTTCAAAGGTGTTGGGTTCGATTCCCGCCTTTTGACGCCATAGCGGCCACCGATGTATCAAGAATGTGTTATTTTCCAATGGTATGGTTATAAAACCTCGCTCCAGAAATCTTTCGGACAGCTTAAATTCTTTGAGTAAAAAAAAAAAAAGACACGTTATTTTAAAGTGTGTTACATTTTAGCCTTATAGCCCCTCATGGGTGTTATGGAGACATATTATAGAAATGATTGGTGCAATTCATATTATGGATGCACATGCCAAATTTCACGTAGATCCACCAAACCGTTCTCAAATTATATTAGTCCAAACAGACAGGCAAAAACACATTGGAGCGCATTAATCATGAAACTGACTGAAATATGTAAATAACGCAAGCATTATGATTTTTTAAGGAGGCTAAACTTTGACTTTAAAGCAATTCTTCTAGGTTTGTGCCGTTTCTTGTGTGGGGGTTTGCCTAGGATTCCCAGCTGGCTCATTAGTGGGCTCTTGGTGTCCCCGCTCAGACCCCCACAGGAGTAGCGAACTGCACGCTACCTCCCTTTTTATGAAGCGCACCTGCATCTCTTTACTGCGAGAACTAAAAGCTCAAGCAGCCATAACCTCCCAATGAAGGCTCCCAAAAAGATGGTATATTGGCTTTCAAGGCCGGTGAATTAAAACTCAGTAATTCTTCTAGGTTTGTGCCGTGTCCGCTGATGAGCCAGCTAGGTATCCTAGGCGAAAACCCACACAAGACATGGCGCAAACCTAGAAGAATTGCTGAGTATTAATTCACTGGCCGTGAAAGCCGATATACAGTAGAACATGGCTAATTCGAACTTCTATAATTCAAAATCTTCTTTAATTCGAATTTTTCTCTTGGTCCCTAGCATTTTATATAAAATCGTGGTTAATTCGAATTATATTTTGGATTATTCGAAGTTTTTACGGGTAAAAAGCCCATACGGAAGCCAAACATTTGGGTCAGGAATTCCCGAAAAACGATGTTGTATCATTGGCATACGGCCCCTACTCGTTCCTTGAATATGTAGACTCTTTTGTGATGGCCAAGAGACCTAATTGTAGAAAACAGGTACAAATCTCAAACCTTTTTGAAAAACTGTAGAATTCTCTAAGACTTAACTAGATTGCTGGATTACTACTGTCATTAAATAGGTGAATAGTACATTTTGGTTTTATTTTATCATTTGAAACTTTTGAGGTTATTCCACTTTACTTGTTAAAAACCTATGTAATATTGTGGCTAATAAAAGTTCTCGGATGAAAATTTAAAATTTGAATATTTTCTGTACCCTTTTCAAAGAACTTTCATAATTTGAATTTTTGGATAATTCGAATTTTTTTACTGGTCCCTTGAGGTTCGAATTATCCAAGTCCCACTGTACCATCTTCTTGACTCTTTTATATTGATACTGTAATATATCAATACTTGTTGATCTACATAATGTCTCCCCATTTTTCCACGTTACATTACTAATTCGCCATGGATTTCAATTTGAGAGACACAGAGCAAATCTGGTGCTTCTCAAGTATTCCTGTTCAACGTGTGTGCTTCCTCCCAAGCTACTTTGCCACAGATATCTCATCTCCACTTACCTAAATATTTCAAATTCTGAGACCTTCACTCATCTGCGATTTAGTTTTGCATGCCATAGCTTAACCTCAGAATTTGTTCACATCTAAATTAATGTATCAGCATCATCCTAATCCTTCGGTTCATCTCACTTATTCGCTCCGTCGATTAAAAACTGGAGTCACAATCCAAGTACTGTTTAGTGAGTTCGATTCCAGGTGAGGTCAATGGTTAGAAATGTGTTAGACATGTGACGGTATATCTGGCATTGGGTCAAAGTTCCCCAACTTCCTCGTTCCACCATATTAAGTTCTTGAGATGCTGTGCCCTTGTCATCGTCATTCATCTCCATTTCCAGAACGCTGTTGAGTGTTTATTTTATTAGAAGATATAAATAATTCCCCACCAAGCACTCTTCATTCGATGTGACGTAAAAGGCAATGTCCGACTTCATGACTAACTAAAGTTCGGTTCCACAGGTCGCCGGTTTGACTCCGGTCGAGTCGTGAAATTTTGACTTCGTATGGTTGGTTTCCTTGGTGTTTGAGACATCTTTATAATACATTTCATCCATATCACGAGATGGTGGTTTCCACGAGCTTCAATTAGAGGAATGTACGTAATGATTCTCTTCTTTCTTGTGTATTGTTAGCGGGCAGCGACTCTCCAGTGTCCTCTCCGTCTCGTAGCGACCCACTGTTTGAGAGTGGGTAACATAGGAGTCATTACTCCGGTACCGCCACGCGCTCTTCTGGACAGGTTCAGTACCACCAACTACTCGTTCACTGTGCCATCTAGCGGCGAAAGCTACGCACTACATAATCAAAAGCTGTGTACAATAACTCATTTTAGATGACGTAACAATGAGGAAATTAATACGTACTGAATATCTAACAAAAGGTTAACAGTTATAAGTCGTGATCAATTAAAACAGAAGATGAGCATAACCTGGGGAATCCGGGGATTCCCCAGTCCAGCCTTGAACCCCAGGGCAGAGGTCTCACTCGCCATCTGGAACTGCAGGCACGTTGTCTATTTATGGCCTGTGCTTGCGAGGTCTGGGATCAAAAGACAAGGTTCTATTACTAAGGCTAGTACAACATCGCAGTCTTGTTGTTGCTGTTTCTATTACATTTGAGAGGCTAGAAAAATCGTGGTTATCAGCTACGTATACTTAACCTTCCGTGAGTTGACCTTGTGGCGCTTTATTCCGATGTTGCAAGATCGAATTGTTTGGTCGAGCTAAAAGATAATAATAATAATGGTATAGGTTTTAAGTCCTTTTTAACTATTGTGGCTTTTAAAGACGCCGGGGTGCCGGAATTATGCACCGAAGGGGATATCTAACGAGCCAGTAAATCTACTGACACGGCTCCATTGCATTTGCGCACCCTCAAATGCCAACTGACTGCACCAGGATTCAATCCTGCAACCTTGGTACAGCAGGCGAGAAGATTACCGCTGAGCCACGCAGCCAGTCCATAATCTTCTGTAAATGAATAAATACATTAATTAATTAATTAATTAAAGTTACAAAATTAAAATTTTAAACATTATAATTGCAAAATTGAAATTAAAAAGTAAAATTATAAAAAGATAATTATACAAATATACTTTGAAAATAGTTTTGTCCTATGAAGTGTTAAATACAATCCACAAACTATTGGCAGATAAATTTCCAAAAACGGTATCGTTAAGAGAATTAATTAATTGATTAATTAATTAAATAAATATAAATGTATTCAATGATAATGAAAGAGGACATTTTCCGACCTTTTGAAACTCTCCTCGGCTATCAAGAAACCATGATAAAGAGAATACGTCTGGTTAGAAACAAATGGCAATCACTAGAGCTGTTAATTTAATCGTTTAATTTGAGTTCTGGAAAAATCGGTAATCGAAACTGAAAAATCTATAAATTGCTACAAATAACGATGAATCTATTCAACGTTTTATCAATATTATTCCATTAGTCGTTTAATCGATTGGTAGATTACTCGATTAATTATTTTGTCGATTAACCGATGCACTTCGCCCCTTTCACTGCACTCACACAGACGCAAGACATTTTAAGTGATAATTAAAATGTATTGTATCATATTATTTTAAATAATGCACCTTCTTTGTGAAAACTACGTTAAAAGAAAGTAAAACAAAAATGTTTCTGTCCTAAATTGTAAACATTGAACAAGAATTCAAAATTTTCGCTGAAAACTCTTTGTTTTCATTTTTCGAAACTCTTCGCAATTTGTTTGATGTCTGTCCTTCCACTGTCACTGACACTTATTTGGTTATTGTTAAAATAAACAAGGAAGGATTTTTTTAATAAGTAACTTTTTCGAAGTTTCTATTGCATTTCTATTTCCGTAAATATGCCTAACTCAAATTAAGCGATGACCTCTCGTTTAAACTTCTTTTCTTATCTCGTGTCTACTAATCAATTAATCGATTCTTTGGTTAGCCGATTAATCTATTAGTCGTTTTCGATTAATTTCAAGTAGTTAGATTAGTCGATTATTAATCGATTAACCAAACATCGCTGATTACCAACTCTATGATAGACAGCCACTATTCTGTAAAGACCGGTGTTTGAACCCAGAACATCACGCAGAACGTGTCTAAAATTAGTTCAGCTGTATCTGTAGGATTAAATTTAACCCACGAGGACTGGCGCATGGGTATTTTTGAACCGAGGTTTAAATTTATTTTATTTGGCGTATGGCTACAAACATCACTAAAATATAAAATATATTTCAAAATTACAAATTAATATCCAGACCACAAATATAGCTTATTGATCCCTCCGTCATCACCAGGAACTCTGTTGGATCGCAAGGGAAGGCCCTGAGGGGGGCATTCCTGAACCACATGCTGAATAGTCTGCTTTTCAGCGTCGCAATCACAACTTGGAGAATCTTTTATCTTCCACTTGTGCAGGGAATCAGCACACCTGACAGTGTTGGTTTAAATAATGCTCTATATCTTCGCTTTGGCCAGCCCTTATTTCCTGTCGTTTACTGTACCTTACCTTCCTAGCCTTGAACTTCACCCCGAAAAAGAAACATGCCCATACCTTTTTGAACACTCAAGTTATTTCTATATTATTTACGGTTGGGTCATATTTACCTACGGCGCCAGTCCTCGCGTGACAATTTTCAGTTTACGTTCGTCGGGACAATCTGTAAAAAATAAGGAGAAAATCCACCTATTTTGATGCAGCACAATCACATAGCTCACGTTGTTGTTCATCCATGTTCAGGCTCTATGGACTCCTTAGTCATAAGCTCCTTTGTTAAAAAAATAAATCCTCTCGGCACGCCGGAAGGCGGAGGTAGATTTCACCGGGCAAACTAGGGGATAGGCTATAATAGGCAAAATATGCAGGTTTTCGTAGGAGGATCAGACCTCATTTATTGCGAGAAAGTATTATACAATTGGAGGTTAGTTAACTTTTTTTCGTCTTTCTATGTTTATTTTTAACATTTTACTGTCTTATGGTGATGGTAACCTTCTTGTCATTTGGGGTTAATTTTTATACTTGTGATCACACTGTCCTTATGCAAGGTTTGGAACTAATGTGTAACTATCTAACAGTCTGTTACTTCTTCACGCAAAATTTTATCTCCCGCAGAGATGTTGGTTGGTTCCTCAGTTTAGGGGCTGCGACAAGGTGGTCATGTAACCCCGTGTACTTTGGGTGTGTGTAGAATCTGTCTGATAAACGGTGTTATTTGTGATTACTGTATTAGTCTGTAATTCAGGTAAGGTGTGCAGACGGTCAATTTTAAGTAGTAGTACCTAATTTTGTACTAAATACTAACGTCAACGACACCCAGCTGTGAACTTGGTTGCTAGATGCCACCGCAACCAGAAACTTGCAACGAACGTTGTAACTTCCCCTCCGAAGGAAAGCATGCTGACGGATTTTTAGCGCTCTTAGAAAATCCGGCGACTTTGGCCGGCTTTGAACCAGCGACCTTGGGGGGCATAGAAGTTGAGCATGCTACCAGTTAGCCGCTTCCCTCATAGTCAGATGGAACAAGAAGTTCCGTGACGAACTAAAGAGTCTACTTTTCTTAAAATTAAGATTCATGCCATAGATTAATCTACAGTATATGAACCTATCTAGAATAATGACGAAATTAAGTGGGTAATATCGAAATGTCTTAATTAGTTCGAAATAAGGTATACTAGCCATAATGTAGCCTAATAGAGCAATACAGTTGGCAGCTCTGGTGACTGAATATATTCTTACTTCCATCTCCTAAGGTACAGAATACAAAATGTGGTTCAAGTCCAAAGGACGTTACATGGATTTATACATTGGATCTATTAGTACACGTAAAAGCATGTTGGCAACAATGTCATGCGAGTGCTGGTCAGAAATAATCTGAAATATTATATCTTTTTGTGCCAATTTTTGATGAAATCCATTTGTTGGTATAGAAGTTACATGTATTTAAAAATTGGTCCTATCAGCAGGCTTAGAATCATGTTGGTAGAACTGACGTATATAAGTTACTCCAAATTAATGTAAAATGTCAGGTAATTTACGTGTGCATAGTTTAAAGCTGTCGGCTTGCATACTTTCTGATATATTTGGATACAAAATAGAGAGCAATTATTAACAGTTGGCAGCCCTATTGGCTCTTAAGAATACACTCAGTCATATCTGTTTATGTACACATATTACATACAAAATTTGGTTGAAATCCAATTGATAGTGTAGAAGTTATATGCATTTAAAAATTGGACTTATCAGAAGGCTTAAAATTATTTTGGCAACGCTGTCATGTATGGCCACCTGGGAATTAAACTGAAATTGTATTATCTACATGTGTGCCAATTTTAGAATAGCTCCCATGTATACCTTCCAAGATATCCAACATGGAGCTCAAATTTCTAGTGCGTTTTTTTAGCAGTTGGTAGCACTGGCATCTTTTTCTAATATGGGCCTGAGATATTCCGGTATACATCTTTACTCATACTAAATTTGGTTTCGATTGCTGCAGCCGTTTATGAGTTGATAGGGTGGAGGGGGGCACACACACATCCAGACAGACAGAAGGACTGACAGACAGACAGACAGACAGACAGACAGACAGACAGACAGACAGAAGGACAGACACATTTTCCCGGATATATCTCATAAGTCTACTTTTTCCTCATTTTTGAAAAGTGTGAAAAGTAGGCTAAAAATGAATGTAATCTCGTCAATGGCGTTGTCTTGGCAACCTCTGATAGATCATCCCTCATCAATTTAAAAGCGTTGTTATAGTAACCTCTGATGGCACTTGGCATTTTTTAAAATTCCGAAATAATTTTTCTCATCCCTTGGCGTAATGGTGGGTCATATCAAAAATTCTTTCGGACAAAAGATTTAGGTAATTATTAGGGGAATATTTTCCATTTTGTACGGTTTTGATATTGTGCCTATTAAGAGAGATATGATTAATGTTTCCCGAAAAACCCACTTTTTTCCACCCCTTTGGTCAATGGTTGGTGCTATCAAAAAACGTATTTGACATAAATTTTTGGCACTTATCCGACACATATTATGAACTTTGAATGGATTCGATATTTCACGTATTAAGAGAGTTATAGCGAAATTTCACTTTTTCGAAAAAGCCCCCCCCCCATTTTCACCTCCTTCGACCGATTTTGCCCATTAAAGAACTCGACCGAGATTTTATAGGGATACATGTTATGTAAAAAATTCAAAGTGATTGGTGCAATATTACGCCAGTTATCGTGTCCACAAGAAACTTCTATATATATATAGATATATATATACATATATACATAAATTATATATAAACTTTTGAACTGACGGTGGTTTTGGGGTCTGGGGGATGTGAAACGCGAAGATATGTCAAAATTTCCGGAAGTTGAAACATGGGACCCATTGCAATAGTTACCTTTCTAATGAAATCTACCTAATATTAAGATAACTGCTTTGCCGTCATTTTCAAGGCCAATTGTACTGTTACGAAAATTATTGAAATTTTTCTGCATGTTAAATTTTAAAATATATAAAAAAAACTCATTTTATATTGGGAATAGTTCATAGGAAGACACCAGGTGTAAAATTACTTCATTAAAATCCGCACAACTACGACAAAAAAGAGTGACACACTATGGATCAAAATGACCCGGTGCCAGCCCTCGTGTTATATTTTTCAGCCATTTCTCAAGGATTAAATTCAAACACCGCCAGGAGATTGAAATGAGTGGGGGCAAGAGCTTTTAGAAGACTTGCTGTCGTCTTGACCTTAGCATTCTTCACCCCTTGTCTCCTGGAACACAATATGCAGTTCTACACACTGTAAATATAGAGACGCTGCCCGGGGCAAGGTCACTCGCGTTCTAATGTTTTAAAATACAGCTTGGCGCCAACGTAAAGAAAACGAACGTATCAGGTATAAGATCTTGTTGCCGGCCATGACATTTCCATTACTTTTTTTCTTCGTTACGTATAGTGTAACTACTACTCGTTTACATAACATGATCTGCCGCTGTCTTGACGTCACACTTTAGAATATTATCTGTGTCAGTAAGTTCTTCTCATAGTTTTCAAACGTGGCTTCGGTGGCGTAGTTGTGCCCAAGATAGCGGGTTCAAACCCGGCCGAAGTCGTCGGATTTTTAAGAGCGTTAAAAATCCTTCAGTATGCCTACCTTCGGAGGGGAAGTAAAGACGGCGGTCCCATGTCATAGATTTATGGCATGTCAAAGATCCTTCCACAGACTAAACTTGTGTGAAGCTAAATTGTTAGGTTCGATTTCCTCAGTTCGCTCTATCAAAGTTCCAACTTTAACCACTAGGTATAATTGATATCCGGTAGCGAAAGTTGGAACTACTTGAAATTGAACGGAACTTGTAGCTCACCATAAGGGTGGCCGCAGGAAGTAGCTACGGACTCAGGCCAGCCGAACAGGTCCTCGGTCACTCCCGGCACTAAAAGTCATACCATAAATTAGACTAGGAGACCCGTGCTGCTCCGCAGCATTCACTTCAACAATCCTACAGCACTTCTGTTCATATGACATTTGCATGTCTTCATGCAAGTGACCTGAACAGACATCTACGGTACCGTCGCTTTTGGGTAAATGATGAAGAAGACTTATAAGATCAAATGTGTGGGATTCTGCCTGTCCTCTGTGTGTGTGTCCCACTATTTACCCTGCGTAAGATTAAAAGGCGCACGGACGTCAGGTTCCAGACGCAATTCTGAAAAGCCGAGGTGAACAGCTAACTCCAAACACATAAGCTATACTCTTCTCTGAAGTATTAACTCGACAGCTTGATGCTGGCTGAAGCTAGGGTGATAGGTCGCTCGCAAGCTCGTAAACTCACTCTGAAGCTAGTAATTTAAACTTCCACTGAATGGAGATTGCTTGAAGAAATGAAAACGTAAAGACATTTACAGTGGTCGATGTGGGAGCTGTGGCGGACTTTCTTGCAGAAATTTTCATGCTGAACAATTCTCAGAGAATATCGATATTTTTAACGGTTTACCCAGCGTAAGCTTAAAAGACACATGGACTTTAGGGTTTCCTTCAACTCGATTCACTGAAATCGTATCTGCTCGGCTTCTTTTGGTCATAAATAAATGTTTTTCTACCTAATCCTTCATCGAGAAATCCTTTACAGAATGGTGAAAACCGCATCAAAATCCATCAAGTTGCTCTCGAGATTTCCCGTTACATCCAAGAATTGGGAACTTTGTTTTATACTAAGTAGATAGAGTTATCCACACAATTTAAGGCTACAGCGGTACAATTTGGTGTTCTGTCTACTTATGATACCAACGGTATAAATTTAAAATAAAAATGGGTCTCTTATATTTGAATTTAGAGATGTAAATCTTGGGTAACATATAGAGGTGTGCAAATTAACAGAATTAAATAAATAATTTTAATTAATCATAATTTATTTTGTTGTCCTACTTAGTAGTGTTTCCTCTTCCGTGGAATTACACCTTTTCCCATAAGGAATTGCGTCTGGAAACTTTCAGATTATAGGATTCCGAGGGATATCTGAGCTGGGTCTGTTTTCAATTTTTCATTGACTTTAGAATTTAAGTCAGGTGATTTCAATGCATAGTTCATGAATCCTTGAATAGTTCAATAGCGTTCATCAGTTAAAAGACCCCAAATCCCTCTGCTCTAAATTCACACGTAAAGTAGAGTGAAGTAATAAAAACGAAACGTGTGGCATTTTGCATTTGCAAGGCTCCTCTGTTAGTGGAAATTCTAAAAAATAATTTTAATTTGAGTTTCTTGAATGAAAATATAATTAGGAGTCTTGGTTAAACATTGGAAGTAATTTCATCGCCTTGTAAACATACTTAGTGTAACCGTGAAAAGCAAAAAAGCAATTTTGGAAAACTGACATCGAATCTAATAATTTGCACACCTCTGTAAAGACAGCTATCGCCTCCACCCCTACAGATAGAATAGTAAGTAAAGGCGATTGATGAGAAATGAAAATATAACTCACACAGAAGGAATTAATATTTATTTAGCTGTACATTTGATTGAGTATATCTTTGTTATAGGACTGAGGATGTAGGATAGTAATCACTGATGTAGGACAATGGCACTTTTTTTTACCATTACCACAGGACAGTTATCGTGGAAGGATGCGGTCGTGCTTGTATAATTGTTATTTAATCTGTGCGCCGTTTGCTGAGGACTGTGCTCCTCCGCAACATTCATTTCAACATGCTAATAGTACTTTCTTCCATACGACATTTGCTGTTCGCTTGTCTTTTGGTTCTATTTGAATTTTGACGTCGTGAAAGGATTTTGCTCGCGATAGTGCGACATACAGTTGTCCGTGGCTTAACACCGGTTGAGGTAAATAAATGCCTACTTGATCTAGTATTTGACCTTGAGATTTATTGATAGTTATACAAAAAGCCAAACGTACTGGAAACTGCCTCCTTTTGAAGGAAAATGGCATAGAAGTTTCTGATGGCGTAAAGTCAAGGCGAGGAAGTAGGACATTTCTTTCCAACTTTTACGCCAGTAATAATTTCCAGGTGTAAGCAATTGTCATGCATCTTCCGAACCAATAGCCTAGTACCGTTCAACAGGCTTTGGGTAACATTAATATTTCTCAACAAAATCACAATTGAGCCTTCTTTTAGTCGAAGGATGTGAGGTGGCAATCCCCTTATGTCTATGTTGTCTAAAAATTCTGTTGGGAATTGTAGAAGTTCACTCTCATCTTCAGTAATCAAATTATTCACACTGATGTAAGTTCTCGATGATCCTGGGATTAGCTCTAAAACTTTGTCATTGATTTCTTTACAGTGTTCATTTTTAGGTGCTAAGATCGCTATTTTTGAAAAGCGTGAAATATTTTTCAGCAATGATGGAGGGTGGTAAGTCGACTAATTCTGAATTTTCTCCATCGACGAGAGGGTATTCACCGTTACCAATTTGTTTCAAGAAGTTTGCAAAATCACGTTGATCTGTATCCGCTCGCATATTTTTTTGAGTTTAAAAATTTTGAATAATGGCCACAAAGGAGAGAACCTTACTGTCATTTGGACTGTTTCTGCTTTAGATGCGTGAGGCACAACAGGCAATACCTGCCTAAAATCTCCACCTAAGATGATAATTTTTCCTCCAAAAGGCACGTCGTTAATCATGATGTCCTTGAGCAGCCGATTTACACACATTAACGCGTGCTTATTAGCCATAGGGGCTTAATCCCAGATGATAAGTTTTGCTGAAGGAATATAAAAAGCTTCCTTGCTGTTAACTTTTATTCCTGATACAGAACTTTCATGTAAATGTAGAGGTAACCTGAACTGGCTGTGTACAATGCGCCCCTGAGGTAGTAACATTGCTGCAATACCAGTCCATGCAACAGAAACTAAATTTAACCACAAATTTGCGCAACAGTGAATCAAGCGTTGGTAAAGAAATGTTTTCCCGGTGCCCCCTGGACCGTCATTGAAATTTGCATTATCATCCTTTAATTGCTGTTTTGTACTAACCCCAAAATTCCTGTAATTATAGCCGTTTGGTTTCCATTTGCTTTGTTTATCATCCGACTTAATTGATCCTCATTAAGTTTTGGATAATTCATTGGTAAATTTGTCTGAGGGAAATTATCAATAATAACTGGCAATTCGAGAGAAGTAATGGGAGACCATGTAGCATTAATGTATTAGAAATATGTATAAGAGTGAACTGATATTCAATGTTAGGTTCGTGAAACTGCAGATAATCCTCTGATAATGAATTCTTGAAAATGTCCCATAACTATCTTACATTTGAAGGGGTCTGAAAGATACATATGTAAGAAAACAGTTGTCGTAACTGAGAAGGCATCTGAAATTGTGACGCTTCTGTCAAACAACGCTGCCATACAGAATCATCAATCAGCAAACCTCGCTGCTTAGTTGTTTCTTTAAAAGTAGAATAGACAACGGCTTTGTATGTAAGTAGACCTGGAAGCTGGTAGCACCTATAACGTAAAGCAATAACAGGCATAAATAATACCTTTCTGTTTATGTAGGTGAAACATTATACATTCTGCCTATGGTTTTTGAAACATTTTTTCTTTTTTGCCATTGGCAGTTGCTCTTATTCCAGATGTAATGTACTTGTGTTTCAGGATATATACAGTATACGGACTTCTGACCTGCGAATCTTGATTTAACTTGAACCACGCTTGTAATTCCGTGTTGCGAGACTGTGCTTGAAGTAAAATATCAGGAACGTTATCATTTGTAAAATAGATATTTTGCAAGTTTGGCAAGTGAACTGGTAATTGCACGATAGAATGTGACTGTTCATGCATGTGAAATGAAAATATCATGTATGCGGCTTCTGTTGGACCAACATATCTACCATTTAGGAAAGAAGTAATTTCATCCTAGTTCACCGTTTCGCCTTCAAGACATATTTTAACATTGCAGCAGTCATGACCTTTATACACATACTTGTGGATGTATTTAACTCTCCGAACACTTGAGCATATTTCAACATTAATATGAGCTTGAAAGTGAAGTAAAAGGGAACAATGAATCGACTATCGATTTCAATGTCAATGCCTGGAATTGTTTTTATGATAATCCGTCCGTTATTTCTTGTCCTATACGAAGGATAACCATTGGCATTATCTTTGGTCTCTTCCTGAAACTGTTTAGGGAAATCTTTCTTACATACGCCATCTTTCATAGACTCTGAAGAAGGATTCAAAGATCCACGAGGACCATGTACCATATGACGCTTTACCAACTCGCATAGCGCTTCATCCTCGAGATCTGATATTTCGGCTGACACTACACTGTCAGAAATTTCTCGAAACTTACAATCTTCCGTTAATGTTAATAGTAAATGGATGTGCGGGAGGCCTCGTTTTTGAAATTCCACTGTATATAGATATGCTTTTACTTTACCGAAAATTTCCTTAACATTAATCAATCGTAGCAATTCCTTTACTTTGCAATGGAAAACTCTCATTACAATATCAGGCCTATTATTATCCGTTTCCCAAGGATGAATGCTGTTAAGTATTTCTGGCCAGCCCGCATTACAGATGAACGTAATGAATAAATCTGGCTTTCCAAACTTCCTCACTATCGCCATCCATTTTGTAAACTTGAGCAGCGGCAACTAACTCAACATGACCTCCATGAATACCATTCATAGACATATACATTTTGTAATCATCGCTCGTATTGATAGCAGTTTCGTACATATCGCTGTTGCCAACAAAAAAGGAAGAATAATTATTCCACTTCTCTGTAACATGTTTTACAATTCACTTTCTAGCTTGTGTAAATAAACTCTGATTGTTGTACTCACAATATGCCAATGACCTGAACAGACAATTACCGTCACCTTCAATCTTTATAACATTTGAAATTGAGTGTCGCCTCTCATTCATCATAATATGATTCATTGTTTTGATTGTGCACACAACCTATAAGGACGAATGATGAAACGAAAAGAAGACAGTTTGTAGCTGGTGAGACCAAGAACTATATAACAGAAAGATCGGATACACGATACAAAATGGCGGTTCCAACATTCGACTGTAGCCGCATCTTCGTGAAATTAGTTGTCTTTCATATACAGTATTTGTTGTCATTCAAAGAGAGGTTGACATGACAGTGTCACTAGCAAAATGGCTGCTGATTGAGCATGAGCATTTCAGTCTCAATGTAATCCATTCTTTGAGAAGTTTTAATTAAATTATGTGCACAGAATCCCGTCCTGCTTATTGTATGGATACATGCGACATTAGCACCCGAGTGGAACAGGTAGAAGTTAACGATATCATATATGGATACATGCGACATTAGCACCCGACTGGAGCAGGTAGAAGTTAACGATATCATGACGTAATTAGGGAATTGATCGACCTATACCAGTGAATGTTATAATTATATTGGATGTATTGAAACACCAAACGAACGAAATGAAACAAAAAATGGCATGAAGAAATATTCTGTTTTGGCGTGATTCAAACCGCATAGAAGATTTCTAAGTGAATGCGTTAAATCCCCAAGGAGATTTCATCTCTGTTAATATCAAGTTAGATTTATTATTGGTTTATTATACGGTGTTAGTCGTTGTCGCCTAGCGACAATATGTCCGTCAAGTCATTCAATTTTTTTCGTGTGACCTTGAAGGAAGTAATATTCGCCATTATTTTAATACACGACTCATATAATCAAGTAGGGTGGGTTTCAATCGATAATGCTTGATGGGCATTACATTTTTAGACAACAAACGTCGTTGTAGGGCAAATACTTCCCGAGATATTTCAGTTTTAGTAAAGGGTGAAATTTTTTGAAAACTATTTTAATATAGCCTGTAAGATTTGCATTCGAGTACAAAGAATAGTTCTCCACTCCCGCGCATCAATGCAAATATACATGGATATAGACCAAAGTTTGTGATGTATTATCGAAATGAAAAGCCAAGGATAAATGACAAAAGTAGGGGAGACTTTGCTAACACTGCAGTATTTGAAATGTTCGTTTTCTGCAGAATACCCCAGCACAACAAACGACTCCACCAGTTGGTGTTGAGTCAATTATTTAATTTCTCTTTACATGAATTTCGAAACGTCAAATGCTACCACCTAGTGGTAAAATCATGAACACCCGTGCCTGTATTTTTAGCCTATTTTCATTTATGAAAAAATAAGCTTATGAGATCACCTTTTGTCCGTGTGTCTGTCTGTGTGTGCGTGTGTGTGTGTGTGTGATGGTGTGAGTCCCACCCTAATAACGTCTAAACGGCTGGAGCGATTTCAATAAAACTCGGTAAGTTCATAGTACTATTCCGGACGACCCCGATTGTGCCATTCAAATATTGTTATGTCTCACCAATCCAACATGGCGGCTGTGCGAAATATTTCACCAGCATTCAATATCTCCGAAACTATTAATGATATCACCCTGGAATATTTTACGGTGATAAAGGGAACTACTAGAAGTTCACCTATGTGACTTTTGAAAACCTGGTAACTACAAAACCAACATGGCGGCCAAGTGAACTTGTGACATTTAAATAGACGTTTCTCGCGATTTAACCAACCACACACAATAAAACTTGGTACAGTATATGTTTATACACATTTTAATACACTGACATCTAAATTCGTTCAATTGTTTACAGAACCTCAAGATAGTGGCTGTGCGAAATATTTCACCGGCATTCTATATTTCTGAAACTATTAGCGGTATCACCCTGAAATTTTGTGCAGAGATAAAGGGCACTACTGGAAGTTCATGTATAAGACTTTCAAAAACCGGTTAACCACAAAACGAATTTAGCTGCCAAGCGAAGTTGAACATATTAATTAGACCTTTCTCGTGATTTAATGATCCAAACGCAATGAAACTTGGTACAGGAAATGTATATACACATTGTAATGCACTGGCATCTAATTTAGTTCAATTGTTTACATACCCTCAAGATGGCGGCTGTGCGTATTTTAAAATTAAGTTTTTAATTCTTGTGTCGTAATCATGCGATCGAAGTGAAAGTTTGAATAATGAACCTACGCAATAATTTTCCTTTAATGGTAGGCTACATGACTCTATGGCCTATACATATAACAATCCAGCATTGCGACCATCCGAATTATTTATATGCATTTCAATATCTACGGATCTATTACAGCAATCAAACTGAATTTTTAATGTTCATAAAGGCAATGAGCATAAGTTCACCTATACGACTTTCAATAACCTGGTGATCACAAATCCAACATGGCGGCGACGCGAAGTATAAATATTCACATGGTCGTTTCTCGCAACTTAACCATCCGAGTGCAGTGACACTTGGTACAGTAAATCCTAATGTCAATCTACTGGCATCTAATTTTTATCAATTGTTTCCATAACCACAAGATGGCAGCTGTGCGAAATTTTTAAATCTCGTTAGCCTACTTTCGATTTTTGCAAAAAAAGAAAGTAGACTTATGAGATCACTACAGGGTGAAAAAAGTGTGTCTGTCTGTGTGTGTGTATGTGTGTGTGTGAGTCTGTGTGTGTGTACTCTGAATGTCCCTCCCCTCTATCAATTCGAACACGGTGAGCGCAAATTGAACGAAATTTGGTGCAAAGGTAGCACTAGCAAAGGACACCTCAGTGTCATGTTTTATATCGCCGCCATCTTGACGGAAACGTAATGGCGGCCACACAAATGTTCAAAGCTTAAATCAAATTACGACTAACCTAATCATCCGATCTCTACCAAATTTTGCAACAACACACCTCTATGGGGGCAGCATCCTTTGACCAATCTAATAGGTCATCAGCCTAATAGTTTGCGGATGGCGGCCATCTTTGGGTCAAAATCGATTACCCCTATTAATTCGAACACGGTTAAACCGAATTGAACAAAGTTTGGTACAGAGGTAGCACTAGCAAAGGACATCTCAGTGTCATATTTTATATCGCCGCCATCTTGACGGAAACGTAATGGCGGCCACACAAATGTTCAAAGCTTAAATCAAATTACGACTAACCTAATCATCCGATCTCTACCAAATTTTGCAACAACACACCTTTATGGGGGCAGCATCCTTTGACCAAACTAATAGGTCCTCAGCCTAATAGTTTGCGGATGGCGGCCATCTTTGTGTGAAAATCGATTGCCCCTATTAATTCGAACACGGTGAAACCGAATGGAACGAAATTTCGTACAGAGGTAGTACTAGCAAAGGGCACCCCAGTGTCATGTTCTATATCGCCGCCATCTTGACGGAAACGTAATGGCGGCCACCCAAATGTTCAAAGCTTAAATCAAATTACGACTAACCTAATCATCCGATCTCTACCAAATTTTGCAACAACATACCTTTATGGAGGGAGCATCCTTTGACAAATCTAATAAGTCATTAGCCTAATAGTTTGCGGATGGCGGCCATCTTTGTGTCAAAATCGATTACCCCTATTAATTCGAACACGGTGAAACCGAATGGAATGAAATTTGGTACAGAGGTAGCACTAGCAAAGGGCACCCCAGTGTCATGTTTTATATTGCCGCCATCTTGACGGAAACGTAATGGCGGCCACCCAAATGTTCAAAGCTTAAATCAAATTACGACTAACCTAATCATCCGATCTCTACCAAATTTTGCAACAACATACCTTTATGAAGGGAGCATCCTTTGACAAATCTAATAGGTCATTAGCCTAATAGTTTGCGGATGGCGGCCATCTTTGTGTCAAAATCGATTACCCCTATTAATTCGAACACGGTGAAACCGAATGGAACGAAATTTGGTACAGAGGTAGCACTAGAAAAGGCCACCTCAGTGTCATGTTTTATATCACCGCCATCTTGACGGAAACGTAATCGCGGCCACCCAAATGTTAAAGGCTAAAATGTAATTACGACCAACCTAATAATCTAGTCTCTACCAAATTTTGCAACAACAAATCTTTATGTGGGAAGCATATTCTGACCAAACTGCTAGATCATCAGCCCAATAGTTTGCAGTTGGTGGCCAAGTATGTGTGCAAATCGATTCCCTCTATCAATTCAAACACGGTGAAACCGAATTGAACGAAATTTGGTACAGAGGTAGCACTAGCAAAAGGCACCTCAGTGTCATGTTTTATATCGCCGCCATCTTGACGGAAACGGAATGACGGCCACCCAAATGTTAAAAGTTTAAATCAAATTTCGACCATCCTAATAATTTGATCTCTACCGGATTTTGCAACAACATGCCTTTTTGTGGAAAGCATCTTATGACTGACTACAAGGTCATCAGCCCAATAGTTTGCAAATAGCGACCATGTATGTGTGCAAATCCATTCCCCCGATCAATTCAAACACGGTGAAACCGAATTGAATGATTTTTTTTGCAGAGGTAGCACTAGCAAAGGGCACCTCATATTCATGTTTAATATCCCTATAGCACGTTGTATTTCAACAAGCTACTACAACCAACATTCAATTATACTCCTTGAAAAGGACAAAGAGTTATAACAATACCCATGCATTTAGGAGAAAGTAGGCTATATGTTCTTTACTGAACATCTTGTTTTTACTTCTTGTGTCCTAATCATGCGATTGAATTTCGAATACTACACGTACACAAAAATCTTCATGTAACAGTACATACCTCTAAGACCTACATATATAAAATTCCATCATGGCGACCATCGGAAATATTTAGTCGGTTCTGAATATCTACGAATCTATTACAGCAATCAAACTGAAATTTTGTATGTTGATAGTGGCAATTAACATAAGTAGGATATATGAAAATAGGCTTTAGTTCTTCACGGAACTACTTATTTTGTTTATGTATTTTCTTCATACTGTATTTATTTCGGTGATGCATGTATGTGGTAATGGTAATAGTGAAGTATATTATTGGACTTATCATATTGTATATTTAGAGAAGGTATCGCGGATGGAGCAATAATACCAATAGTAGCCTATAAAAGAAACTAAAGAGTTTCTAAATCTAAATTTCTTTGAAAGTGTTATTGATTTAGACAACGCATGTCAGATGAAATTTTAAGAACTGAATTTATGTCATAAATACGTAGTTATTTAATGTATAGCCTATGTAAATTTTTGAAATCCATTCTCTTAATTTTTCATGTTTAACAATATTGCGGATTTAGCCAAGTTGCCCTACGCCTCGTTACGTAGTGACTAGCATTCTTGACTGTCACAGTGGGAGCCCGGGTTTGATTCCCGGCTCTGTCAAGAAATTTAATTCTAGTCTGAGATCTGGAATGAGGTACACTCAGTCTCGTGAGGCAAAACTGAGAAGAGGCGGGTTCGATTCCTACCTCAGCCATCCTGGAAGTGGTTTTCCATGGTTTCTCATTTCTACTCCAGGTAATTGTTGGGATGGTACCTAATGTACCTCCACGGCCGCTTCCTACCCAAATCCTACCTCAATTAAAAGTTCACACACTAGTACAGACATCAGAGTGACACAGGTTATCAGACAACTTCTAAGCACACCCAAGTACACGGAGCTACATGACAACGATGCCGCAAAGTCCCTATTTATTCAACAACAACAATTATAAAAATATGATTTAAAAATAAATAAAGCACAAAGAACATAAGTTGCTTTTGTCGACTCACTACGACATCGTGGTCATGTAGCCCCGTGTAGTTGGATGTGTGTGGAATGTATCTGATAACCTGTATTATTGTGATGGCTGTAGGCTTCTTATGATTGAGACTAAGATTGGGGTTGGAGGTGCCCGTGGCCTTAATTTATCATCCCAGCATGTGTCTGAAGTAGAAGTGGGTAAACATGTATAACCACTTCCAAGATGGCTGAGCTAAGAATCGATTGTGGGTTCATTACATCTCGACGAAATAGACTCAAAGCAAATTTGTGAATAAGTATGAATGTTTGTTTATAGCCGGTTGTCGCCTAACTTGGTGAGATCGAGACGCTGTCGAGCCATTCCGCCACCAGTCCTACGAAGTGTCTGTAGACTTTGACTTCTTGGAATCTAAACGTTTTGTGTGTTTGAATTTGTGTCCCAGACACATGTTGCGTGATCAAGTGACAAGGGATAACATGAAATAACGACTACAACTCTCTAAAAGAAAGAGGGTATTATGGCGCATTGATTAAGCGTCTAGCATCCCACCAGGGAGAAACGGATTCGATTTCTGGTTAATGCATCTAGGATTTTCTAGGTTAAATATTACGTCCAGTCATTCGCATTCCACGTAAAAGGGTGCTCTCGAGATCATCAGTCACGGTAATCTATAGTACAAGCTTCTTTTCTTTTTACCCCTTCAAATCTGACTGTTCTGTGGTCTTTGAAATCACCGATTTGTCTCAAAAGTTGGCGACACTTACTTCATTGAAGGTATGATTCTACCGAGATTGTTTTTCATGTCATCAAACTTGTAAGGCGGCCTGCTTATCAGATGATGAATAGACAAGAGGCAGAGGTCAGTTATAAGATTGCTTCCCTGCATTGGGGTCAGAGAGAAAAAGTGAAGGTCCCTGCTTCATACAAGACTTTCAGCACCGTCTGACATATCAGAATACCAAATATCAGGGACAATGGTATTTATTAGCACTGACTCATTCTCTGCAATTTAATGTGAGCTTTCATCTCCCTGTCATCTGAGGACTAATGGATAATCATTAGCTGACACACTACCGTGGGAGTAGCAGTCAGTGGAGCAGCTCCATTACGAGATAGGGCGGCCATCCTGAGTGTACTGTAGTTTTAATTTCATTTCCCACACTATTTGTATAGAAATGCAGGGGATTGTACATAATGTGGAGTTCGGAATCAACTATCTTAATCATATTACCCAGCAACATAACGGAATGAGTGATGGCTTCGGTTGCGTAGTTGGTAGCATGCTGAGCTTCGATGCAGAAGGTCGCTGTCTCAAACCCGGCTTAAGTCGTCGGATTTTTTAAGAGCGTTAAAAATCCCTCAGTAAGTTATGCCTTCCTTTGGAGGGGAAGTAAAGCCGGAGCGGCTGTGCCATGACATAGATTTATGGTATGAAAAAGGAACCTTCCACTAACTACGCTTGTGTGAAGCCAAAATTTGTAGGTAAGGTTTGATTAATGCTCCTAAGTTCCAAAGTTTGTCACCGGGCGCTGGTTGCGATGGCATCTAGTAGTAGCGAAGTTCTCAGCTAGGTGTCGTGGACGAAGCATTTGGTAGCGTAAGTAGGAACTACTTGAAATTATCGTCTGTTGTGGGTGGGGCCCGACGGTGGGGCTCGAACCCACGCGTCTACCGAGTCAGCAGAGAGCTTGGTCCCATGACCTAACGCTGCGCTATAGCCAGCTGAGCCACTACTGTCGGTTATGGAATATTGAAATATAGAGTTCTAAATACGATATTTTTACGCTTTTCTGAACACCTTTAAAATTAATCAGAGGACAAAATAGCAATCTAATTATGATTGCAATTTCAAATTATATTGAGACTGCTGTAGCAACTTTTCTCTGACCACAGCCGTTGGCCTATATTCAATTTTAATTTTGGCCAACTCGGCTACCATTCAAACAATGTGCATTATTTTAATTTATTTTTGTACGTACCGGTATTTAAAAAATTAAAGACATTCGAGTTGAAAATACGCACATGTTCACCAACGATCATTTACTTCTTGTTTTATAATTTTGTCTTTACAGTTTTCTGAAATAATTATCCAGTCAAAGACCAAGTTGACCTTGACTTACAACTAACGTTCCACAGTTCTAAAAATTATGTTATATATTCGAACTTTTCCTCCGATCAGAGGTTTCGGTACGGCGTACCGGTGCGTACCGTCACAAATCTAGCCCTGCCTACCCCAATCCTGAACCCCAAAGTTTCACTACAGTCAAAACAATAATACAAGTTGTCCAACAAATAGCAAGCACAGAAGACCATGGGACTGAAGATCAATGATATATCAATGGTGTAGCGGAAAATCGTGCTCGAAACTCACCTCTGTTGGGAGCTCACTGAGGCGGGGAGTGATTGGTTGGTTCTTTAGTTTAGGGGCTGCGACAACGCGGTCATGTAGCCCCGTGTATTTTGGGTGTGTGTAGAATCTGTCTGATAACTGGTGTTAATTGTGATGGCTGTATTAGTGTGTGTAATCTACTATTTATTTTTATTTTATTCAATTAAGGACTACAGACATTCGATTTTCAAATAGTTCAAAATTTGCTACCAAACGCCACCGTAAACGACCAACTAGTTCTGAACTTGGTTACTAGATGCCACCGCAGTTGGCTCCTGGCGACGAACGTTCGAACCTAAGAGCGTTATTCGAATCTAACCTATTTATTATGTATCGTATGGCTTTTAGTGCCGAGAGTGTCCGAGGACATGTTCGGCTCGCCTGAGTCTGTAGCTGCTTCCACCCTTAGGGTGAGCTACAAGTTCAGTTCGATTTCAAGTAGTTCCAACTTTCGCTACCAGATATCAATGATACCTCAAAACAACAACAACTAACTAACTAACTAACTAACTAACTAACTAACTACTAACTACTAACTACTAACTAACTAGCCTACCTAGTGATGAACGTTGGAACTTTGATAGGGCGTTCCGATGAAATCTAACCTAACAATAGCTTCACACAAGTTTAGTCTGTGGAAGGATCCTTTATCTTACTAATATATAAAAATGAGATGGTGTGTGTCAGTCTTTCTGTCTGTCTGTTTGTCTGTCTGTGTGTTACTCAATAACGCAAGAACCACTCGTCCGATTTAAATAAAATTATGCATGGATGTAGCTAATTTACCAGGTTTACATATAGGATACTTTTGATTTCGATATTTTACACTATTTAAAAATTGCGACCATTTTAGTGACGTCACTACACCCTTTGGTTTCAAAATTTCATATTTCCATATCAAATAAAAAGAGAACGCTAAGAAATAGCAAACTTTTGATGGCACATACGAGCTTGAAACTTTAATTTCCTATCCGGGGGTCCTCATCACTTTTCGTGTCTCCCCAACGGTTATCGAGTTATACCCACATTTGTGACGTCACTACACCCTTTGGTTTCAAGATTTCATATTTACATTTGAAATAAAAAGAGAACGCTAAGAAATAGCAAACTTTTGATGGCATATGCGAGCATTAACATTTAATTTTCTATCCAGGAGGTCCGTATCACTTTTCGTGTATCTCCAACGGTTAGCGAGTTATACCCACATTTGTGACGTCACTACTCCCTTTGGATTCAAAATTTTATATTTCCATTTCAAATAAAAATAGAATGCTAAGAAACAGCAAACTTTTGATGGCATACACGAACTTTAACATTTAATTTTCTATCCGAAAGGTCCTTATCACTTTTCGTGTATCTCTAACGGTTAGCGAGTAAAACCTAAATTTGTGCAATAAAACACGGTCAACACCGAGCGGTGCATTATAACACTACATATATTAAAATGAAAGTTTGTCGGTATTTTTTTTCTGAATTTCTACGGAAATTTGAGTTACTGTTTTATGATGGATGCGCGAAAATATTTTTTTTGTCTGTCTGTTTGTTTGTTTGTCTGTGGACAAGTTTGTTCCCTTATAACTCGAGAACAGCTGGGTGTACCAACGTAAAATTTGTTACAGAAATCCATCAGAGGCACGACACTAATCATTGATGTAACTCTTCTCCGTGCCTCTCATAAAAGTGGGCCTATCCCCTTAAAATACATGCTGAAATAGGAGTAGAAGGACGAGACAAAGCTCATTTTCTGACCCTCAACCTGAGAAACAAAACTCGGGGGCCCTAAAGGGTTGCCGAAAACCACATTTTAAGGCCCTAAAACCAACCATTTTTGGAATATTCCCAGAAAACTAATTTAATTTAATAAACCAATGAACGAATGCAAGCCGGTAAACATGGCAACAGATTCTCAGAGGTCCATCTGTTGCTGTAAGACGCAATGAAATTCCATTAATGTCATTAGTGTGAAAGTTTGCAAACGGCTAGAAGGTTATCACAGAACCAAATTAAGCTGTAAAATTCATCAATACGTATAATGCGCTTAAGGGGGACAAGGGGTACTCTTTAGAAGTTTTTCACGCGATTTACACCTGCGGGTGTGGTACGGCAGGTCTATTATATTCCTATCCTTATATTATATTATTATTATTAGTATTATATTATGGCGTACAACGACGAGACAAACCCCTCGGTGCCAGAAACAAAACTCGGGGGCCCTAAAGGGTCCTCGAAAACTACATTATAAGGCTCTAAAACCAACAGTTTCTGAAATATTCCCAGAAAAATAATTTAATTTAATTTAACAAACTAATGAATGAACGCAAATCGGTAACCATGACAACATTATCTCAAGGGGTGGCAACCAACTTTCCATCTATTTCTGCAAGAAGCAATGCCACTCAATTTATTACATTTCTGTGAAAGTTTGCAAATGGCTATAAGGTTATCATGGAACCAACGTAGACTGTATAATTCATCAATGCAATTAAGAGGGTGAAGGGGTAACCTAGATCTTTTTCATGCAATTTTCACGTTCGACATATAGTACAGAAGGTCTATTATATCTCCAAACAGTAACATTGTTTTCAAAAATTCCAGAATTGAATCAGCATTTTTTGCGGCTTTTAGGAATTTGGTCAATTTGAGGTTAAAGACGTGAATTTTCATGCACCACAAGCCTTTATAATTTATGAAAGAGGTCTTCCTGTGTATGGGGACCTAACACAACGTAGAGGGTCAATGTTTATGTGACGTGTATTGCGTTTCGTCTACAAGGCTTTCAATTGTATTTCACTTCAGAAAGTACACGTTAGGTGAATTTAGTTTGGGAGCACATTTTAACTAATCTTTTTTTTTCTTTTCTTTGTCGACATACGGGTTCATGGTAAGGATGATTTTGTTTGATACTGTGTAGAACTCGTGTTCGGATGCTTGGTGCATTGTATAATTAGGTATGGTAAACATGAGTCAATACACCAATCATTTATAAAACTCTTCATCGTACTTTTCATGCAGTAGAAGGGTGGATATAGGGAAAAACTTCTCAAAATACATGCTAACATACGCGAAATATAAAAATTATCCTAGAAGGACGACCAAAGCATATGTTGCGCTTCTCAATGTGAGACACAAAACTCGCGAGTCTATATAGGGTCTTCAAAAACCACATTTTAAGGCCCTTAAATTAATAGTGTATGTGATATTCCCAGAAAACTAACTTCGTTCTGATAAACTTATGAAGAAATGATAAACCGCTAACCATTGCAACTGTAGGTGTTAACACCGAACACCGTTCGAAGAACGGGTACTTCTGCTAGTATGCAATAAATCTATGACATGGGACCACCGGCTTTACTTCCCCTCCGAAGGAAGGCATACTGATGGATTTTTAACGCTCTTAAAAAACCGACGACTTCGGCCGGGTTTGAACCCGTTATCTTGGGCACAGCAGTTCAGCATGCTACCAACTATGCCACCGTAGCCGTTATCTAACCTATAATTTAGCTTCACACAAGTTAGTGGAAGGTTCTTTATCATGCCATAAATCTATGACATGGGAACGCCACGCCGGCTTTACTTCCCCTCCGAAGGAAGGCTTACTGAGGGTTTTTTAACGCTCTTAACAAAATCCGTCGACTTCGGCCGGATTGGCGGAGAGTGAGGGAAAGGGCCTTATTTCCACACAGCGTTCCTTCCGTAGTCATGGCAACCTCCTTACTACTCGTTATCTTGGACTCAGTAGACACTGTCTGAGACTTTGAGTGGCTTTCTTGGTGTACGTTTCTGCGCTCTTAGCCGAGTGCCCAGACGACCGCTATCTTGGGTCTAATTAAAGAAGGCTCGCGGAAGGGATTTTGGAAGTTGGCCGTAGCCCTTTGAATTTTTCTGTTTCATCTGCCCATATAATCATGTGCGTAGGTTTTTTAAAATCGCTTACTTGAGATCGCTTTTGGACCTTAGACCGGCCTGCATCTCTTGTGTGGGTTACAGGCTACATGGAACTCCTATATGGTGCTCCATTTGTATTCCGTGGAGTTGTGAGATTTGATTGCTTTCTATCTATGGACAAAATGGCTGCCAGCAGCCACCAAACTCGAGGTAAATATTAGTAATTAGATTCGTAATTAATGTAGCAGCCAATTAACAGCCAGAATACAAAATAAATACTTTAACATCCCATTTAAATACATCATTTCACATATTGTACCCTTGCACAAGGCCTTCAAAACAGGAATCTGTCGTCGGGGCATGAACGGTACACTAGCTTGAATATGAAACTGTTCTGGATATTATAGGAAGATCACTAGGGCTGAATAAAATTCATCACACACAGATTCTGAATGAAAATAAACAAATTTAATGTACCAAACACCAGTACAACAAAAACAAATAAATGAAATAAAACCAAAATAGTAGAAATGAAATTTAAAATAATAATAATAATAATAATAATAATAATAATAATAGTAATTCAAAAGTAAAATAAATCAATTACGGAATCAATAAAATTAAGTCAGAATCAGAAATATAGACAATGGACTAATTAATGTCCAATAACCACCAATTAAATGCTAATCAGTATCAATTAACACTTATCATAATAGTCATGATGTAAGATTGCAATCAAATTAATTAATAAATAAAAACCAATCATATGGCAAAACAAAGAAAATGAATCGAAAAGAAATCCGGTTAACACCAATTAACCTTAATTGCCATAATCAAATTTATTAATTACGATGATAAGATATCATCAGAAAGTTAAGTATTAAGAGATGAGGGATCAAGAGGGTCGGGTCAACTGCATCAACAGTATGGATTAAGAAAAAGAAATCCAATTATACGAAATTAATCAATCATTAATCTGAGTAAACATAATGATCATTGAGCCTAATATCATCCAATTACATTTCAGATACATGGTCTGGTCAATATCAGAGACATCCATGGCCATTCCGAAGTAAACATATTAGCCTAGCCATTGGCTCATCTAATTATTAATGGCGTTTAATTAACATTTACTGAGATCCCTCTGTTAAATAAAAGTTTACCCTCATATCAAATCTTAACCTTCATGGCATTAATTATGTATTTCTATCTGCAAACATGAACATGATTTATGCATCTTATTTACATACTCTTGTAAATTAATTATGGAAGCCTTTTCCGTACGAAATCTTAATGTCCAATCCCGACATTACTTTGGACGTCTTAGCTTTAAAACAAATTGGCTGAATCAATGAAGCCATTTAGTTTCCTTAGCCTTGAAACACACTTACAAATTGTCACACATTACATTAGCATATTAGCGATATGATAAGCTTGGCTTCGGCCCTTGCGTTCGACGTGATACACTCTCGAACCAAGCACTCGATGCCTTGTCAAATAATTCATGGATATTCAATAAACAAACTAAGAAAAGTGCCTTAAAACAAATAAAAATAACATCTTAAAAAAGTTGACTAATCATCTGCCTATCAAACTTGGGTTGGATAAACATGGAAAACAATTAATAATTCAAACCAAACATTATTAAAGTAATCGTATCGTGTCAGAGTCACGTTAGGCAACGGTGAATGTATTTGAAGCCGCGACCTCTAGAAAAAATGGACATGACACAAAAGAATTACCTTGTATCAGTGTTATGTTAAACGACGGTGAATGTATTTGAAGCCGCGACCCCTGAAAAAGATAGACATGACACAAATGTGTTCTAAGCGGCATATTCAATAGGGTCAATATGTATTTAGGAGTATTCGCTACCTATACACTTCTTACCTTGGGTGCCCCTATCTTGCAGACCGAGGTTACAATAGAGATGCAAGTCTTCACCCCCCCCCCCTCCCGGGCTAACATATGACTGTATTCTTACCAGCTGTTCGGACCAGATCATAGTATTCTAAACAACAATTATCGAAAAAAAATAATCTCAAGATAATTTTGAACCAATATTAACTATCAAAAAAAACTAATAATTATTATTTTCCAGGACCGAAAATAATTATTCATGAACACAAGACTCTAAGGTCACTGTCTGGCTAGTACCCATTTAAAAAGACTGATTGACCAGGCATAAACAAGAGGATTTTGAACACGGGACTGCAAGGTTACTGCATATCTAGCAACTGTTTAAAATAGTTTCTGGACCAGGCACAACAAGAGGATATCGAACACGGGACTGTATGGTCAACAGACAAAACCGTCCCTTATATCAAAATGATCAGTGAAGGAAAACACTATCGACTGGAGGCATCAGGGTAGTGACCTAACGTACCCTTACGTAAATATTAAACTTGGGACCAAACACAAAAAATATAAGAATCGCTGCGACACAGCACCCGTGTCTGCAGTGGGCTCCCCCCTTTGTGGAAGGAGACAATGAGCGGGCCACGCCTGCTAGCTAACCTTGACCGCGAAAGGGTGGAGATGCAAGTCTTCACCCCCCCCCCCCTCCCGGGCTAACATATGACTGTATTCTTACCAGCTGTTCGGACCAGATCATAGTATTCTAAATGTGGAGCGAAGCGCTCTCACTTGAATATAAATTAATTATTACAGTCACCTCGTCATGACTTATACCATTCTCTTACCTGTGAAATATTATTACAATGTGAATTTTTCACCTTCATCCCTCTGTACGATATGATTTCAATCAAATATAGATATTATTTTACCTGCGCTTATTGGCCACTACCTTGCACGTACAATTCACTTATATCACTGTAAACTTATCATACTTACTTTCATCTGAAATCTTCTCCTCAGGTCTTATTTACCTGGCATTATTGTCTATTTTATCTTATTTCATCGTAGATTTCTCCTTACAACATCTTACCTGTATGGCCTTAAATATCACACGCGTTCTATAATGACTAATATAACAAATAGTGAGGCTGGATCAGCCGTCACTTCTTAAATAATTCACGCCATTGTAAACTGTCCTCTAAACTCTACTCATTGCTACACCATAATATCCCATCGCTATCCATCACATACACCATGGTCCTTTAAATATCGTCCCAAAAATATTCCTCGGATATTAATTCATCCGGTATGTAAATACATAAATTACTATCTCTGGTCATTTACACGAAATAATGAGATTTTGCCTGGAAAGGGCATCAATCGAAATACCATGCTTCGTTCGTCCTATTCGGGTGAAAAACACAGGGGATAATTCTAACACACACTTATAAATAAAATAGGGGGTTCTACCATGTGTTTTATGTACGGATACGATTACCTAGCAACATCCTTACGTTAATTTAGGCACTTTTAATTCATTAAAATAATTATTGTGATCATTAATCATTATGAGCGTACCCGGCTCCGTTAGATGCACAACTATGGTCGCCATTGACACAGTCATTGTACACACAAAATAAAACAAATCAAAAGGAAAAAATAACATGCCAACATTACGGCGATGAAATCCATGAATTATTGACACTTTAAAATATAATCAAAAGGTACTTATCACATTGAAGGCTTCCTTCATCGCTTGCATGAGCTGGACCAGAGGCCCGCACCAATATGACTTAGCACGTGACCTCCATGGTCATTTCGAATCCCATCACGGTGATGTAAAACCACTCGCTATTATCACTGTAATCCTCCATATCACTAGGTTACTGTAAGCCAGCACCCTTTTAAAATGCATACACACACTTATTTAATTAAATTATGCACCACTCTAAAAATTATACATTAGTGGGCTACACACTTGTGTCATAGATTGACAAATTCTCACACTATTACCACACTTGTCGCGGACACATTTTTTTGTTATATCTTTTTCACTTGAATTACATATAATTTCACATCTTTCCTTTCTGTTATACACATTCACCGCCCAGTATTCATTTTTAATATTATTTCGCATCAGCCGAACAATGGACTGTGCGTTTTGTTCGCTAATGCTAAGCGTGGTACTACATGGACCAGCATCCACTGACGTCGGCTGAGTGATGAACAATGCGCGCTGTCACAGCTTTCCACCCGCATATATGACAAAATGGTTGCCAATTCACAGTTTTGCACATACGACACCAAATGCTCCTTTCACAATCATAGGCTACAGTAATCAGGCACCTTAATTTATACACAAAAATATGGCCTTGCTAATCATATGGCTCACGATGAAACTCGATCATAGGCTAAATTAATATCATCAGCGCTTCGGTAGAACTAATTTCTTGCTGAAGGACGCTATGCCCTCTCTCTCACACAATCGATGTTGTCAAATTTCCTAGCGCAGAGGACTACTTCTACTCGATGACCACAGAGATATTTAATTCGTTACCGCATTCCCAAAATTCTTGATAATAATTAGATTCATCATGGGCGTTTCAGATCATTGCTGTAATGTCTTGATCTCTCGTAACCAACTGAGGCGTACTCTTTGAGGGCGGAGTCAAGCATCTTCTCCGTGTTAACTTGAGATGGTTACTGCGTTTTAGCAAGATTCTCAGAATTCGCTGGAGTGCTCCTGCTCTGAAACTTACGGGCAAGCGACTACTGTCGCACCTGCTCGGTCCATTGTGCAAAAATCATAAACATCTTCCTGTCGAAACTGCCAAGCCATCTACAGTAGATGTGCTCTCAACACGGCAGAAAGATCCTAGTTATTATTATCATCATTACACAATGATGATTTCATTCTCATGCCACAGTATTTAACATCATGACATTGCCCTATATAAGTACTCCAGTGACGTAATGTGTCCTTGGCCTAAGACGTAGGTCAAGGACACAATATATAGGCTTAATGTTCGTACGAATCTTATTACTAATATTTACCTCAAGGTAAAAGATCCTGCCGCAGACTAAACTTGTGTGAAGCTAAATTGTTAGATTAGATTTCGTCGGAACGCTCTATCAAAGATCCAACGTTCACTACTAGGTATCATTGCTATCTGGTAGCGAAAGTTCGAACTACTTGAAATTGAACGGAACTTGTAGCTCACCCTAAGGGTGTCCGCTAGAAGCAGCTACAGACTCAGGCGAGCTGAACATGTCCTCGGACACTCCCGGCACTAAAGGCCATACGATAAATAAATAAACCTCAAGGTCGGAGGCTGTTGGCAATCATTTTATCCATAGATGTAACGCAAACAGATCTCACAACTCCAAGAAATACAAAGGAGCTTCTTCATATTGGAGTTCCATGTAGCCAGTAACACAGGCTGGTCTGAGGCCCAAAGGCAATCTCAACTAAGAAATTAAATGCGTACCCACACAATTGTGTGGCCAGTGATTGAAAGGAGTAGACCTGTTGAATTTTGTTTTTCTTCTTTCCGCTTGTGACTTCCGAAGGAGTTTCTTTGTCAGTGAGTATTAAAACAATGTTTTTGGGACAGATAACGAGGTGTCGCATTCTCCGCGTCTACATTTCTCAGTCTAGCATTCAAGTCAGCTCGCAACAGAAAATACCGCCTCCTCTAGACTAAGTCCGAGTCATCTTACTTACACCACTAGAGACATAACA
Organism: Meconema thalassinum; assembly: GCA_946902985.2. Classification (NCBI taxonomy): domain Eukaryota; kingdom Metazoa; phylum Arthropoda; class Insecta; order Orthoptera; family Tettigoniidae; genus Meconema; species Meconema thalassinum. Next base: position 402,835,246 of record OX336393.1, on the reverse strand, counting down.
TTTGCGCCAGGAACCAGAAGCCGAGCAAATGAACTCCTGTGACTCGCTACAGAAAGATGCATCCCTACGGGAATGGTCGCAATTGCCATGTAGTCAATTCTAGCACGTATTTTTAGCCTACTTTCGATTTTTGCAAAAAATGAAAGTAGACTTTTGAGATCAACACAGGGCGAAAAAAGTGTGTCTGTCTGTGTGTGTGTATGTGTGTGTGTGAGTCTGTGTGTGTGTGTATGTGTGTGTGTGAGTCTGTGTGTGTGTGTCTGTGTGTCTGTGAGTGTGTGTACTCTGAATGTCTGCCCCCCCCCCAATCAATTCGAACACGTTGAATGCGAATTGAACGAAATTTGGTACAAAGGTAGCACTAGCAAAGCACACCTCAGTGTCATGTTTTATATCGCCGCCATCTTTACTAAAACTGAATGGCGGCCACTCAAACGTTCAAAACGTAAAATCAAATAACGACTAACCAAATCATCCGATCTCTACCAAATGTGGTAACAACATACCTTCGTATAGGATGCGTCTTGTGACCAAACTACAAGGTCGTCCGCCATACCATTTCAGGATGGCGGCCGTACGAATTATGCAAACTTTATAATTCATATCATGGGACCCACCAGTTCCGATTATCGAGCCGAGAATCGTTTTAACTGTTCTAAAGGAAGAGGCACGTTCGAAATTAAAAGTTTATTTTGTAATACTATAGTGCAGACGTGATTTTAAAAAGCTGAGCCGATTCAGTAATAAGACAAGATGGCAGCGGATATCTTGTGCCTGACTTATATTTCACTAATTTGAGTATTGCATGCAATATAGCGTACTGATACAAAATAAATAAACTTTGTATGAAATGCTTTATATATAAATAATATACTCCAGTGATGAAATCGTTTAGTATAAATCATTATTTGCTAACAAGTTCTATGTAAGTCATTTTATATAGAACGGTATTCGTTGACACAATTAGCTCAGTGGTAGAGCGTTAGCCTATCGTTCAAATGCCTATGGTTCAAACCCGATCAGAGCTAGGTTTTTTGCTTGAAATGTTATATGTTTATTGTTTTGTAATGACTCAGATGTTTTAAAATTAAGCGTTATATTGTGCATATTATGGTGTAAAATATATATTTAATTAAAACATAATTCGCCAGCAGATTTACTCGAGACATCTAGCTGCCAAAAAGGTAACTGCACGCCGACCTACTTATTAACTTCCAGATTTTATTGAAAAGTTTCTTCTTCTGGCCGCTAGAATGCACTCGCTCTGTGCTCTGTTAGGATTATATTGTTCGATATTTCACCACTAGATGTCACGACTAGTCTACGTGGGGCTCCATCGATTACTATACCATTGGCATTCTATGCGCATCGAATTTGAAGAATCTTGGCATGGTGGCTCAGCGGTCTAGCTGTATGCCTCTCACCAAGGCGGTCCGGGTTCGATTCCCGGTCAATGCATGTGAGATTTTCGAAGTGAAATGCCATGTCCTGTGGTTCGGATTCCACGTAAAAAGGAGGTCCCGTGGCTCATGATCTCAAGATTAACGGTCACGTTAAACCACAAGCTTCCTTCCTTTTAGGGTGCCTCCTAAAGAGGTGTGCAGGAAATCAGAGCAAATTACAGGGTGACACTTAACGAGGTGTACAGTATGTTAGATTCAATTCAAATATAGAGTGACCCTTAAAGAGGTCTGTCCTTCTGTCTGTCTGTATATCTGTCTGTCTGTCTGTGTCCCCTCCCTATCCTAAATGGCTGCAGCTATCAAAACCAAATTTGGTAGGAGTAAATATCTATACCTGAATATCTCACGGCCATATTTGAAACTGACGTCAGTGCTACCAAGTGCTGAAAAATCACAATTGAAATTTGAGCTCTATGTTGGATATCTCAGACGTAATGCATCCGAACTATTCCAATGTTGGCACACTTATAGATACTAATATTCCAGATTCATTTTCAAAAGTCCATACATGCCAGTGTTGCCAACATGATTCTAAGCCTGTCGTTAGGTCCAATTTCTAAATGCATGTAACGTCTATACTATCGATGGGATTTCAACAAAATTTCGTATGTACTATGTGTACTACAACAGATATGACTGTGCGTATTATAAAGAGCCACCAGGGCTGCCAACTGTTACTAAATGCTCTCTCTATGTTTCAACCCTAATATCAATACATCAGAAAGTATGCAAGCCAACAGCTCGAAACTTTGCTCACGTATAGTAGCTGACATTCTACCATATTTTGGTTTAACTTATATACATCAGTGCTGCCAACACGGTTCTAAGCCTGCTGATAGGTTCAGTTTTTAAATGGATATAACGTCTATACTAACGAATGGATTTCAACCAAATTTCGTGTGCGCTTTCTGTGTTATAACAGTTATGACCATGCGTATTCGTATGAACCAGCAGGGCTGCCAACTGTTAATAAATGCTCTCTCTATTTGTTTAATCTTAATATCAATATATCAGAACGTATGCAAGCCATCAGCTCTAAAATTTTCACACGTATAGTACCTGACATTCTATATTAATTTGGAGTAACTAATATACTTCAATGCTGCCAACATGATTCTAGGATTTTTGATAGTTTCAATTTTAATTACATGTAACTTCTATACTAACAAATGGATTTCATCCAAAATTGGCACAACAAGAGATCATAATATTTAAGATTATTTCTGACCATCACATGCATGGCATTGTTCCCAACATGATTTTACGCTCACTGATAAATCCAATATCAAACAGCATTTTACGTCCATACTATCCATTAGATTTCAACCAAATTTTGAATATGCATTCTATTCCTTAAGAGATGGAACAAAGAATATATTTAGAGTCACCAGGGCTGCCAACTGTAGTAAGTTACTCTATTAGGCTACACTATATTAGGTGTATTTCAAACTGCAGTACGGTACTTTGAAATGTTAGTATTACCAACTTGATTTCGTCATTATTCTAGCTAGGCCTATATGGATTGTCATGAATCATGCATTTTAAGAAAGGTAGGCTCTTTAGTTCGTCACGGAACTACTTGTTTATTTTAGTAGTGGTGGTGATTTATTTTAAAGGCCAGAACACAATTTTCTTGTGTAGGCATCGTAAAATTATAGATTAAACGCATGTTAATTTCTGAGTTGCACAAAGCCAACTTTGAAATAGATAAACTGACATCATTGCTCTTAAGTGAGCACATGTTGTAAACCTAGAATCCAATGACTTACAGAAATTGAAAATGTGCAAGGCCAAACATCTGCACGGAGACATCCTCATGAAGTAAGTCAAGCCCATGTCGACATGAACAACGATATCAATTCCTTCCTCAGCTGATCTCGCCGAATTGAAATTTGGAAAAAAATCACCCTGAGGATTGTGGGAAATGAAGGAGAAGCCGGCAGCAGGCTACCAGTTAATACGGACCTTGGAAGACGCCAAACAGACTGAGAACTGGAGTGAGTCAGTGCGAAAGCAATTTGAAGAATTGGGGATACAGTACTGAAGAACTTTGTAAAATGTGGTGAATAACAAGACCTTGAGTACCTTCTGAATTGCAGCATGTTACCAAGACCATGTGATATGCAGGACTTGATAGAAGTTAATGGCTGTGCCATTCTAACAGTTGAACACTGAAGAAATGAAATTTAGTGCAATTTTTTTGTATACTAGAAACAAAGAAGTACGCGAGAGCACATCTCTATATACAATATATCATCCACTATAAGTGTTTTGAGATTGGACGGAAGGGGGATTTGTGTTTCATGCTCCTCGCCATTCTTAAATTACGTCTGACAAGAATGTGTTGCACATGCATCTCCTTGATAATTTAGTTAATAGTCCAGTCAGTCATATTAGCCCATCATGCCGAGACGTAAAACGGATATAGATCGTAGTTCATTGACATCGTAAAGAAGCGCATATCACGTAATGCATTCACAGCTGTTCCCGGGCGAAGCCGGGCCGAGTTGCTAGTAAATAAATAAATAAATGTCGACATGAATGTGTCGAACGTTTGGCTACCTGCAGTGCAGATCCTCCCTCTCTTCATCAGAGGTCCGCCAGTTAGTGACGATGAATGTCGTAATGGGTGTCAAGTTTCTGAAAGTATTCAACATATCACCTCTTGATTCTCACAGCTGTCAGGAACTGAATGTAAGCACAGGCAACTGTATCAAAAATCCTGCATCAAGAGCATCAAACACCAACTATTAAAACAGAACAAGGTTCCGAATACCTGTATGTTCCAGAACACGTGGCTGAATAGGAACTGTGCAGTATTGGGATCGGACTGTGCTCACCGAAAGGACAGTGAAATATAATATCCCTGACATAGTGATCTTCAACAATAGATTGAAGGAAGTTACGCTGATTGATGCTGCCATTCCTAATACTCACAAGCTGCAGGCCAAACATGCTGAAAAAGGGTCCAAATATTTGGAGCTGGTCAAACCTATCAGGAAGCAATGCCAGGTCAAGAGAGTTCGAATTGTACCAATAGTCATGTCGAGCACTGGTGTGGTTCCCAAATATCTTCTGCAAGGGCTGGACACTAACTTTATTTATTTATTTATTTATTTAATAGATACTGTTACAGTTAGGCAAAATCTGGTAGTAACTAGATATTTACTGTACATACTGTATATCTCAGTTGCTGTCCATAATGTCTCTGTGTTCCCGGAATGCGACATTTATTTTCTTCTTTAAACTGTGGGGAAAAGGTTCTAAGACTTCTTCAGGTAACTCATTCCATGTTTGAAGGCCGCTTTTTTTTTCGCTATCAGTTTACCCTCCAGGAGGCTTCTCCCACGGACTAAGTGAGGGATCCCATCTCTACTGAGGGCAGTGTCCTGGAGCTTGATACTATGGGTCGAGGATACAACTGGGGTGTGTGACCAGTACGACGCCCAGGCGGCCTCACCTGCAAAGCGAACAGGGGCCTGATGAAGGGATAGGAAGAGGGGGAGGGTTTGGCAAGGAAGTGGGAAGGAGGCGACCGTGGCCTTACGGTAGGGACCATTCCGGCATTTGCCCGAAGACGAAGTGAGAAACCTCGGAAATCCACTTCGAGGATGGCTGAGGTGGGAATCGAACCCTCCCTACTCATTTGGGCCACCCGAGGCTGAGTAGACCCCGTTCCAGTCCTCGTATCACTTTTCAAATTTCGTGGCAGAGCCGGGAATCGAACCCAGGACCTCCAGAGCGGCAGCTAATCATGCTGACCGCTTCGCTACGAAGACGACATGTTTGAATACTCCTATTTATAAAAGAATACTTAGCTAAATTGTTTTTTTGAATTTAGGGACTAATTTTGTATTCGTGATCTCTCCTACCCATATGATCTGGCTCATGCATTCTGTTTCGCAATTCATTCCAGGCCGGCTCCCCTGTGTATGCTTTGTACATCTCCTAGAGTCTTCTTTTATGTCTTCTGCTGTGTAGGGATTCCCAACCCAATGACTTTAGCATGTCAGAGACACTGTCAGTTTGGGAGAATTTGCCAAGTACCGATCTTGTAGCTTTCCTTTGCACCATCTCCGATTTGTTCGTTAGAGCTGATTGGCAGGGCTCCCACACACTCGTGGCGTATTCTAAAAATGGTCTCACAATATATTTGTAAGCCAATTCTTTGGCCTGAATACTGCCACCCTTCATGTTTCTTATAGTGAAGTATAACGACTTTTGCGCCTTATTAGCAACGCTCTCAACGTGCTCACCCCAGTGTAACCTTTTATTTATGACAATCCCGAGATAGCTGCATGACTCCACTCGTGGAATAATTCTGTTTCCTAATTTATAATCAACTATTGTCCCTATTCTGCTGATAGTAAAAGAGAGGCACTTACCTTTTTCTGCACTTACCCTCATGTTATTTCCGATAACTCAGCATTCTATACGTTCCACGACTTGTTGGAGGAGCGCAGTGTATGAACTAATTCATTAATTGGCTACAATTAGGATAGTTCGTTTATTATTTATCAGTGATCTAAATTAAGGTGATGATTCAATGTAATCATAATTCCTTTCTATTTTACCTACGAATAACGGTGATGTAATAATATTAATAATAATAATAAAAATAATAATAATAAAAATAATAATAATATTGGTTTAACAATTGTGGGTTTTAGCTCCATGCCTCCCTTTCCTGAGCCAATCGTTTCATCTCTACTTAGCTACCACTCCCTACATCCGAGGCAATCTGTTTAACATATTCTAACCTTGGTCTACCCCTACAGTTCTTGTCCTCGACCCTTCCTTCCATAACTAAGCTTGCTATTCTTGGGTGTCTTAGTAGGCCTTGTGTCCTACCAACCTATCTCTTTTCTTCATTAGCAGTCGCAAGAAACATCTCTCCTTTCCCACTTGTCTTAATACATCTTCGTTTGTAACCCTATCTACCCATCAGATCTTCATCATTTTCCTGTAGCACCACATTTCAAAAGCTTCAATTCTCCTCTTTTCTGCTGCACCAATAGTCCAAGTTGCACTTCCATAGATTGCCACGCTCCAGACAAAGGCCTTTAAAAATTACTTCCTAATACCTAAATCAATATTCGATGTCAACAGATTCCTTTTCTGTATAAATGCTTTCTTTGCCTGAGCTAACCTACTTTTTATATCCTCTTTGCTTCGTCCATCACTTGTTATTTTTCTTCCTAAGTAACAGAAGTCTCCTACTTTCTTTAGTTTTTTACCTGCCAATTTGATGTCCATAGAGGTTTCTGATTTATTTGGGTTGCATTCCAAGATTTCTGTTTTACATTTATTAATTTTCAACATGAATTCTTTCATCAAAACGGAGTCCATTCCATTCAAAAACTCATTCAAATCCTCAGGCATATCGGCCAAGATGACTATGTCATCGGCAAATCTCAGAGATGACATTATTTCTCCTATTTCCTAATTTATGATTAAATATTGTTCCTATTCTGCTGTTAGTAAAAGAGAGGCTCTTACCTTTTTCTGCACTTATCATCATGTTATTTCGGATAACCCAGCATTCTATACGTTCCAAGTCTTGTTGAAGGAGCGCAATGTATGAATTAATTCATTAAATGGCTACAACTAGGTTAGTTCGTAAATTAATTGGCAGGGATCTAAATTAAGGTGATGATTCAATGTAATCATCATAATTAATTTCTATTTTACCAGATAATGACCTGAAAATAACGGTGATATAATAATAATATTATTATTAATAATAATATTGATTTAACTATTGCGGGTTTTAGAGGCACCGGGGTGCCGGCTTTATTGCCCCGAAGAGGAGCTTTAACTGGTACGCCTACTTCACGTTTGCGCGCCCTCAACTGCCAACTGATTGCTCCAGGATTCGACCCTGTAACCCTTGGCACAGCAAGCGAGAACAGTTGCGCCACGCAGCCAGTGAGTGTATAGTAGGGTGTATCCCACCCCAACGCACAGAGTTCCACCCCTTAAAGCAACAACAAGGATCAAGTCCAATGTCGGCACAACCAGTTCCAAGCTGCCTGCCCGCCACCGGACACCTAGCCTAATAAGGTGGTGAGCTGAAAGCCCTGTGGCTCTGGACGTACATGGAGAAGCGAAATTACCATTAAACAATATCCAGAAAAACAAGAGCGGGGTTCACCTTGAAGCTTCAGTGTCATCGCTTTAGGACGCTTGACACGGTGGGTGAGTGGTTATCATGTCGGTCTACCAACCCCCAAGCATGCAGGTTCGCTCCTGGCCATGGTAAGTGATTTTTGAAAGGCGGCAAAAATCACGTCACGCATGTCATACGTTTTGGTATGTTGATGAACCCATTTGAATTCAGTAGGCCGTGCTCATAATGGCAAAATTAATCTCGGGATTTTCCACCAACACGAAAGTTCCTCCTTTCTCTACTAGAAAGCGCTATAGTGTCAAGGAGCTTCCTAGTTATCTAACCTCCTTGACTTTCATAGCGCTCCAAGGAACAACTAAATTCGACATGCAAGCTGCCCTCTGGGCTTCAAATAACAAAGCTTGCACCCAACACCCGAGGCCATATGATATTATTATTATTATTGTTAGTATCGCGTTAGGACGACAATTGAGTAGGCCTACTCAAGTATCACGTAATTGACTCTTATTTACGTACTTCAAAATAATAATAATAAGTTAATAATAATACTGTCATAATATTTTTGTCCTCCCAGCTTGGCCTCACCCACGGACTCGGCGAGGGATCATCCCTCTACTGTCGCAAGGACCATGTCTTGGAATTAAACACACTTTGTCACAGATACAACTGGGGATGGGGACAGGCCAATCTCCCAGACAACCGCTAGCGTAGGTCTAATGAAAGAAAAGTCAGGGAAGAGTCATGGACCTATTGAAAGGAACTGTCCCGGCATTTACCTGGTGGTGAATATGAGAAACCACCAAAATCATTTCCATGACGGTCGAGGTGGGATTCGAACCCACACTCTTCCGATGCCAGCGAGGAACGAGGTAGTGCGCTAGCGCTCTCGACTACCGCGGCCGGTTTTATAATAATCATGTCCTGCTACCGTCCGTCTGTACAGGTGTGACTGACAGCCGCTAGGATAGGATCTTTAAGAATATCACACTTTGCCGAAATTTTGCAGAACTGGATCAAGATGACTATTAAAATAAATAAGGCCAATAAAACAACACTAAACGTTACAAATACAAGATACATTCATGTTCTAAGAATAGGCAACCTAAGTTTTTCTCGAGATTCGGAGCAAATAGCAACACGTGGTCCAGGTTCAAAGGACGAGACACTCTTTCTGAATGTGTGACAGAGATGGCAGCACCTTTCATTTCATTCTTTGATTTATTTGCAACTGGGGGTGCGTTCCCCGGTGGCAAATTGGATATACTCGTACATAACAAATAAATAATTATGCATAACAATTCAATAACAATTAAACTGAAGTATTTACACAAATTAGTCAGTCTTTTCTTTAACACACCTAATTGTATGGGAAAAGCCTCAAGACTGCGGCAGGTAGAGAGTTCCAGTTATCAATGGCACGGTTTACAAAATAATATTTCCCATAATTTGTTCGCTGTGGTCGGCCCTTAACTTTGAGGGGATGATCGCTCCTACCCATGTATACGTGTTTACTATACGTGTGCAAATTTTAAAGCTGGTGGCTTACATACTTTCTGAAATATTAATATTAGGGTAAAAAATAGAGACAGCATTTATGGTGCACATAGTACGAAATTTGGTTGAAATCCAATTGATATTATAGATGTTACATGTATTTAAAATTTGTCCTATCAGCAGGCTTAGAATCATGTTGGTAGCACTGACGTACATAAGTTACTCCAAATTAATCTAGAATATCAGGTACTATGCGTGTGCAGAGTTCAAAGCTGTCGGCTTGCATACTTTCTGATATATGGTATTTGGATAAGAAAATAGAGAGAGAGAGAGAGAGAGCAGTTGGCAGCACTGGTGGCTTTTAAGAATACGCTCAGTCATATCTGTTTATGTACACATAGTACATACGAAATTTGGTTGAAATCCAATTGATAGTGTAGAAGTTATATGCATTTAAGAATTGGACTTATCAGCAGGCTTAGAATTATTTTGGCAACACTGCCATGCATGGCCTCCTGGAAATTAAACTGAAATATTATTGTCTGTATGTGTGCCAATTTTGGAATAGCTCCCATGCATACCTTCCAAGATATCCAACATGGAGCTCAAATTTCAATTGCGGTTTTTCAGAAGTTGGTAGCACTGACATAATTTTCAAATATGGGTTTGATATATTCATGTATAGATCTTTACACATACCAAATTTCGATTTGATTGCTGCAGCCGTTTAGGAGTTGATAGGGGGGGGGGGGGGGGACACCCACACAGCCAGACAGACAGAAGGACAGACAGACAGACAGACAGACAGACATTTGCCCGGATCGATCTCGTAAGTCTACTTTTTCCTCATTTTTAGCCTATTTTCAATTTTGAAAAAGTAGGCATATGAGATCACCTTTTGTCCGTGTGTGTGTGTGTGTGTGTGTGTGTGTGTGTGTGTGTGAGGTGTGTGTGGTGTCCCCCTAATAAATTCTAAACGGCTGGAGCGATTTCAATGAAACTCAGTAAGATCATAGCAACATTCTCGTCGACCCCGACCGTGTCTTTCAAATTTTATTATGTCTCACCAATCCAACATGGCGGCTGTGCGAAATATTTCACCAGCATTCAGTATCTCCGAAACTACTACCGATATCACGCTGACATTTTGAACGGTGATACAGGGAACTACTAGAAGTTCTCATATGAAACTTTCAAAAACCTGGTAACTACAAAACCAACATGGCGGCCAAGCGAAATTGAGACTTTTAAATAGACTTTTCTCGCGATTTAACCATTCAAACGTAATGACACATGGTACAGCAAATGTTTATACACATTGTAATACACTGGGGTCTAATTTAGTTCAATTGTTTACATAACCTCAAAATGGCGGCTGTGCGAAATATTTCACTGGCATTCAATATCTCCGAAACTATTTATGATATCACACTTAAAATTTGTACGACGATAAAGAGCACTGCTACAAGTTTATCTATGTAATTTTCAAAAACCTGTAAAGTACAAACCGAACATGGCGGCCAAGCGAACTTGAAATACTTTAATAGACTTTTCTCGTGATTTAACTGTCTGAGCGCAGTGAAATGTGGTAAGGTGAATGATTATTCATATTGTAATGCACTGGCATCTCATTTAGTTGAATTGTTTACATAACCACAATATGGCGGTTGTGCCAAATTTTAAAATATTTTTTGTTTCATGTGTCGTAATCATGCGATCGGAGTGAAAGTTTGAATAATGAAGCTACGCAATAATTTTCCTTTAATGGTACATAACTCTATGGCCTATACATATAATAATCCAAAATGGCGAGCATCAAAAATATTTTCACGGTTCTCAATATCTACGAATCTTATACAGCAAACAAACTGATTTTTTTATGTTCGTAGAGGCTAGGAACATAAGTTTACCTATAGGACCTTCTGTAACCTGGTGAGCACAAATCCAACATGGCGGCGACGCGAAGTATAAATATTTAAATGGACGTTGCTCGTGAGTGCAGTGAAACTCTGCACGTTAAATGCTTATACAAATGTTAATCCACTGTCATCTAATTTATTTCAATTATTTTCATAACCGCAAGATGGCAGCTGTGCGAAATTTTAAAATCTCGTATTTACTTCTTGTGTCCTAATCATGCGATCGAAGTCTGAATACCACACGTACACAATAATCTGCATGTAATAGTACATCAATAAAAATCCAACCTGGCGACCATCTGAAATATTTAGACGGTTCTCAATATCTACGAATCTATCACAACAATCAAACAAAAATTTTGTACGTGGATAGAGGTAATTAACATGAGTAGGATATATGAGAATAGGCTGCATAGTTCTTCACGGAACTACTTGTTGCAAAATGTGTAAAGTTGGCTAAATATTATAAATATAGAGTTTACTCGTATAAATCACTTGTTATTACCGAAAATAAGTGATGTCTCTGAGCCATTATGATTTCAATGTTAGTAAACAAATGGAAACGAAAAATACGAATTTCAGACTTGAAATTTTTGAAGTAATTTTGGGATATGGAATTCACTTGTGAAGTTTACTATTCATGTTAAAAGAAACTCTATATTATGTCAAGATTCCAAAATTACTAACGAAAACTGAGAAAAATACACTCAAGTTTGCCACCAACCACGACGCAAACAAGACACGAAACTCTGTGAGCCCATGTTTCAGACTCTAAGAATTAATATAAATACGGATTGCCAGAGGTTCCCGCGAAATATAAACGTGAGTTAAAATTTCCTCCTTCATATTCCCCAAAAATTGCTCCTATCAAGTGTAAAAATAACTAAATAATAAAAGCCTGTAACGATGGATCGTTACCCTGACAGTTTTGGCACGAGCAGGCCGTAACGACCGATCGTTACCTAGAAAGTCAAAGGGTTAAATCAGAGGTGTCTATACAGCACGCCCCGCATCCTTCTGGCACGTACGGCCTTGCAGCAATAGTGGGGGAAGACTATTTGTCTGTCTCTCTCGCTCGCTTCCAGTCTCACTCCCTCCCGTTCAACAGTTTGTAGAGGGTTATTCAAAAAAGAAGGAACAGACTTTAAATATTTATTTCTTCCAATCTACAAAAGATAGAAAAACAATTCCAACGTTCCTGGAAAGATAAAAGTTCAATATTCACGTTTTCAATACGAGCACCATGTGTGACACGACGAATATCAAAACGATGGCTCATTTCTTGCCACACACGAATCAGCTGGTCTCTAGTTATCGAATTCACAGCTTCAACAATTCGATGTCTCAGACTTTCAACAGTGTCAGTACTAGGGGGGATAAAAACACGGTATTTTACGTAACCCCACAAATAAATATCACACGGAGTGAGGTCTGGAGACATGGCAGGCCACCGACGAAGAAATTGATCTTCTGCTCCTCCTCCTCCAATCCAACGTCCTGGAATGGTGTCATGCGGGTATACTTGCCTCACTTTCCTGGTTAAGGTGTGGTTCGCCTTTGAAATCAAGCTGGGCGGATATGTTTACATTCCATGGCACCTGTGGCCAAGGCTTTCCCAGCGTGGGGCACGGCGTAGTCAAATTTTCGACGTAGCCACTGAGCGCAAGCAGCGAGACTGGACAGAACTATGTGCAGATGTGCAACATTGGACACTGTTACCTGATACTCCTCGTGGAGTGATAGAGAAAGCATTCTAGTGGTCGATTACTTTTCAGAATTACCTTTGTATAGACCTATGAATAAATTTTTCATTTTCAGTTTAATTGGGAGCTTTTCCAACTTTACTTTTCATGCGATGAATTGTGTGTGTGTATATAGTTTTTAGTGATCTTTGGAACGATAGGCTGAGAAATTCAGGACGAATTTAATATTATATTACATTTTGTTGTGTGTGTATAGACCTTGATTGAGCGGCAAAACAGCACCCGAGTAATTCGATCTTATGGCGAATCAGGCTCAAAGGTTGACAATACTACTACGATTTCACAAAATTCAACAGGGTTTCCTCAAATACACAACGTGTTCGAACTGCAATTTTTAAGCGTGGATCACTAATAAAATACTTCAAAGGTAATAAAAGAGGAGAGATGTAAAAGGTGCAAACGAATGATTTTAAATGTATATAGCCTAGTAGGTTGAGAGAAGACAATCTAGAGTTTCGCCGGAAACACAAGAAGAGAGAGAGTGGAGATGCAGGGAGGGATATTTTTCTCAGGACTTGACCTGACGTTTGGTATAGCACGTCGAGTGTGCAAAGGTTAACTTAAATGATGGACAGCTTGGAGCAGTAAACTGGGCCTTTAATTACAGTTGAACCTTTGATATGGTTGGAGTGTTTCAATTTTAATTACCAAGAATGTCTCAAGCCCCTAACTGAACAACATTTAATTTCTATGCGGCTGTAGATGAACCTTTCTAGTCTGAGCCAGAGTTGCCAACCTCTCAAACCTCAAAATCCCAACTTTTCACTCAGAATGAATGTCCCTTTTCACTAAAAAATATCCCACGTAAAATTTTATTTTGTTCAAATGTATAATACATTTAAAATGTGCTCCAGAGTCTCGATGATCTGTTTCTAATTGCGCTAAAACTGATTTTAACGAAACACCAAACTACCTTGTAATAGTACATTATGCAACGAGCCTATACTGGCTATAATTAAGACACGAGTATATTTATAAAACGAGTTTTATAATTTCCATACGAGAGTCTTAATTACCATTATAGGCGAGTTGCATACGACTGTTTATGTTCGACGATAATTATAACTTTCTTATATGTTTTAATATAAATATTCATAAATATCTATTCAGTTACTAGAATTTTGTGATCAGGTGCTGCGCTGGGTAGGATATCTCGGTTTTCCAAGCTCTCTGGCCGACCGACGCATGCGCTCTGTGTGCTTCGATGCCATATGTTCAGAATGTGCACCAGTATTTAGTAAAACTGTCACCGAAGTCGTTTGAAAACAACGCGCTGTGTAGAAATTGTTTTTGGGGATATTAAGGTACAGTGCTATTTCTTGTCTCATATTCACCAGTTTATTTACGCGAACATATGGACAGTGCACTTTCGGTAATTTAGCCTATATAGACATGTTGGATTTTGAGCGCATGTGCGAAGGTGTCCTTATCTAATTGGTCACACAACTGTTTCTTGAGCTCTGATTGGTGGGAGAAACTGTTTCATAATGAAAAATAGTGTTATAATGAGCCTCATTATGATACAGTTTTCTGACCATAATAGTCAGGGTCGAACATAAACTATCATTATCATACACTTAAACATTCCCTTAATGCACGATTTTATTCATTTAAAGATCGAGATATTTATCTTTCCCTGTATAAGTCTTTGATTATTTTTTTAAATGAAGATTTCACAAAAACAGAAAACATAAGTTTTAATCTCCAAAAACACACAAAACTGTCTTATTGCACAAGCAGCAGTTGGCAATTGTAATGTAATACTCTACTTCCGCGAAAGATTTACTTTTATTCTATTGGCATGTATGAATCGTACCTATTGTGCACGTATTAATGGCCACTCAGCTGGTGATATATGACATCTGCCAAATATCTCAAATTCACCTCACTTTTTTTTTGCAAAAATGTCCCTTTATCCCTTTCCTAAACATATTGGTCCCACAATTTGGGACAAATCCCACGGGTTGGTATCACTGGACTCTGAGCTGAGTTTCGCGACAAGTTCCAGCTACTGACGGGCACATTTTTTGCGAGTGTCAGATGTTTAACCTCGGCCATTGTTGTTAGTACGTGAAAGTAATGCCTGTCGCCTGGGGCATAATACCTGCCGACACGGCACGGCTAGGCGCCAAGGGAAGCAAGGCTACTTGCATCCAGCAGACACTGAACTTTCCTTTTGTTTTCCAAAGTGTATCGCTTTCCAAGAAGCCCCTCCAGGCAAGCAACTGCCATACCGAAATATTCCAACCATTCCTGGCGACTTCAGCTCATATTTAAAACTAAATCACTTGTGGCGTGGTGACAAACAAGCATTCTAGGCTTTCACAGCGGTGTCCGGACAGTTCGCCACACTGACACTTCCACACACTGCCCAAAATACTGACAATTCGCCACAGCCCTTGGACGTGGCTACCTGTTTAATGACTCAAAAATAATCTCGACTGACATTTCCACACACATCTCCACCCCACCACCAAAGCTACTATGAAAACGATCAAGTTGAAGACATAAATGTGGATTTTGAAGCTGCTGTAATTTCTTCTCTGAAAGACGTATCTTCAACAACATCAATATATGGCTGTCATTTTCACATGACAAAATGCTTATGGAGAAATGTACAGGATCTCGGATTATCGGTGGAGTACCGAGAGAATAACGAAATCAGCCTTCATGTCCGTATGTGCGCAGCAATTGCGTTTTTAAAGCCTGAAGATGTGCTCGATGGATGGGTGGAAATACACTCTCAAGCTCCAGAAGGTCCCAAACTTAGCCAGTTTTTGACTACTTCGTTGACAACTGGCAAGATAACCACGACATTCCAATCGAGATGTGGAACTGCCACCAAGCACGACACAGGACAACGAAAGCTGT
Organism: Meconema thalassinum; assembly: GCA_946902985.2. NCBI lineage: Eukaryota > Metazoa > Arthropoda > Insecta > Orthoptera > Tettigoniidae > Meconema > Meconema thalassinum. The sequence goes on along the minus strand of OX336393.1, from coordinate 402,819,606 downwards.
TGAGGGCTGGAACAACCGACTCAACAATCTTACAGGAGACCTCACCCCATATTAAAAGAGGTTGTCAAAGTGTTGAAGACGGAAGCTGAGAAGACAAACTGCGCATTTGTAAAGTCCGAGCTCAACATGGAAGGAAAAAAAAAGAAGACGAAAATATGTCAAACTGGACGGACGGATTGAGAACATTCAGAAAAAGTTCGAAAATGACAACAAAAAAGTTTTCTGAAGGCAGTTGCCTATTCACAGAAAATGGAGTAGGTTAATACACACATCAAAAAAAGTTTTGCATCACCTCGGTTCCCAGATCTCCGGCATATAGACGTTGACTGTGTATATTGTATCCAAGATACAGTCCCATTGACTGTTCATAGATGTCACTAAAACTGCTCAAAGATGTAAACAACCATGCATGAGCAGGGCCTATTAGACGGAGGGGGTACGACAGCCGATCAGTTCCAGTCATTCCACCAGGACGAAGGTACGCTGCTCATGTTGTCTGTAGTTCTACCATGCCTAGAAGGTCAATACCGCAGTTCGATCGCGTCCGCATTGTTACTTTGTGTCAAGAAGGGCTCTCAACAAGGGAAGTTTCCAGGCGTCTCAGAGTGAACCAAAGCGATGTTGTTCGGACATGGAGGAGGTACAGAGATACAGGAACTGTCGATGACAGGCCTCGCTCAGGCCGCCCAAGGGCTACTACTGTCGTGGATGACCGCTACTTACGGATTGCCGCTCGGAGGAACCCTGACAGCAATGCCACCATGTTGAATAATGCGTTTCGTTCAGCCACAGGACGTCGTGTTTCAACTCAAACTGTGCGCAATAGGCTGCATGATGCGCAACTTCACTCCCGACGTCCATGGCGAGGTCCAGCTTTGCAACCCCGACACCATGCAGCGCGGTACAGATGGGCCCAACAACATGCTGAATGGACCCCACGGAATTGGCATCACGTTCTCTTCACCGATGAGTGTCGCATATGCCTTCAACCAGACAATCGTCGGAGACGTGTTTGGAGGCACCCTGGTCAGGCTGAACGTCTTAGACACACTGTCCAGCGAGTGCAGCAAGGTGGTGGTTCCCTGATGTTTTGGGGTGGCATTATGTGGGGCCGACGTACGCCACTGGTGGTCATGGAAGGCTCCGAAACGGCTTTACGATACCTGAATGACATCCTCCGACCCATAGTGCAACCATATCGGCAGAATATTGGAGAGGCATTTGTCTTCATGGACGACAATTCTCGACCTCATCGTGCACATCTTGTGAATGCGTTCCTTCAAGATAACGACATCGCTCGACTACAGTGGCCAGCATGTTCGCCAGACATGAACCCTATCGAACATGCCTGGGATATGTTGAAAAGGGCTGTTTATGGACGTCTTGACCCACCAACCACTCTGAGAGATTTACGCCGAATTGTCGTTGAGGAGTGGGACAATTTGGACCAACAGTGTCTTGATGAACTTGTGGATAGTATGCCACGACGAATACAGGCATGCATCAATGCAAGAGGACGTGCTACTGGGTATTAGAGGTAGTGGTGTGTACTGCAATCTGGACCACAAATGCTGAAAGTCTAGCTGTATGATGGTACAACATGCAATGTGTGGGTCTCATGAGCAATAAAACGAGCTGAAATGTTGTTTGTGTTGATCTCTATTCCCTTTGTATTTAAAGGTTCCGGAACTCTTGGAACCGAGGTGATGCAAAACTTTTTTTGATGTGTGTATTATTGTTGAACATCAAATAAAAACTGACGAAGCCTAGAAAGCTGATTTTAAACACCCCAAAATGGTCGGTTTTGTTATTATTTTGCCAGTCCACAGCCTGGATTAAGTGTGATGGAAATCAGACTCTGCATTTATTTTATTTTGATGGAAATTACACTACATCACAATTATATTTTCGAGACCGTGTTAGTAATGAAGTACATAGACCGAGCGCTTTTCTTCACTCCAAAGGAGTATTATGTTAAGGTGCTTTGTCACTGGTGCGGCTGTAGCGATTATCGCTGAAGCCTATAGCCTTAGGGGGGGGATATGTGTGGAACTGTCAGTCGAGATTATTTCTGAGTCATTAAACAGGTAGCCGCGTCCAAGGGCTGTGACGAATTGTCAGTATTTTGGGCAGTGTGTGGAAGTGTCAGTGTGGCGAACTGTCATGTAATCTTCACCGCGGAGCTCCGGGATCAAATCTTGGCTCTGCCAAATAAAAATTCTAGTCTGAGGTTTGGAACTGAATACATCAGTGACGACTGGTGGATAATTGTTCTGGGTGTTGCACTATTTTCAAAAAGGGGCGGGGGTAGGTGGCAGGGTAAAAGATTGCTTGATATCAGAGAAAACTGTATTCAATTGCGCGGTGAAACGAATGAACCTCTTTCATCACGAATGCCGCAGTTCTGAGAACATCACATTGTCATCGGATTAAATGGGTTACACAGTAAGCCTACATGAAAACCTTCACGAGAACAAAACAACGTAAGTTATACACGATGGCGCGAGTGTCACAAGTAAGCGCTAATTACATAGCAAGATATAGATTAGTATCGGCAGTTGACGGAGCATCTTGGATGCTTGTCCATGCCTCGACTCCCTTGTTGCAATCAGTGGGCAACGACCAGCCGAGTTGACTGTTGCGATAGGACTTACTCGGTCTAGCATCTCTACCATACCCTTCACACGGACGGCCCAACCTACGGCCCGCGAGACTATTTTGTCCAGCCCGCCGCGAGTCGCAAAACCTTTGTAACAAGTTCCAGTCGTCGCACTAACTAAATTATCATAATAGTACATTATGCAACGAGCCTATAATGGCTATAATTAAGACACGAGTATTTTTATAAAACGAGCGTATGCGAGTTTTATAATTTCCATACGAGTGTCTTAATTACCATTATAGGCGAGTTGCATACGACTGTTTATGTTCGACGATAATTATAACTTTATTCTATGTTTTGACATAAATATTCATAAATATCTGTTGAGAGTCAGCTATGGTACTTGCTTTTGTGATCGCAGAGCGAGCGTTGGGTGTTATATCTCTGTCTTTCAAGATATTTGAACGACCGACGCATGCGCTCTATGTGCTTGCAATGCCATATGCAGCCATATGTTTACATCAGCCGTCCCTCAGTAATATTGTCACCGGTGTCATTTGAAGACAATGCGCTGTGCAGAAATTAGTGTTGGTGATTTTAAGGTACAGTGCTATTGCTTGTCTCATATTTGCCAGTTTATTTACGCGAACATATGGACGGTGCGTATTCCATGTCGGTAATTTATTATAGTTCGATGTTGTGTTTATGTCCGACATGTTGGATTTTGAGCGCATGCGCGAAGGTATCGTTACCTAATTGGTCAATGAACGAGCTCTGATTGGCTGGAGAAACTGTATCATAATGGAAAACAGTGTTATAATGACCATCATTATGATACAGTTTTCTGACACGTAATAGTGAGGGTCGAACATAAACTTTATTTCATAATTTGACTATTACTTGTGTCAAATGAACATAAACACTCACTCTTTGTCATTCATGCTGTACGAGTGTATTGAATATCATCGTACTTCTATTTTAAAGAGATTTATTAATAGTAGACTACATTATGCAACGAGCCTATAATGGCAATAATTCGAGTGTCTTAATTACCATTATAGGCGAGTTGCATACGACTGTTTATGTTCGACGATAATTATTATGTTCGAACATAAATATTCATAAATATCTGTCGAGATTTCGCCAGTATTATGTACTGAACAGAGCGCATGGGACGCACAGAATACCTTGTATTTGACCATGGCCTCCTCGATTGCCCCACTATGACATTAGGCCAGGTAGTGAAATTTAAATTAGAAGGCCTTGGAACATAGCGCAGATGCGTTGCAATCCTCACCTAATTGGTCAAACAACTGTTTCTTGAGCTGTGATTGGTGGGAGAAACTGTTTCATAATGAAAAATAGTGTTATAATGACCATCATTATGATACATTTTTGTGACAATTAATAGTCAGGGTCGAAAATAAAAATATTTAAATTTATTTTTAGTGTTTTTTATCCACTACAAATAGATATAGAAAATGGCAACAATACTAAGAAAACTAAGCTCTGACAGGCGGCTTCGGTGGCGTAGCTGGTAGTATGCTGAGCTTCTATGCCGAAGATCACGGGTTCAAATCCGGCCGAAGTCGTCGGATTCTTTAAGAGCCTTAAAAATCCCTCGGTATGCCTTCCTTCGGAGCGGGAGTAAAGCCGGCGGTCCCATGTCATAAATTTATGGCATGTTAAAGAACCTTCCACTAATTACACCTGTGTGAAGCTAAATTGTATAGGTTAAGAATGTAAACAACGCTCTTAGGTTCCTGCGTTCGTTGCCAAGGTCAGACTGCGGTGTCGTCTGGTAGCTAAGATCTGAACTAGTAGTCGTTGACGGTGGAAAAAGTGGGAACTATTTGAAAAATTCAAAAGTCTGAGGTCCTTACTTGAATTAAAAAACAGATAACACACACGTATACAGTCATCAGAATTAACACCGGTTATCAGACAGATTCTACACACACCCAAAGTACACGGGTCTACATGACCATGTTGTCGCAGTCCCTAAACTTAAGAACCAACCAACCATCTGGCAGCCACAAAACTCACCATATTTCACCTATAGAAAAAAAATATCGTATACCTCAAATCCCCCGGAGTGTTATTGGCCCGCAAGGTCCCCCAACTATTTACAATGTGGTCCTTAGTTATAAAATATTGGGCACCCCTGCCCTTCACTATTGAGATCTGGTCGGTGCTCGGGACTGGCATCGACCAAACCATCGAGTGCTCCTAGATAGTTGGCGCGCTTCTCTTTGTCAGATATGATGATGATGATGATAATTGTTGTTGTAAGGGGCCTAACATCTAGGTTATCGGCCCCTAATGGTTTGGCTGATCGTGAAGATGATAATGAAATGTAAACTATAACTAAAACTAACTACTAACTTATCTACTAGAAGAAGAAATGGTAAACAAATGAGAACAAGGCAAATAAAGGAAGGAGGAAAAGAAATGCCCTCAACCCTCGAAGAGTAAGGATTGAGGGACTTGGAATGAAGTAGAGCCATAAAAGGCAGTTAGGAAAGTGAAAGAGGAGAGGGTCCGCCCCACAGGTAATGGATAAAAGAGGGAAAACCGGACCCTGCTCAGGAATCCCTCGGGGTCGCCTACTCCCGAACTCACCAGCCGTGAGCCCCTGAGGGTGTAGCATTACCTAGGGTGCACCAAAAGTGGTGGGGCTACATACACCCTGCCTCCTTAAGGGCCTTGAGCAGAAGGCAGGAGATAACATGAAAAGAAAAAGAAGGCTGACCCCTCGCAGAAGGAGGGTATCAGAAAAGATGAGACAAGGGCCAATTAAGGCAGGTAAGGAAGAGAGTCCCTAAGCCTCGGATACCCTAATACCGTCGGGGTCGGAAGAGAACAAGAGTTGACCAAGTGAGGTCGACAGGAAAGAAGACGGAGAAGAGCCCGGCACAAGTAAGTGGAAGCAATGCCGGACTTAGCTGGTGCCCCGTGGTCACGTAGGAACCTAAGAGCGTTTGTCAAATGTTTAACATATAATTTAGCTTCACACTCGTGTAATTAATGGAAGGTTCTTTAACATGCCATAAATCTATGACATGGGACCGCCGGCTTTACTTCCCCTCCAAAGGAAGGCATACTGAGGGATTTTTAACGCTATTAAAAAATCCGACGACTTTAGCCTGGTTCGAACCCGCGATATTGGGCATAGAATTTCAGCATGCTACCTACTACGCCACCGAAGCCGCTTGAGTTAAAGGAATAAGGGAAATAACAGACTGAGAAAAGAAATCCCCCCAACCCTCGAAGAATACGGACTGAGAAAGAAATAGAGCCATGAAAGGTAGATGGGAAAGGGAAGAAGGAGAGGGTCCGCCACAAAGAGGAAAACGGACCCAGCTCAAGAATGCCTCGGAGTAGCAAACTCCCAGTCTAACCATTCGTGAGCCCTTGAGGGTGTAGAAGTACTGTAGCCTCCTTTGGAGCCTTGTGTAGAAGGCAGCCACTGGAGATGGAGACTAACTCGGAGCACTGGTAACTGGGTTATCGGCTCATTGGAGTGAGAGGCTGAACGGTTATTTGTTTATAGAAATACAAGTGAGTCGTCCAGTTGCAAAACTCGTTTAGTCCACTTGTGAATAAGAATCATTTTCTTGAGAAACGTTTCTCTGGACTTTGCCTCACGTATTTTGTGTTTGTTGTTTTATACTTTTTGCTTTGTTTTTGTTTTGTTTTGTGTTTGCTTTGTGCTTTTGCTTTTGAATTTGACTTTTTGCTTTTCTTTCTTGGTTTTGTGTTTGTTTTCTGCTTTTGCTTTTTAGAATTTTGCTTTTTGCTTTATGTTTCTAATTTTTTGTATTCAGATTTTGCTTTTGTTTGTGAATTTTGCTTTTAGCTTCGACTTTTCAGTTTTGGTTTTGTGTTTGTTTTCTACTTTTGCGTTTTTGAATTTTGATTTTTGCTTTATGTTTCTTGTTTTTTGTTTTCTGCTTTTGCTTTTGTTTTTTGAATTTGCTATTTGCTTCGTCTTTTTTTTTTTTTTTGGTTTTGTGTTTGTTTTCTGCTTTTGCTGTTTTTGAATGTTGCTTTTTGCTTTGTGTTTCTTTTGTTTTCTGCTTTTGTGTTTGAATTTTGCTTTTTGCTTCGTGTTTTTTGTGTTTGGATTTGTGTTTGTTTTCTGGAAAATCAAAATAAAACAAAATAAAATAAACAAATCAAAAACAAAATAAAACAAAATAAACAAAACAAAATACAAATAAAAACAAAAAAATAAAACAAAACAAAACAAAATAAAATAAAACAAAACAATTTAAAACAAAATAAAACGAAATAAAGTAAAACAAAAAATAAAAACAAAATGAAATAAAATTAAACAAACAAAATAAAAAATAAAAAAATAAAAAAGTAAAATAAAGTAAAATAAATAATTAAATAAATAATTTTATTTATTCACAAGTGGATTAAACGAGTTTTGCAACTGGACGACTCACTTGATGAAAGCAAGAGGGCTACATTCTCGGCGAGCTTGTGGCATTCCCGTGAGAGTGTGAGTGCGTCCTTGAGAAACATTCATTCCGTCAGTCAACCGGTCAAAACACTGCTGGCCTTTGGATTAGGACACAAGAAATAAAAACTTAATTTTAAAATTTCGCACAGCCACCATCTTGAAGTTATGTGAACGACTGAACTGTGTGTCAGTGCTTTACAATTTGTATAAACATTTGCTATACCAAGTTTCACTGCGCTTGAAGGGTTAAATCGCGAGAAAAGTCTATTTGAATGTTTCAACTTCGCTTTGCCACCACGTTCGTTTTGTACTTAACAGGTTTATAAAAGATGAAAGATGAAAGATGGGTTTTATCCCTTTATCACAACATTTTAGGATGTTATCTGTTACTGTTGCGGAGATATAAAATGCCAGTAAAATATTTCGCGTGGCCGCCATGTCGGATTGGTGAAACATATTAAAATTTGAAAGACACGGTCGAGGTCAGACAAGGTGGTAGTATTTACTTACACAAATTGAAATCGCTTCGGCCGTTTAGATGTTATTAGGGGAACATACACACACACACACACACACACACACACAAACGGACAAAAGGTGAACTCATAAGCCTATTTTCATTAATGAAAAAATAGGCTTATGAGATCACCTTTTGTCCGTGTCCGTGTGTCTGCGTGTGTGCGTCCGTGTGTATGCGGCCCCCCATAATAACTTCTAAGTGGCTGTACGATTCCAATGAAACTCGGTAAGGTCATAGTACTAATTTGGTCGACCCGGACCGTGCCCTTCAAATTTCATTACGTCTCACCAATCCAACATGGCGGCTGTGCGAAATATTTCACCGGCATTCTATATTTCCGAAAATACTACTCATACCACCCTGAAATTTTGTACGATAATAAAGGGCACTACCAGACGTTCACCCATGTGACTTTCAAAAACCTGTTATCTACAAAACGGACATGGCGGCCAAGCAAAGTTGAAACATTTGAATAGACTTTTCTCGCGATTTAACCACCCGAAAGCAGTGAAACTTGGTACAGCAAATGACTATGAAGATTTCAATGCACTCACATCTAATTTAGTTCAATTACATAACCTCAAGTTGGCGGTTGTGCGAAATTTCGAAATTAATTTTTTATTTCTTGAGTCCTAATGAAGCGATCGCAATCAATGTTTGAATAATGAACGTACATAATAATCCTCATCTAATGATACATAAATCTATGGCCTACATATTTTAATGTCCAACATGGTGACCATCCAATATATTTAGACGGTTTCCAATATATATTAATCTACGACAGAAATCAAAGTGACATTTTGTTTGTGCATAGAGAATATAAACATAAGATCACCTCTGGGACTTTCAATAACCTGGTGAGCACAAATGCAACATGACGGCGACGCGAAACTTAAATGTTCAAATGGACGTTTCTCGCGATTTAACCATCCTAGCGCCGTGAAACTTGGTACGTTATAAGCCTATATAACTTTCGATCAAGTGGCATCTAATTCATGTCAATCATTTTTTAACCACAAGATGGCGGCTGAGCAAAATTTTAAAATTTCGTTTTTATTTCTTGTGTCCTAATCATGCGATTCAAGTTTGAATAAAGCACCTACACAATAATCTTCATGTAATAGTACATAACTCTACTGCCTATGTATATATAAATCTAGCATGGTGGCAATCCGAAATGTTTAGACGGTTCTTAATATCTACGAATCTATTACAGCAATCAAACTGAAAATTTGTATGTTGATGGAGGCAATTAACATAAGTAGGATATGTGAAAATAGGCTTTAGTTCTTCACGGAACTAATTGTTTCATAAATGAAAATAGGCTAAAACACTACCAAAAAAAAAGACACAAAACTCAAAACAAAACTTAAACTTAAAAGAAAAGACAGAAAAAAACAACAATAGAAATCATTTGGAAACTAGTTCTCTCCCATAAAGAGTAGGCCTATAGACCTTCACAGTTTCGGCTCATGAGGCTGAGTGTACCCCGTTTCAGTCCTCATTCCTGAATTAAATTCTTTGCAGAGCCAGGAATCGAAGCTGGACCTCAGTATAGTCTACGCCACGGGGTGGAGGAAGCCTGGATTACAACAAGCAGCGTGAAACTGTTGAATTGAAGGTTCCAATCCAACAACATTGCTATTTACAGCAGCAGGTAATTACCCGATAGTTCCTGAAGGCCGCGAAAACATCCCATTTTATTTGTGGAACCTTAGTAAGACATGTTTATCTACTTAGGAAGTTCGTTAACTCTTGACACCTGTTATGGTATCACTGATGACCACGCTATTTCCAACATTGCCTTGAAGGAATAAATATCTGTCTCCTCCCACTTGTTAGCAGCGTATCGCCTCTCAACAAGGATGAAATTGATCTTTTAGCACCAGACCACCTCCTGGTGTAGTGACTAGCATTCATGTCTGCCGCCCCGGAAGTCCGAGTTCATATTCCTGCTCTGCCAAGACATTTACTTGCAGTCTGAGGGCTTGAACGGGGCACACTCACCCATATGAGGCAAAATTGAGATGAGGTGGGTTCGATTCCCACCTCAACATTCCTGGAAGTAGTTTTCCGTGACTTTCCACTTCTACTCCAGGCAAATGCCGGGATCGTTCCTAAGTTGAGGCCACGGCTGCTTCCCATCCAAATCCTACCTCAATTACAAATACACACACTGGTACAGGCATCACAATGACACGGGTTGCCATATAACTTATACACACACCCAAGTACACGGGGATACAGGATCACGATGTAGAAAAGCCCATAAAGAATCAACAACAACAACAACAACAACAACAACAACAACAACAACAACAACAACAACAAAGAAGTGTACGGTATCTACTAATTGGCCCTTGACATTTGTATGTATGTTATAGGATTTCACCTCCCTTGTTTTACAAGTTAATGCAATGCTTGTAATATCGATTATAGGCCTAATATATTCATGGATTTATTTATCATTTTTCCATTCCTCCCAGAGTAGATAGCCTTGCAGAGATTTATCCTTGACTTATATTTGTTAGGTTTTAGGTTTGATCCCCGTGACGATGCATATACTGCATGAAATTAATTATTTCCATCACATAAATAATAAAGGCGGTGGACTAGTCACGCTTCTAAAGAAGCTTTACTAAATGCTTGATGTGGAAAGAAGTGGTGGTACCAGCCAGAGATATTCGCTCTTAGTTATGCCAAGTTAGAAACATAGAATTTTGGTGATTTGGCATTCTGGCTAAATGACCCACCGCCTAGTATACTGAGAGCGATCAAGGAAGCTTACTACTCGCTTGCGACGGAGCTCTTTCCTATCACGGAGGGAGTCCGTCACTTTCTGCAGGCTAATAAGGATAGGTCATGCAAGATCCACCCACTTTTACCTGATGAGAAGGGAGGGCGCCACTTTGTAACTGTGGAGCCGTATAAACCATGGCCCAAATTTTAATTGAGTGTGCAGATCTTGCTGATTTACGAAAAAAACTTGGTTTGCAGAATACACTCAATCTTATATTAGCCGATGACGTGGTGGCTGCTGATCTCGTCATCCGCTTTATAAGTGAGAATGGGTTAGGGCCAATTAAGCTTATCTGAATTATCAAGTATACATGTAGGCCTACTCAAAAAACTTGTCTTTTTTGAAAATCTGATTTTGTGTTCTTCTGTAATTTTGGTTTATTATTATTATTATTATTATTATTATTATTATTATTATTATTATTATTATTATTATTATTATTATTATTATTATTATTATATTTTTGGTTTATTAATTTTAGGCATTTTTTAAAACGTTTAGGAATCCAGCTCAAAATTTTAAATTTATCTAAATTTTTACCTATAATTTCATCTTAGTTAAGAGATGCTGATGACCTCACTCTTCCACTACTTAGAGCAACAATAACTAACTAATTAACTAACTAACGAAGTGAGTAAATGTATTGGTCTACTGTATTGGCTTTGAAAGAGGCAGAACCAATTTACGGGGCCCATGGGGAGGGGTGAAATTCTGGAGAAAAATTGGAAAGAATATGTTCTGACTTACTGACTCACTCACTCGTCATCGCCCAGACAAAACTATTCAAGTTAGAAACATGTAATTTTGGTGATTTGTTCGTTGTGTGTCAAAAACGTCCACTAAGGAAGGTTTTTTGGATATTCATGTTCTAGAGGGGTGTTAAGGGGGTTAAACCTGTATTTCCTTGAATAAAAATATCTCACGAGTGGTTTCATTTGGGGATGTGATACTCGGCATATAAATTAATCATTAAAACCAAGATGTTCAGTAAAGAACATAGCCTACATTCTCCTAAATGCATGGGTATAGGTATAGCTCTTTGTCCATTTCAAGGAGTGTAATTGAATGTTGGTTGTAGTAGCTCGTTGCCCCGTTCAACCGCACTCGCATGCTGATAGTCCACCCTGTGATGTCGGCGAGGCATCGTTGCACTTGCTTACACGTTTCCACTTGGCATGACGGCCCCATGCCGACAGAGCTGTGCGGAATTCTGACCTGTCCTGTCCCACGACAGAGGGCACTGGTGGGCCAATGTGCACGCCATCTCTCTGCGATTTCAATCACTTAGCATGGTACCACGGGCCTACGCGACCCCTGTTCTGGGATTGTCTCCAACCATTTCTTCTGGTTGTTTCACTTTCTACAAACAGTACGGTACTGTATATAATATTTTCGATTGCAAATACACACCATATATGCTTATCATTTAACGTGTGAGTAGTTATAAATCAATAAATACAAAAATACGATCTAAAAGAATTTGAACCTGTTGGGATTTGAACCAGGAACCTCCAAGCTACGAGTCAGAGGCACTACCATTACGCTAAACACGCTAATTTTTATCAATGCGTTAATAACTGCTTTAGTATTGTGCCCAACTCTAGGAATGGGTATTCCAAGATTCAGACACCTAGATATCAAGGGAAAGGCTGTAGCCGCTTTTGAAAGTTGAGATATTTGAATATCGCGCTACATTGCTTCTCGAAGCAATTGGAAAGAATTTACCGATACTTGCTTGTCAAGTGACGTAGCGAGTAATAGCAGAGGTAGAGGCTATTTAGTGATTAAATAGTTAACCATGGAGTAGAGACTTGAGATTGGGATCAGACTACTGGCACTGCCAAATGAAAGAGAATGCAATTAGTATCAATTAAATCGGACCAGGGATTCAAGAGATATGAGGATTTCCATATTTCAGCGTGATGACGCGTGACCCTGACAGTTTTGAATAAAAGCCGGCTGGCCGAAGCATCGATAGCTCATTTCAACACAAGCACTTGCCGAGCAAGTTGCTGCGACGCTGAGCCAAGGCACATGGTTGCCGGATCTACGCAGAAGTTCTTTTCAAAGTCGTGATAGTCACGAAAGTGCTGCGCTACGAGGTGGAACTTAGTAAGTTTCCGGCGAGGAGAATCACTGAGGTGATTGATTTTTCTACAGACATTGGTGGAAATATTTATATTTCTACATGGACATATGCTAGACTTTGTCTAGAATTAGTACTTTGTCACAGTCCAGTAATAACCTAATACTTGGATATTTAAATCCATTTCAGTCAGTTTTCATTATTTGTAACTAGTTAAACACTTCGATCTATCAGTACACTGAAGACTAGTCTATAACGGTGGCGTTCATTAGTCTACGCAAGGGAAACTACAAGTTGCTTAGCGCATGGTAGATGGCGTGAAGCCATGCCCAGGGAACGATCTTCAGAACAGCCGTTGATTGGTTAGACTGTCAGTGTTTTTCTTGTACTGATAAGATTACCGTGAGTTATGTTACAACTGACATATCTAAGAAGAGATCACTTAGATCTGACCCTATTTAAACAAACTGTTATGGCTTTGATAGAAGCCCATATTAAAATGGAACAACAGTTAATTCAAACGTCAAAAGATACTACCACTATGTCTGACTAGACGAATTGTGGGTATATAATGGCGGCCGATACAAGGATTATACGTGCTTGTCCAATAGGGCATGTCTATGGATAAATCTGGTACAGACCAGGTTTACTTCGCTTCAAGACCATCAAGAAATGTAAGCCACATTTGAATTATATTATGCCTAGCTAATTGGAACAAACTATTTTTCTGCAGTTGACCAACACATTTTTTTTCTTCGTATTTACATCTTGCAATGATTTACGCAAGACCTGTTAGAGTTATTCTGAGGATTTTCAACACTCAGAACAGTTTAGGATCGATGACCGAGCATAACGAAGATTTATTTGAATATTTCACATTTTAGGGAAACCATTGTGTGTGTTTGTTTACGGTCCTTGCCGGGGGGGAAGGGTCCAGATTTGCATATTAAATCGCCTCCCTAAAGCACGCAAGAAGAAGAACAAGAAGAAGAGCTGATTAGCGCGCAGTTTGCACAAGTTGATGTGTCGCCAGGCAGACAATATACTGTACTGTAGCTGCGTGTGAACGCCCACTTAATGAGAATGTACACACCCCGGACTGCGCGGCTAACTATGGGAGTTATTCAGGGATTTAAATGAGAAACTATCCATCATTGTTCTGCAGTGAGATAAATGATGTACAGTAGAGGGTCGAAAATCCGGATTAATTGTGACCGGACCCTGTCCGGATTATCAAAATGTCCGGATTTTCGAATAGAAACAAGAAAGGGTCTTTTGAGTTCATAACAAAAAGAAAACTTGCTAAAACCGTTAATAATTTAATTTTATTTATTTATTTATTTATCGTATGGCTTTTAGTGCCGGGAGTGTCCGAGGACATGTTCGACTCGCCAGAGGCTGTAGCTGTTTCTAGCGGATACTCATAGGGTGAGCTACAAGTTCCATTCAATTTCAAGTAGTTCCAACTTTCGCTACCAGATGTCAATGATACCTAGTGGTGAAGTTCCAACGAAATCTAACCTAGAAATTTAGCTTCACACAAGTTTAATCTGTGAAAGGATCATTTACATGCCATAAATGTATGACAAGGGACCGCCGGCATGACTTCCCCTCCGAAGGAAGGCATACTGAAGGATTTTAAATAATTGGAGCAGATAAATAAAACCATTAATTGATATGAACTGAAACTGTCATTCCTCGTTATGCGCGTTCTCACTTTTCGCGTTAGCTATAACGCGATTTTTAAACATGTACATAATTATATAAAATAAAATAAATATGTGAAGCCTCCGTGGCTTAGGCGGCAGCACGCCGGCATCTCACCACTGGGTCCGTGGTTCAAATCCCGGTCACTCCATGTGAGATATGTGCTGGACAAAACGGAGGCAGACAGGTTTTTCTCCGGGTACTCCGGTTTTCCCTGTCAACATTTCATTCCAGCAACACTCTCCACTATCATTTCATCTGTATCTGTCATTCATTTAATCATTGCCCCAGAGGAGTGCGTCAGGCCTCGGCAGCCGGCACAGTTCATATCCTCGCTGCTAGATGGGGGCTTCATTCATTCCATTCCTGACCCGGTCGGAGACTGGAAGCAGGCTGTGGATTTTCATTACGGAGAACCGTCGATGTGAAGGTTGAGTTAAATTATTTTTGTTGAGGAATGGATATTTTTTCCATACTCGAAGGTTCGAACATGTGGATTCTCACATAATGAGATGATAATTAAACATATTTAAAATGATATAATTAATAATAATAATAATAATAATAATAATCCACTAATAATAATAATAATAATTTTTATAATTTTTCTAAATAATTCTTGGATATTATATTTTATAATAATCATATGTATTGAGAGAGAGCCTATGAAGTAGTTTAATCATTTCTAGTCTGGAACAGGAGATTTTCCGAAGGAGAGTGGTTAACGCAAGCCCGCATTCAACCAACATTTCAGTTCTGGTTGAACAGTTGATATTTGCAATGAGCAAAGTATATTTTTCAGATAACACGGAGAGGCATGAAACGGGAAGCAAATGATATTTGTATCAAATACGATATTTCTGTATTTATATAAAATCATGACGTAAATACACTCGAAAGTGAAATAAAGATTTTCATAAGTATGGTAAATTCACGGGTTGAACTGAATGGTAAAATAAAATAAACTTGTCAGTTTATTAATCTTCCAGTGTTGATAACAAGCAGAGGCTTGATTTATTGTATAAATTTTGGGAAGAAAATTTATATGTGTGGAGTAGTTGAAATGCCATTCCCAGGTGCGCATGTTTAAGTCGCAGGAATGAAGAGGTTTTTTCGAGCATCAATCAAATAGCAGGTTCGATGGCTCAGGTTTATAGTAGGAGTATTGGAACTACACATTTCGTCGGATGAATGACCCGAAGGTTATTTCTTGAAACCATCAGTTCTTATTTCAACCTTGTTTACGAATTCCATTTAGACTTTGATTTTGCTAGAACCCGGATTTGTCATGATAGTAGTTTATTCTTCTTCAGAGGAAGACCTTTGCCGTTGTTGTAATAGTGTGTTCTTACACAAATAATAGAATGGGCCACTGCCAATTAAATATAATTCTTTAACCACGAATAATTTGAAGGATATTTTCAATCCTATTGCCATGAACTGAATGAATTTATTATGAAGCTACAATTCTTATTTCCGCATTCTGTCGAAGAATTGCAAGTTGTGAAAATTACTAAAATGGCCATAAATATAAATATTTTTTCATAATGATTCCAAGTGGATAATTGAATAGTTGAATGGTTCAACAATTTATCAAGTTGATGATTCAGAAATCATGTATTTTGTTAGGAACTTGAAGTTCATAATCGAGTCACTTCTCGAATGTTTAATGTCAGAAGAACAATTAATTGTTGTTGTGCTTCGCACAGTTCTTCGATGCTATGCTCAAGGTCAAATACTTTTCAGATGTTATTAATATGTGTAAATAATGTGTGTTGATTCAATGATAATAATATTTTCGACAATATATATTTTTGAAACTGGAAAAATAAGTGAAAGTTTAAAATTCTATGAACATTTATTCTACGAGTGTTAATATCATGTAAATATTCAAACAGTGATCTACGATATTTCCAGTAGAGACAATTAACTTTGAACTGGAATTAATCATAAATAATTTTGGAACACAGTCTACAGGACTATTAATCAGACTTGTGTTTTCCAAAAAAAGATTGTCAAATGTGTTTGGAAAATTTCTGTATATTGTGTAAATAAGAGTGTGGATCGCCACACGTGGATGATGCTGCTTTGAGCATCTTTGCAGTCAATTTTAACTTCAAAATAAACTGAGATAATTTTACCAGATGTGTTATACCCAATTGAATCTCCTTCTATCCTTATTGTTGCATTGAGCCAAAAATCAGTAAAGCATTTTTTTTTTATTTGATGTCGTTTTTGCGATTTGCGTTAACCCATCTGGCGCTCCGGGATATTTTGATTCTCGTGCTGACTGATTATTGGTAAAATGCATATGTGCTCGTGCGGACTCCGGTCTAAACGGGCACATAAAATAAGATAGAGAGAGAAATGGCTTCGAACGTGGGTCTCGATTTAGACATGGTCAATCGCATGCCGATTTGAAATTGTGATAATTTTTATAGAAATATTTTGGGAGTTGAGAGATGTCTGGTTTGGATGAATAAATTAGTAGGAAACCCAATTAGTGGGGAAAATTAAAAATTTAACTTGGATTAATAAGTAGAATGGGTTTGATTATTTTTGATAATGGCTTAACCATTAGGGCGTCAAGTAAATTCAGTAGTAAACGTTCGATGACTGGACATACACATTATTAGAATCCAGGTGGAGGATATTTGAAAACTTGCATATTTTTCTTGTGATATTGTGGTAAATGTAATTCGTAAAAATAGAGAATTTTGTTTTTCCATCACGTCGACATTAGGACAAATCTCATTTTATTAGAGTGTTCCAATTAGCTATTCATATTTCTTGTTCTAGTTATAAGCTTGTGTTTGCCAATATTGTATACCCCTAAGTTTTGAATAATAATTGAAATTATGGAAGAAATGATGAGGATGATGAGGAGTTTGGAGGAGAGTTCAAAAGAGGCTGGACTGCGTGTAGCAGCCATTATGAAAGAAAATACTGAGGCTTTGGAAAGGAAACTTAAAGAAAATACTGATAAACTTAAAGAAAGTTTAAACGATAAACTTAAAGAAAATTCTGATTCTTTAGAAAATAAACTTAAAGAAAGTTTAAACGATAAACTTAAAGAAAATTCTGATTCTTTAGAAAATAAACTTAAAGAAAATTTGAATGATAAACTTAAAGAAAATTCTGACTCTTTAGAAAACAAACTTAAAGAAAATTCTGATTCTTTAGAAAGCAGGTTAAAAGGTAACTTGAAAGAAAATTTAAATAGTAAATTTAATTCAATGGAAAGTAAATTTAAAGAGAATTCCGAAATTTTGAAAATGTCACTTGAGAGTAAAATGAATAAATTATGCGAAAAAGCACATGAGCTCGAAACTTCATTAGCTACTAACGCAAGTTTAATGGACGAAAAATTTCGCGATGCCGATCTTCGATCCCAAAGCTTAGCTGATAGGATAGAACATGGTCTTAGGAAAGTTGGTGAAGACATGATCGACCTAGAAGTCAGAGTGAAGAAGGAGAGTAATGAGATGGGAATTCTAGTTGTTCAACGTTTAACGGAACAATTCAAAGAACTTGTCATGGGAGAAATAAGAGAAGGTGTGATTAATGAATTGCAAACTGAAATCAAAACCACAGTTGTCAATGAAATTAAAGACACACTCAAGCTGGAGAACCAAGAGGGAATCAAGGAGATTAGGGAATCTTTGTCATCCCATATTGAAGTAATTGCCAAAGATATCCAAGCAACTCAGAAGGACATATCAGATATGACAGGGTCATTGAAAAGTCATGAGACTGTTATGAATCAGATATCCATTGATGTTAAGGAGAATTGTAAAGAAACTGAAGCAATTAAGAAAATGGCAGAAGAAAACCAGAAGGAACTTGAGGCTATGAAAACTCAAATCAAGGATGAGAAACAGTCTGATCATCTGTTAAAAATGCCAAATGTAAGGGGAAAGGAACAGATACAGATAAATCTAGGAGCAGCCAGAGAAACGGATAGTCAAAGACAGGATGAGGTCAGGACAGTATTTCAATCCAACCCCATAACTGTATTTAAGAATGTAGAAGATAAGCCTTCTAAATTTTCAGGGCGAGATTCTGTGACACCCGTGGAATTTCTGAGAGAAGCAGGGGATTACCTGAAAGATTCCAAGATCCCTAAAGAAAGACAGATCCGAGTGATAGGGAAGTTTTTGGAAGGTCCTGCACTTCTTTGGTTTAGAGCTTTTAGATCCACTCTAACCACTTTTGAGGAGTTTTCTCGTGGGTTATTGAAAAAGTTTTGGTCCCCGGAAACCCAACAGCAAGTCAGAGCAGAGTTATATTCGAAGAGATTCTCGACGTCACAACCTACTCGATACTCTACGTACTTTTCTGGACAGCTGTCTAAACTTCAACATTTAGATCCGCCGATGCCAGATAACGAATTGATTACTGCATTGATACGTCAGTTTCCAGCAGACGTCCAGAGGACTTTGATCGCTGCTGATATCTATAATATGGAACAATTTGATGAAGTATTACAGAAGCTGGATCATACGAACGCTCAATTCTTCCATCAGAAGGGAGGAAAGAATAACAACGCTGTGTATGCTGTTATGGCTGATAGTTATTCTCAAACACCTCGAGAGATTCGAGAGGGGCGAGAAGAGAAAACGCCGAGGGAAGATCCAAATAAGAGTGGATGGAACCAGTACAGTAACAGATACAGTTACAAGCCTTATGCGAGACCGGATGGTGGTAATCGATACAATACTCGATGGAGAAGACCACGGGTTACTCAAGGAAGATACCAGGAAAGAAGATATTATGGTCGAAACAACTACAATAACAGAGGGAATGTGGATACTCGTCAGTCCAATGAAGAGTTCAACAAGGAGACGAGGAAAAATTTGGAAGCAAGACACCAAGATAACTTGCAATTTTTGGAGCAGAGGCCCAATGAACCAGGTCCATCGGGAACACAACAATCCCGGGGGAATGGTAATGAAAAAAAACTTCGAATTCACAGTAGAAGATAGAATTTTGAACACTTTCACTTCCAGAATTATTAAATGGCAAGCAGAGGATGATGACTTAATTCAACAGAATGACGAACGGAAAGAAATGGGTACAAGAATAAGAATGCCAATCATATCATGCGAAGTATTCGGTATGCCTGTCGATACTTTGATTGATACTGGGGCTATGCTTTGTCTGGTGAGTGAGAAACTTTATATTCTGTGGAAGCTCAAAGAGAATTTAGAGGAGATTCCAGTAACAGGAATTAAGATCCAAGGAATAATACCCAATAAAAGATCTCTGTGTAAAACACAATTATACTTATGTATTACGATTGGAGGACATGATTTCCGACATGTATTTGTTGTAATGAAGGAAATGGCTTTTGACATGATATTGGGAGCAGATTTCATTCAGAAATATCAAGCAGTGATAGACATGAAGACAGAGACGATTATATTCAAGAATACCGAAGAGATTAACTTCGAGGGAAAAGAAGAGGAAGACATCGAGGGAGATGCTCAATGGTCTCTGATTTTTCACGAAGCTGAAGGAAGAGAAGTCTACACTGAGAAGGAGTCCCCAGAGCTAGGGAAAATTTTGGAAGAATATCACGATATTTTTGATATTAAACCTGGTGAAATTGAAGATTTTGAATATTGTGGAAGTAAACAATAATGGAAGCTATGAACTCGCCAATACACGAACTGGTAACATCGTGGGAACTTATAATGCATCAAATTTGAAGATTTATTATTCAAGAACCAGATGATTTAATGTGTAGATAGGAAAAATAAACATTTTTCAATTTTTATTTTTTGCTAGATGTGGGGTGGATGTGCCCAACTCTAGGAATGGGTATTCCAAGATTCAGACACCCAGATATCAAGGGAAAGGCTGTAGCCGCTTTTGAAAGTTGAGATATTTGAATATCGCGCTACATTGCTTCTCGAAGCAATTGGAAAGAATTTACCGATACTTGCTTGTCAAGTGACGTAGCGAGTAATAGCAGAGGTAGAGGCTATTTAGTGATTAAATAGTTAACCATGGAGTAGAGACTTGAGATTGGGATCAGATTACTGGCACTGCCAAATGAAAGAGAATGCAATTAGTATCAAGTAAATCGGACCAGGGATTCAAGAGATATGAGGATTTCCATATTTCAGCGTGATGACGCGTGACCCTGACAGTTTTGAATAAAAGCCGGCTGGCCGAAGCATCGATAGCTCATTTCAACACAAGCACTTGCCGAGCAAGTTGCTGCGACGCTGAGCCAAGGCACATGGTTGCCGGATCTACGCAGAAGTTCTTTTCAAAGTCGTGATAGTCACGAAAGTGCTGCGCTACGAGGTGGAACTTAGTAAGTTTCCGGCGAGGAGAATCACTGAGGTGATTGATTTTTCTACAGACATTGGTGGAAATATTTATATTTCTA
Organism: Meconema thalassinum; assembly: GCA_946902985.2. NCBI lineage: Eukaryota > Metazoa > Arthropoda > Insecta > Orthoptera > Tettigoniidae > Meconema > Meconema thalassinum. The sequence goes on along the minus strand of OX336393.1, from coordinate 402,799,017 downwards.
CATGGACATATGCTAGACTTTGTCTAGAATTAGTACTTTGTCACAGTCCAGTAATAACCTAATACTTGGATATTTAAATCCATTTCAGTCAGTTTTCATTATTTGTAACTAGTTAACCACTTAGATCTATCAGTACACTGAAGACTAGTCTATAACGGTGGCGTTCATTAGTCTACGCAAGGGAAACTACAAGTTGCTTAGCGCATGGTAGATGGCGTGAAGCCATGCCCAGGGAACGATCTTCAGAACAGCCGTTGATTGGTTAGACTGTCAGTGTTTTTCTTGTACTGATAAGATTACCGTGAGTTATGTTACAACTGACATATCTAAGAAGAGATCACTTAGATCTGACCCTATTTAAACAAACTGTTATGGCTTTGATAGAAGCCCATATTAAAATGGAACAACAGTTAATTCAAACGTCAAAAGATACTACCAATATGTCTGACTAGACGAATTGTGGGTATATAATGGCGGCCGATACAAGGATTATACGTGCTTGTCCAATAGGGCATGTCTATGGATAAATCTGGTACAGACCAGGTTTACTTCGCTTCAAGACCATCAAGAAATGTAAGCCACATTTGAATTATATTATGCCTAGCTAATTGGAACAAACTATTTTTCTGCAGATGACCAACACATTTTTTTTTCTTCGTATTTACATCTTGCAATGATTTACGCAAGACTTGTTAGAGTTATTCTGAGGATTTTCATCACTCAGAACAGTTTAGGATCGATGACCGAGCATAACGAAGATTTATTTGAATATTTCACATTTTAGGGAAACCACGGAGAACCGTCGATGTGAAGGTTGAGTTAAATTATTTTTGTTGAGGAATGGATATTTTTTCCATATTCGAAGGTTCGAACATGTGGATTCTCACATAATGAGATGATAATTAAACATATTTAAAATGATATAATTAATAATAATAATAATAATAATAATAATAATAATAATCCACTAATAATAATAATAATAATAATTTTTATAATTTTTCTAAATAATTCTTGGATATTATATTTTATAATAATCATATGTATTGAGAGAGAGCCTATGAAGTAGTTTAATCATTTCTAGTCTGGAACAGGAGATTTTCCGAAGGAGTGTGGTTAACGCAAGCCCGCATTCAACCAACATTTCAGTTCTGGTTGAACAGTTGATATTTGCAATGAGCAAAGTATATTTTTCAGATAACACGGAGAGGCATGAAACGGGAAGCAAATGATATTTGTATCAAATAGGATATTTCTGTATTTATATAAAATCATGACGTAAATACACTCGAAAGTGAAATAAAGATTTTCATAAGTATGGTAAATTCACGGGTTGAACTGAATGGTAAAATAAAATAAACTTGTCAGTTTATTAATCTTCCAGTGTTGATAACCAGCAGAGGCTTGATTTATTGTATAAATTTTGGGAAGAAAATTTATGTGTGTGGAGTAGTTGAAATGCCATTCCCAGGTGCGCATGTTTAAGTCGCAGGAATGAAGAGGTTTTTTCGAGCATCAATCAAATAGCAGGTTCGATGGCTCAGGTTTATAGTAGGAGTATTGGAACTACACATTTCGTCGGATGAATGACCCGAAGGTTATTTCTTGAAACCATCAGTTCTTATTTCAACCTTGTTTACGAATTCCATTTAGACTTTGATTTTGCTAGAACCCGGATTTGTCATGATAGTAGTTTATTCTTCTTCAGAGGAAGACCTTTGCCGTTGTTGTAATATTGTGTTCTTACACAAATAATAGAATGGGCCACTGCCAATTAAATATAATTCTTTAACCACGAATAATTTGAAGGATATTTTCAATCCTAGTGCCATGAACTGAATGAATTTATTATGAAGCTACAATTCGTATTTCCGCATTCTGTCGAAGAATTGCAAGTTGTGAAAATTATTAAAATGGCCATAAATATAAATATTTTTTCATAATGATTCCAAGTGGATAATTGAATAGTTGAATGGTTCAACAATTTATCAAGTTGATGATTCAGAAATCATGTATTTTGTTAGGAACTTGAAGTTCATAATCGAGTCACTTCTCGAATGTTTAATGTCAGAAGAACAATTAATTGTTGTTGTGCTTCGCACAGTTCTTCGATGCTATGCTCAAGGTCAAATACTTTTCAGATGTTATTAATATGTGTAAATAATGTGTGTTGATTCAATGATGATAATATTTTCGACAATATATATTTTTGAAACTGGAAAAATATGTGAAAGTTTAAAATTCTATGAACATTTATTCTACGAGTGTTAATATCATGTAAATATTCAAACAGTGATCTACGATATTTCCAGTAGAGACAATTAACTTTGAACTGGAATTAATCATAAATAATTTTGGAACACAGTCTACAGGACTATTAATCAGACTTGTGTTTTCCAAAAAAAGATTGTCAAATGTGTTTGGAAACTTTCTGTATATTGTGTAAATAAGAGTGTGGATCGCCACACGTGGATGATGCTGCTTTGAGCACCTTTGCAGTCAATTTTAACTTCAAAATAAACTGAGATAATTTTACCAGATGTGTTATACCCAATTGAATCTCCTTCTATCCTTATTGTTGCATTGAGCCAAAAATCAGTAAAGCATTTTTTTATTTGATGTCGTTTTTGCGATTTGCTTTAACCCATCTGGCGCTCCGGGATATTTTGATTCTCGTGCTGACTGATTATTGGTAAAATGCATATGTGGTCGTGCGGACTCCGGTCTAAACGGGCACAGTATAACTGCATAGAATATTTTGTCTTGCAATGAACGATGTCATTAGCGTTGTCTGTCATTATTATAAACCGTTTGATACTAAATATGTATTATTTTGTTCAGTGCATTCCTAAAAGGATATAAACGTACGAAGTTACGGAAATATATGGATTTACGAGTGAAAAATAGCCGCCATTTTGACAATGGGATGGCATGGACAAGCACGATACGGCACGATCAGCCTGAACTATTAGTCAGTACTCTGGAATAATATTCTATTTTAAAATGCTAATATCCTACCGTCACCTCCTTGAGGACAGTTTAAACCTCCCTATGTTTGATGAGCGTATTCGATAGGGCCAGGCCTTGTTGAATCGTAAGTTACGGTTTGGCTACGATTCATACATCCGCCATCTTGAAACTATTTGGCTGATGACCTTTTAGTTTGGGCAAACGACGCTTCCTACATAAAGGTATGTTGCTGCAAAATTTGGTACAGATTGGATGCTTAAGTTAGTCGTAATTTGATTGCTCAAAACATTTAGGTGGGCACCATTTCTTTTTTGTTATGATGGCGGAGATATAGCCTACAACATGACACTGAGTTGTCCCTTGCTAGTGCTACCTCTGTACCAAAGGTGGTTCGATTTGGTTTCGTTGTGTTTGAATTGATAGGGTGAATCGATTTGCACACATGCACGGCTGCCATCTTCAAACAATTGGGATGATGACCTTGTAGTTTGATCAAAAGACGCTTCCCAGATGAAGGTATGTTGTTGAAAAATTTGGTAGAGATCAGATGATTAGCTTAGTCGTAATTTGATGTAAGTTTGGACACTTGGGTGGCCGCCATTACGTTTCCTTAAAGTTGGCGGCGATATAAAACATGACGCTGAGGTGCCCTTTGCTAGTGCTACCTCTGCACCAAATTTAGTTCAATTCGGTTTCACCGTGTTTGAATTGATAGGGTGGGAACAGACATACAAACTCCCACACACACACACACAGACCGACACACAATGTTTTGGCCCTATGTAGATCTCATTAGTCTACTTTCATTTTTTTGCAAAAATCGAAAGTAGGCTAATAATGCTCTCTCACAGTAGGCTACAGCCCCTATTTAAAGCAAACCTGATGTGCAACGTCATGAGGCCACTACTAGCACCACGTTAATGCGATTTGTGGGAAATTTGAATCATTGTGATCTTTCAGATGTATAAACACGCTTACCAACTTTCGTTAATCTAACACAACCCATTCTTGGTGTTGGGGTAGATTTTTCCGCCACTGTAAATAAATAAATAAATAAACAAGATATACCCTTGATTTGAAGTGCTGTGACTAAGACTGTTAACTACACAGGCTGCAGCGCCTGTTACGAGTTCAGTAGCTGATTATTATTCATCATGAAGTTCACAAAGAAAATTAAGCGGGGACTTTTCGAAACCACAGAACACCTTTCAGTGGTCATCGCGCGCACCTTGAGTTCCTAGAATCGAGTTAATGTTAAGTGGCAAGAGGAAACGACCGGTACAGCTTTCATGGTGAGCTACAACACAGTAGTTCCAGATATAGAATCTGATTGGTCAATGCTGCCCGTTATATCATAGCTTCTGCTGTACGATGTTATAAAAGTACTGTTTTATTCAGTAGATCAGTGGCGGAATGTGTCTAAATTTTTAGGTTTATAGACAGTATATTACAATCATACAACATGTCCGTAACTCTCAAATTAATAATTAATTAAAACTTATAAACCCAATCAACAAAATATATCATATTTTACTCACAGACACAGGCAGCACCTTAACAGTCGGTATGTATCGTAACCGATCGGAGAGGACAGGGTGGATCTCAACATGCCGGCCCAAGTGTTATAGAGAAGACAGAGGGTTAGCGTAAAATGTTCACTTAAAATAAAGACCTACTGTAGATGGCGCGCTTGTTGAAGTCTTAAAAAAATTAACTTGTTGCAGAATCAAAACAAGATGTTCAGGAAAGAACTTTCTCCTAAATGTATGGGTATAGTTATAACTCTTTGTCTTTATCACCTCCTATTTTCTCCCTATTCGAAGTGTAAATCGGCACACTGGATTTGAGCAGCGACGTTCAAACCATAGTTTATAATTTACCCCAACATTTTACAATTTCATCAGCAAACACTACAAACAACGTAGGAATTCAGTATATTAACACCGACTGCTTACAATAATTGAAACTGAAATAATACTTCTCACTGGGAGAAACATATTTATTAAAACTACTGCACAGCTAATTTTAATCGCTCCTTCCCTTGGGTGAGAGTGCGCTCTATCGGCAATAAGAGGATTTTTTTCAATTACACCGTATTCATGGGTTCACTAACTGGGAATGTCAATGCCGGTGTAGAGCGGAACTTAAATCTACAGTAGTAGGCCGTGGTTAGCTAACGCATAGTTCAACTGGTTGCTAGTAGATGTCACCCCTGCAGATCCAGTGGAGTACGCTACTTTGTTTGAATTAATTAGCCTATATATTTCCAATGCAAAATTCACTATATAACGCTCAATTTTATAACGTATCAGTACTTAAAAACAATAAATATAAAGAAATACATCTCTGATAGGTTTCGAACACCAGCCGGCCGGGTGAAAGGCCAAAGCTCTAACCACAGAGGCAAACGTGACCACTGAAATTTCACGTTATCAAGCGATTTACATATACCGTCGTAGCAAATAATCACTTGGACTAAACGATTTCTTCACTAGAGTATTAAATTCATTATAATTCGTTTCACACAAACTTTGTATTATTTCTATCAGTAGGCCATATTGCGTACAGCATAGGCTACTCAAATTAGTGAAATATAGGTCAGAACGACAGATCAGCTGCTATCTTGTCTTTTAACCGAGACGGCTCAGCTTTTTAAAGTCACTTCTGCAGTATAACAGTTTAAACCGTTCTCGGTTTGATAATCGGAACTGGTGGTTCCCAAGTCATGGATTATTAAGTGTGCATAATTCACACGGCCTCCATCCCGGAATGGTACGGCTGATGACCTTGTAGTTTGGGCGAAAGACACGTCCCATACGATGGTATGATTTTGCCAAATTTGGTAAAGATCCGATCATTAGTTCGGTCGTAATTTTAAGTTTTGATCATTTGAGTGGCCGCCATTAAGTTCTGGTAAATATGGCGGCAATATAAAACATGACACTAAGGTGCTCTTTGCAAGTGCTACCTCTGTACCTAATTTCGTTCAATTCGGTTTCGTGATGTTTGAATTGATAAGGGGTGGAAGCCGGGGTGAAGGCGGGGGGCAGAATACACACACACAGACAGGCTGACAACTTTTGGCCCATGTAGATCTCATAAGTCAGGGCTAAAAATAGACTCATGGATAGCGTATGTTTTTTACGTATTATAAATATTGTGCTGGCACTTGTTGCCATGGTAACCAGGTGTCGGAATCATTTTACTAGCTGGTTACCCGTCCTTAATACGGACAAAAATGTACTTGTGTGTGTATCTAACACTCCGAACACTTTATTGTTCTAACCGGAGTTAATCAATTCTGAATCGAAAGGGAGAAATTTGCAACGGTGAATTTATGCAACCTGCAATGGATACCTGTTTGCCGGGCGGGGCACGTCAGCGCCTGGCACTGAAATGAAACGTAACGTTACTTTCGCCACCATATTGAAACGGTAAAACACTTTGGAACGACAATAGTCCTACGATTTTCCCTGCTATGCAAATTTTATACATATAAAATTTCAGCTAAATCAGTTGAGTAGTTTTTGAATGAAAGAGCAATAGACACCATTAGACTTTATAACGTATAGCCTACAATAGATATCACCTAAAACTTGTGTTCGGTTTGGCTGTATTCTTTTCAAAGATGGTGGTTGGTTGGTTGCTTAGTTTAGAGGTTGCGACAACGTGGTCATGTAGCCACGTGTTCTTTGGGTGTGTGTAGAATTTGTCAGATAACCGGTGTTAATTGTGATGGCTGTATTAGTGAGTGTTATGTGTGATTCAGGTAGAAGGACTGCAGACGATTAATTTTTTCAAGTATATCCTACTTTTGCTACCAAATGCTACCGTCCACGACACCTTGCGTCGTACGTGGTTACTAAATGCCATCAGAGTTACCACCTGGCGGCGAACGTTGGAACTAATATAGCGTTATCAAACTAACCTACACATTTTAGCTTCCACAAGTGTAGTTAATGGAAGATTCTTTTTTATGCCATAAATCTATGACATGGGACCGCCAGCTTTACTTCCCCTCCGTAGAAAGGCATACTGAGGGATTTTTAACGCTCTTCAAATATCCGTGGGTTTGAACCCACGATCTTGGGCATAGAAGCTCAGCAGGCTACCAACTACGCCACCGAATCCACTAATCTTTTCCAAAAACACCGTACAAGAATAAAAATCAGGGCACATATAAATGGCTCCAGGACGTAGTTAGGCTGTACTTGGGACAGTCATATCATTTAAGTAAGACTTGAACCCGTATCTCCTGCTGTCCGAGCAGGTGTGTTACATCAATCCGGCCACGCTCCCACCTAGTCTTATTAGGTGGAGAGGCGCTGTTTCGGTGGCTTATGGGATGACGTGAAAATATCTTTGATCTCCTAGACTAGAGATATTTTAAACGTAGAATGGGCTTTAGGATACAGCTAACCTTGGAGTGCTCATACCGGGTGTGTTGACTTTAGAGTGGATGTTGTTGCTATTAATTCTTTTAGGGGCTCTGCAACATCGTGGCCATGTAGCCCCGTGTACTTGGTGTGTGTAGAATATGTTTGATGTCTGTGATGTCTTTACTAGTGTGTGTATTCGTAATTGAGGTAGGTGGTGAACGTTGGAACTTAAGAGCACAAATCAAATCTAACCTACAAATTTTGGCTTCACACAATTGTAGTTAGTGAAAGATTCTTTTTCATGCCATAAATCTATGACACGGGACCGCCACGCCGGCTTTACTTCCCCTCCGAAGGAAGGCATACTGAGGGATTTTTAACGCTCTTAAATATTCTGACGACTTCAGCCTGGTTTGAACCCGTGAACTTGGGCATAGAAGCTCAGCATGCTACCAACTACGCCACCGAAACCGCCAAGATTTCGGACTACAATCTAGATAACGTGTGTCATTATGATGTCTATGTGTTCTTGTATTGAAACAGGGGCCGGGAAGGAGGTGGTCGTGGCCATGCGTTTGAAATCATTTCGGCATTTGCCTGGAGTAGAAATGATTGTATGTCTTTTGTCCTGACAAGGCTGGATGAATAGCTTGCCAAATATCAGGCCAAGATTACATTCCCTGACAGAGCCCGGGAATGGACATTAAGACCTTCGGGTCGGGAGTCTCAAGACAAAACTCAGCAATTTTTCTAGGCTTGTGCTGTGATTTGTGTGGGGTTTCGCCTAGGACACCAAGCTGGCTCATCGGCGGGCTGTTGGTGTCCCCACCCGGACCCCCACAGGAGTAGCGAACTGCGCGCTACCTCCCTTTTTATTAAGCGCACCTGCGCCTCTTTACTGCGAGAAGTGAAAGCTCAAGCAGCCATAACCTCCTTATGAAGGCGGGGATATCAAGAGCCCGCAGATGAGCCAGCTTGTTGTCCTAGGTGAAACTCCACACAAGACACGGCACAAACCTAAAAAAAAATGCTGAGTTTTAATTCACCGGCCGTGAAAGACAATGGTTGGTTGCTTGGTTCTTAAGTTTAGGGGCTGCGACAACACTTTCGGTGTGTGTAGAATCTGTCTGATAACCGGTGTTAATTGTGATGACTATATTAGTGTGTGTTATCTGTTTTTTAATTTGAGTACTGCAACTTAGAATTTTTCTAATAGTTCCTACTTTTGCCGCCAAGCGCCACCGTCAATGACTACTAGGCCAAGTTCAGAACTTAGCTACTAGACGCCACCGCAGTCGGCTCTTGGCAACGAACGTAGAAACCTAAGAGCGTTGTTTACATTCTTAACCTATCCAATTTAGCTTCACACAGGTGCAATTAGTGGAAGGTTCTTTAACAAGCCATAAATCTATGACATGGGACCGCCGGCTTTACTTCCCCTCCGAAGGAAGGAATACTGAGGGAGTTTTAACGCTCTTAGAACATCCGACGGCTTCGGCCGGGTTTGAACCCGCTATCTTGGGCATAGAAGCTCAACATGCTACCGACTACGCCACCGAAGCCGCCGTGAAAAACAAATATACAGTCTCACTCACAAGACTATTTGGCAGCAATGCACGGCGATGAATGTAGGAGTAACAACATGCCCCAGTTCCCCGCTCTTGCTGAATGGCTTGTAGTGGCGGATGTGGGACTCGGTTTATGTCCGGAAATACCCGGACGGTTCACTTTCAGCATCTCGGCACATGAATGAATAGACTGACATAACAAGCTACGACCACCCAACCCGATGTAGGCGACACGGGTAAACCAATAACCCATTGTTGTAAGGCTTGGCGCGCAAACCGGGTGACTCAATGGCGATCTCCCACGCTCGAGACTGCACGGGTGTGGTTTATTTATTTGCTAGAGCTTCGCTTCCAAACTCCACCACTGACAACACTTGACTTTAAGGGCCGAGTTCTCCATACTGTAGTTCCCCAAAATGTTAACAAACTATTATTTACCGAAATGTCGTAGTTTGTAGTGAACATGCACTTGTATTAAAAACATCAAGAACGCCATGACCTGACACATTCTCTTTGGAACTGGAGTTATAAAAGAGAGAATAGACGTACATATTGTTGATTTAGTAGATGAATGTTAAATGTAACCAGTAATAAAATAAAGAGTGTTTTTGTCTGTAAGGTAGTTAAATAAGTAAGCGGTTATAACTCAGCAATCTTTCAAGGTTTGTGCCGTGTCTTGTGTGGGGTTTCGCTTAGGACACTAAGCTGGATTATCAGTGGGCTCTTGGTGTCCCCGCCTGGACCTCCACAGGAGTAGCGAACTGCGCACTACCTCCCTTTTTGTTAAGTGTGCCTGCGCCTCCTAACTGCGAGAACTAAAAGCTCAAGCAGCTTTCACGGCCAGTGAATTAAAGCTCAGCAAACATTGAAAAATTGCTGAGTTTTAATTCACTGGCCGTGAAAGCCAATATACAATCTTTTTGGAAGCCTTCATAGGGAGGTTAAGGCTGCTTGAGCTTTTAGTTCTTGCAGCGATCAGGCGCAGGTGAGCTTCATAAAAAGGTAGGTAGCGCGCAGTTCGCTACCTCTGTGGGGGTCCGGGCGGGGACACCAAGAGCACGCTGATGAACCAGCTTGGTGTCCAAGGCGAAACCCCACACCAGACACGGCACAAACCTAGAAATATTGCTGAGTTTTAATTCACCGGCCGTGAAAGCCATTATACCTAAATGTTATTAGTTCATCAAACAATAACAATCCATTAGCATCCCTATCGAGCCATTAAAACTAATTGCTGTGTCTGGGTACAGTTAACCACTGACGATTGATTTACGTGGTATTCCAATCCAAAATGGAGCATGCGTTAAACTTTATTCTCAAGGATGACGATGTTCTTGAAGACATGCTGCTAGATATTGGTCGACCGCGAATTTATAAAGAACGGAGGAAATACTTTGATGAATGCGACGACACAGAATTTAATCTGAGATTTCGGTTGTCAAAACCTTCTATGCTGAATGTTCTGCAGCACTATACGACAGTTTTACGGCCCTAGAATCATTCATGTCCGTAGTAGTGTAACTGTAAGAATATCTTCATAAGTCTATTGTTGGCTGGCAATTCAGTCTGCATCACGTCACTCCTACCAGTGTTCTGATGCAGAATTGGGAAAAAGTTATATCTTGCACTGCTCACAAATTGCAATCACGGGGAGCAATTAGTGCAAAAAGATTTCTTAGGCCCCTTAAAACAGTTATCATCATGAAAATATTATGCTTCTGTATACGTGCGACGGTGTAGGTGCAGTACATTGACGTTATCAGCTGCAATAATCGTCGGTGCTTTCAAATTTACTTTCATTTACTCCGATTATTATCCTTTAGCGCTATGTGGCGATAAATGACACTATTGCTACCTCAGGAGCATGGGACAGCCGAAGTTTTCCTAAGTGCTCTGATTATTTTCCCAATGGTACTATGCGACAAAAGACGACACTATTGATCCCTACTTTTCTAACACGCAATGAGATAGGCCCTAGGGAGTGTCTTTTGTTTCACTTACTCCTCTTTCTAATCATATTTTTCAATTCGTTTGTAAATTATGCATGTCAGTACTGTAGTTAGTAAATAGCTGACTCCGTGTTCATTATTATCATTATCATTACGAGAATATGACCTGAATGTTACGTCCATTATACTGTACTACTTATCACCCCCACTAACACCACAAAAAGTTTTATGTTTAAAATAGTTTTTTCTGTTAGTATAAGCATAGTGTGTAGGTATAAGTATCATGTGCCAGTTCTGAAGTAGTATCCATTATCATCCATAAAACAAATAAATCCACCGGGCGAAGCCGGGCACTACTGCAAGTATATCATAGAAGAACCTGTTAGTAACAAATACCTGTTGAAAAGACTATTTGATTGTGATAGATAACATAAGACTGGCCAAAAATTGATAAAGTTGTAGTTTTATGGGTTTCTTTCTAAATGTTTTGATCCTACTGTACATTATATTCAAAAACGAAAAAAAAAGTGTTTTACGAAAAAAGCTAACGGACCCGAGCGAGAACTCGCGAATAATGGGTTGTGTGGGCCCCATGTGTACAGACTACCCGCCCGGCCCTAGTACTATGCGGGTTATACGCGATGTCAGGGGCTATCGTCTGATTATTTGTTTAAGCACTTTATAAACAAATAAATATATGTTTCCGTTGACGTTTCAAGAATTGCAAGATTTTTCTTGTGCTATTGAGACGATTTGGTAGATTTTGGTACAAAACACACCTTCTAACTCCCTCTGATTCAGGAGCTTGAGTTTTATGAAACATACACCGTAGCGTATTATATAATAAGATTATAGTCTCTTATTTAACTTAATCGAATATCTGTTTACAAAGCTAGGGTCAACTAATGGTTCCAGGGTAACTAAATTATACTTTATCACATAAGTCTCGGTTTTGATTATGGTTTCAGTTTCAGTTTCGGTTAAGGTTTCAGTGTCGGTTTCGGTTTGTTTTTCGGCTGAAAAACGTGTTTCGATCGGACACTAATTATCATTATCCGAGATAAACACGAGGTTCCAGCCAAATCAGGAAGCTTACTTAGAGATATACTCGTACAAATGCAGCAAGTTATCCTTGAAGAGAACCAAAGTCCTTCACTTGAAAAGAAGAACTCGTCAAGTACAATAGATTGTCGGTTGATATTATGAAGGTGACTAATGTTTTATGGCCAATTTCTCTTGTACGCTCACGATCCAGGCGTCATCTCAGCCATAATACAGACATTCTAAGCCTAACAACTTATTTATACTTGCTGAGATTCTATGCCCAAGATCGCGGGTTCATACCAGGCCAAAGTCATCGGATTTTTAAGAGCGTTAAAAATACCTCAGTATGTCTTCCTTCGGAGAGGAAGTAAAACCGGTGGTCCCATGTCATAGATTTATGGCATGTAAAAGAACCTTCCACTAACTACACTTGAATGAAAATCCACAGCCTGCTTCCAGTCTCCGACCGGGTCAGGAATGGAATGAATGAAGCCCCTATCTAGCGGCGAGGATATGGACTGTGCCGGCTGCCGAGGCCTGACGCACTCCTCTGGGACAATGATTACATGAATGACAGATGAAATGAAATGATAGTGGAGAGTGTTGCTGGAATGAAATTTGACAGGGAAAACCGGAGTACCCGGAGAAAAACCTGTCTGCCTCCGTTTTGTCCAGCACAGATCTCACATGGAGTGACCGGGATTTGAACCACGGACCCAGCGGTGAGAGGCCGGCGTGCTGCCGCCTAAGCCACGGAGGCTTGCTTCCACTAACTACACTTGCGGAAGCTAAACTTTGTAGGTTAGTTTGATAACGCTACATTAGTTCCAACGTTCGCTGCCAGGTGATGAACGTGATGGCATTTAGTAGTAGCCACGTCCGCAGCTAGGTGTCGTGGACGATAGCATTTGGTAGAAAAAGTAGGAATTACTTGAAAAAATTAATCGTCTGCAGTCCTTCTACCTGAATCACAGATACACTCTAATACAGCCATAAGAGTTGACACCGGTTATCTGACAAATTCTGTGATGCACTACTTGTTGTAGTGAGTCCACGTTAGCTTGTAGGCCTTCTGTAGCTTGCTGATTCTTTGCTCATTGGCATTTCTGTTTAGTCCCGATGACTGTATGGTTTCACCAAGGTACTTGAAATGGCGGACGGAATGTGTAGCTCACCCTTTAGGGTATCCGCTGGAAGCAGCTACAGACTCAGGCGAGCCGAACTTGTCCTCGGACACTCCCGGCACTAAAAGCCATACGATAAATAAATAAATAAATAAATAATAATTATCATAATAATAAACCTTAAAAAATAGGGTTGTTGTGTCATATGGGAACATTTCACGGGTCTGATGACCAAGAAGTCCCAAGCCCTCAACAGCAAAGTTCCTTTCTGAGTGCAGTTTCGATTAAAGGTAGAGGTGGGGGTGAGCGGCCGTTTTCTGAAGTGGTGATGGTGAATACTTCATTGTTTTAATTTGTGAGCTTTGTTTTCGGGTTCGGCCCGAGTCTTAAACAACGTCCTTTGAGGTGTGATGTTGATGATAATGATAATAGAAAAACAGTAATCAACAGCCATTATTTCTCTGAGAAAATGACTACCTGGACCAAGAAATCATGGACTGAAGAACGCAGGAAGGTTTTTAGTGCCCAGAGGAAGAGATTTTGTGAGAAGAAAGAAAACATCATCTGATAAATTAGTTGTATCGCGCTTCACAGATGGTCATAAAGATGTAGAATAATAATAATAATAATAATAATAATAATAATAATAATAATAATAATAATAATAATATTTTTTTTGTGAGGGAAGTGGAAAAATCTTGCATAAGACCTTGAGGAGGGTCCGCACTCCTCAAGAGTGTGGTATTCTTACCCACTAAAAAACCACACCCTGTCCTCTTGACAAAACCCATCCCGGGACCACTTTCGTATTACTTCAGGATGGAGCCATTTTCTTTGCTTCACAAGCACCATCTTACTTCTCAATTCATAGTCTGCGGATCCCAGACTTAATCAACTAAATCGAGCAAGTCCCCATCCGACTTCTTCTGGCGAAGGACCACCTCAACAAGAAAGCGACCGTATCCCAGCTGAGCTCGTTCCTCAGCATAATTCCAACTATATTGTCCGGCGTTATTGGACTAACCTCAGCTTCAAGTCGTAGCTTTTCCTCTGTCCAACGAGTGCAGACGAAGAACGTATGATATAAGTCACCTCGTTCGTTCTCGCAGTAAATACATACTGGACTCCTTACTTTGGCCATACGATGAAGGTAACACCGAAAGTAGCCATGACCTGTCAACATCTGAGTCAGAAAGTAATTAGTTTCTCCGTGTTTCCTACTCGTTCACTTGACCAGACTCGGCATCAGCCGAGCTGTCCATCTTCCTCAGAGTTCGTCATTCCACCTCTGCTGCCAAAGCTCGATCTTGCGTGCTACGGCTTCCTTCCGGGCTTGAGCCTTGCCCAGTTCTACTCGTCGGAAGTATACGTCTTTACGTTCTTACGCGAGTAAGTCTATCGGTGCAACACCTGAGACAACCAGAACTGCAGGTTCCGAAACTGTACGGTAAGCACACGCCACCCTCAGAGCTCCTCTCCTCTGAATTGCAGCTAGGCGGTTCCTATACTTCTCTATCCTCAGCGAATCAGACCAAATCTCAGCTCCATACAGGAGAATAGACTGCGCTGTGGACAACAGTAGTCAACGCTTGCTTTGTCTAGGACCATGCACATTAGCCATGAGTCTACTAATGGCAGCTGTCACTACTTCCGCCTTGTCTGCTGCCTTCCGTATATGAGACCAGTATGTCAGTTTCGTGTCAAGAGTAAATCCTAAGTACTTCGCAGTGGCTCCAGTTCGAACGACCACTTCTCCAACCTTCATGGGAATTATAGGGTCCATTCTCCTCCTAGTTAACATGACTATTTCAGTTTTCGCCATAGCTAAATTCAGACCATGAGCGTTCATCCAACCACTCACCCGTCGCATTACCAGATTGAGTTTCCACTGAGCCAGAACCGCATCTCGGGCTACAATCACCGCTGCAATATCATCAGCGTACCCAACAAGGAATGCATCTTCGGGCATCTCCATGCGCAGTAAGCCATCGTACAACATGTTCCACAAATCCGGACCCAGGATAGATCCTTGCGCTGCTCCTGCCGTGACTTTTCTCCTCCTCGGACCGTCTGCAGTGTCATATAACAGGGTACGGTCCTTCAAATAATCTTTCATTACACGCAGGAGATATGCACGCAACTGGAATGTGAATTGAAGAGCTTCAACCATATCCATCCACCTAGCTGAGTTGAAGGCGTTCTTCACATCCAAGGTTACCAGAAGTGTTCTTTTCCGAGAATAGTGGTTACCTTCCTGTGCTTGATTTGCAGCTTCAACTACTAGGCGTACTGCATCTATTGTACATCGCCCACGGCGGAAGCCAAATTGCCTGTCAGACAGATTTCCCGCGGCTTGAATAGACGACAGTATGCGAGGTTTTAATAGCTTCTCCAGCACTTTTCCCGCAATGTCTAAAATACATAGTGGTCTGAAGGACGATGGCGCGTTCCCAACTGCCTTTCCTTTTTTAATCAGCACTAGTCGAGCCATTTTCCAACGGGCACTAAAGACACCTGCCCTCGGACAACAGTTGTAAATTTCAAGAGTAGCAGCGGACAAACCTTGACAGCCAGTTTCATTGCTTCCGCGGGTATCCCGTCAGGGCCTGGAGCCTTCTTATTCCGAAGGGAGCCTACTGCTTCCTTCAGCTCACCTATGGTAAATAGAGGAATGAATTCCGGCTCAACTCCGCCGCCCACATCAATTCGCACAGGGTGAGCAGGGAATAGCTCGTCTACAATACCATCCATCGTCCGTCCATCCATCGTGGTATTAGACATAGTGCCGAGTTTCTTAATAATAATAATAACAATAATAATAATAATGATAATAATAATAATAATAATGGATCCAGCTAAATGGCCTTGATAAGGAAGCCATAGAAGCAAGAATCAAGAAAATGGAAGTCGCTTTCCAAACCACCCGCAACATATCACAAAAAGTGCTTTTCTATGAACACAAAAATTCGTCACTACAACACTGTCATCAAACCAGTGCCGCTATATGCATCTGAATGCCTTATCCCATCTGAGAAATGTTTGCTCGCGAATTTAGAGAGAAAAGAAAGAAAGAAAGAAAGAAAGAAAGAAAGAAAGAAAGAAAGACATAAAGAAAGAAAGAAAGAAAGATCCTTCACATCATACTTGGCACGGACAACAAAATTGGCATCTACAGAATACATCAGAAAATCCAGGCAAGAAATATACTCGAAGATAGAGAAGATCACAGACACAATGCGAAAACGCAGAGATTGCCTCTACGGTCAAATAAGACTGCTGATCGACTCCCGATGGACGAAACGTATCTTCAGTATATTCGACTCAAACCCAAAAAAGACAATGCCATGGTACGTTAACGTTCAGAAAGATCTGAAAAAAAAATGGGGATACGAGCAGAAGATTCACAAGACTGAAATCTTTATAGAGCATCCATCAAGACTTTTTGGACTTTCCAGGACGAAACAAGATGCTCAGTAAAGAACATATAGCCTACTTTCCCCTAAATGCATGGGAATTGTTATAAGTCTTTGCCCTTTTCAAGGAGTATAATTGAATGTTGGTTCTAGAAGCTTGTTGAAATACAACGTGCTATACGGATATTAAACATGAATAGGAGGTGCCCTTTGCTAGTGCTACCTCTGTAAAAAAAATCATTCAATTAGGTTTCACCGTGTTTGAATTGATATGGGGAATCGATTTGCACACATACTGTGCCCAATTAGACACGGCGGACTGGCATCGAACGTGGGTCTTATCAAAGAAAACCAGGCCCATGATTCTGCCCAGAATCGAATCATTGATCTCTGAGGGGGAACAGCTACAGTGAACCCGAGGAACAATGAGTTATATCTGCATATAATCATAATAGCAGGATTTCACGGCTAGAACGGGAATATCATAGCTTTTAAGGTGGATCATTGCAGAAAAATACAAGCCCATGTACGTTTTAGAAGCCAGAATGCAAGAAAGCGATCCAGCTTGGCAGTTGACAAATCGTGGTTAGCGAAGGGGCGTTTTTAGGTGACGCCAAGGAACTAATTTTCGTCTGGACTGCAGGAGCGGCCCAAGATTAATGGCTCTGGGATCCACAGTCTTACAAGGCATAGAAGTGGAGTCGGGGAAGTCGCCCACAGAAATTAATTGATTACAGCCAATTGGAGCAATGAATTGAAATGAAACTTACACCCAGATGAATGTATTCTAGGGAAGATAATTTAGGAGTGTTCTCACGCCTAAATTAAAGCCTGCATCTATAAACGAACCTCTGCACAGACCTCATCCGCTTCGGAGGAAGGTTTTGTAGATGAGTCGAGGGGAATTACCAGAGTAGCGTCATGACTCCATGGAAGAAGGCAATTAATTATAATTAATTGGCCGATGTGATCGCTTGCACGCGAGTGATTTTGGGACCTCCACACTTAGACAAACGAGGATTATACTTCACTTTGTCTGGAAATGTATTATATCAAGAAGGGAGTCAGGCCTGGACGTCCAGTGGACTATGTTTCACAAGGAAGCCTTATATAGGGGAGCTTCGCAGGGAAGTTCAGTTCGTCTTCAGTTCGCCTTGACTCAACACGTGAACTAACACGCTGCCAGATCACGCAAGAAAGTGCGCGAATTTATAAAGTATCGACGCTCAAATGTATTAGTGGTGAACAATGGAAAGCGCATCATGCCGCTTCACAACAGTAATTATGCATCGTATAAGATTTAGTCAACAGCAGACGTTTAACCAATAACATACGCGAGTATAGATTCAGTACAGCGTAGGGATAATTTAGGATGTTTATAGACAATGAACATACCAGGAGGTGTTGTCATAGGTAAAATGACACATTATTGTAATGATCACTATAGTTATGGGAGCCTGGAAGGCGTCACAAGTAGTCGTGACATAGGATTGAACAGATTTGCAGTAGATGACATATAAACTGTAGGTGACGGGAGTCGAACACACACACACACGCAAGATAGACTTTCATGGAGACCAGCGGTTGTCAGGAGTTAGCTGCATCGCATCTCTGAGGTCAGGCGATAGTGGGAGTCCAATCAAGGATCCATGTGTGAAATAGTGCGAGAATTGTGTATAAAGTTATATTACAGTGATTTTTAAAAAGTGTTTATGTGTATATGGTAAAATAATATGTATTGTGTCAAAGTGAAAAAAGCCAGTGATGAAAAATATGATTACCATGTGTAAAGTTTATACCATGTGTCGTGTGAAGGATATCATGATGGCTTAAGACAAGCATCATGGTAGGCGCGTGGCTGGCGTGCTGGACCAACCCAGCAAAAATGAAAGTGAATACAAATTTAATATGTTGATATGATTAAATAGCTCACCATACAACGAAACAACACTCTAAGACTAAGAATTAACAGTCATTTATGTACGAGTTCACACCCCTCGTATTTTGGTAAAATATGGCTTGGAGGGTGATTTGTTTACGGCCATTTAGGCGTAAGACATTGATGAGAGTAACGGTAACGATAAATAATAATAATAATAATAATAATAACAATAATAATAATAATAATAATAATAATAATCTGGGGTCGGTAACAATAATAAATAAATGGGCATGTCAGGCCTATAGTACGTGCAAAGTGTGTCATGTCTAACGTAAGGATACTGTGTTATTGTAAACAATAAGAAAGAAACGTAAAATATCGAGATAATGAGAGTTTTTCAGTGTCATTGAATTGTTGAATGAATGTTTATTATGGTATATTCTACAGGGTTGTATTTGAGAGCCATTAAGGTAGTTAATGTAAGCCAGTAAATTTATACTTGTTTTGGAGCTACATAGAGCTTTGGCTTATGAGTAATTGCAGAGAAGACGTGAGTGCTTTAATAATTGAGTCATCTATAAGAAGTATTGTTTGAGCCGCGTTCAGCGAGCATGTAACGTAGAATCAAGAGATTTACGTCAATAAGTTGCGGAGATCATCCAAAAATAGCTTGCACGTTAGGCGAATCTAGTCGGCTAATCTTCGAAATCTACGAGATAGTATCGCCTTGGAGAATACTTGTATTATTCGCAACGAAGTTGGGACAGAGTCTGTCTGTATCCACTGTTTGCAGAATTTTTGCCACCAGGGATAACTATTAGAGACCCTGTGTGAGCCAATATATGAATTGATCTGCCCTTAGAGGTAAGACTAATGGTTCTTCGTATAGGAAACGTCGATTTCCTCTTGTTATAGGCAGCTGCACCAGTTAGAGAACTATGATACTCACTTGAGATGCGCGCCAAAGCCACTAATGTCGACCACAGAACGGCAAAGCTATTTCGTGATCCATCCCTTGCCATGAATATTAATTAGGAGCCGAGATGAGCCCATTATACTCTAAATGTAGGTGTTAAATAATTAGATTGACTCAATTACTAGGGACACGACCCACTCAGGGTACCTCCAGCATAACTGCACCTGTAAATGAACTTGACCTTGCGAGAAGCCAGATGGGGTGGCAGGGAGGCCACTAAACTGGCGGCCATCTTGCTGAGGCAGCCGAGACTAATTTATTGTCCGCTTGGAAAGGAGGTCTATTGACCTGATCCTTTTATTTTAAAAGTGTAGTGGGACACTGAAGAATCTCGATATTTCGAAAAGTAATTAATATATGCTTGATGTGATGATGTCAATTGAATTAAGTGCATTATTTCCACACACATACCATGTTGGAACGTTGTGATCGGATATTATTTGGCCCAGTTATTCTCTGAGGAGGAATACTGCACCAAATAAATATAGACATCTTTGTAAAGTGTATTTGCCCAGTTCGCACTAATTTATTCATACGGGTAGCGTAATTTTAATGACATGACACGTTTGTAACGATAATGTTTTGACCAGACCCAGAAAATCGTTGTATGGTGAAGCTATAAAACATCTCTATCCATGTGTATTTTGGAAGGGAAAGTGTACCACTTCAGAGTTTCAAATTGATGGGAAAAGAATACGATAAAACTTATTAATCAAGGCATAAGATAATGAATTAATGTTACTGAAAGTAAATGCCCCGTGTAAAACGGATAAATGTTTAATAATTGCAGATTTAATGTCATTTAAATATAAGTTGTGTTTATTGTATTGTGATATTCCAGTTTGTGTTAAATTGTGCCACGTGAAGAACACTATGGACACTCGCAAATGTCAGAGAGTATCAATAATAGGATGTTTTGAATAGACTTGTGTGCGGTGAAGCACTAATTTTAAGGAGAGACTCACAGATAAGTTTGATTTTTGTTGAGGAAAGTAAATGTAAAGTATCTTTTTTTATGTATTACGTTGTATTGCCATGATTTTCTATAATTAAATGTTATACTTAGGAATATGTTGTTTCTTTCAAGTAGAGTAGTCACCTGACAGACTCAAATCCTGAGCATGTGATCGTATGGTGGGAATGAACGCCCTCACCTCGAAATACCGTGAGTTAGCTGGGATACGAACACATGTTCCATATGATGACGATTGGGTACAATACATGGCCACTATCAGCGAGCTATTGGGCTGATGACCTTGTAGTTCAGTCAAAAGATGCTTCCCACAAAAAGGTACGTTGTTGAAAAATTTGTTAGAGATCAAATGAAAAGTTTGTCGTAATTTGATTTAAGTTTTTAACATTTGGGTGGCCACCATTTCGTTTCCGTCAAGATGGTGATATAAAACATGACACCGAGGTGCCCTTTTTTAGTGATACCTCTGTACCAAATTTCGTTGAATTCGGTTTCACCGTTTGAATCGATTTGCACACATACATGGCCGCCATCTGCAAACTATTGAGCTGATGATCTTGTAGTTTGGTCAAAATATGCTTCCCACATAAAGGTATATTATTGCAAAATTTGATAAGGTTCAGATTATTAGGATGGTCGTAATTTGATAAAAGCTTTTATTATTTGGGTGGCCGCCAGTACGATTTCGTCAAGATGGCGGCGACAAAAACATGACACTGAGGTATCCATTGCAGGTGCTACCTCTGTACCACATTTCGTTCAATTCGGTTTCACTGTGTTTGAATTGATAAGGGGAATCGATTTGCACACATACATGGCCGCCATCTGCAAATTATTGGGGTGATGACCTTGTAGTTTAGTCAAAAGACGCTCGCTATATAAATATATGTTGTTGAAAAATTTGGTAGAGATCGGATGATTTGGTTAGTCGTAATTTGATTTAAGCGTTGAACATTTGGGTGGCCGCCATTATGTTTCTGTCAAGATGGCGGTGATATAAAACATGACACTGAGGTGCCCCTTGCTAGTTCTACCTCTGTACCAAATGGCGTTCAATTCGGTTTCACCATGTTCGAATTGATAGGAGGGACAGACATTCAGAGAACACACACTCACCCACACACACACTCACACTCACCCACACACACAGACACACAATTTTTGGCCCTGTGTAGATCTCATCAGTCTATTTTCATTTTTTGCAAAAATTGAAAGTAGGCTAAAAAAGACAACTGGTGCGAAATGGACAGAGAGTGTAAAATGAGGCTTATCGTGGTCCCTAGTTGGCCGATTAGCGAAATTGAATGAAAGAATAATACATACGAGAAAACTCTTTGAACATCGGAGTTTCCAACCAATGACGACGTGGAAAACTGGAAAGGTGTGGACAATAAAGAGAAAATCAACACCGTCTACGAATGAAGTAATACTGGACTAATTTTAAAGCTAAAAGGAATCAGTTGAAATGATGTTGTCCGAAACGAAACAGGAAGAATACATCATAATATTGTTCCAAACATGTACTTGGGCTATGTATTCTTTCAGGATGGGGAATGAATCTGTGGAAAAGCCAATGCAGTGAGTTTTCAGTGGCAGTCTAGTGTATTCTGCAAGAAAAACGTTAGTGTTGAGACGAAACTCTCCCTGTATCGCTCAGTATTTAGACCGACCTTGCTGTATGGAAGTGAAAGCTGGGTAGATTCAAGATATCTGATACAAAAGTTAGAGGTAACTGATAGGAGGGTAGCACGAATGATTGCTGGGACAAATAGATGGGAGCAATCGCAGGAAGGTATTCGTAATCTATATATATAAAACTCAATGTTGGTTAGTTTTTTTTTTTTGTCTGTTATTTATGCAAATCTACACCGTTTCACCGATCTGCACCAAACTTTGTATACCTACCATTTGGAACCCAGTGGGTAACACTGTCCACTTTAAATTTCGGACAGACCACTTCATTCCCTGCATTTAGGCCCTTCTGCACAAATTTACACCATTTCACCGATCTAATAACTTGACGGACATATTGTCGCTAGGCGACAACGACTAACACTGTATCATGATAGTCAACGCCGCACCATTGATGGACAGGTTGTCACTAGGCAACAACGATTTACTCTGTATCATTATAATCCGGTAAAATTTGCTAAAGGACACATGGGAAAACTGACCGATGTAATGCTATCCTGTCAAAGAAACATAGTGGCATACATTCCTACATTCACCTATCACCATTATGCAGTTTTCATGTGAAGACAGTTGTTATTTAATTTGCGGGCCTTAGACGTCGTGGTCATGTTGCCCCGTTTACATTGATGTGTGTGTAGAATTTTTGTGATAACCTGCGTTATTGTGATTGTTGCACTAGCATGTGTAAATTGGGGATAGGATATGGTATTTGAAGCCATTTCTCAGTGCTGCTCAAGAATTTATTGAACTGTAGTATTCTCTATGCATTCGTATACTCTGCGGTAACACTGTCTACTTTAAATTTCGGACAGACCACTCCATTCCCTGCATTTAGGCCCTTTGTCTCAAATCTACACCGTTTCACCGATATCAACCAAAATTTGTATACCTACCCTTTGGGACTCTGAGAGTAACACTGTGTGCATGAAATTTCGGACAGACCACTCCATTCTCTGCATTTAGGCCCTTTGGCACAAATTTACGCTGTTTCACCGATCTGAACCAAAATTTGTATAATTTCCCTTTGGAACCATGCGAGTAACACTGTCTACATGAAATTTCGGACGGACCCCTCCATTCCATGCATTTAGGCCCTTTGGCACAAATCTACACAGTTTCACCGATCTGAACCAAATTTTACATATTTACCCTTTGGAACCCAGCGAGTAACACTGTCCACATGAAATTTCGGACAGACCACGCTATTCCCTGCATTTAGGCCATTTGGCACAAATATACACCGTTTCACCGCTCAGAACCAAAATGTGTCTACCTACCCTTTGGAACCCTGCGAGTAACACTGTCTACATGAAATTTCGGACAGACCACTCCATTCCCTGCATTTAGGACCTTTGGCGCAAATCTACACAGTTCCACCGATCCGAACCAAAATTTGTATACTTACCGTTTGGAACCCAGCAGATAACATGCCTACATTAAATTTCGGACAGACCACTCCATTCCTTGCATTTAGGCCCTTTGTCTCAAATCTACACCGTTTCACCGATATCAAGCAACATTTGTATATCTACCCTTTGGGACCCTGAGAGTAGACTAACACTGTCCACATGAACTTTCGGACAGACCACTCCATTCTCTGCATTTAGGCCTTTTGGCACAAATCTACACCGTTTAACCGATCTGAACCAAAATTTGTATAATTACCCTTTGGAACCCACGAGTAACACAATCAACATGAAATTTCGGACACACCACTCCATTCCCTGCATTTAGGCCCTTTGGTGCAAATCTACACCGTTTCACCGATCTGAACCAAAATTTGTATACTTACCCTTTGGAACCCTTCGGGTAACACTATCTACATGAAATTTCGGACCTACCACTCCATTCCCTGCATTTAGGCCCTTTGGCACAAATCTACACCGTTTCACCGATCTGAACCTAAATTTAAATACTTCCCCCATTGGAAACCGACGATTAACACTGTCTGCATGAAATTTCGGAAAGACCACTCCATTCCCTGCGTTTAGGCCCTTTGGCACAAATCTACAATGTTTCACCGATTTGAATGAAATTTTGTTTACATACCCTTTGGAACCCTGCGGGTAACAATGTCCACTTGAATTTTCGTACAGACCACTCCATTCCCTGCACAAATCTACACCGTTTCACTTAAGTGCACCAAATTTTACATACTTACCCTTTGAAATCCTGCAGGTACCACTGTCCACTTGATAGTTTGGAAAACCCTCTCCATTCCATACATTTCGAAAACAGACAAAATGAACTTGAAAACCACGTTTTAGGCCCTAGAACATGTCCGTAGTAGTGTACCTCTAAGAATATTTTAATTAGTCTATTCTTGGCTGGTAATTCGGGCTGCATTACGTCGCCCCTACTAGTGTTCTGGTGCAGAATTGCGAAAATAGTTACATCTTGCGCTGCTTATAAATTGCAGTCACGAGGAATAATTAGTGCAGAAAGATTTCTTAGGCCCCTTAAAACAGTTGTCAGTATGAATATTATGCCTCTGTATAAGTGCGATGGTGCTTTCAAATTTATTTTCGTTTATTCCGATCCTTATGCTTGAGCGCCATGTGCCGATAAATGCCACTATTGCTGCCTCAGGAGCTTTGGACAGCCAAGTGTTCTGATTATTTTCCTACGGCGCTATGCGACAAAAGACGACACTATTGGTCTCTATTTTCCTAACAGCCAATGAGATATAGGCCCTAGACCGTGTCTCTTACTTCACTTACTCCTCTTTCTAATCATAGTTTTCAATTCGTTTGTAAATTGCATGTATGAGTACTGTAGTTATTAAATAGCAGTTTCCCCTATTCATTATTATCATTATCTTCTTCTTCTTCCCCTTCGGCTTTTCCCAATTAATTGGGGTCGCCGGAGCCAACCAGGCTCATTTTGGTTTTGGCCGGGGATTTAAGGCCGGATGCCCTTCCTGACGCCACGTGATTTTCCAGGTGAAAATTCCACCCCGCTGTCACCAGGATTCGAACCCCGGCCGTCCGGGTGAAAGGCGAGAAGCTAAGCCACTGCGCCATCACGCTCCTCATTATTCATTACGGAAAAATGTTCTGAATGTTACGTCCATTATACTGTAATACTTATCACCCCCACTGCTACAATCGCCACAAAAAGGTATATTTTTTATTTCTGTTATTTTAAATATAATTTGCCAGTTCTGTAGTAGTATTCATTGTCATCCATAAGACAAATGAATCCACCGGGCGAAGCCGGGCACTACTGCTAGTGAAGAGATAAAGGCTAAGTTAGAAATGGACACCCTGCCTAGATGAAGCTGTTCGTATGAACCGACTCAGATGGTGGGCTCGTGTGAAGAGAATGAGAGAGGAGAAATTACCTACTAAGAGATTAAGGAGTTCGGCTGAAGAGGGTAAGTCAAGGAAGCGATGGTTAGTTTCAGTGTTCAACAATTTCAAAGTGAGAGGTGTGGAAAAAGAAGAGGTCGCAGAGCTAACAGCTGTTAGGGGGTCATGGAGACGACTCGTTCGAACACAGAGGCTTGCAGACTGGGTCGAAAGCTACAAGATAAAATATTCTCAAATGAAAATGATGGATGAATCATCCGGGTTAGTAGGCCTCACACATTATTCTTCACCTGAAGGGCAGTCTGTATTCCATGTCCCTTACAACGCCCTTAACCCTTCCCTGACTGAATCATAGAAGTAGTTTTGCTTCATATCCACTCTAATGAGACAGCTGGCACTCCCACCATTTACGAGGAGGCGTGAGTGGTCTCGGGCGATCTAGAAATGACACCTGGACTGGATATTTAATACACCCACAGCTCAGGTAGTGATCAAGTGATTTAAAGGCAGCTAGATTCCAACCGCGTGCCTCCAAAAGCTCGATCTTCTGAGTAGATGATCCTTGTTCAAGGAAATCATCTTGTCCGTGTCACCTCAAATGTTACTAACATGGGGATTTACAGTATAATTTCTTTTTGTTGGATTGCATGTGGCTTGTATTCATTGTTACCACTCGTGTTTCAACGTCACCATGTTTGTAGACCACTTGGTTACTGAAACTGTCACTTATAATGTAACCTGAAAGTTGGCAGCATGAGCTGATGGTCTTCTGTATTATGTGACGTCATCCAGGGTCGCAGATCTTCATATTGTTAGACATCAAAACATAACATAACATAACATAACCTATATCTCAACGCCTATTGAAGAATGTCGATACATTTTTAGCCTATTTTCATTTATGAAAAAAAAAATAGGCTTATGAGATCACCTTTTGTCGTGTGTGTGCGCGTATGTGTGTGCCCCAATAATAACACTCGGTAAGGGCATACCACTTACCTTGTCCAACCACGACCGTGCCTTTCATCTCCACAACAGTAACAGATGTAGTTTGAGTCTTCAGCCTTTTGACTGGTTTGATGCAGCACTCCATACCTTCCTGTCCTGAGCTAATCATTCATCTCTACATAGCTACCACACCCTACGTCCGGGGCAATCTGTTTAACATATTCTAACCTTGGTCTACCCCTACAGTTCTTGTCTTCAACCCTTCCTTCCATAACTAAGCTTGCTATTCCTGGGTGTCTTAGCATGTTTCCTACCAACCTATCTCTTCTCTTCATTAGCAGTCGCCAGAAACATCTCTCCTCTCCCACTAGTATTAATACCTCTTCGTTTGTAACCCTATCTACCCATCTGATCTTCATCATTCTCCTGTAACACCACATTTCAAACTCTTCAATTCTCCTCTTTTCTGCTGCACCAATACTGCAAGTTTCACTTCTATAGAATGCCACACTCCAGACAAAGACCTTCAAAAATGACTTCCTAACACCTAAATCTATATTCGATGTCAACAGATTCCTTTTCTGTAGAAATGCTTTCCTTGCCTGAGCTAACCTACTTTTTATATCCTCTTTGCTTCGTCCATCACTGGTTATTTAGCTTCCTAAGTAACAGAAGTCTCCTACTTCCTTTAGTTTTTCACCTGCCAATTTGATGTTCATAGAGGATTCAGATTTATTGCGGCTGCATTACAATATTTTCGTTTTACATTTTCATCATGAATTCTTTCCGCAAGACATATATCACCCTGTATTGCTGTAGGTGATAAAGGGTACTACTAAAAGTTCATCTATGTGAATTTCATAAACCTATTAAGTACAAAACGAACATGGAGGCCACGCGAATTTGAAACATTAAAATAGACTTTTATCGCGATTTAACCATCCGAGAGTGAAATTTGGTAGGATTAATGGTTATACACTTTGTAAAGGACTGGCTCCTAATTTATTTCAATTGTTTACATAACCTCAAGATGGCATCTGTGTGAAATTTTAAAATTCAGTTTTTACTTCTTGTGTCCTAATTATGTGATCGAAGTGAACGTTTGAATAAAGGACCCACATATAACAATCCAACATGGCAACCATCCAAAATATTTAGACGTTTCTCAATATCTGCGAATCTATTACAGCAATCAAACTGAAGTTTTGTATGTTGATAGTGGCAATTAACATAAGTTACCGGGTAAGCTAGCCGCGGTCGTTACGGCATGACTGCTGGCAGTCGCTCACATCTGGGAGGCGAGGAGGTTCGAATCCCCCCGCCGGCAACCTTGAAGATGGTCTTCTGTGGTTTCCCATCTTCCTTCCAGGCAAATGCCGGGGTTGGTCCCTAACTATAGGCCATAGCCGCTACCTTCCAACTCCTCGTTCTTCCATTCCAACTTCCCTCCCCAACGGTACTTGTAGCTCACCCATTGGGTGTCCGTCTCGAAGCAGCTACAAAACTGGCGAGCCGAACATGTCCTTGGACACTCCCGGCACTAAAAGCCATACGCAAAAAAAAAGTTCACATAAGAGTCGTCCAGTTGCAAAACTCGTTTAATCCACTTGTGAATAAGGATCATGTCATAAAATCTATATATTTAAAACACTAAGCTGTTTTTTGTACACACGAGATTGTGAAAACGACTTAACCGATTGGCTTCGTAAGACATTCTAACGAAAGCTCTTGGCATGCAGATTTGCAGAGTTTCTTTAAAAGGAAAATATATGTTACGGTATATTTTTAAATGATTAAAGAAATATGTAATATTTGACACTCCCGCGCATGCGCACAATGGCCTTTCTCAACAAGGAAAATGGCGATTCCGGTCGCGTCTAACTGAGATCTTTGTTTATGACAATTAAAAAGGGTCTCCAATAATGTTAATTATGTTTTTACAATATGCATTGAATTAGAATTATATTAAATAAACCACGAATTGAAGGACTTAAACTGCAGGTTGAGCGTGTATACTGGTTAGATAGCTTAATACTGAAGTCTCACACAGTTGTCTGGATGGCCGAGGGGATAAGCTTACTGCCTAGAAATATGTATTATGCATGATCGAGAGGGTTCGATTCCCACCTCGGATATGTTTTTTTATTTTCGTTTTCTGCCTTCCTACGATTGGTATTACATTGTAGAAACATATTTCACTTTTATCATTCCCGTCAAGTAACGAATTCTCTGTTGCCATCCTTTGCATGGTCGAGAGGGTTCGATTCCCACCTCGGTTATGTTTTTTTATTTTCATTATCTTCCTTCCTACGATTGGTATTACATTGTAGAAACATATTTCACTTTTATCATTCCCGTAAAGTAACGAATTCTCTGTTGCCATCCTTTGCATGGTCGAGAGGGTTCGATTCCCACCTCGGATACGTTCTTTTATTTTCATTTTCTTCTTTCCTACGATTGGTATTACATTGTAGAGACATATTTCACTTTTTTCATTCCCGTAAAGTAACGAATTCTCTGTTGCCATCCTTTGCATGGTCGAGAGGGTTCGATTCCCACCTCGGATATGGTTTTTTTTGTTTTCTTCTTTCTACGATTGGTATTTCATTGTAGAAATATATTTCACTTTTATCATTCCCGTAAAGTAACGAATTCGCTGTTGCCATCTTCTATCTATATATTTAAAACACTAAGCTGTTTTTTGTACACACGAGATTGTGAAAACGACTTAACCGATTGGCTTCGTAAGACATTCTAACAAAAGCTCTTGGCATGCAGATTTGCAGAGTTTCTTTAAAAGGAAAATATATGTTACGGTATATTTTAAATGATTAAAGAAATATGTAATATTTGACACTCCCGCGCATGCGCACAATGGCCTTTCTCAACAAGGAAAATGGCGATTCCGGTCGCGTCTAACTGAGATCTTTGTTTATGACAATTAAAAAGGGTCTCCAATAATGTTAATTATGTTTTTACAATATGCATTGAATTAGAATTATATTAAATAAACCACGAATTGAAGGACTTAAACTGCAGGTTGAGCGTGTATACTGGTTAGATAGCTTAATACTGAAGTCTCACACAGATGTCTGGATGGCCGAGGGGATAAGCTTACTGCCTAGAAATATGTATTATGCATGATCGAGAGGGTTCGATTCCCACCTCGGATATGTTTTTTATTTTCGTTTTCTGCCCTCCTACGATTGGTATTACATTGTAGAAACATATTTCACTTTTATCATTCCCGTCAAGTAACGAATTCTCTGTTGCCATCCTTTGCATGGTCGAGAGGGTTCGATTCCCACCTCGGTTATGTTTTTTTTATTTTCATTATCTTCCTTCCTACGATTGGTATTACATTGTAGAAACATATTTCACTTTTATCATTCCCGTAAAGTAACGAATTCTCTGTTGCCATCCTTTGCATGGTCGAGAGGGTTCGATTCCCACCTCGGATACGTTCTTTTATTTTCATTTTCTTCTTTCCTACGATTGGTATTACATTGTAGAGACATATTTCACTTTTTTCATTCCCGTAAAGTAACGAATTCTCTGTTGCCATCCTTTGCATGGTCGAGAGGGTTCGATTCCCACCTCGGATATGGTTTTTTTTGTTTTCTTCTTTCTACGATTGGTATTTCATTGTAGAAATATATTTCACTTTTATCATTCCCGTAAAGTAACGAATTCGCTGTTGCCATATATATTTAAAACACTAAGGTATTTTTTGTACACACGAGATTTTGAAAACGACTTAACCGATTGGCTTCGTATGGCATTCTAACGAAAGCTCTTGGCATGCAGATTTGCAGTGTGTCTTTAAAAGGAAAATATATGTTACGGTATATTTTTATATGTTTAAAGAAAAATGTAATATATGTGGCTATTGCGCGTTGCCACAATGGCGTTTCTTCATGAGAGAAATGGCGGATAAACGATCCACCGTATCGTAGAGTGATCTTTGTTTATGAGAATTGAAAAGGGAAATATCGCTTATGTTGTATCCCGATATATACTGGAATAGAATCATGAAATAAGTGACATATTGATGAACTATAACTGGCAGTTGAGTGCGTTTGTTGTTTACCTCACTTAATATTGCACTCTAATTTCGTTGTCTGGGTGGCTCAGCGGCTAACATTGTGGACAACGAAATTGATTATGCATCGTCGGAGGAGTTTGATTCCCACCTCAGACATGTAATTTTATTTCCCAATTATTCTATCTTGCAATTGGTATTACATTGTCTAAACATATGTTACGTTTATTATTCCCGTAAGGTATGGAATTCTCCATGATTTACGTTGCCAGATACTTTTAAATTATAAAATAAAAATCGGCACAATCGCTTCGCCTTGAGAGAAAATTGTCGAACATAATTCATTTGATGGACTCAGACATCGTGGTCACTCAGCGCCGTCTACTTTGGTGTGTGAGTGTAAACCTTTCTCTGATAACCTGTGTTAATGTGATGGCTGTATTGATGTGTGCATTTGTAATTAGTATGGGGAATGGAGAGTTGACGACTGAGGCTTTAAGTTAGGAACTATCCCGGTATTTGCCTGGAGTGGAAGTGGGAAACCACGGAAAACCACATCCAAGATTGTTGAGATGGGAATCAAATTTTGCTCTTCTTAGGTTTGCCTCAAGAGTGCGCCCCGTTCCAGCCCTCAGACCAGAATTACATTTCTTGGCAGAGCAGGGATCGAACCTGGAATCTGGGGCGATAGCTCAGAATGTAGCCTTAAGACTGGGCTTCCCTGTGTTAATACGATCTTTGAAAAACACTGAACATATAATTCTAAAACTCCCTCCATTATGGTGGCTGGCGAAGTGAGTCCATGCTCATTCCAGTAGTGGCGAAGTGATTCTATGCTCCCTTGCATAATTTACTGTCATGGAAATGCAAAGTATTGTACCTTCAACAGGTGATGGAAATTGATTATTTAGAGCAGTTTCATTCTGTTTATTTCAAAATGAAGTTCGTCATCCTGAGTTGCGTTTGCAAGCAAATTGCAAAATTTGCAAGGATTTTATTATTGGCGATCAGTCTCATCGCATTCTCATCAGCAACCAACTTGAGAATGGAAGTCTCTGAACTTAGTTGTATAAGTGAATATTATAGTTTATTGATAATTTTTTCAGAGTACATAACAATGAGTCTAACCACGCAGTTGATTTTGGCAATGGAAGTAAGTTATTATTTGCTATTTAATATTTGGCTGCTGCGTTGATGCAGGCCACTATAGTGTTATTTAATAAGCTATGACGTTAATTTGGGGAGAAATGCTGCTATAAATAAACCCATTTTACGAAATAGAACATTAGCCGCAAACAAGTGGGAAATCGGAGAAAAATACGAAGCCACTTTTAAACTCCAATATGAATACGGCATTTCAGATACAATTCCAGATACTATACCGTTACAGTGTAGGGTCCTTGACGAACAAATTTAAACATTGTTCTGCACTGTATTTCTCTTGAGAGAAATCTTCACTTGGTTATTTTGAGCTTTGCTGTTGTAATGTAAAATTAATCTGACTAAATATAAAACATTTGACATGCTGCAACAATTATTTTTCACTGGAGATGATATCTCAAGGAATTTCAGAGAGACTAATCGGCAGTACAATGCTATGTCCTTCGTTTCATTTGGTGCCAATGTTACTGTGCCACACCCATACGGTCCACATTGTTTTAAGATGTATGGAGGTGCACATCATCGCATTTCTTCGTTATATTCCAAAATTATATATGACGGTTTGCGGCCAGTTTTATTAGACTCCTTCTTGAATTCCTTGGAACTAAATGACTTGCCTCCACATATTCCAAACGCTTGAACCGTTATGCTGCTTAGAAATCTGAACGTTTCCCAAGGGCTCCTAAATGCAACTATATTGCTTGGATTTGGAAATAATAAGTGCAGTTAAAATTAGGCAGAGAGGTCTAATCCTTCTACTTGATTTAACAGCATCCGATACAACACTATCATTTTGTTTTAAGAGGCAATATTTTCCAATTTATTTGGCATACTCTGTCACAATCAATAAAGCTCAAGGGAAAACTCTGGAACGTATAGGTCTCAATTTGCCTCATCAATTTTGCAGTCATGGCCAGCAGTATTTTGCAATGTTGAGAGTGAAATCTTTTGACGCCCTTATAGTTTCAATAGAGCCAAAAAATAATCGTACAAAGAATATACAGTAGGCCTACATAAGAAAATTCTTCAGTAAGTATTTTTCTATTGACCGTCATTTTTGACGGGTTTCAACTAGTTATTTATTTAATTAGTTTATTTTATTTTACTTTATTTTACTTTATACTGTTTTATTTTGTTATGTTTAATTTTATTATCTTTTCTTTTCTTTTGATTTTGTTTTGTTTTATTTTATTTCGTTTTACTTCTTGTAAATTGTTTTGTTTGATTTTTTGTTTTGTTTTATTTTAATTTGTTTTTATTTTATTTTGTTTTAATTTATTTTGTTTTGTTTTATTTTGGTTTTCCAGAAAACAAACATAAAACCAAAAATAAAAAACACGAAGCAAAAAGCAAAATTCATAAACAAAAGCAAAAGCAGAAAACAAAAAAACAAGAAACACAAAGCAAAATTCAAAAAAGCAAAAGCAGAAAACAAACACAAAACCAAAACCAAGAAAGAAAAGCAAAAAGTAAAATTCAAAAGCAAAAGCACAAATCAAACACAAAACCAAAAACACAAAGCAAAAAGAAAAACGTAGAAAACAACAAACACAAAAGATATGCGAGGCAAAGTCCAGAGAAACGTTTCTCATGAAAATGATTCTTATTCACAAGTGGATTAAACGAGTTTTGCAACTGGACGACTCATATGGATCTTTCAATAACCTGGTGAGCACAAAACCAACATGGCGGTGACATGAAATTCGAATATTTAAATGGTTCTTTCTCACGACTTTTCATCCGAGCCATGTGCAACTTGGCATGGTATATCTTCATACAAGCATTAATATACTGACGTCTAATTTAATGGAGTTTTATGATAACTTTAAAAAAGTGGCTGTGATTTTTTAAAATCTTGTTTTCATATCTCGTGCCCTAAGTAAGACTAGTAGGATATATGAAAACAGGCCGTTTCGTTCTTTAAGGGACTACTTGTTACTTCTTGTAGACTGCGTATTGTATATATTACGCATTATTGTGGTTTGATTGACTTACTTCCTGTCGCTCCCTCTGGAACATAGGGCTTTGGAGAAACTCTTCCATCCAGCAGGGTTCCTGGCCAACCTCTTCACTTCGTTCCAGGACTTGCCTACCTCTGCGACTTCGTTTTTGACCGTCCCTTTGGCGGGCCACTTATTCTGGTCCCTTGAGGATTCCAATCCAACTCCGGTCCAGCTTTCTCAGTGTGTGAGCGATCCATCGCCACTTACCAAATGGGATTCGCAGTGACTGTCGATTGTTTGAGGATGATTGTGTAATATATTGAAAGATGCATGACTCACAAGACAACACAGTACTTCAAGATGACCTGAACCTGGTCTAGACTATAAGTGGGCGATTGAAAATAAAATGGAAATAAACACAAGAAAATATAGCCTCATAAAAATAAGGAAAGGGCGAAGGCAAGATTTTCAATATAACATTGGCTTGGAAATACTTGTAGAAGAAGATTCTTGCAAATATTTGGGCGTTCACGTAAGAAATGATATGAAATGGAGTAATCATGTAGGATATGTAGTTTCTAAAGCTTACAAATCCCTGCACTTTGTAATGAGGGTATTAAAAGGAGGTAGTACCTCTACTAAAGAATTAGGATATTTGTCAATTGTAAGACCTATTCTGGAATACGCCTCGGCGGTTTGGGATCCATATCAAGTAGGGCTCATCAATGAGTTGGAAATGGTACAAAGAAAGGCCGCTAGATTTGTGCTCACTGACTTAAATCCCAGGAGCAGTGTGCGCCGTATGTTAAAGAAACTTGGGTGGGAATCACTTGAGGCTAGGAGGATGAAATCTAGACTCTGCGTTATGTACAACACGTATACAAATCAACCAGCAAACGTATGGGAAAGCCCACTTACATGAGAAGGAGGGATCATTCTTTCAAAGTTAAGGGCCGACCACAGCGTACAAATTATGGTAAATATTAATTCGTTAACCGGGCCATTGATAACTGGACATTGATAACTGGAATTCTCTACCTGCCGCAGTATTAGAGCCTTTTCCCAAACATATAGGTGTAAATACTCCTGTTTAATTGTTATTGAATTGTTATGTATAATTATTTATTTGTTATGTATATCTCATTTTCCACCGGGGGGAAGACCCTCAATTGCAAATATATGAATGAATGAATGAACTTCCTCTCCTTGATCTGCACTCTCATTGGTGTGGCTTCAGAGGTCTCCGATTGGGGTGATGTCTGGCCACCTCGCGTTGTTAATGGGCCGCAGACATGCATTAACGATGACTTGTAGCTGGCTGCTTATCTACGTTGTGACTTTCCTAGTTTCATATCCGTAGAGGAAAACAGACTTCACGTTGCTTCTGAAGAGATGGGGCTTAGTCTTCCTGGAGACGTTTCTACTTTTCCATATTGGGTAGGAACGTATGATTCGCCTTTCGGATGCGGCTTCTTCCGGAAATTTTGGCTATGCTTCCAGGGAAGAGTAAGGACTCAAGAAAGAAAGAAAGAAAGAAAGAAAGAAAGAAAGAAAATAAGTGAATTGATTGGCACACGATTATTCCATCCATAACTGTCTGGCTGTTAGGTAGTCATCCCGGAGGCTGTTTGGATCCTCAAAATGTGCCACTATCGGTTATGTGAGCTGACACCCACTATAATGAGGCGTACTAAGCAAGGTGAGGAGTGAAGTAGTTTGCCATTGCTTTCCTCACTGAGACGCTACAGCAGTACCAACCCTATGAGTAGAACATTTCACAGCATACACAGCCACTAGTTTTGCCCAGGAGGTCATTACCCACCACCACTCATACCTCAGTAGCTTCCATATAATCACAGCCATGAGTGAGACTGAGGCATTGGTGAAAGGCCACAATTTACTCTAGCCTGTGTCAACAGACAAATGCTAAAATATTGCATCCATCAAGAGGTGGTAAACAGGCCTACAGTTATACTGTATTATTGCAGCCCGAATTCTTGACAGTCACGAAAGTAAGTATTTATCTTGGCTGCATAAAACCTGTCACCAAATTTTCTTCAAAGAGTAAATAACTTATCTATTGTGTCCTCATTGGGATACGAACCCGCATCTCCTGCTGTCCAGACAGAAGCTTTTAACCACCCCACGGGGACCCAGCTGAGTCTGGCATTGCTTCCACTTACTTGTGCCGGCTCCTCTCCGTCTTCTTTCCTGTCGACCTTACTTGGTCAACCTTGTACTCTTCCGACCCCTATGGCATTAGGGTATCCGAGGCCTAGGGAGTCTCTTCCTTTCCCGCCTTAATTGGCCCTTGTCTCATCTTTTATGATACCCTCCTTCTGAGAGGGGTCAGCCTTCTTTTTCTTTTCATGTTATCTCCTGCCTTCTGCTCAAGGCCCTCAAGGAGGCCGGGTGAATGTAGCCCCCACTACTTCTGGTGCACCCTAGATATTGCTACACCCTCAGGGGCTCACGGCTGGTGAGTTCGGGAGTTGGCAACCCCGAGAGGTTCCTGAGCTGGGTCCGGTTTTTCCCTCTTTATCCATTACCTCTGGGATGGACCCCCCTTTCACTTTCCTATCTGTCTTTCATGGCTCTCCTTCCTTCCGGGTCCCCCAGTCCTCATTCTTCGAGGGTTGAAGGAATTTATTTCCTCCTGTCCTTTATTTGCCTTATTCTCCTTTTTTCCATTTCTTCTTCTAGTATTTAAGTTTGTAGTTATAGTTTACATTTCATTTTCATCTTCACGATCACCCAAACCATTAGGGGCCGATAACCTAGATGTTAGGCCCCTTAAAACAACACTCATCATCATCATCATCATCATCATCATTTTCTGGCTAAAACGACTGCGGCTACAGCAATAAGAGTGGAATAATTGGTAATCCATCATCATTTTTGTCACTAAGCATCATTGCTGTTCTCCGGTCTGACAGCGCTGGTGTGAAGAGCTGAAAACCGGAAGTGTTGGTAATATTGGGCCTACACCTACTGTGCAGCAGAAGCTGCATAAGAATGTTGACAATGCGCCACGTCGGATGTTATTGTCCGATGTGACCTCGCCCTACCAAACTGAAGTCCCGAGGCGCCTAAAACAGGCATTACGTAGCAGAACAAGGTTACAGTGGGCGAGGTCATAGCTGAGACTACACCCCAAGGATTCCGTATGCTAAATGCAGCAAGCAACATTACTTATGCGAATATTGTTTATCGTAAGGGTACTGAACTCGTATACACCGCACGACAAAGCCTCACGTACGTGATAAGTAGGGACCAGAACTGAAAAGGATTAAAATATGCATGCAAGTATGCACTAAAAATGTAGAGAATATGCATTAAAAATTGAAAAATGTGCACTGAACAATAAGCCAAACTTATTCACTCATTTAGTACATGTACTGTATCATGCACTGCAGAAAGAAGCATCACAATAGATAATTGCAAGTTTTTCAATGTTTTCGGGAGACAAATTACGTCCATTATAATCGTTTTCAGTGCATAAATGTCCGATCACTAGCCATCAGTAGAATAATCACTATTACCTGACACCCACTGTTTTAATAAATACTTTCTGCTGCTCTTCTCTTTAGGCATTTTGAGTTAAGGATATGCAGACTAAGAATAAAGTAACACATTAACTAAAGAGACTCCTCATAAAACTGACCCCGGCCAATTGGCTGTCGAGATGGGGAAAGTAATCTCACTCCCCATTCCCTTCTTGAAATAACCAGGCAGCATGCTTGCGCTTTTTTGTTGTTGTTTTGAGTCGTTTCGGCCATCAATGGACCACGATGTTCTTCACTCATATGATCACTGTAATGCTTGTTTTCTTGTCTGCCAGTAGATCTTCATTCTTGACGAATGTTCAGCTCTCCTTTCCTCCGTCCACTTGCAGTGAGGGCGAGGCATCACAGATGTTAAAGGGTGTAGATTACTGGTTGATTTAACCGCCTTTCTGAACAGGTTCCTATCCCAAACCAGAGCTTGATTGATTCGAGCTTCTGTTAGTTCCTTTTTAACTTGCATCTACCATTTACAATAGGATTTTTTTTTTAGATATTG
This sequence comes from Meconema thalassinum, assembly GCA_946902985.2. Classification (NCBI taxonomy): domain Eukaryota; kingdom Metazoa; phylum Arthropoda; class Insecta; order Orthoptera; family Tettigoniidae; genus Meconema; species Meconema thalassinum. Next base: position 402,761,580 of record OX336393.1, on the reverse strand, counting down.
ATGAGTGTGTTCGATATGAAAGTCGATGATGCTCAATCCGTTCCGAATGTCCAAAGAAAGACATTCTCCTTTTTCTCATCAGACTCACCAAATCTTCTATATGTTCAAATAATTCATTGTTATGTCTTCTTCTGTAAGTACCACTATTATTAACAGGTCCTAATATTTTCCTTAGAATTTTCCGATCCTTAAGTTCTAATTTTCTCAATGGGCCTTTGTTTGCATGCTTGCATAAAATATTAGTTATTAATCTGTTGCTCAGGAAGTTTCTTACAAGGAATGTCCAACACGCAGGCGAAACCTATTTTGTACAAGATGTTTTAAATTATACTTAATTTCAACTCTATATACTAAAATATGCTGTTTTGTTCAGAACATGCAAAAGATCCAATAAACCCTCAAAATTTGCACTTTCACAAAATGTACATATGCATTTTCAAAAAAATCTGGTCCCTAGTGATAACTAAAAACACTTACCTCGAAATTATCTAACAAGTATGTTTTCGAATCGGTCTTATATGCACAAAGAGGTGCCCATTTTAAAGTATTTCCTCCAATCACACTGGAAACACTTTTTTGTGTCCATTACTTCCTTTCTGGGATGTTCTTGGATCGTAGACTCTGAAAATGGTATTGTTTTTTGCTTACTAGCAAACCTTGACATGGCCCAGAACAATAGAAGAGCATAGAAGCTGGTCAAACCTTGAGCAACGACCCTAAGAGTCCACCAGTGGATCTCATCAAGGTTACAGCAAATCAAATAGCTCATCAGCTGCTCCGTAACGGGAAAACCATCAAGAAGACTCAGCCTGTGAAGCTGAAGCCTACTGAAGATGAGAATAATTTTCTCGGTCGTCCTTTCACATCAGCAGAATTAGAACATGCCATCAAGCTGATGAAAGTCAACAAAGCTGCGGGCCCGGATGACATCAGGACAGAACAAATCAAGAACTTTGGACCAGGAACAATCCAGTGGCTGGTGAATATGATGAATAGATGCATCGAGACCCTGCACTTACCAAAGCTGTGGAGGAAAGCTCATGTGGTCGCACTGCTAAAACCAGGCAAGGAACCAACAGATGCAAAGAACTTGCGTCCTGTCTCTCTTCTTTGCCACCTATACGAGGCATTTGAAAGGTTGATCCTTGAAAGAATTGCAACATTCATTGATAACCGGCTAATTCAAGATCAAGCTGGATTTAGACCAGGGAAGTCATGTTGCAGCCAAATTCTGAACCTGACACAGCATATCGAGGATGGTTAAGAGAATAAACTTATCACTGGTGTCGCGTTTATAGATCTCAGTGCAGTGCTGCATATGATACAGTGAACCATAAGAAGCTCATAGCCAAGCTGTACAACATCACTAAGGACATGAAACTAACAAATGTCATACGTGGGATGCTCCAGAACAGAAGGTTCTATGTTACACTTCAAGGGAACAAAAGTCGATGGAGGAACCAGAAAAACGGGTTACCTCAAGGCAGTGTGTTATCCCCATTACTATTCATTATTTATACAAATGACCAGCCAGAATATTTAGAGGCCAGGCGATTTATTTATGCGGATGACACCGCTATTGCTGTACAGGGTAGGAGCTTTGAGGAGGTGGAGGGAAAACTGTCCAATGCTCTTGAGAGATTAGACAATTATTACACCCAGAATCACCTGAAACCTAACCCAGGAAAGACACAAGTATGCGCATTTCATCTTCGCAACAAAGAGGCCCGGAGAAACTTGAATGTTCATTCATTCATTCATTCATTCATTCATTCATTCATTCATTTATTTGCAATGGGGGGGATGTGTGTCCCCCGGTGGCAAATTGGATATACATAACAAATAAATAATTATACATAACAATTCAATAACAATTATACAACAATTAAACTGGAAAGGAGTGACACTCGAAAGCTGTGAAACGCCTCTATATTTGGGAATCAAGCTTGATCGTACCCTGAGCTTCAGGAAACATTGTAGAGAATTGAAGTGCAAGATCAACTCAATAAATAGCATAATGTGGAAGCTGATAGGTTCAACATAGGGAGCGAACCCTCAGGTTCTACGTTCAACAGCATTGGGACTTTGCTTCACAGCAGGAGAATACGGATCATCAGTATGGGGAGCATCTGCCCATACCAAGCAAGTGGACATAGCTTTTAACGATGTCTGATGTATGAGACCTACTCCAGTGAATAAGTCTACCCTCTCGCTGGCATTGCACTTCTAGTTATTCGACGCAGGGTGGCAGCAGAGAAAGAGAGACAAAAGCTTGAAACAGATCCCAGACATTCTATGTTCAACCACAAGGTGACCACTCCTCGCCTAAGATCCAGGAAGAGTTTTATTAAGAGAACAGTACCCCTCCATACCAAGCCAGAAGTCCGGCGTGTGTCACTCTGGAAACAAATAGTACCAGAGGGGTTTACCCCTAAAGAAGAACTGAGCAGTGGTAGTCATTTGCCTTATACCACCTGGAGGTCCTTAAGCCGGATGAGAACAGGAGTGTCTAAGTGTCGTAGCAACCTTGTGAAGTGGGGTTATGCAGAAGATCCACGATGTGCCTGTGGAGAAATCCAGACTCCACAACACCTACTCACGTGCAAAGATCTTCATGACACCTGCAGCCAGGAAGACCTTATGTTGGCCACAGACCGAGGGATAAGAGCTGCAGAGTTCTGGAAAGGAAGAATTTAGTGTGTTGCCCGGACACGGAAAGTAAAGTAAGTAAGCTTTCCTTCTCACGATATGGGTATCACTAGAGCCCGGATTTCCATGCACTATCAAGTCTCAAAATATGCATGGAATCATGCACTATTCAAATTCACTTTAACATCATGTTATATTTGATTTCCTCTTGAAACAAAGCACTGTACAATAATTAATTTCTCCACATTTTATTTTCAGTTAAGCTCTGACAACAACATTCTCGAACGCAGAAAATGATCTTTCTACGTCGCAAGAAGTGATAGGTGCATACTTGAATGAAGACATTTGGGGCAAAGTTAGGTCAAATTGTATATCGTTTGCATTTTCACCACACAGTATGATATTTATCAACTTGAGGAATTCAAAGTCAAGATTTGAACTCATCACTTTGTTTACTTTATCCTCAACTGCCGCAGCTATATTTCCGTGCGATGATTGCAAACACATTTGAATGACTTCAATAACTGCTAACGTCTTAACGAGGGGTAGACCCGTAGCTTCCAACTTCGTTATCGCAGCAGGCAATTGGCAACAATTTTATTTGCTGCACACTCATTTTGCTGAATTCCCCTTGCGTATATTTAATAAATGCAGCGTCATCTACTGGAAAACGGTCTACGAACTACAACAGAAGACATAGTGTAGTTCAATAAAGCCACTGTATATTAAGCCTTTCAGTGAATTGCGAAGAGTAAAATATACGGTTCAGTCCGTGCAGGGTGGAAGCTCACTAACTCGGGCGAAAATTGTAAGATAATTCCTTATGTCGAAGAGACAATAGTATGAGATATTTGGTTCCTTCTGGGCTTAACGCTGGCGATGTGATGAGATGAAAATACATGTGAAGGCTGGACACAATGTATCCTGGGGAATGAGGAAAACAGTTCGCTCAGGACCACGGACATGCCGAGGCATATCCTATTCCATGATCAAATACTCCCTACACTTTAAATTAGCTATTAAATTCAAAATCTTCAAAATATGCGTTGTGCATGAATTCTTACCCAAAAGAAAAGGCCCAAACATGCAAACATGCAGGGAACATGCATTTGCATGGAAATACTAGCTCTAGTTAACATTGAGGTTCGAAAGTTAAGGAAATGGTTTTGTGTTTTTTGCATATTTTGCCCAAAATTTGCAAAGTAAGTGCGAATGAAGGGTCCGTGACCACATTTAAAAGAATTTTATTTCGCCTATAAATGCATATTTTACCCATAGTTGCGGATTTTATTATAAATTGCTCCTTTTACTTATACAAAGTCATATTTGGTTATATTTTGAGCACTTGTGTTTAAATTTTGACGAGTTTCAAACACGGGATTTGCAAATGGTTCAGTAGATATGTTTTTCTCTGTTTCCCGGAACAGGCAGATAGCAGGTTTAGAAGACCTGATTGCGAGAAAAGGCTCCTGTACGGATGTCTCATTGAGTACATTGAGATATCCAGGGATACAAATTTACCTCAGAGCAATCAGTAAACAAGGAAATTCGGTGTTATCTCACGCCTAGGGTCGTGTTACATCCTCCTGCCCCTTGATAACCAGCGTATTTGGAAGATTGGTCACACTGCAGTGAGGTACGCCTCGTGTTAGGCAGTGTCTTCTACCTTACGCCAACAGATACCATAAAGAATGCTAATACTTCGTTATATTTTAGTTTTATTTTAAGAGAAAGCGATTGAGAACTACGTCCCACTATCAGTTTGTATGCTTACAGACTTGGCCAAATTATTTCAATTAAAATAACAGTTTGTAAATTCATTAACTATTTGTACGTGGCTGGAAGCCTCCGTGGCTTAGGCGGCAGCACGCCGGCCTCTCACCACTGGGTCCGTGGTTCAAATCCCGGTCACTCCATGTGAGATCTGTGCTGGACAAAACGGAGGCAGACAGGTTTTTCTCCGGGTACTCCGGTTTTCCCTGTCAAAATTTCATTCCAGCAACACTCTTCACTATCATTTCATTTCATCTGTCATTCATTTAATCATTGCCCTAGAGGAGTGCGTCAGGCCTCGGCAGCCGGCACAGTTCATATCCTCGCCGCTAGATGGGGGCTTCATTCATTCCATTCCTGACCCGGTCGGAGACTGGAAGCAGGCTGTGGATTTTCATTTGTACGTGGGTGAAATCGTGCAGTTGAGCACTAGCGAAAGGGAGGCCAATAATATCAGACGAGAGAGGATGGTTGTGGCTTTCCGCAGAACGCACAGTTTATACAAGAAGAAAGCCATCTCGAAACAGGCTAAATTATGGCACTATAATACAGTGATAAAAATGGAATGCCGAAATGCTAGTGAATGCCTCCACATGACAGGGGAGGCGGTTTTGCGCCAGGTAATGGGTCCAAAGATTGTGGACGGTCAATATATAAGGTGCGTTCAAAAAGTAACGAAATGAGGCATAATTACAGAAACCAGTACCTGTATGTTAGAAGTATTGGCCCTGGCTGTTGAGGCACTTGTCCCACTGTGACACGAGGCAGTGAATGGCTGTCTCATAAAATTCCCTGGACAGCGATGTGAACCAGTTCCGCACGTACAGCTGGACGTCGGCCCCGCAGAGCCCTTTTCAGGGGACCAAACAAGGCGTAATCACAGGGAGAGAGGTCTGGACTGTATGGAGGGTCACCGAGAACCTCCCATTTGAATTTCTGCAGGAGTGCCGCGACTGTGTTGGCCGTATGAGGTCGTGCATTGTCGTGGAGCGACCACGGCGGCTATGGCGTTCACTGTCACTCGGTGGTCCTGGGTAATGAGTGCATCAACCAGCTGGAAATTGTCATCGGTAATGCAAGGGGGTGCCCCAGACCGGGCATCATCGGCTAACGACACCCGTCCTTCCCTGAAGCGCTTGTGCCACGCCTTGACCCTTGCAAGGGACATGCAGTGTCGCCGTACACTTGTGACATTCGGCGATGAATGTCCATTCCCCCTACTCCTTCGGCTGTCAGAAACCGAACAACACCTCTTTGCTCTTCTGTTGACGCCTCCATGTCACTGTTTGCAATGCGACTGGCAGCGCTGGACGATTGATGAATGCTGCTGCTCGCTTTGTATCGTCACGTGACGTGCACGCGTGCCCTCTAGCGACGGGCTGTGACCTTCCACGCTCTGGTCGGAACCACACCTCGTTACACATGCCACGATTAGCCGATGTCGTCACCGGTTTCCGCATTCCAGCCTCCGGCTCGTTACTTTTTGAACGCACAATATAGGTTGCGAGGAAGAGAAGAACTCTACCAGGGCAATGAAAGGCTGATAGAATCGATGAGAAAACGGACTCAAATTATATGGGCATTTATTTCGAATGGATGAGCGGAGACTTACGAAGAGGATTTTTAGAATTCTCGACAGTAGACCTAAGGTGTCTTCTGACAAATGGTTCAGGTACTCTTGTATTGGAGATGTGGTTACATGACTTACGCTTTACGAGAAACTGAAGAGAAATCCGACTGAAATGATTTACAATAGGCCTACATAAAATTACCCCACTAACAAATTAATATTTCTTGGCTGATCCACTTTTTGTACAGGAATATGGTCGGGATTTTCGTTGTCCTGTGGTGTAAGCAAGTTTGTTAAACGGAAATCATATCATGAAAAATTGAATCATACCTATAGAAATCCTCAGTCTTGCAAATGATGTCATAACACATCCAGACAATAGAGAATCACCTTATCCTTTGCCCTTGTAATGAGCCCATTTGTTAACGTCCACGACTTTCGACACATCCTGTTTGTGTATTATATATCTTGTTACAAGTGTTAGTTGATAAAGAGGAACTTAACTCGAAGATTGTAGGCCATGAATTTATGAAATGTAGCCTTACGGTGTGAATTACAATAATTCTGATTTCACGGACAGCTCTCCGTGAAAGTTCATGGTTTGCTGTTTAGGTTCTCTTTAATTGGTTTTTGTTATTTTTTTGTGCCAGCAAAAAGTTCCTGGAAGTCCATGGAAGGATGATACACCATGGATACAGGAATCTAGTTGTGTGAGAGAGATAATCATATATACAGCGTTTGAAAGGGCAAATGGTCTCGCGAGAAGGAGGAGAAAGTTGGAGGATTGAGGTCAACTGAATGCATCCTTGTAAGAAGCAGTGCCGCGGGCCACGGCTTACAAACCATCACTTCATGCAAGCAGGAAATAACTCGGTTTGATTGCACGAAAGTCAGTGTTTAAACGTACATAACTACTGTAGTTGGTTTTCGAACTACAGTACTAAAGCACGTCTCATCCTGAGTGGTTTGGTAATAATCGTCGTCGGCTTTTTAATTGACACCGTCTAGATCTTACGCTCATGTACTTTGCGCTTGACACAAATGCCATTCTCAAAATATGGTTCGTATTCAATAAGTCACTAGATTAGGGTCACTTTGAGCTGCACAGAATCAGTGGATGGTTGACAGACATGTGAAGAAAATGTGCAAAGGATAAGTAGTTTGGTGGAGAACTACAGTACAGTATTATAGCGCACTTTAGTTAGTTAATTATTTATTGAAGTTATAAGGGGCGGAACTACGAGGTCATCTCCCCTCTTAACACAGATTAAAGAATACAAATTAGAATGAAATTAATAATTTAGAGGTGGACATCTAAATTTGAAAAGATCAAAAATTAATAAAACAAAAATTAAATAAAATTAATAATTTTAATGATAATCAAGAATGGACAACACCAGATATGCAATAATACTTAAATAAGGTCAATATCAATTGGTTAGAAGAAATCAAACAGGACTTAAAAGAAATGAACATCATCATCATGATTCGCAAGGCTTTTGGAACTCTAGTTACAAATCACTCTTTTACCGAAAAAGCTAAAAAGACCACTTAAAAAAATGGACGGAAGAACGTAAGAAGGGTCATAGCGAGTTCATGAGGAGATTTTGGGAGAAGAAGAAGAATAGGAAAACACCATCAACCCGAGTCAACAAGTTCAAACGCGCTCCCTAAGTGGGCAAAACGAAGAAAGAAGAATAAACAAGAACTAGCATTACCCGTCGCGGCTTTGCCAGCGAATATTCTAGTTGGAAAGAGTACACTTAGCAAAATCTCAATCATGAATGCTATGACTGATCTATCCTTGGTATGAATAATCAGACTTTATCAATTCAGCTACTGATGCAGTGGTTAGGGGTTTGTCATCCCTCCATAGGTATATCAGAGCGAAGTTAGTTTTCTGGGAATATCACAGACACTGTTAATTCAAGGGCTTTTAAATGTGGCTTTCGGAGACAATTTATAGTCGGGTGGAAAAACCTTTCGTATCACATTCACACGTGAAAATTGCGTGAAAAAATTCTAGAGTGCCCCTTGACCCCCTTAAGCGCATTATACTGTATGTATTGATGAATTTTACAGCTTAATTTGGTTCAGTGATAACCTTATAACCGTCTGGAAACTTTCACAGTAATGTAATAATTGGAATTGCATTGCGTCTTAGAAATAGATGGACCAGTGAGATTCTGTTACCATGGTTACCATGTTGCATTCTTTCATTATTTCATTGTAAATATACATGTTTTAAGGTATTTATTTAATTGTGAGGCATTTAAAGAGTAAGTGAGTGCGTTTCGCTTACGCATTGGGTTATGCTGAACCTGTAGGTACCCCATATGTGTAGGTTAGTGTTAATGGGACTTTACTTTCGGTACAAAACTGGAATGGGACCTTACCAGAATAATATAGGGAGAGATTACGGGAAAACAAAAAAATCAGAATTCAAAAAATAACAAGTCTTTGAGTCAATGTACACTGGAAAATTTAGATTGCTGGCTATAGCGTACTTTCTTATAGTCCTTTCCATCTCAAACCTTTCCCTTCATAAAAATAGTTTCTTCTACACCTATGTTGAAGCTTTCTGGTTATTGGCCTACATTGAAATAACATATATGGTAACAGCAACAAACGCGTAAGTAAATATACAGACGTTGTTGTTACTTTCGACAATAAATATAAATAAAAATGGCAATCATAACAGGTGTTTATTTTAAATAACACGAGTGCCATATATATTGTGGAGCACCACTATACGCTCACTCATAGCATGGTACCATCATACCAAGTTTCTCTGTGATCGGATTATTTTGTGATGATTAAGAGGAATCCATAAATCAGAATTTTACAAGCACGCAATATATGAAGAAAAGAGGATTGGACTGGAAGGATAGAAGAATCAAACCACAAAAATAAACATCAATAAGGTACAGGAAGAGGCCAAGATCAGAAAAGGAGTTAGGCAAGGATGTCCCCTATCTCCGTATTTATTTAATTTGTTTATTGAAGAAGCTATTCAGATCATGAAGGAGAAGACAAAGGGAAATGGGGAAAGGATACATGTATCAGATTTGCTGATGACATCGTAATAGTTGCAGACTCCGAAAAGGAAATGAATAAAACGCTGCAAGTCCTATCAGACACACTTAAACTATGGAAATTAAAAGTGAACAAACAGAAAACGGAAGTGATGGTAGTTCGGAAAAATTTGAAAGAAATTAAAACCAATATAAGATGACTTGAGAATTGAACAAGTGAAACAATTTTGTTATCTCAGTAGTATAATCACAGAAGACAATAGACGCTTAATGGAAGTGAAGAGAAGGATTGCATTGGCAAAACAGGCATTTATGAATAAGAAAAACATTTTATCCAGCAAACATATGAATATAGATGTAAGAAAATCCTTTGCAAAATCATTTGTATGTAGTACCCTGCTCTATGGAAGTGTAATTTGGACTCTGGATAAATTGGAAAAGATCGACATGAAGCTGCTGAAATGCGGATATGGCGGAAAAGGACAATAACGAGCTGGATGGAAAGAAAAACCAAACTGGAAGTCTTAAGATAAGTCAAAGAAGAGAGAAGATTGATGAATGACATGGGAAAGGGAAAAATAAAATTAATTGGACATGTCATCAGACTCAACACTTTCATCGTTAACATTCTCGAAGGGAAAATGCTGGGAAAGAATGGAAGAGGACGGCCTAGGACGAAATATTTGGAAGACATCAAGAATAGAATGGGATGTGACAATTACGTGGAACTGAAAAGAACCTCCAACGACAGAAGAGTGTGGCTGCATCGACAAGGCATTACCATTTAGAATATGATGATGATGATGATGACGATGATGATGCTATTATAACTTATGACAAGAAACAAATAGACTTATCTACCTGGAGTAGAGGTACACTATGCCATTTGCACAGTGATCGGATCATTCACTGGCGATTTCATATTTGAGGAATTGTCATAAGTGCCATCTATAAATGACATTAAGCCAAACACTTGTCAACGAAGTGGCCATTTAAAACGTCTAGACCACCTATATACTGTCTATGACCCTTTCCCCCCCCCCCTTCCCCCCCCCCCCCCACACACACACACACAAGTAGAACTTGATGAGTAATACCACTGACAGAAGACATGTGTAAGTCCTTTACCCTTGTGTGTACTTTCAACGCGTGATTCAGCGCCACTGAGCTACTCCATTGACATAGCGAGGTATCCTTGCCTGGGGGTTCCTAAAGATCATTGGAGCATGCATTAAGGTCGAATTCCTCGGCTGGAGCCGGATACTAGGCTCACAGATGCAGGGAAGTCCTTCAAAGTACGTTACTCATACTGCGCTCTGGGCAAAGACTTGACATTTGCCTGCCTGTCCCGCATCATACCTCACTAATACAAATATATATGTATATTGTATAATATGGACGCCCACCAGTGAAAACAAACTGGTGACGTGGGACTTTGAGATTAATCATCCTGCCACGTTCCTTTCACAATCGGGATTGAATAAGTGGAGTACTGTGACCACACCAAAGAATGGTTGGTTGGTTCCTTAGTTTAGGGGCTGCGATAACGCGGTCATGTAGCCCCGTGTACTTCGGGTGTGTGTAATTGGTGTTAATTGTGATGGCTGTAGTAGTGTGTGTTATCAGTTTTAATTCAAGTAAGAACGGTAGACAATAATTTCAAGTATTTCCTACTTTTGTCGAGAAGCCTCCGTGGCTTAGGCGGCAGCACGCCGGCCTCTCACCGCTGGATCCGTGGTTCAAATCCCGGTCACTCCATGTGAGATCTGTGCTGGACAAAACGGAGGCAGACAGGGTTTTCTCCGGGTACTACGGTTTTCCCTGTCACAATTTCATTCCAGCAACAATCTCCACTATCATTTCATTTCATCTGTCATTCATTTAATCATTGCCCCAGAGGAGTGCGTCAGGCCTCGGCAGCCGGCACAGTTCATATCCTTGCCGCTAGATGGGGGCTTCATTCATTCCATTCCTGACCGGGTCGGAGACTGGAAGCAGGCTGTGGATTTTCATTATCCTACTTTTGTCGCCAAATGCTAACATCCACGTCACCTAGCTTGCGGACGTGGCTACTAGATGGTATCACAGTCAGCGCCTGGTGGTGAACGTTGGATCTAATAGAGCGTTATCAATTCCAACCCATAAATTTTGGCTTCACACAAGTGTACTTAGTGGAAGGTTCTTTTTCATGCCATAAATCTATGACATGGGACCGGAGGCTTTACTTCCCTTCCGAAGGAAGGCATACTGAGGGATTTTTAACGCTCTTAAGAAATCCGATGACTCGGCCAGGTTTGAACCCGCGACATTGGGCATAGAAGCTCAGAATGCTACCAACTACGCCACCGAAGCCGCGTTATCCCTCTTTCAATATAGCTGAAAATCTGTATGTGTATGCATGGAGGACCGACTTTACCGTAAGTGCTAGGAACTTAAAAGTTTACATGCTTATAATAATTTCAGTGTGGACGCCATAAAAATCTGAAAACAGTATTAAATTTTCAATAACAGGGGTCGTTGTAGGGTGGTCAAACAAATAAAAGAATTACACTGGTTAACCCTGCATGCAGCATAACGTAACGTCACAACAGCTGGAGATAGCATCTAAATAATTTAAACCCTTAGTTCCAAATCGGTCTGACTCACTGACATTTATTCTGTCGAGTAATTCTAATTCTTTGGTCCGAACAGACGGAGGGCAAGTGCCCAGTGAAGAATCTTGCTCCCTGTGTTGTAAACATTGAAGCACGCGCTTTGCAACACCTGCAGCACGAACAACTGAGGTCAGAGGTCAGAGGTCCAGGTCCGCACGCCTCGCTACTCTCATTTCCCCAATCCTCTTCCTAACAGTTCAAGGATGGCATTTGCTCTTCGAAAATTGCCTGTGTCACGCGTGAAGTCGGGTGTTAAAATTCAATAACATTTTACTTCGACAAGTGATTTGTTCTAGCATGGTCGCCCGCAGGGGGAGGAGGTGGGGGCAAGGAGGGGCCGTGGCTCCCCCTGAAAACCATGGAATATTTTGATTGTTCATTGTCATATTAGGTTTTTTTTTCATAAATTGAATTTACTGGTAGTTAACTGATTAGCCGGCTCCGTGGTGTTGGGGTAGCGCGGCTGCCTCTCACCCGGAGGCTCCGAGTTCGATTCCCGGCTCAGTCAGGGATTTTAGAAACTAACGTGAGGGCAGGAACGGGGTGCACTCAGCCTCGTGAGGACAATTGAGTTGCTGTCTGACAGTGAGGCAGTGCCCTGATTACAAAAACCAAGATTAACGGCCGAGGGGACCTGATACGCTGACCACGCGTCACCCCAATATCTGCCGGCCAAATGAATGGGCAGCGGTCGCTTGGTAGGCCTAGGCCCTTCACGGGCTGTAGTACCTGGGGTTATTATTATTTTTTATTATTATTAACTGATTTAGATGTTGGGATAATTCCTCAGTTTATTTAACTTAGCAATTTGGGATTATTTGAAAATAACTCCAGTAATTTAGATAATCGGCGAACTGGATTATCATTACCATTTTAATGAACTGCTTGGTTTTAATTGTCGATACGTGGTGATACAACTACTTTTTACATGTCTTTAAGAAACGAACATTATGACGATGATTCACAAAGAAAAGCGAATTTTCCATGGATTATTTATTAATTAATTAATTAATTAATTTATTTATTTATTTATCGTATGGCTTTTAGTGACGGGAGTGTCCGAGGACATGTTCGGCTCGCCAGAGGCTGTAGCTGCTTCAAGTTCCGTTCAATTTCAAGTAGTTCCAACTTTCGCTACCAGATGTCACTGACACTTAGTGGTAAACGTTGGAACTTTGGTATAGCGTTTCACCGAAATCTATCCTAGAAATTTGGCTTCACACAAGTTTAGTTAGTGGAAGAATCTTTTACATGCCATCATGAAATCTATGACATGGGACCACCGGCTTTATATTCCCTCCCAAGGAATTCATACTGAAGGATTGTAACACTCTTAAAAAATCCGACGACTTCGGCCGGGTTTGAACCCGCGATCTTAGGCACAGCAGTTCAGCATGCTACCAACTACGCCACCGAAGCCGCTACTTGTTTGAGGATGAAGTGGAAAGACTTAGAAAACCATTTCTTGGAGGGCGGTAACTGAAATTTCTCATGAGGCTGAGTTATGATTAAGATCGTCCGTGGCAGAACCGAGAATCCAACTCCACACTTAACAGTTTCACTGTGCATGATCAGGTGTTGGCGATCAGCTGGGTCCATTTCTTCTCTTTTCCATGATGCACGGACCCTCTCTTCTTCTACTTGAGGGTCAGATGGTCTCGGTGTTCCGCCCCCATAAAGCCACACACTTCCTATCTGCATTCCAAGACTCTGTGTCATTTCAAGTCACACAATCTCCATTCTTCGAGGGTTGCAATTTTTAATTTCAATAATTGTTCTTTTTGTCAATTCCTTCCTCTCTTCTTCTATTTCTTAATCTTCTTGTATGGTAGTTAGTCTCAAGCGTTTAGTCCATGGCAAAGCTTTCCAAACTTTTTCTCATGGAGGCACCCTATTAGCACACATAATTCTACTTAACATCTTTTTTTTAAATTATTATTTTAATTATAAACATAGGGACTATTTTAACAAAGGAGATTCATTTTAAATAAATTTAATTTTTTCAGAGTATAACGTATATAAGATTTTACAAGTATAATATGCTACAGTATATTAAACATGAGAAAGCGGAGGACATCGACGAAGAATTTTACTGCACCAGCTCCATAACTGACAGAGGTTGGACTAAGGCAAACCATACACTGAGACATGTTGTGACAAGACTTTCGGTGCATGAGTTCCATCATAAAGTGTGTTTTAAGACTAATTATAATTATCATATCCCAGACGACAATTGTGTTTGTAAACTCTGTAAATTGCTCTGTTCCAAATACCATGTGTTATGCTGCAAGCAAAAAAGTAAGTCAGTGGCAATGTATAGTGTAGAACCTGATTAATGTCCTGTACATTCTGAATTTCTTATGCACACTTGTGCGAATTTATAAAATTATTGAACATCCTTTCTGATAAATACAAAACGTGCACCTTGATGTTCCAATTCAATGACTGCTATGGGCTTAGCGACCATTACAAATCTGCTTTATATCGGGTCGGATGGAGGACAAATTTACAAGTATTTATTCATGTAACATTCTCAAACTTCCACGTTTAACTGTTTTTGCATTATACATAACAGAAAAGGCACTTATCACACGAATATTTTGTAGAAAACATCAACAAAGAGCCTTAAAACTCCCTCAGTATGCCTTCCTTCTGAGAGTAAGTAAAGCCGTCGGTCCCACGTCATAGATTTATGGCATGAAATAGAACCTTCCACTAATTACACATGTGGAAGCTAAAATTTGTAGGTTAGTTTGATAACGCTATATTAGTTCCAACGTTCACTGCCAGGTGCTGGCTGCGATGTCATGTAGTAGCCAAGTCCCCAGCTAGATGTCGTAGACGGTAGCATTTGGTAGTAAAAGTAGGAACTACTTGATTGTCTGCAGTCCTTCTACCTGAATCACAGATAACACACACTAATACAGCCATCACAACTAACACCGGTTATCAGACAAATTCTACACACACCCAAAGTGCACGGGGCTACATGATCGCGTTGTCGCAGCCCCTAAACTAAGGAACCAACCATCCAAGTATCTCTGGAGTCGCCACAGAAGAGCAGCGAACTGGGGTGACACTGACCATATCGCTTATTCAAACACGACCAATACATTATGCGCCACAAGAAGAATCTGCTCTGAGGGCTGATCTGCAGCTATAAACTGTGGCGCAATCTATTAGTGCTCCGTGAACAGCTGCCTCCTTAATGCAAGTTGGAGGAATATACAGGCGTCCTTGATCAGCTCAAGTATAACAAGATCGAAATCGAAATGCATATGAGTTTTTGAAGGTTAATATTTCTAGTGGGTTGTAAACAAGTCAATTTGTATCCTCTCTGCTGAACAGGTTCTGATGTATCCAGAGACCCACTGATGTCCTTGACAATACACCGCATGTCTCGGCAATTCCTTTCCTTTATGGGTCATTCCCTTCTTTGCACGTGACGGATTATTATCTACACACAGTGGAACATGACTAATTCCAGACCCTGTATTATTTTAACTAATCACGCGGTTCCTAGGCATTCATACTCATGAAAGTTCTTTTATTTGAATTTGTGACTGTTTTCCAGGTCGCGGGTTCAAAACCGGCCGACGTCATCGGATTTTTAAGAGCGTAAAAAATCCCTCAGTATGCCTTCCTTCGGAGGGGAAGTAAAACCGGCGTTCTCATGGGATGGCATGAAAAAGAACCTTCAACTAACTACACTTGTGTGAAGCCAAAATTTGTAGGTCAGGTTTGATTAATGCTCTTAAGTTCCAATGTTCGTCAGCCAGTCACCATTCAATGTGACATGAATATCTACCTAACTGTCCTTTTCATTTTTGTAGTTTGTTCTTTTACTGCTCACGTCTAAGCTCTGTGAACTTGCGGGATGAAGGACAGAGACAGGGTAGGAGCAGGCGAGAATTGACAAGCCTGTCGACAGCCCGCCGTGTTACCTGACATTCTCGTCTATTCCAATACCGCTAACATAGGGTCTTTTCTAAAACCAGTGTGGCGTTGGGAATAAGTGAGTGAGTCACCGACGAATGTATTTGCTTCTGTTACGACGCAAGGACGGAGAAACCTCATCACTCGTCACCACCACTACTCATAGTCTGCGATGCACATTCCTCTCAGGTCCACGCAGCTTAGACCCGAGCAGTAGAGGCTTCACAACATCGTGATCATGTTGTCCCGTGTACTTGGGTGTGCGTAGAATTTGTCTAATAACATGTAGGACTCTGTACTAGTGTGTGTATTTTGTAATTGAGGTAGGATTTCGGTAGGAAGCGGCCGTGGCCTTAAATTAGGTACCATCTCAGCATTTGCCTGAAATAGAACTGGGGGGAAAACCACATAAAACACTTCCAGGATGGATGCGGTAGGAATCAGGACTAGCCAAATGCTGGCTGGAGAGTGGCGATAGGTAATGCCCT
This sequence comes from Meconema thalassinum, assembly GCA_946902985.2. Taxonomy (NCBI): domain Eukaryota; kingdom Metazoa; phylum Arthropoda; class Insecta; order Orthoptera; family Tettigoniidae; genus Meconema; species Meconema thalassinum. Next base: position 402,745,475 of record OX336393.1, on the reverse strand, counting down.
GCGCGGATGCGGATATCGGCAGATAAACCCGAGAATATCCACAAAATATTTCGCCATGCGAATATATAAGGTGCGTTCAAAAAGTAACGAGCCGGATGCATAATTACAGAAACCAGTACCTGTATGTTATAAGTATTGGCCCAGGCTGTTGAGGCACTTGTCCCACTGTATAACACGTGGCGTTAAATGGCTGTCTCATAAAGTTCCCTGGACTGCGATGCGAACCAGTTCCGCACGTACAGAGGGACGTCGGCCTCCGAGGTGAATCGTTGGCCCGGCAGAGCCCTTTTCAGGAGACCAAACATGGCGTAATCACAGGGAGAGAGGTCTGGACTGTATGGAGGGTGGCCGAGGTCCTCCCATTTGAATTTCTGCAGGAATGCCGCGACTGTGTTGGCCGTATGAGGTCGTGCATTGTCGTGGAGCGACCACGGCGGCTATGGCTTTCACTGTCACTCGGCGGTCCTGGGTAATGAGTGCATCAACCAGCTGGACGTTGTTATCGGTAATGCAGGGAGGTGCCCCAGACCGGGCATCATAGACTAACGACACCCGTCCTTCCCCGAAGCGCTTGTGCCACGCCTTGACCCTTGCAAGGGACATGCAGTGTTCGCCGTACACTTGTGACATTCGGCGATGAATGTCCATTCCCCCCTACTCCTTCCGCTGTCAGAAACCGATCAACACCTCTTTGCTCTTCGGTTGACGCCTTCATGTCACTGTTTGCAATGCGACTGGCAGCGTTGGACGATTGATGAATGCTGCTGCTCGCTTAGTATCGTCACGTGACGTGCACGCGTGCCCTCTAGTGACGGGCTGTGACCTTCCACGCTCTGTTTGGAACCACACCTCGTTACACACGCCACGATTAGCCGATGTAGTCACCGGTTTGCGCATTCCAACCTCCGGCTCGTTACTTTTCGAACGCACCTTATAGTTTGCACGGCTGTGTGGATAGCGGATAAGCTGCGGATAATGTTTGGAGAAAATTTGCGGATAGATTTTAGAATACAATCCGTACTTGTTTAATATCATTATTAGGACCCAGATGTTTATGACATATGTTTCTTTTTCATGAGAAATGTAAGATGAGGATTTAAGCTTATCTCATTCAAATTATGTCATTAAGCTCAATTAACACTCCGAACAGGAAAGGGTTGTAATTCTGGCTGTATAACATTCATTTAAAACATACTTATTAAGGCGAGTGTGAGAGGAGAGATGTTCCAGGCTACTGCTAATGGAGAGAAGAGATAGGTTGGTAGGACACATACTAAAACACCCAGCAAACTTATCTGAGGGGATGATTTTCCTCAAAAGTCTATACAGGGTGTATCTTAATTATACCGACAAAGAAATCAGGGACGCTCTGCGTGTTATGTAAAAGACGATGCCGCAATCGGATTGGCGGAGAAAATTTTTCCCTCCGAGAAAATGAGGTCAGTTTGTTACTTCCGGGCGCGCGATTCAAATCTACGAACTCGCTGTATTTGCTGAGCCAGGCAGCAAGCCGCTGGCCACTGCTGTGCTTCAGGCAAGGGAAGGGAGTGTGATAGAAGAAGACAGAGATATGCTGGCGGGCATGCGGCAAGCCGAGGCAATCGAGGAAACTTGCACATGCCCGCCAGCATATCTCTGTCACCTTTTATCACACTCCATTCCCTTGCTTGAAGCACAGCAGTGGCCAGCGTCTTGCTCTCTAGCTCAGCAAATTCGGCGAGTTCGTAGATTTGAATCGCGCGCCCGGAAGTAACAAAGTGACCTCATTTTCTCGAAGGGAAAATTGTTCTCCGCCAATCCGATTGCGGCATCGTCTTTTACATAACACGCAGAGCGTCCCTGTTTTTTTTTGTCGGTATAATTAAGATACACCCTGTATATATTGCTTTAGTAAGTTATGCTTTATCTAATAGGGATGTAGCGGGAGAATGTTCGCGCCAGATAGCGCTCGTGTAGTACTGGGTAAGCGCAAGGCGATCGTCTTATGTTTCTCCCAGTCAGCTGCGAAGAATGTATAAATTGTGACCGAGTTTTCTAAGCTAAAGTAAATTATATCTTCTTTAATTTTACTCCAAGACTATATTAATTAATTCTATAGGCATATCTCCTAATATATTATGGACGATTTTCAGCGTTTAAGCGTTAAACAGCTGCAAAATGAGCTACGGACTAGAGACACTAAAACTAGCGGGAGGAAGGAAGAATTAATGGCCTACAGCGGTAATAACAAAATTCTAACACGCTTTATTATTCAAATAATGAATATGATTCAGCATGCTTTCTCCTAAAGATTACAATTACTAGAGTATTGTAGGCCTATATTGATAAATATATCTCCATAAGACTTAAATCATAAACAGAGATTTAAATATTCACTTGCTCCCCCTGCTTACAGACTTCGATTCATGTATTTGTTTTAGGTTGATAGCTTACATGAAACTGTCGTGTTTTAAGGTAAACATAATCAAAGAAAGTTCATACCGGTAATGTGTACCTCGAAAAAGCATCGCAACGTTTGGTTCTTATGTAATTTTGTCAATTTCTCAATAAGAATCGTTCCCTTACCCCTGGAAAAGGACTTGGGGGTACATTTTTTTAAAGTTTGAGAATCCCTGCTTTAGAGCCACGAACTGTTTCCATTCATCTGACTATGTCTCAAGAATGTACTGTAGAAGTCAGTCGCTGCCACATTCTCCGTCGGGCAGATGGAAGTTGACGATTAATTCTGATTTCAAGAAACCAACCATAATACGTTTGTGACTGTTAATGTTGCGACATTTATTCTTGAAGTATTTGACCGAGTAGCCTATTGATGTCTTTGAAAATGGGAGTCAGAAATGTTACTTTCATTTCTTCGTGTATATTGACGATTTCTTCCCGTACTTCAATGGATATGATTTCTGCATATTCCGATTTTGTAGGCTTATCGTGATAATCCGGCAATTTTCTTGTGTATGGCCTTTTCCTAAATAATTATTTTTGTTGTGTTCGTGGTCCACGGAAAAAACGATGGAACAGCGCCCGGTTTTTATCTTGCTCTCTCACCTTCAGATACAAACGCATAAATGCAGTGATTGTTATCGAAATGTCTAATCTGTTTATAGGTACAAAACAGGAATTATTTCCCTTTGTAAGTCACACTAATCCAACACAGTTTTCGTGAAGTCATCGGGTTGTAAATTATGGAAACACACTTTAATATATTCGGTCAGATTTTTCTCACCGAAATTTTTCCTTCTGATAACACGTGACCATTTTTTTCTCTCATTTCTTTATTTTGTGGAAATTGGTGAAACGAAAACGGGCTTCCCTGATTTTTGCAAAGAGGAACACTGCAATAGCTCGGCATAGTCACGAAAATAACAATTTAAACAACTTAAATTCGTACATATTAGCTGCATGAGAACACAGGAGACAAATGAAGAGCGCCGTGCGCTTACCCAGTACAACAGCAGTGAGCTCTGTCGGTGCTAGTTCTATACATCCCTATTAAAACTAGTATTGTAATGCCTGCAGATTTGGATGCAGCCGAAATAAATCAGAAACTTCTATGGACATCAAATTGGCAGGTGAAAAGCTAAAGGAAGTAGGAGACTTCTGTTACTTAGGAAGCAAAATAACCAGTGATGGACGAAGCAAAGAGGATATAAAAAGTAGGTTGGCTCAGGCAAGGAAAGCATTTCTACAGAAAAGGAATCTATTGACATCAAATATACATTTAGGTATTAGGAAGTCATTTTAGAATGCCTTTGTCTGTAGCGCGGTACTCTATGGAAGTGATGCTTGGACTATTGGTGCAACAGAAGAGGAGCATTGAAGCGTTTGAAATGTGGTGTTACAGGAGAATGATGAAGATCCGATGGGTAGCTAGGGTTACACACGAAGCGGTATTAAGGCGAGTGGGAGAGGAGAGATGTTTCTGGCGACTGCTAGTGGAGAGAAGAGATAGGTTGGTAAGACACTTACTAAGACCCCCAGGAATAGCAAACTTAGTTATTGAAGGAAGAGTCGAGGACAAGAACTGTAGGGGTTCACCCAGGTTAGAATAAGTTAAACAGATTGCATCGGATGTAGGGTGTGGTAGCTATGCTGATATGAAACGATTTGCTCAGGTCAGGGAGGCGTGGAGTACTGCATCAAGCCAGTTAAAAGACTGAAGCCTCAAACAACAACACAACAACAATAACCTGCGAATGCGAAAAAACGTCGTGCGGATGCGGGGCGGATGCGAATAACGTTTTGCTTATTCGCACAGGGCTCTAGCGATAGGCTGTTGTGTAGCTGTACCGTGATGTTTATCTTAGGCCTCACTCGACTCCAAGTCTACTATGAGATATGTTATAATTGCAATAGTTATGATTATGATTAATGTCACGCGCTGTTGCCTGCCATTGTTTGTAAGCTAATATATTGCAAACAGCAGGTCACTGAGCAGTGAACTGTAGCATGTATGATTTTATCGAGACGTAGAATATCTCAATTACACTCACTTCACAACGATATTTGATAGTTTCGTAAACCTCGGTAGTTAAAGCAAGGCTTTTTTCTTTTCAATTCTCCACATCCTCCCCACCCTGGTTAACCTCCAGGGGGATGACCAGCTGAATGGGGCGGGTTATTGAGGTTCCGGTAGGAGTGCGAAGAACGACCGTTCTGACGACTGCATCTCTACCATCACGGAGCTCCTCAGTGCGGACCTTTGCCCACATGTGCTTCGGCGTCTTGTCTTCCTCACACCCTCACACCCTCACACCCTTTCCCTTTCCTAAAAATATTTGTCTAAATGGCCCACAATTTCGGACAAATCCCACAGGTTGGCATCACTGGCTGGAAGCGGAATGACAATAATGATCCATTTGTCAACGCTTAAGGAACTAGCTCCTTATTGGTTTGTGTAAACGGGGCTCATATCCATCTCCACACGGGTATGATTCAAAAATCTCCCTACCTTGGTTGATTTTCAATGTATCTTGATGAAATTTTGCAAACCAAGAAAGGAGACCTTCTATTTGCATCTCCACAGATCCCAGCGACTAGATGTGCACTTGACCTTGAGAGCTCAGCAGTGGGAGAGACTTCCCCGTCTGAGATCATTGACGCACAGTACAGTAGTAAGATCCCTCGGACGTACTAAAGCCAGTGCAACTTAGCGTGGCAAATGTTTTTGAAAGCCTTGGTCCGGAGCGTGGCCCTCCATGGAAGTGAAACTTTGTCTGATGGCGCAGCAGAAGAGGGAAGTTAGTTAGGTAGTTAGTTAGTTAGTTATTGTTGTTTTACGGGGCGGAACTACGAGGTCACCTGCCCCTAGAAAAGAGAAGAATAGAAGCATTTGAAATGTGGTGTTACAGGAGAATGATGAAGATCAGATGGGTATATAGAGTAACAAATGAAGAAGCATTAATTTGAATGGGATAGGAGAGATGTTTCTAGCGACTGCTAGAAGAGGTAGGTTGGTAGGACACATACTAAGACACCCAGGAATAGCAAACTTAGTTATGAAGGTAAGGGTTGAAGACAAGAACTGTAGGAGTAGACCAAGGATACAATATGTTAAACAGATTGTATCGGATGTAAGGTGTGGTAGCTATGTGGAGATGAAACAATTAGCTCAGGACAGGGAGGGATGGAAGGACTTAAAGAAACAAACAACAATGATAATGTTGCTGCTGATGATGCTGACGATATTTTGTTAAAGGGTGGAACAACGAAGTCTTCTGCCCCATTGAAACAGTTATAGTACCGGTAATAATAATAACAATTTCGTATGGCCTCATGTGCCGGGCGCAAGCTTTGTTAATTGACAACCAGAGGGCAGCTTGCATGTCGAATTTTTGTTTGTCCTTGGAGCGCTATGAAAATACTTATTCTATTGGCCTAATTTGAGTTAGTCTTTAGAGATATTTTATGAGTTACTGTGAGGCCGTGTGTTGCAGCTGGGAGCTATGCTGTGATTGCCAGGGCATAAGCTTAGTGAATGACACTAGCCGTGTGTAATCGACTCAGCGCTCGTAACTCCAGCCCACACTTACCCCATGGGATAGAAATATCCGTCAACACACACAGCAGTGCATGGGCGATAACGAGGGAGATGGAGAGATAGGGCGGGCAGGCCGGCCCACAGTGCGCGTTGGTAGTGAGGCTGGGTGGCTGCACTTGCTACCTTTAATTCTGCTTCACTGTGGTTAGGTTTGGAGACCTCACAGCCAGAGTCCTGTACAGCTTGCTTTAACCCTGGAACACTGTGGTTAGGCTAGGAGACCTCACAGCTAGAGTCATGTACAGCTAGCGTTAACCCTGGAACACTGTGGTTAGGCTAGGAGACCTCACAGCTAGAGTCCTGTACAGCTAGCTTTAACCCTGGAACACTGTGATTAGGCTAGAAGACCTCACAGCTAGAGTCCTGTACATGTATCTTTAACCCTGGAATACTGTGGTTAGGCTAGGAGACTTCACACCTAGAGTCCTGTACAGCTATTTTTAACCCTGGAACACTGTGGTTAGGCTATGAGACCTGACACCAAGAGTCCTGTACAGCTACCTTTAACCCTGTCTCACTGTGGTTAGGTTTGGAGACCTCACAGCTAGAGTCCTGTACAGCTTGCTTTAACCCTGGAACACTGTGGTTAGGCTAGGAGACCTCACAGCTAGAGTCCTGTACAGCTAGTTTTAACCCTGGAACACTGTGGTTAGGTTTGGAGACCTCACAGCTAGAGTCCTGTACAGCTATCTTTAATCCTGGAACAATGTGGTTAGGCTAGGAGACCTCACACCTAGAGTCCTGCACAGCTTGCTTTAACCCTGGAACACTGTGGTTACGCTAGGAGACCTCACAGCTAGAGTCCTGTACAGCTAGCTTTGACACTGTGGTTAGACTAGGAGACCTCACACCTAGAGTCCTGCCCAGCTTGCTTTAACCCTGATTCACTGTGGTGAAGGTTTGGAGACCTCACACCTAGAGTCCTGTACAGCTGTCTTTAACCCTGGAACAATGTGGTTAAGCTAGGAGACCTCACACCTAGAGTCCTGTAGAGCTAGCTTTAACCCTGGAACAATGTGGTTAGGCTAGGAGACCTCACAGCTAGAGTCTTGTACAGCTATCTTTAACCCTGGAACAATGTGGTTTTGCTAGGAGACCTCACACCTGGAGTCTTGTACAGCTAGCTTTAACCCTGGAACACTGTGGTTAGGCTAGGAGACCTCAAACCTAGAGTCCTGTACAGCTAGCTTTAACCCTGGAACACTGTGATTAGGCTAGAAGACCTCACAGCTAGAGTCCTGTACAGCTATCTTTAACCCTGGAACACTGTGGTTAGGCTAGGAGACCTCACAGCTAGAGTCCTGTACAGCTATCTTTAACCCTGGAACACTGTGGTTAGGCTAGGAGACCTCACACCTAGAGTCCTGTACAGCTACCTTTAACCCTGTCTCACTGTGGTTAGGTTTGGAGACCTCACAGCTAGAGTCCTGTACAGCTCGCTTTAACCCTGGAACACTGTAGTTAGGCTAGGAGATCTCACAGCTAGAGTCCTGTACAGCTAGCTTTAACCCTGTCTCACTGTGGTTAGGCTAGGAGACCTCACAGCTAGAGTCCTGTACAGCTAGTTTTAACCCTGGAACACTGTGGTTAGGTTTGGATACCTCACAGCTAGAGTCCTGTACAGCTTGCTTTAACCCTGGAACACTGTGGTTAGGCTAGGAGATCTCACAGCTAGAGTCCTGTACAGCTAGCTTTAACCCTATCTCACTGTGGTTAGGTTTGGAGACCTCACAGCTAGAGTCCTGTACAGCTTGCTTTAACCCTGGAACACTGTGGTTAGGCTAGGAGATCTCACAGCTAGAGTCCTGTACAGCTAGCTTTAACCCTGTCTCACTGTGGTTAGGTTTGGAGACCTCACAGCTAGAGTCCTTTACAGCTAGCTTTAACCCTGTCTCACTGTGGTTAGGTTTGGAGACCTCACAGATAGAGTCCTGCACAGCTCGCTTTAACTCTTTCTCACTGTGGTTAGGTTTGGAGACCTCACATATAGAGTCCTGCACAGCTTGCTTTAACTCTTTCTCACTGTGGTTATGCTTGGAGACCTCACAGATAGAGTCCTGGATGTATGTATTTTATGATTGTATTTAAGTAGTTTAAATTAAAAAAATGATTTGTACAGCTTGATTTAACTGTTTCTCACTGTGGTTAGGTTTGGAGACCTCACAGCTAGAGAGTCATGCACAGGTGGCTTTAATCTGTTTCACTGCGGTTAGGTTTGGAGACAACAGAGACAGAGTCCTGCACAGCTTGCTTTAATCTGTTTCACTGTGTTTAGGTTTGGATACCTCACAGATAGGGTCCTGCACAGTGGTAGGTTAATCCGGAGCTAAACACTACCTGATGGATGATGATTGAAAGAAAAGGAGAAAGATTTAGGAGTGGAAACGATCGTTGGCAAAGAGGAAGAGAATCCAATTCAAATTAATAAAGAGTAGTGATATAAAGAATAGTTACACTGCGCGAAGCCCGTGAAGTAACTAACATATGCAGGAGCTTGGGAACTGTTAACGGAGAGAGCGGCGTGAGCTGAGGTTACCTGTAGGCTATAGCTAAGTGCTCTTTCCCTCCCGAGCAGGAATTTGGGTACTATGGGGAGATGTAGTGTGCTGGCAAGCAAGGATATGCGAGATGAAATGAATTTATGTACTTTCCCTTCAAAAGGGTGAGATTTTCTGAAGCATTCTGAAATGCTAGAAGGATTTAAATTAGCTGGAATATTTTTATTACCCGACACTGTCGGATCTCCAACAGAAAGGCCGAATACCCCCAGAGTGGGTAGAGATAAAGCAACTCTAGTGCTTTTAGCAATAATTTTATTATCATTATTAGAAATCTTCGGAAAGTACCAATTGTTGCACTGAAAGCAACCTAAACTTTTACCCAGCAAGGTGCCGACTAACGGTTTAAAAAGGATGAAAACCTCAAATCTAACTTGAACAAATCCACAATCTTAGACAGTAAATTACAAGCCAGAGAGAAAATCTCTACAAGTAGGAAGCTGGCGGAGCGAGCTATACTTGTCTTAATAATTTACTAGGATTAGCTGTGATAGCTAAGAGAAACTTAGTAAATGTTGTTAATAGAAGGTTTGTTTTAAACGCAACAAGTGATGGGTTTTTAAAGCTTAACATTCAGTGCTTTGCCTTTTTCTTTGAATATAGAATAATTCAGGAGAAAAGTGAGAGAAGAGAAGATCCTGCCTAACCGTTTTCCTAGCAATAGGAGTAGAAAACAAATAATAGAGATTTTATATAAAAAAGTGAATTGAACAACATTAACAATTTACATCTCGGATCTTATTTTGAGCATAAGAACAACTTTTTTGTTTCATAAAAATTGAAGGTCTCAGACTTATAATACTAAGGAGGTTTACAATTAACAAATAATGTTAAACAATGTCAAGGTTTCGAACCACTTACAAGCACTAAAACACCTTACAAGAGTTTTCAAAATGTGCATACAAGTTAGAAGTTTACAGACTATAATGATAATAGTAAAGTAATTACAATTTGGTTGAATATTTCGTTGTATTGGTTAATAAAAATACCAAATACTTAGAGAATGCCCTTTTTTTTATAAGCGAAAGGCCATGGATTCCGGGGCAAAGCAGGAGAAGAAAAAAGGAGATTAATATGAGGTTTTTATAACCCCTTTTATATACGCAGAGTTTAAGAAATGCCACATTCAAATGGGACGGGTCGCATTAACGAAACCTGGGTTACACAAATTAGATAAACGTTTAACAATTGAAAAATTAGAACTTCCTGGTTAAAACAGGAAAAAATACTTATTAATATGTGGATTATAACCCCGGATATTGAAGCAGAGTGAATAAATGGTAAATGGAGCAACGTTTGGGAGGGCGCCTATGTTTTGGCGAGGCCTCGTAGAAAAGTAACTAATTTAATTATACTCTAATTGTTAGTAAAGGGATTATGAGTGTTGGAAACGTGGGATTTGAGTCCTGGCCAATTTTATTAACACGAACGAATCGCGACGCGGTAGATTGTTGAACGGACACTGTAGGTAGCACTAGAGTTTGTTGATAGATTGTAAAATTTCACTATCACAGTATGTATAGGTTCATTAAGTTGCACTTTGATAGGTTTTAGCGGTATGTAGTCTTGATATTGCAGTTTATGAATACACTTTAACTTAAAGGTTGCAGTAATTTTGATGGTATTAAGTATAGTTTAGAGTTTATTTTGAATTGAAAGTTCCAGAACTGTACTGACAGTTTAAAGGAGAGACCAGAGATCCCGCGGAGGCAGACAAGTTAAGTTTTAGACAGCTATGAATTTAACAGAAATCCCTCGCTGCAGGAAAAGAATTCCCTTAGTTAGTTCAAGAAATGCTGAATTTCATAACTTTAGTAGCAAGCCTGGTTGGCGAAGAACGACGGTTCCCACGTAGGGCAGTTATTACTCAATTTTGCGGAAATCCCAACACTGCCTATAACTTTCATTAAAAGCATTCAAAATGTTGTTTAAAACCTTCTAAAATGGTTTAAAATCAATGTAGGTAGTTACTTAACTTGCATGATGATTGAAGTTTGAAGCCTCCTGTGACCGTTACACTCAAAATTAAGACATGGCGTCCGTTTGAATCACCTCATTTGAAGAGGAGGAGAACCTCTGAGAGAGGTCTGAACTGGTCCCCAAGCTGGCTACACAAGAAGTGAAAGGAGAATTTGAACACATGGCGAGCGAGAAGACGAAGGGGAGGTGGGGGAGTGACAAAGGAACATAAAACAGGGTAGGTAACATCTAAGCAATATAAACCCTTTACAAAATATAATTTTCTTCATGGAGTAGGGTCTTCAATGAGATGATAGTTGAAGACAGCGACGACGCCTGATGGAATGGTGTGTAAGACCTCTTGAACTCGATGAATCCCAAAAACTTCGGCAGGTTGCTGCGTAGAGTGCCGTTGCTTTGCAAGGAATACATAACTGAAACAAACTGAAATGAATTTTAATATACATTCAAATAAAATGGGAAAACCAAATAGGGGGTCCCTGTTGGTGTCTGCGAAGGGGAAAATAAAAGAAACTAATGAAAGAGAAAAAGCAATGAGCTGCAAGAGCTAACTCTAACTAACAGTGTATTCCAGAGAATACACCACACAGCTTGCTTTAATCTGTTTCACAAAGTGATTGAATTGAAAAACATTAACAATTTTAGATCTCGGATCTTAATTTGAGCTTAAGAACAATTTTTTTGTTTCATAAAAATTGAAGGTCTCAGACTTATAACAATAAGGAGGTTTACAATTAACAAATAATGTTAAACAATTTCATGGTTTCGAACCTGTTACAAGCACTAAAACACCTTACAAGAGTTTTCAAAATGTGCATACAATTAAGAAATTTACAGACTAATTGGGAAATGTGGTTAGGTTTGGAGACCTCACAGATAGAGTCCTGCACAGCTTGCTTTAATCTGTCTCACTGTGGCTAGGTTTGGAGACCTCACAGATAGAGCCATGCACAGCTTGCTTTAATCTGTTTCACTGTAGTTAGGTTTGGAGACCTCACAGATAGAGTCCTGCACAGCTTGCTTTAATCTGTTTCACTGTGGCTAGGTTTGGAGACCTCACAGATAGAGTCCTGCACAGCTTGCTTTAATCTGTTCCACTGTGGTTAGGTTTGGAGACCTCACAGATAGAGTCATGCACAGCTTGCTTTAATCTGTTTCACTGTGGTTAGGTTTGGAGACCTCACAGATAGAGTCCTGTACAGCTTGCTTTAATCTGTTTCACTGTGGTTAGGTTTGGAGACCTCACAGATAGAGTCCTGCACAGCTTGCTTTAATCTGTTTCACTGTGGTTAGGTTTGGAGACCTCACAGATAGAGTCCTGCACAGCTTGCTTTAATCTGTTTCACTGTGGTTAGGTTTGGAGACCTCACAGATAGAGTCCTGCACAGCTTGCTTTAATCTGTTTCACTGTGGTTAGGTTTGGAGACCTCACAGATAGAGTCCTGTACAGCTTGCTTTAATCTGTTTCACTGTGGTTAGGTTTGGAGACCTCACAGATGGAGTCCTGCATAGCTTGCCTTAACCCTCTCTCACTGTGGTTAGCTACGGATATAAACTACTGTATATGGTGGTACAGATTAGGTTTCAAGATCAGGAACGTTGCAAAGACTGGCCGCCCCTGGCATAGTTGTTGTTTGAGTCTTCAGTCTTTTGACTGGTTTGATGCAGCTCTCCATGCCTCTCTGTCCTGAGCTAATCGATTCATATCTACATAGCTACCACACCCTACATCCGAGGCAATATGTTTAACATATTCTAACCTTGGTCTACCCCTACAGTTCTTGTCCTCGACCCTTCCTTCCATAACTATGCTTGCTATTCCTGGGTGTCTTAGTATGTGTCCTACCAACCTATCTCTTCTCTTCATTAGCAGTCGCCACAAACATCTCTCCTCTCCCACTAGTCTTGATACCTCTTCGTTTGTAACCCTATCTACCCATCTGATCTTCATCATTAGTGTTGATTTCAACGACACTGTCTTTAATCTTGGTTGTTTTAGACATACTGGCAAGAGTCGTAACTTTCTTTTTTCGTTTTTAAGTGGACATTACTGAAACGTTGACCCTCAATCGACTTCATTACATGCAGATCTCGGGGAAGAGCCTCGTCACAGTTAACAGTATCGTCGGCAACCACACCCGTAGATAAGGACACAAGGACAGTCGAAAGGATGGTGAGACTGGAGACAGTTCAGCTTCTTCCCAACGTCTGCCTTATCTCTCACGTGCCGAGACTCTCTTAGTTCCACATGTTGGTCGATGTTTTGGAGAAGACTCCGCAAAAACTTTCAACGGCATCAATTATTCTTACAGACGCAGGCATAAATAAATAAATCTTTTGAAATATCCATACTTCTGTTCATTTTTATTTCAATCACAAACACAAACTATTTAATTCAATATCATTCACATACAGTCAATGTACATAGCGTATTATGCACTTGTTGGCCCCTTTTTTATTCTAATGATACGTTTTAATCCAATATGGTCCCATTTTATTGCTGATTTTATTAATTATGTATTGTTTTAACGATAATAGACGTCAAAATAAAGAATTTGACAAAAGAACAAAGAAATTCGGACCGTTCGTTCGGTGGCTATGCTCAAAACTCGAAAAATCCAAGATTGCGGCTGTTTTTTAAAGTGGCGGATTTTCTCCAACCCGGATTTTTTGGGACTTTTGGGATTTTGATTAGGCCATCATCCTCGACATTTCCACCATTTTTAGCCTACTTTTCACATTTTGCAAAAATGAGGAAAAAGTAGTCTTATGAGATCGGGCAAATGTGTGTCTGTCTGTCTGTCTGTCTGTCTGTCTGTCTGTCCTTCTGTCTGTCTGGCTGTGTGTGTGTCCCCCCCTATCAACTCCTAAACGGCTGCAGCAATCAAAACCAAATTTAGTATGAGTAAAGATGTGCACCGGAATAGCTCACGTCCATATTTGAAAATGATGTCAGTGCTACCAACTGCTGAAAAAACGCACTAGAAATTTGAGCTCCATGTTGGATATCCTGCAAGGTATGCATAGGAGCTATTCCAAAATTGGCACACATGTAGATAATACTATTTCAGTTTAATTTCCAGGAGGCCAACCATGACAGTGTTGCCAAAATAATGTTAAGCCTTCTGATAGGTCCAATGTTTAAATGCATATAACTTCTACACTATCAACTGGATTTCAACCAAATTTTGTATGTAATATATGTACATAAACAGATATGACTGAGGGTATTCTTAGGAGCCACCAGGGCTGCCAACTGTTAATAATTGCTCTCTCTATTTTTTTTATCCAAATACCATTATATCAGAATGTGTGCAAGCCGACAGCTTTAAACTATGCACACGTATAGTACCTGACATGTTTGATTAATTTTGGAGTAACTTATATACGTCAGTTCTACCAACATGATTCTAAGCCTGCTGATAGGGCCAATTTTTAAATACATGTAACTTCTATACTATCAGTAGGATTTCATCCAAATTTCGCATGTGCTATGTGTAACATATCAGATATGACTATAAGTATTCTTCAGTGCAATCAGGGCTGCCAACTGTTAATAAATGCTGTCTATATTTTTTACCCTAATATCAATATATCAGAAAGTATGCAAGCCAACAGCTCTATACTTTGCACACGTATAGCACCTGACATTCTAGATTAATTTGGAGTAATTAATACAAGGCAGTGCTGCCAACATGATTCTATGCCTGTTGATATGTCCAATTTTAAATTACATGTAACTTCTATACTAACAAATGGATTTCATCCAAAATTGGCACAACAAGATATCATAATATTTCAGATTATTTCTGACCAGCACACGCATGGTATTGTTGGCAACATGCTTTTACGCCTGCTGATAGATCCAGTGTCTAACTGCATGTAACGTCCATTGGACTTCAACCAAATTTTGTATTCTGTACCTTAAGAGATGGAACTAAGAATATATTCAGTCACCAGGGCTGCCAACTGTAGTGCTCTATTAGGCTACATTATACCAGGTATATTTTGAACTTATTAGATATTTCGATATTACCAACTTAATTTCGTCATTATTCTAGATAGGTTCATATTCTGTAGAATAATCATTGGCATGAAAAGTAGGCTGTATAGTTCTTAACGGAACTTCTTGTTTAGCTTGTTATTCCAAATGTCCGGGTCAGGGCTACTTTTTGTCTAATATGACTGGACTATAAGCTACCGTGACTTTCTCAAATATGAGGTAATTGTTACCAACCTATGTAAAATTAAAACTAGAGCTAATTTTCAATTTTGTATTTCATATTCATAATCAGCACCGCAATATGTAGTCTATCAGAATTGGCTAGTTTTGTTCAATTTGCATTTTCTCTGTTGAACAGTGCTATATTAATGCATTTCCCCTAAAATTTCATCACTGCGATTTAACACGCTTGGCTTTGCCCCGCCATTATGTTAGCTTGTCAAGTTCAGAGAGAACGTGAAATTTCTCCGACTTGAAAGCACTTAGTCTGCAACCCAGTCAAGACCCTACACAATTTATGTGCTGTGTGAAAGGAGAGTCCACTTCAGATCTGGAGCGTTCTTCAAGATAGAGCGCAGTAGAAATGTCTGTTTATCGAAATGGAAAGTGGTGTGGTGTCGGAAGAATCTGTTGTAGGTTATAAGTAGGTCAGCAGGTAACCCAGTGAGCAACTTACTCGCTCTCCGTCATATTTCCCAATGGACGAGAGGAAGTAGAATCGCGAACTGTTTCGCTGTTAAGTCGCATATCCAAATACTGTAGTGTACATTCATCCCTCGTTATACGAGTTAACACTTGACGCGTTTTCGCTATAACGCGATTTTTTTAAATGGGCATAATTATATAAAATAATAGTACACTATGCAACGAGCCTATAATGGCAATAATTAAGACACGTGTATGTTTATAAAACGAGCGAAGCGAGTTTTATAATTTCCACACGAGTGTCTTAATTACCATTATAGATGAGTTGCATACGACTGTTTATGTTCGGCGATAATTATAATTTTATTATATGTTTTAACATAAATATTGATAAATATCTGTCGAGATTCTGTCCCTTGACTTAGGTGAAAGCGCATGCGCTGGAGTTCCATTAAGGATCAAAGGCCTTCCTAAGCTGTGTTCATCTTTTCTTGGGAATTGTGTGGGCCAGCATTTGCTCTCCACGCAATGACAAATTCTTTGAAACATTGTTTATCCTGAACTAGCGCTCAGGTACTATGTGAGATCATTTTGTTATTTTCGTCCAATAACACACAATAGACTGTTACAAACGCTTTTAAATTAAAATGTATTGTATTATCAACTAGTTATTCTTCAAATTAGATGCGTATAGAATGTCAACGGAAGGTAAATCAATGGATTCCCTAAGAGAACAGTCATGACATCTGACGGAAAAGTTTCGCACAAGAAATCCCTTTTCTGAATAGAACTGGGTTATTAACTTCCGCGGATCTAATACCATGCGCCTGCTTCCTCCATAACGTTCAGGTGTGTTTATCTCAACAACAGTATTCTCTAAAATTGTCGGCGAAATAATACGAATGCAATGGCCCTGTGTAGAAATTAGAGTTGCGGGCATTAAGGTACAGTGCTATTTCTTTTGCCATATTGCCCAGATTATGCAAACATTAGAGACAGTGCACACGGTCCATGCCGGTAATTTATATAGGCTAGAAGGATGGTGTTGCAAACTTCTGGACGTAGATTCCTAAATGTCTTGCATATTTCATAGTATTTTCCTGTTGCCATAAAGGTTCGTGCTGATTTTGTCTTTGTAGTTACCATGCCAAACACAATGGTTGATCGGCTTTCCTTTACATTTCAACTTTCAAATCATGTAACTTAATTCATGTCCGACATATTGGATTTTTAGTGCGTTGAGCGCAGGTACGAAGCTATCAAGTACTTAATTTGTCACACAGCTGTTTCGTAATGAAAATCTTGAGCTCTGATTGGTTGGAGAAACTCGATCATAATGAAAACTAGTACTTTAATGACCTCCATTAAAGTACAGTTTTCTCACATATAATATTTACATTTCGACATCGTCGAACATAAAACAATATTTACAAATTAGTTGCGGATTCACTATCAGCCTGTGGGACGATTTCGTGATGGAGTGTGCAGCGCTGCAAGGCGGCGCGTGTAGTCAGTCTCTAATAAGAGAGACTAGCTGGCTGTGTTGCGTTGTTTCAGTGTTGACTGGCGGCATGTGGTCATTATTAAAGAGAGAATTGAGTAAACAAGCTGTGTTTTATTGTTCCCAAAAGCGTAATAGAGAAAAGAGACTGTGATCTAAATGCTTCCAAAAGCAATTGAAACCAATAACACTTGAAAGAAAGCTGGAAGTTATAAAGCGATATTAGCGTTCTGTGGACATGATCAGAGCTACAGGAATCTCAGAATCAACTCTCAGAACCATAAGAAGTCAAGAAGAAAAGAATAAAGAAAGCTGCAAAAGTGCGACCAGAATGACGTCATCCATGATAACACAAATAAGGCGCCAATTATGGAGTAAATGGAACGAATGTTGGCCCAATGGCTTGAACATCAAACGAAACATTTGATCCCGATATCCACCATGGTTATTCAGGCTGAAGCAAAAGCTCTGTTTAGAGAACTAAAAGCATCCTACCCAGACTCTGAAGTGCACTCTTTCGCAGCAAGTGCTGATTGGTTTGAACGTTTCAAGGGACGACATGGATTTTACCTTGAAACAGACCCTATCTCCTATCTGGCCCATTTTATAATACCGGATCTTTCATAAAGAATGAACCAATTTAATCAAGCAATATCTCCATAACAGTCAATAGTTCAAGATTGTAACCAAGACACATGTATTTGGCTGATGTTGAACTTTTGTCCCTCCTCCTACTGTACAAGTGTTCAATATGACCACCAGCAGCAGCACGGACCACATCAAGGCGATAGGAGAATTCCTCCCAAACGCATCGCAGCATATCACGGTCCACTGAATTGATCTCACGTGTTATCCGCTCTTCAAGGCCATCCAGTATAATAGGGAGGGTAGAGGTGGAACATAAACATTGTCCTTGACGTATTCTCGCAGGAAGAAGCCACAAGGGATGAGGTCTGGGAATCTCGGAGGCCACTTGAATAATGCACGATCCGGAGGAGTGTTGTGACCGATCCACCGTTGAGGCACTGTTCCATTCAAAAATGCTCGCACTGCTAGGTTCCATTAGGGTGAGTGTGTTTGCAGCAAAGGGAATAAGCAGGTTCGTAGCATTCCGAGATAACTTCGCCCTGTGCAAGTGTTGTTTTGCTGAAGTGTTGCCATTCTGAAACTCATGTGGCAAATGCTGTGTGCTGCAGGCAGACCGGCTTGAGTCGGGTGGAGGGGGAAAACGACAGAGCACTCTACTGGCATCTATTAGAACCGCGAGACTACGTTATTTCTGACTCGTTCTTCTGTTTTCCTTGCGTACCGCGTAATAAAGCTTCGAAATCGGTTCATTCTGTATGAAGGACCCTGTATTACCCATTTAACATTTGATTGCCGCTGAGCACGGCTGCGCCAGTGCTTGTTGATTATTGTGGCAGGAGCCCCGCGCGGTACAGGGGAGGACACAGTGATGACAGAATAGGGTCTGCACATAAGTCAAGCAGCATTGCGTCACATGAGCTCATGTCACCACGGACAGTTGTTACACGATGACCAGGGTACTGGATCTGATTCATATCCTACTCGCGCCACTGTACCTCTCAACGAAGCAGGCTGACGTGTGACACAAGTAAATAGCCTAAAGAATAGTTCCCATCTCGACCGCCGGCAATCAATTCGTGAAAGGGTAATACATTTGGTGAGGTGAAGAAAAATCTCTCCACCTTTCCTTCCAAATTTTGTTGATGTTTTAAGACCCTGCCTGGTTAATAATGTAATCACCCCAAATAGGATTTCAGGCGCGTGGGTGGAGGATTACTCAGTACTGAGTGAAGTGATAATGATGATGTAATGTAACTTTAACTAAAACTAACTACACACTTACATACTAGAAGAAGAAATGGAAAACAAAGGAAGAATAAGGTAAACAAACGACGGGATAGAAAGAAATGTCCACAATCCTCGAACATTGAGGGACTTGGAGGGAAGGAGAGCAAGGAATTGTAGATAGGAAAGGGAAAAAGGAGAGGGACCGCCCCAAAGCATGTGGAAAAATGGAAAAATCCGGACCCAGCTCAGGAAACCCTTGGGTCGCCAACTCCCGAAGTCACCATCCGTGAGCCCTTTAGGGTGAGCACTATCCAGAGTGCACCAGAAGTGGTGGGGCTACACACCCTCTGCCTCCTTGACGGCCTTGTGCAGAAGGCAAGAGTTATCATGAAAAGAGAAAGAAGGCTGACCCCTCGAAGAATGAGGAAAGATGAGGCAAGGGCCAATTAAGGCGGGAAAGTGAAAGACTCCCTAGACCTCGGATACCCTAATACCATCGGTGCTGGAAGAGAACAAGTGTTGACCAAGAGAGGTCGACAGGAAAGAAGACACAAGTAAGTGGAAGCAATGCCGGACTCAGCTGGGGTCCCGTGGTCGCTAACCCACGTCCCATTAGATGTGAGCCCCTGGTGGTACGCGTGTATTTCCCTGGCCTTCTAATCACCATTTTATAATACCTCCCAGGCTGGCCAAAATTCTTTCCTATAATCAGAGTCGTTGTGCAATAATAAGCAACACCCTAAAAGGGCAACCCGTAGGTAATGTAAGCTTCTTGTTTGAGTGAGAAATTCTTCACGACGCAATAGAGGTGGCTGTTGATTGAAATGGAAAGTGGAAGTCGTGCGTCCGAAGAGTTTAAAGGAAGTAGGTCACAAGTATACCAACAAACCTTAGACCAGGGGCTGATTGAGGCGCATGGCCTACTTGGCCACAAGCAAAAACCTACTCCTGTCCCTTGAAGCCTTTCCCAGCCGAGTTTCCTTTTGAAGCAGCACGCAATATAGCCTAGGCCCGTATTCAAGTAAATATTATTATTATTATTAGTGATATAAGCCCACTAAGAAGCGCTTATGACCAGTGCTTCTGCGATGCTCTCTTTGTTCTCCAATATCTCCTCAGTCCAGCCAATAACTTGTCCTTCCTCTCCTGTGTGAGGGGTGGTCGGGTCTTAATCACTTTGGGTGGTGGGGACCAAGTGTTAACACTATCACAACATTTGGAACGGTCAAGGATATCACAGTCTAAAATGCCAGTGTTATTCAAGTCTTGTTTCTCTTCATTAAGCCACAAGCTGCCAGTCTTGTAGCCATTAATCAAGTTGAAGACCTTCTTGGTGATTCTATCGTTCCCCATCCGGAAGAGGTGCCCGTAGAATTTCAGTCGTCTCCGTAGCATGATAGTGGTGGCTGATTCCAACTGACGGTATAGTTGGTTGGTTCTTAAGTTTAGGGGCTGCGACAACGCGGTCATGTAGCCCCGTGTACATTGGGTGTGTGTAGAATCTGTCTGATAACCGGTGTTAATTGTGATGACTGTATTAGTGTGTATCTGTTTTTTTAATTTAAGTACTGCAACTTAGAATTTTTCAAATAGTTCCTACTTTTGCCGCCAAGCGCCACCGTCAACGACTACTAGGCCAAGTTCAGAACTTAGCTACTAGACGCCACCGCAGTCGGCCCTTGCCAACGAACGTAGAAACCTAAGAGCGTTGTTTACATTCCTAACCTATCCAATTTAGCTTCACACAGGTGCAATTAGTGGAAGGTTCTTAAACATTCCATAAATCTATGACATGGGGCCGCCGGCTTTATTTCCCCTCCGAAGGAAGGCATACTGAGGGATTTTAACGCTCTTAAAAAATCCGACGGCTTCGGCCGCGTTTGAACCCGCTATCTTGTGCTTTAAGTCGATAAGAGCCATCTGGGAGCAATCTTGGTCCATGAATTTTTCGAAGTATACGTCTCTCTACTTTCTCCAAATCATCCATGTTGCCTTTCTCGTTCATAAAGAGGGTCTCTGCTGGATATAACGACTGTGGTCTAATAACGGTTTTATAATGACAGATCTTTGCATTTTTTTGAAATACACCTCTTGTTGCAGTGGTTATGTGATAGATAGTAGGCTGCATTGAGTTTAGTGCACCTCTCCGAGATTCGGGTGGACCTATTCGCCGAGATAACGGAAGTACAGTAAATAAATAATTCTGATTAACATTTTCCAACCTTTGTCTTCCCGTACAGTTCTTGTCCTCCACCCATCCTTTCATAACTAAGTTTGCTAAATAAATAAATAAATAAATACATAAATAATTAAATAAAACCTTTTTACGTGTGAGCAGACATCACTTCGCCTGCATGTCCTGCAACATATTGATAAATATCTGTCGAGATTCTGTCCCTTGACTTAGGTGAGAGCACATGCGCTGGACTCCCATTAAGGATCAAAGTCCTTCCTAAGCTGTGTTCATCTTTTCTTCGGAATTGTGTGGGCTCAGCATTTGCTCTCTACGCAATAACAAATTCGAAAGCTTCAAAACATTGTTTATCCTGAACTAGCGCTCAGGTACTATGTGAGATCATTTTGTTATTTTCGTTCAATAACACACAATAGACTGTTACTAACGCTGTTGCTATTCCAGTCGCTTCAGGTTGTACACCACGTTTCTGATGGGCAGCTGCAGAAGTTCGGATATCAGTGTTTTAATCCAGGCATGATTATATGCTGCTTCAATTCAGCCCTTTCCGAAAAGAAAATCCTGATGCGCGCTTAATTATAACCGAGTAAGTTAGTTATTGTTGTTCCCAGAGCGGAACAGCGAGGTCATATACCCCCTCAACACAAGTTTAGTCGAGTTAAAATTGAGGGTGGATGCCTAAATAAAAATCAAATATCAACAAACAAAAATAAAAGATAAAGTACAAGTTTTTTGGGCTTGTAGGCCGTAGTCCAGTGAGGATATCTCCCGACGTTTTACCGGAAACTGCGTCCGGCATTATCAAGGATTCCGCTCCTTTCCTTGGTCAGCAAAAGCCAAGGCAGCGCAATATTGAGGCGTACTAGGCAAGAAGAGGAGTGAGGTTGTTTGTCATTGCTTTCCTCACTAAGTCAGAACTGCAGTACTAACCCTATGCATAGAACCTTTCACAGCATCCATAGGCACTAACTGTGCCCTGAATGTCATTACCAAGCACCACCCATACCTCAGTAGCTTCCATATAATCACAGCAATGAGTGAGACTGAGACATTGGTGAAAAACCACATGTTACTCTATCCAGTGCCAACAGACAATAATGCAAATGTATTGCATTCATCAAGAGATGGCAAACAGGCCAAAATCTCCTACAAATCACCTACAAGCCATTTCATTCTCTATACATACAGTATTTGCCGAGAGTAGATATTATGGACCAGTGTATAACCACGCCCCCAACCCTCTCAACCTCCCCTACTACTCACCTATAAAATAATGTCTCCCTCATATCTTTTAGTGCTTGCTCTAGGCCTAATTTAAATTTTAACCTGGATGACCTCTAAGGCTAGGATCACACGATGCTGCTTTTCTTTCACCGTATAGGCTACGGTATTTTTACCAAATCGGAGGAAACTAATAAGACCCATGAAGTTGACCTCGGCGACCGTGTGCCTTGAGCTAATCACTTCCAGACATTCCTCGCATAACACTGTGAGTCTAGAATCTGATAAGGGTTTCCTCAGTATCAGAATTGTTGAAATACTTAGGAAGCATCGATTACTATCTGACAGAATTGTTTTTAACACAGGATCATTTAAAAGTGCTTTATTTCAGATTATACGCACTGGGTTGTTTTTATGCTTGGACTTTGTGTACAGTACAAAACAGCGCTCCCTCTGAACACTTGTCACTAGCAACCGGTAGAGCGTGTGGGGAGACAGTGCCGGGAATGATTCGGTCTCAATGGCAAGTTTATTACAGGATGATTAAATTTTACTTGAAATTACCCCTAGAGGACCTCGGTCTAACCAGAGCCCTACAGAGGAGGTGACGAGACTGGTCCTCGCCAAGGGCGGTTAAAATGCTCACTAAATATTTAATTTATTTATTTGATTTAAATTGCTAGTACATATTTCAGTAGTTCGCCTTGGTTGTATTCGTACAACGGTGAGTTCCGTTTCTGTCTTGAAGGCTGATTTTATGAATTACGTAATAAAAATATTTAAGAAATGTTCATACACGTGTGAAAAGCCTCCGTGGCTTAGGCGGCAGCACGCCGGCCTCTCACCGCTGGGTCCGTGGTTCAAATCCCGGTCACTCCATGTGAGATCTGTGCTGGACAAAACGGAGGCAGACAGGTTTTTCTCCGGGTACTCCGGTTTTCCCTGTCAAAATTTAATTCCAGCAACACTCCACAATCATTTCATTTATCTGTCATTCATTAAATCATTGCCCCAGAGGAGTGCGTCAGGTCTCGGCAGCCGGCACAGTTCATATCCTCTCCGCTAGATGGTGGCTTCATTCCTTCCATTCCTGACCCGGTCGGAGACTGGAAGCAGGCTGTGGATTTTTTACATACATGTGTATACAAAAAAAAAAAAAAAAACATATAGTAGTAAGTCAAACAACACGCCAAGAGATGGCAGTTCAAAACGCTGCGACGGGCTGCGAGCGGTCTTGCAGTACGCATGCGCGGCCCGCTTATTCCAATCCTATCGGCTGGCAGTCAGTTGCTGCTACTTCCTGCATGCTAATTTGCTATCGGGCTTCACGTGTGTGTGTATTGTTACCTTCCTTCCTACTGTCGATATTCTTACAAGCCTTGTGTTTACTTTTAACAGTGTGGCAGTATCAGGTACAGTAATGGAAACAGTGACCAACTTAATGTTTTTGGAATGCGCGATACGCAGTGAGCGGGAAGACAACTGCACTTCAAACCCGACTGCCATCTCCTGGCACGATATCAGTAGCATGCACTATCAACATATTATATGCACTGTACTTACTCGACTCGTGGAATTTCACGGTGTTTCACTAGTCGCGTGGCCTCTCGCTAGCCACACACACGCGAATATTAGTACATTATGCAACGAGCCTATAATGGCAATAATTAAGACACTGTATATGCTAAAATATGCTGTTATGTTCAGAATATGCATCAAATCCAATAAACCCTAAAAGTATGCATTTGCATATGCGCTTATGCATTATCCAAAAATCTGGCCCTTAATAATAATGCATTATTCAGGAAAGTAAGTTCCCTCATATAGCCCCGTGTATAGGTGTTGCATGTAAATTGGAATAGGACTGGGGAGGAGGCGCCCGTGGCCTTAATTTAGGAACCCTCCCAGAATTTGCCAGGAGTTGAAATGGGAGAAGCCACGGATAACTACTTCTAGAATGTCCGAGGTGTTTATCGAACCCTCCCTTTCTCACGAGGCTGAGTGTACCTCGTTCCAGCCCTCACACCAGAATATTTTTGTTGGCAGAGACAGGAATCGAACCCGGACCTCCAAGGCTAAAGCCAGACGCTAAAGCAACAGGTGGTCTTCCCCCCACCTAGCACACATAATGTTATTGGTTTTACGTCCCTTTTAACTGTGTCTTTAGAAACGCCGGGGTGCCAGAATATTGCCCCGAAGGGGATTTTTAACGTGCCTGTAAATCTACTGACACGGCTCTCTCGCATTTACGTTCCCTCAAATGCCAGCTGACTGCGCCAGGATTCGATCCTGCAACCATGGGCACTGCATGCGAGTACGTTACCGCTGAGCCAAGCAGCATGCCGCTTAGTACTCAAAATGTCTGTCTAAACGATGATGAGCATTCGCAGCACCACCAGGCTGGATTGTAGTGGAGAATGTGTGAAAGGTTCGTCTTGGAATGCGCGCCTTGCACCTCAGGGCTATCGGAAACCAGGTGACCCACTTCCACTAAATTCCGATACCGCTTCAATTTCCCTTTCTGTAGACACTTCAACTATTGGCTTGGAATCACGCGAGAGGGTTCTAGAAACATTTTCAAATGGAAGCTGATTGAATGACTGGCAGGTATCTTGGGAAGAAACCACTTCAGAAAAACTGATTATTCAACATAGCCTTAGCAGATATCACACGTATTACCATTAATACATAGGTCGCGTTGTACCAGTATGCGGATGATATTGCATTAGACTCAAACAATAGAGAAGATCTCCAACTCCAAGTGGCAATGGATTGACTTGATGTATAAGCTGACGGAAACAGTCTCATATTCAATAGAGAGAAGACAGTTCAAATGGTTTTCCGAAAAGGAGGAAGAATAGCTGCAAATGACAGGATACAAAACAATGAAACAGTCCTGGAACTTGTGAATTCTTTTAAATATGTAGGGATTACTTTTCAACCATCTGCTAATTCCTTCAGAAGCCATGTAAGGGAAAGGTAGTTTGCAGCTATCAGAAACATCTATGATGTCACCGAACCCACTAAATTGTCTCTAAGAACAGCAATGACGCTATTCTATGTAAAGGTTCTTCCAGCCCTAACTTATGGGTTGGAACTGATATGGGATTACCTAACTCGATCCGACCTCAGAGTTGTAGGAAATGTCAAGGCGAGATTTTTGAAAAGAACTTTGGGAATGTGAACAATGTCACACTTCCAGCTAAAATATGAACTATCTGGAGAAACTTTTTTTTATTGAAGACTTAAGAATTAGATTACAAGTGCGTTCTACAAGACAAGTACAGGAATTCCTAAGGATGAGACAGAGAAAGCGAGCGGAAATCGACCTGGAATTGACTGATGCCATGTCTAATAAAAATTGGACCAAACCTAACAATGAAATGAAGAGTGCTCTGAATAGACTTGCTGTACACGACTCTGCATGTGACGTGACTTTCATGCACCTTCTGTACAGTGTGTGAGCCTCATGTGCTAAATGGTGTGGTCGATACCATTTTAGTGAATCCTCTATGAGAACACTTTCCTTATTGGATTACTCCTTTATTATTATTATTATTATTATTATTCTTTCTTCGATTCGGCCAACTAGGGACCACGTCAGTTCAACTGTCTCTTATTCCAAGCTCTAACTACCGCCCAGTGTTCCCGCATTCGTCTCCGGTGTTGTTCTTTTCTCTCTTGGGGCCACGCCTTCCCTGTCTTCAGCTTCGGATTTTCCTGGAAACCTTTGTGCGTACGTAGTTTTTCCTGAAGTGGAACACTCTCCTGGATATCTTTAGGGGAATTTTCCATTTCACGTAGATCTTTCTCAACTTCCGTAAACCAATCCCCTTTGGTTTTCTTTTCTTGAAAATACGTCTATATCCGTTTTGATATCCTGCCTGGGCTCATTCGTGTCACGTGGCTATAAAAGGAAATCCTTCTTTTTCGAATCGTGTCACTGATCTTCTCCACGTGCTTGTACAATTCGTGGTTGTGACGCCTTCTGTACTCGCTGTTTTCTTTGACGGGACCCAGGATTTTCCTCAAAATCTTCCTTTATTATTATTATTATTATTATTATTATTATTATTATTATTATTGATAGCTGATTTGTTCCAACCGTACAATATATCATATGCTACTGACAATAGTTTATCGGTAACAGTGATGGAAGCATTAGTACCTAACTCTCCTCCAAAGTCAGTTTCAAATTATCTTCGCAGGAACTCATTTAGATTTGGTATCTGTCTAGTGCCTAAAATTGCATTGCATGTTAAATGGAGGGCGCTGTTGCCAGATCTACTGCACACCCCAAGTTGTGCAAAGACAGGCACTTGATGTGACAAAACAGGCCGGTATTACACTACTGTATCAAAGAAATTTGTAAAATATATTTTATGAAATATTGGGGGTCCATTGTTGCTCACGTCCGTAGGTTTCACCAGAAGTACCCTACACGTGACCTCTGGGTGGCGCTAAGCCAGCAACAGCGAACAGGCGACCGGACATATCTCTCTCCCGGTCAATATACAACAATGGACATGGAATATAATCAAAGAACCGACAGTAACAACGCCGTCAGAACTTGATCAATTTAAATACTGCTGCTTATGTTTGGCTTTTAAAAATTCATTCTCTTTTGAATTTCTCCTTTTTTAACAACAGACAAAGTATTCCAAGTTATGCTATTAATTTGGTTTTACACATTTTAAAGCAACAAAACAAACATATATTGTTTAAATTTATATTTAAAGATCATTAATTCACACAAGGGCACTCTAATAAGTGGCTCGTTAGAATACGCACAGTCATATCTGTTGTAGTACACACAGTACGTACGAAAGTTGGTTGAAATCCAATCGATAGTATAGAAGTTACATGCATTTAGAAATTGGGCCTATCGGCAGGCTTAGAATCATGTTGGCAAGACTGGCAAGTATTGACTTCCGAAAATTAATCAGGAGTGTTATCTATATGTGTGCCAATTTTGGAATAGTTCGCATGCATAACTTTGAGATATCCAACATAGAGCTCAAATATCAATTGCGAGTTTCAGCAGTTGGTAACACTGACGTCAATTTAAAATATGGCCGTGCGATATTCAGGTACCTATAGATCTTTACTCTTACCAAATTTGGTTACGATAACTGCATCCGTTTAGGAGAGTTTAGGAGAGATCATTTATTATCAGTTGGCAGCCCTGGTGGCTCTTAAGATGTCACACTCACAGAGACAGTCAGACACACATTTTCCCGGATTTTGAAATGAGAAAATTAGGCTAAAAATCCGGACTCGACTTATATAACACGGCAAAATCCTAAGAGGATTAGAATGTGATTGATCGCCTTGAAAGTCAATATTAGGACTAGGTATGTCACTGATATTGTTGCTTTCTGCACACGGCGCAGTATTTTGTATAACTTACACTGATATGTGGTTTAACGCACCTATCCGGACAGCAGAACATTCGGGTTCGAATCCCAACGGCAGACACATTTTCAAATCTTACTCCGTCTTGAGGAAAGAAATCATGATGAAAATTAATAAACGTAAAACATAAATACTGTATAGGAATGCAGCCGAAATAACAGAAACCTCTATGGACATCCAATTGGCAGGTGAAAAGCTAACAGAAGTAGGAGACTTCTGTTACTTAGGAAGCAAAATAACCAGTGTTGGACGAAGCAAAGAGGATATAAAAAGTAGGTTGGCTCAGGCAAAGAAAGCATTTCTACAAAAAAGGAATCTGTTGACATTTATAGATTTATGTATTAAGAAGTCATTTTTGAAAGCCTTTATCTGGAGCGTGGCACTCTATGGAAGTGAAACTTGGACTATTGGTGCAGCAGAAAAGAGGAGAATTGAATCGTTTGAAATTTGGTGTTACAGGAGAATGATGAAAATCATATGGTAGATAGGGTTACAAACGAAGAGGTTTAAGACGAGTGGGAGAGGAGAGATGTTTCTGGTGACTGCTAATGAATAGAAGAGATAGGTTGGTAGGACACATACTAAGACACCCAGGAATAGCAGGCTTAGTTGTGTAGGAAAGGGTCGAGGACAAGAATTGTAGGGGTAGACCAAGGTTAGAATATGTTAAACAGATCGCCTCGGATGTAGGGTGTGGTAGCAATGTAGAGATGAAACGGTTAGTTCAGGACCAGGAGCCATGAAAAGCTGCATCAAACCAGTCAAAACACTGAAGACCCAAAGAACACAACTCAACTGAGTATTGATCCACTTTGCTGCTTGAGTGTGCTCCTAGAAACCTGAATCCCAGTGCTTTCAAGTTTGGGCGGGGTCGCCCGTAACCTTGAAGCCAATGGATCCAGGATCTAACACGGTATTTACTACGATACAAGATGATTATTTATAAACATTATATTGTAAGCTTTAAATAAAAACATTGCAATAATATCTGCAAGCGGTAACATAAATCTTAACGTCCGTCAATGAGTAGTGGTGTGTTGTCATCTCCAAACCAGATCGTAAACAAGCCCCAGGCTCTCACTTGGTGAGATGCTGCCTCTTGGTTATGTCCACCTTGGCTTCGGTGGCGTAGTTGGTAGCATGCTGAGCTTCTATGCCCAAGGTCATTGGTTCAAACCGGGCCGAGGTCGTCCGAATTTTAAGAGCGTTAAAAATCCCTCAGTATGCCTTCCTTCGGAGGGGAAGTAAAGCCGGCAATCTATGACAATTCTTATACGTAAAAAAAACAGATTATCAGACACACTCCCAAGTACACGGGGTTATTTATTTATTTATTTATTTATTTATTTATTTATTTATTTATTCATCGTGTGGCTTTTAGTGCCGGGAGTGTCCGAGGACATGTTCGGCTCACCTGAGTCTGTAGCTGCTTCCAGCGGACACCCTTAGGGTGAGCTACACATTTCGTTCAATATCAAGTAGTTCCAACATTTGCTACCAGATATCAATTATACCTAGTGGTGAACATTGGAACTTTGATAGAGCGTTCCGACGTAATCTAACCTAACAATTTAGCTCTCACATGTATAGCTGGGGAAGGATCTTTTACATGCCATAAATCTATGACATGGGACCACCGGCTTTACTTCCCCTCCGAAGGAAGGCATACTGAAGGATTTTTAACGCTCTAAAAATATCCGCCGACTTCGCCCGGGTTTGAACCCGCAATCTTGGGCACAGCAGTTCAGCATGCTACCAACTACGCCACCGAAGCCGCGTACACGGGGTTAAATGATCACGAATCCAAGCCCGTCAAATGAAACAACAACAACGCTATCATATAACACTTGTTCATGAGGTGTTGTCACTTGGAGCGTTGCTATTGTTGCTGCCTTTAGGAAATTGGGGCAACTTGGTTATCAGCACTATTACACATTTGAGTGAGAGGTATTCGTCAGATAACCAGTGTTATTCTCATGACAATAGTGATGTGAAAGCTTGTAGTTTTATGTGTCTGTTAATGATGGGCCATAGGAGGAGCGTGTACCATCACTACCACCTGGATTGGCCGTGGTGGCGCAGCGGTCAAGCTGTAGCTTCTTACCAACGTGGCCCGGGTTTGATTCCAGGTCAATGCATGTGAGATTTTCGAAGTGAAATGCTATGTCCTGTGGTTCGGATTCCACGTAGAAAGGAGGTCCCGTGACTCATGATCGCATGATTAACGGTCACGTAAGACTAAAAGCTTCTTTCTTTACCTCCTGGATTGTCGAACATGAACAGCATACAACTAGCTATACGTCGCATTAACAAGAAGTTCCGTGACGAACTTAAGAGCGTAACTTACCTTTCTTAAAATAAGATTCATGCCAATGATTAATCTATATGGACCTATCTAGAATAATGACGAAATTAAGTTGGTAATATCGACATTTCTAATTAGTTCGAAATATACCTGGCATAATGTAGCCTATTAGAGTACTACAGTTGGCGACCCTGGTGACTGAATATATTCTCTTAAGGTACAGAATACAAAATTTGGTTGAAGTCCAATGGATAGGATGGACGTTACATGCAGTTAGACATTGGATCTATCAGCGCGCGTAAAATCATGTTGGCAACAATGTTATGCATGTGTTGGCCAGAAATAATCAGAAATATTATGATCTGTTGTTGTGCCAATTTTGGATGAAATCCATTTGCTAGTATAGAAGTTACATGCATTTTAAAATTGGAGCTATCAGCAGATTTAGTATAATATTGGCAGCACTGACGTATATTAGTTTGTCAAAATTAATCTAGAATTTCAGGTACTATACGTGTGCAAAGTTTAGAGCCGTTGGCTTGCATATTTTCTGATATATTGGTATTTTGATTAAAAAAAGAGAGAGAGAATTTATTAACAGTTGGCAGCCCTGGTGGCTCTTAAGAATACGCTCAGTCATATCTATTTATGTACACAGAGTACATACGAAATTTGGTCCATATTGATAGTGTAGAAGTTATATGTATTTAAAAATTGGACCAATCAGCTGGCTTAGAATCATTTTGGTAACACTGCCATGTATGCAGTCCTGGAAATGAAACTGAAATATTATTATCTATATGTGTGCCAATTTTGAAATAGCTCCCATGTAGCCTATACCTTCCAAGATATCCAACATGGAGCTCAAATTTCAATTGAGGTTTTTCAGCAGTTGGTAGCAGGGATAGTGGGGACACAGACAGACAGACAGACAGGCAGACAGAAGGACAGACAGACAGACACACACACATTTGCCCGGATCGATCTCATAAGTCTACTTTTCCCCATTTTTGCAAAATGTGAAAAGTAGGCTAAAAATGTATTACCTAAATAAACATTAATTTATAACATAAACTCA
The DNA here is from genome assembly GCA_946902985.2 of Meconema thalassinum. Lineage (NCBI taxonomy): Eukaryota > Metazoa > Arthropoda > Insecta > Orthoptera > Tettigoniidae > Meconema > Meconema thalassinum. Next base: position 402,714,723 of record OX336393.1, on the reverse strand, counting down.
TTATTGCATGAACTATTGTATTGAAATATGTACAATCTGTATGAATGTTTAAAAAAATAGTTAATATGTCTCACAGATAATCGGTACTGGTTTTGCTGTCAGATTCGTGAGACATATCACAAATGTAGTATCAATACCACCTTCAAGAAATAGAAGTTATTGGGTTATTAGTGGGGGTGGGGAACATTACCTTCTCTTTTTGCTGCAACGTGTAGACAATTTCGTATCTCAAATGCCACCATTAAAACCATAGCAGTAACAGCCCCCCTTTAAGGATCCATTAGTATTTTGAGAAATCACCTCTATTCGTAAATTATGTGTATTTTACGGTTGAATAGCTATTTTAGCTATTTATTTTTAGTTACGGTTTGACCACTCTTCAGTTCTTTTATTCTAATTTATATGTGTGTCATACATTTCATAGTTCATTAGTCGTATTTTGTAAACCTTCTAATTTTTCTTCTTTCACCTCATTATGATTGTTAAGCTTCGTATATTAGCAGCCTTGTAAGTCGAGGATGCATAAGAAAAAATAATAATAAATAAATCCAAATTATTACTAGTATTGTTCATTCATTACTACTATGTAAGAGTAATAGTTTGAAACAAGTGACGTATGCGAGGTTAATTGCGAAGACAATATATTGCTTGACCACCTTTCCTTAACGATTCTATTCAGCACTGTCGATTTAATCCGTTAATCAGACCAATTTCTAGCTGATATTGCTCCTGGTGAGGTTCGTAGGGAGGTAGCAGCTATCAAAGAGAGGCTCCAATCATCGACTTCAGAAGCACATCCCCTCTATGGAAATCTAGAAAGTGTTTTCTCCGCCATCAGTTAAGCTTCAAGGAAAAGCAGAGAATGCTAGGATCAAGATGAGGAAAGAAAGAACTAACCACCTTTCCAACTGGATGGAGCCGAAGGAAAGTCTTCCATGTGGACACCAGGAGAAGTGGACAGCCTGGAAAGCCCTTAACAGACTCCGTACAGGAGTCGACAGAACAAGAGTAAATCTTCGGAAGTGGGGTTTCTCAAGAGACTCATCACTCTGTGACTGTGGAGATCTACAGACAATCCATCATTGATATCAGTGTGACTTATGTCCTTTAAAGTGCACTATGAAAGATTTGATTGCAGCCTCCTACAGCACTATTGACGTCGCCCAATACTGATTTGTTTTGTAAAATAGACCTGTATATATGTATGGTAGAAATTTAGATATTCTGTATTCAATATTCAATATTCATATTGATACTTCTGACACGAATAAATAAATAAATAAATAAATAAATAAAGAGAGAAAGAAAGAAAGAAAGAAAGAAAGAAAGAAAGAAAGAAAGAAAGAAAGAACAGATTAATCTAAAAATACGATTAACCCATCCATGTGCTTTAGTCGATTAATCAGCTTGCCACGGTGGGTGAGTGGTCAACGTGTCGGTCTACTAACCCCAAGCTCGCAGGTTCGCTCCTGGCCGTGGTAAGTGATTTTTGAAAGGTGGCAAAAATACGATACGCATGTCATACGATGTTGGCATGTCAAAGAACCCATTTGAATTCAGTAGGCCGTGTTCATAATGGCAAAATTAATCTCGGGATGTACCGCCAACACAAAGTTCCTCGTTTCTCAACTAGAAAGCGCTATAGCGTTCAAGGAGCTTAGATATCTAACTTCCTTGACTTTCACAGTGCTTCAAAGAACAACGAAATTCTACATGCAAGCTACCCTTTGGGTGTCAAATAACAAAGTCTGCACCCGGCACCTGAGGCCATACGATATTATTATTATTAGTCGATTGGTCGAACCGATTAAAATAGTAGTGTGGTGTAGGAAAAGTAATTGTTATGCGTAGCACAAAACCTGTGTATTATATTATTATTATTAGCCATTTGGCGCGCTAGCATCAGCTATTGTAAGATTGGCAGGTCATTAAAGTTAACTGATGCTCATGCCTTTGCTTCAGGAAGATAAAAGCGATGATATCTCCTTAATTGCTTTCTTCTAATTAAATGCTTTTGAATTTATATGTTTACTTGCACGCCTCCAATACAATATATTTTTTTTTAAATTATACGAGCCTTACAGTAGTCTCATATGATGTGTAACATGTTATCCTACTATGTGTCTGCCGGGAGCGCAAATCCCTTGTTAACAGTGAACTCTGTTGGTCATTGAAATAACTAGGCCTACTTGTACACGGCCGACTGAATCGAGCTGCGCTCTATACCGGCCTTGACATTCCCAGTCAGAACCCATGTATAACATGTAATTGGAAAGTTTCTACTCGTTGCCGGTAGAGCGCACTCCCCTCCCATTATAGGCGCGATAAGGAAAAAGCAGTACAGTACGTTCTTCACACAGTGTTACGTGTAGAACAACAACGTTTTGTTTCAGTTTCAATTATTGTAAGTAGTCGGTATTAATATACTGAATTCCTACGTTGTTTGGAGTGTTCGCTTATGAAGTTGTAAAATGCTGGGATAAATTATGAACTATGGTTTGAACGCCGCTGCTCAAATCCAGCATGTCATACTGTTGTGTGCCATTTTGCACTTCAAATAGGAAGAAAAGCGGAGGTGTGCTTTCATTTCATGAGTTCCCGTGTGACACAGATAGGTGTGATGAATGGCTTAGGGTGATTTCTCGCGATAAGTTTGTTCCGAACACGAACTCTCCTTCGTCTGTTGTATGTAGTCTTCATTTTAAGGAAGATGATTATTCACATGTAGGCAAGTCCAGAAGGCTAAAGAAAACTGCTGTGCCGTCGGTGTTTGCTAATTATCCAGTCTATAAGTTACCTGTTATAAAGAGACCCCGAAGGAGCATTGTCAAGTTCAAATTACCCTCACCCAAAAAACTGAAGAGTATTGTACATGATGAGGAAACTCCAGCTGTGGAAATTCCCAGTTCGCCCTTGCCTTACACTCAGTCTGTGAATATAGGACACTCGAGCACGCAGACTGATGCCTACCAGATCAAGGAAATGATGAAAACGATTAATCGGTTGCGAGTGAAAGTAACACGGCTGAACAATTCTCTGCAGAAAAAACAGGAGGAATTAATGGAAACAAAAGTTACACTTAACCAATTCAAAGATGATTTATTTCACAAAGAAATTGAGCACTTGAAGCAAGATGCGACTGAAGGAGAAATTCGAGCGAAGTTCATTTTAGAGCAGCTACTTTTGTACAGTAAACGCAGACCGAGTTGGAGTTTAGATACAATTAGGGAGTGTATTATTTTTCAATATATCTCACCGAAGGGTTATTCCCATATAAGGAAAAGGGGCTTTCTGAAATTACCCTCAAAGAGGACTCTATGTAGATATTCCGGTTCTAGTGATTGTGCGACAGGTGTTACATTGATTAAAGACAGGCTTATATTAGAGGCAAACAAACTGAATACTCCTGAACGTTTCTCATCCCTGGTTGTAGATGAGGCTGCAATAAATCCTAAGATTATTTATGATAGGAAACTCGACTGCTTCTTCGGGTACAAGGACACAATTACAGCACCGTCTCATCAAAAGGAAAGAGAGGATGAAAATTACAGCCGGGAACAAGTAGCAGCCAATCGAGTGTTGTGTTTTGTGCTAAGAGGCCTTTCGACAAATTATCAGATACCGTGTGCCTTCTTTTTCACGAAGCAGCTGTCAGGACGGGACTTACATAAACTCGTGCTGGACGTTATTCTCGAGGTTGAACAATGCGGTTTCATAATTATAAGAATTGTCTCTGATAATCACAAAACTAACACCACAATGATGAGGCATTTAGGGGGAGGGAATTTGCAACCAATGGTTAATCACCCATACGACGAGTCTAGGAAGTTATTCCTTAGTTTTGATCAGTGTCACATTCTAAAAAACATTAGAACGCAGTTTCTGGAACGAGAGATGACTGATGGTACTGGAATAATTTCAGGGAAATACTTGTCTTTACTATACAAAATGCAAAAGGATGAGATCGTCAAACCTGTGAGACACCTCACTAAAAAACACATTGAACCCACTAACTTTGAAAAAATGAATGTTCGGCGTGCCAAGGAAGTGTTCTCATCAGAAGTTATTGGTGCCATTAGTACACTGAAAGAAAATGTAGGCATGCACCCGGAAGCGTACAAATTCATGGACGCAGAAGCAACCATACTTTTTATGAAAAACGTTAATAAATGGTTCGCTATGCATGAGGTAAGCAACACATATCATCATATTCAGTCTAGAAATCCAGATAAAGGGCATTTTTTCTCATTAAATGACAGTCGCCTTAACTGGCTAGAGGAATATTTTGTTTCTTACCTTGAAACTTTGAAAGCTGCTAGTAACGCTGCTAGAAAGGACTTCCTGACTTCTGAGACTTACGAAGCTATAAAATTAACCACGGAATCAACTGTGCAGTGCATAAGGTATCTTCTAATAAATGGGTATCATTATGTTCTGACTCGAACATTCTCTAGCGATACTGTTGAATCACTCTTCAGTACATTGCGCCGTATGTCTGGGTCAAATGACATGCTGGACTCAAGATCAGTGAGTTTCAGTTTGCAGAAGATTTTGAAAATTGGAATTCTGAGTACATCAACTTCCAGCAATGTAGAGGACTCTGCATCTAGCATCAAAGATAACCCAGTTCAGAACATGATTCTTGGAAATGCACCAGCTTCAGGGAATAGACCTGTCATTCCTCAAAGTATTCTGAATATTCTACAAGATCTGTTAAAGGAGCCTGGTATGTTACATTATCTTTTATAAAGTGGACTAATGATTTGAGTTCTGCACATAACAATAATTACTAGTAAGTTGTGTAATTCACCTAAATCATACTAACTCAGTTAAATTTCATTTTCAGCAATACCTTTTCCGACAATGAAAACGGCAAGTCTGGCTAACGTCGGTGGCTACATTGTACGCGCAGTGGAAGAAAGAATTTCATGTACGGAATGTTTGGACTGCATTTCGCAGATCTCTAACTCTAACTCCTCTCCACTCATGAGCCTTATCAAAACACAAGATTTAGGACATCTGCGTTACCCTAAACCTGCTTTTGTGTCAATACTATCTGTAATTCATCTCTTCGTTGAAAAATTGCGCCATGTGTTCCTGGGAGAAATGTACTAGATGTTATATGTTCGGAACTAGTTCCTGTTTTGTCTAAGTGTCCAATTTGCGACGAGACCGGTCCAAACGGACTTGCCATCATTATTGGAGAGAAATTTGTATCGCCAATTTTGGATAATATCGCGCAAACTGAAACTGAAAGACTGGTTGCTTCCAAACGCCTCCTATACAAACCGCTCAGCAGGAAAATGCATAAACTTTAATGAAAACTGAGTGATTCTCATCGAATTCAACTGTAACGAGGTGCAAGGAAGGTATGTCTAATTTTTCTTCGATTTATTAGCACGCTATTTTATTTTGTGTTATAATTTGCATTTTGATATTGCGGGAATTATAATGATAATATATAGTGTCACTAGCAACCCGCCCCGGCTTCGCCCGTGAACAGTTATGAATGTGCAAGGCATTCCTGTCAGACGTAATTTAAGAATGGCGAGGGGCATGAGACACCGCCGTCCAAACTAAAAACACTTATAGTGGGCGATGTATCGAAGATAGAGATATGCTCTCGCGGATTTTTTTGCAGAATTTTTCACGCTGAACAATTCTTACGCTCATAGTATATTGATATTTTTAACGGTTTGCCCAGCGTAAGCTTAAAAAGTGCACGGACGCCAGGTTCTTGTTTCGACCTATTCAATGAAATCTGAAATCGTTACTGCTTGGCTCCCTTTGATCATAAATAAATTATTTTCTACACAAATCTTCCTCGATATTACCTGTACAGAATGGTGAAAGCCGCATCAAAATCCATCCAGTGGTTCTCGAGATTACCCGTGATATCCAAGAACCGGGGACTTTGTTTTACACTAAGCAGAGCTAAGTCTTCGTCTTGCAGTGCTTGGTGAACAGCGCTGTGTGAGCAGTCGAGTAACTAACAAGATTTCATGTAAAAGGTCTCATTGTCTAGGCCGGTTGTGGAGACTTGTAAAAAACTAGTGACTAATCCTGACCGTAATAAATCATAGTTGTTATTTGCTAAGACGTTGTAGACGTTGTGAAATGTGTATATATGTATACTGCATTATGGCTATTTGGCAGCATTAATTATTATTATTATTATTAATTAAAACAAGTTCTCCAATGGATCTGCAGAAGTGACATCTGCCTTCAACTAGTTGAACTACGGTATGCGGGAGCAATCCACTGCCTACTTGATGCGCTGTATACCGGCGAGTTAGTGAAACCATGCCAGCGATGCTATTGAAAATGGCCTCTTTTTGCCGATATAGCGCAATGCCAAGTATAGGCGCGATAAAAATTAGGTGTGCAATAGGTATATTAAATGTGTTTCTCCCAGTGATACGTTTGGACTAACGAAGTTTCAATTATTGTTAGTAGTCGGTGTTAATATACTAAATTCCTACGTCGTTTGAAGTGTTTGTTGATGCGATATAGCAATCGAGGTATCGAGTGCTTACATTAAATAAGAATACAGCAAAAGTATGTAGATATAATAAATCGTAATTGTTTTCAGCAAATATGATATAATGAAAATTTTCACACCAAAGAACGACAACTTGATGATGATTTATAGTAGGAATTTCTTTAATGGGGCCTCCAAACCTTGAAGTAAACCGTATGCGATTTACATTCCACATAGTCACATGGCCTACAGTAGGTCGTTGTACCGATCTCCGCCACCGCGCGCGGTCATTTTTTCTGTCCCATGCACTTCCGTCCCATCCACTTCCGTCCCTTTTCCTAAATCACTCCCACAAAAATGTCCAGCTACCGAGTGGAAAGATGTTACACATCAATTATCTTCCTCATAGCAAATGGAATTGTAAACTTTTTAAAATATATTATTCAATGTTTTTTTCTTATACTGACACTGTATGAAATCGACTAAAATTTGATTAATCGCGCTGATTAACTGATTAAAGGCATTCGATTAATCGATCAAAATGTTTAATCGATCCACATCTCTAATAATAATAATAATAATAATAATAATAATAATAATAATAATAATAATCAGACAATCAGATTGGTGAGTACCAGGCTGGTTTCAGAAAGGGACGTTCTTGCCCGGAACAGATTTTTAACCTGAGAAACATCATTAGGTATAAGACGATAGGCAGGTATGACTATGTGGTCGTATTCATTGATTTTAAGAAAGCATATGACTCAATCGACCGCGAGTCGCTACTGCATATTCCGGAAGAGTTTGGAGTGGATGAAACGTCTCGAAATCTGATTAAAAAGACTTTGATCGACACGGTGTCAAAACTAAAATTCATTAGCGAGATATCAGATCCCTTTGAAATCAAAACTGGTGTCAGACAATCCTTTTCACTGTGTCTTGGAAATGGTCATTCGTGAATGGAGGAAGACACTGAGTCGGGAAGAAGGGAATGAAGAACGATTCAGGCTAGGGCCCAAACTGAAAGGGGTGCACGTTGATTGTTTGGCCTTTCCAGATGACCTGGCTATTTTTGCCAACAATATTAAATCAGCCATTGTAAAGATTAATCAGTTGTCAGAGTTAGTTAGTTAGTTATTGTTGTTTTAAGGGGCGGAACTACGAGGTCATCTGCCCCAGAGATGGCTGAGAAAGTAGGTTTACAGATTTCCTTTGAGAAGACGAAGTACATGACAAACATCAGTGATGGACCTGAATGGATGAAAACAAACCAAGAGAAGGTTAAACGTGTAAAGAAATTTAAATACCTGGGTGAGGTAATCCAACAAAATGGCATAGAACAGGAAGCAATTAATCTGGAAATTAGACCGAGCCTATCACCTGACGAAAAATCTCTAAAATAATAAGTCGCTGAGCATTGGAGCCAAATTAAAACACTACACCTCGGTTGTCAAACATGAAGCATTGTATGCTTCGGAGACTTTGACTATGAACAGACGGGGACTAGTCGACCAGTTAGTCAGAAGACAACGCAGGGTATTTAGAAAAAAAAATAGGCAACTGATGGGTTGACGGACACTTACGTTTGAAGTCATACGAAGAGTTATATAGAAAGATAGAACCAGTCACGTCAACAATAAAAAGGAAAAGGTTGTTGCTCTATGGACACATTTTCAGAATGTCCAACGATCGTCTAACAAAGAAAATTTGGAATTTCATGAAACTAAAGAGGAAGAAATTGGCATGGTTCGATGAATGTAACAAAGACCTTATAGACATTGGTATTCCGGACTGCAAAACTATGAACAGGTGTGAATTCAGACACCTAATCAAAAATTACCAGGGATTTAAGGTAGTGACAGAACCCAAAAGACGGAGGGGACCTCTTTCAGAAGATCAGAAGAAGGCGCTGAGTGATGGGCTCAAGAGATACTGGCAGGACATCAAAGCTGGCAGACGATCTAGAACGAAATATTGATTTTGATTGTTACTCCGTAGTCCATAGTGGCTCAATTCGAATTTAATAATGATGATGATGATAATAATAATAATAATAATAATAATAATAATAATGGCATGGCCTGAATGTGGATTTACCCAGCCCACCAACGTCCTCGCCAGGGAACCGAACCCACCCATCTTGGATTGTCGATGCTCCACCGGACAGTGACTGAAGTTCTCTGCAGTGGTACTCCACTTACAACGTAGATCACACCTATGTAGCTCACCGGACATGCCTTTCTCTCTCAAGGCTGACTTGTTAGAACACGCAGACAGAATATGAACATCAAGACCTTGTCGATAATATTTAGGCTATTAAGTGCCTAAGGTCATTAGCTCCAAAATTAAAAGCTGTTAAGCAAGTCTCGGAACATCCAGGTGCTTAACCCTTCATTAGTCGCGCACGGGACTGCGAGGTCTTTAGTTCAGTAACCATCCAACAGATGGGGTTATGCCCAGTATCTGGCCAAGTTACTAAACTCAGCATGAAAAATGTTCAATTTCAGAATTGCAATGGGACGCAGAAATCAGAGATATGTCTGGACTGACTGCTACTTCTCATTTTGTCAGATTACTGAGTAACAGAACCCGCCCCGGATTCGCCCGGTTTACCCAGCGTAAGCTTAAAAGGTGTATTTTGTCGATTTCAATGAACTACGACCAATATCCGTCTCGGCATGATGGGTTAAAATCATTGACTGGACAATTAATTATATTATCATGGAGATGCAGATTCTTGTCAGACGTAATTTAAGAATAGCGAGGTGCATGAAACACAAATCCCCCTTCCGTCCAATCTAAACTTAACTGTCATTCTGAGGAACGAAGGCTGAAACGGGGGTGATAGGCTCGCTCGCTAGCTAGCTCGCTCGAGAAACTGTCTCCGATGCTAGTAATTGAATAGAGATTGTTGGAAGAAATGAAAACGTCAAAACACTTATAGTGAGTGATGTATTGAATATAGAGATATGCTGTCACGGACCTTTTGTAAAACTTTTCATGCTGAACCATTCTTACACTCATATATATATATTTAACTGTTTACCTAGCGTAAGTTTAAGGGGCGCACGGACGGTAAATTTTTTCGACTCTATTCACTGTTATCACTATTACTGCTCGGCTTCCTTCAGTCATAAATAAATTATTTTCTACAGAAACTTTCCTCGAGAAATCCTTTACAGAATGGTGAAAACCGCATCAAAATCCATCCTGTGGTTCTCGAGATTACCCGTTACATCCGAGAATCGGGGACTTTCTCTTATACCAAGTAGTAGTGGGTTCCATCTTTGTTCCAATGAAGAAGGCTGCAAGCAATTGCTGTTGTAATCCCACAGTTGAGTATAAAATTGAAATCATGTCAAAAGAGCCAGTTATCCTATATTGTTATTGTTGTTGATTGAACTTGAGGTTTTCTGACATCGTGGTCATGTAGCCCCTTGTACTTGGGTGTGTGTGTGTTAAATTTGTCTGATGTGATGGCTGTAGTAGTGTGTGTAGTTGAAATTCAGGTGAGGATTGGGAGGAACGCGGCCGTGGCCATAAATTAGAAACCATCCCAGCATTCACATGGAGTAGAAATGGGGAAACCACGGAAACCCCCTTCCAAAATGGCTGCGATGGGCAACGAACCCACCTCTTCTCAGATTTCCCTCACGAGGCTGAGTGTACCCTGTTCCAGCCCTCAGACCAGAATTAATATTTCTTATCATAGCCAGGAATCAAACCATGGCCTCCGGGCCTCCGGGGCGAAAGTCATGACCGCTAACCACTACACCATGAGGTGGTCAGTTATCCTATAGCCTACTACCTGAAAATAGTACAGATCTGAAGTTATACATTTAAGAAATGCTTGCTCATGTCTTGGCAATGAAATGGTACCAGCCAGAATAATGCGAAACATAAGAGCCATTTTAGCTCCGTGAATTTGGAAATAAAAATAATAAGGATAAGAAATATCTTGAGGAAGATCTTAGGCCCAAGGATCATAAATGGAGAAAGGGATCACAGGCCCATCGATGATCCATACCTAAAGCAAGGACCTCTAATGGACACTATCATCAAGAGACGCCTCCAATTCTACGGACACCTTGAGAGAATGAACGAGTCAAGATTGACCAGTGTAAGCCAGTTCCTGCAAGAAACAACATCACTGTGGTACCAGCAAGTTAAACAAGATCTGCAAACTTTTAACATCTCTGAATCCGTTATACAAGACAGACAAGCTTTCCGGAAAATGTTAAAAGAAGACCCACAGATGAAACTTAAGAAAGGGGTCAGAAGCAGCTTAACAGCTACAAAGTCAGAAAATGAAGGAGATATGGGCTAGGGAGAAGATTCTTAAGAACGTGAAACCAATCCCAACTCATCAAGCTGAAAACCATTTTGGTTAACCTACGTAGTCCATAGTTGGCTCATTCGAAGAAAGAAAGAAAGAAAGAAAGAAAGAAAGAAAGAAAGAAGAAGACTAAAATCACTGACATGATACCGGGTGAGTTAGCCGTGGTGGTTACGGCATGACTGCTGGCAGTCGCTCACATCCGGGAGGCGAGGAGGTTCGAATCCCCCCCGCCGGCAACCTTGAAGATGGTCTTCTGTGGTTTCCCATCTTCCTTCCAGGCAAATGCCGGGGTTGGTTCCTCACTATAGGCCACAGCCGCTACCTTCCAACTCCTCGCCCTTCCCTTCCAACTTTCCTCCCCAACGGTACTTGTAGCTCATCCATTGGGTGTCCGTCTCGAAGCAGCTACAAAACTGGCGAGCCGAACATGTCCTCGGACACTTCCGGCACTAAAAGCCATACGTTAAAAAAAAACTGACATGATGAGAAAGAGGAGGATTGTGTTCTATGGTCATTTAACAAGACTGAGCCCAATGCGATTGTCAAACAAGATCTTTACTTACTTTCTGGGTAAGGAAACCAAGGGAGCGTGGTTCACAGAGGTAGAAAAGGATTTAAAAGAAGTGGGGAATTACATTCAACGATATTTAGAAGGATACGCCCCTTAAGCTGAAACTAAATGAATACCTGAGATTCCAGGAAGAGCCTAAACTAAGAACAGGCAAGACGTGGACTGAAGCCAGGAAACAGCAGCATCAAGAACACATGAGGCGATACTGGCCAATGTTAAAGAGAGCAGTTGAATTAACGTGGTCCATAGCTGGCCGAAACGCCAAGAATAATAATGAGAAGAATAGTAACGTCATTTTTGAAACTCTTTGTCTGGTCGTGGCGCTCTATGGAAGTGTAACTTGGACTGTTTGTGAAGGTGAAAACAGGAGAATAGAAGCATTTGAAGTGTGGTGTTACAGGAGAATCGTAAAGATCAGATGTAACAAATGAAGAATTATTGATTATTATTATTATTACACTGAAGAAAATCGAAATTGCAACACCATGAAGGCATTGGTCGTTTGTGTTGATTTTCAAGATATGGAACGATGCCATGTAGGTATGTAAACGATCAAAGTTTCAGAACCATTGGATTGTTGCTACAGGTCTCCCCACGTGATTGGTCGCGGAGGAATCAACTCCAGTATACGGACTCTGGTATAGCGTAGTTGACTTGCAGTCTGTGCAGTGAAGTGTTCCCCGTCAAACATGCCTCGACGACAGGGAAGAGTGTGCTATCAACAACTGTCGCCGTTTGAGAAGGCTCGGATAATTGGGCTGTGTGAGGCTGGATTATCGCTAAGGACTGTCGCTGCACGTGTTGGCTGACAGGCATCTACGGTACAACGTGTATGGCAGCAGTGGTCAAATGAAGGTACCCACACTTGAAGACCTGGCACAGGCCCAGCGCGACAGACAACTCGCCGAATTCATCAATGTAGCCTATTGCAACTCGTGGTGAGTACATCCTGTATTGATTGTTGTCCAAACTTGCGGTCAGAGGGATCTGAAAGTGTAATCATCGAATCACAACCGAACACTCGTCCTGCATGTTCAATTGCAGCAATGTAGCACCACTCCTTCTGGGTGTTGCAATTTCCATTTTCTTCAGTGTATTATTATTATTGTTACTATTATTATTATTATTATTATTATTATTATTATTATTGGGGCTCGGAAGTTTAGGAAAAATCATATTTTAGCCTATTTTCATTTTATGAAAAAAAATAGGCTTATGAGATCACCTTTTGTCCGTGTGTCTGTCTGTGTGTGCATGTGTGTGGGTGTGTGATTCGTGTGTGTGTCCCCCCTAATAAAATCTAAACGGCTGGAGCTATTTCAATGAAACTCGGTAAGATCATAGCACCATTCTGGCCGACCTCGACCGTACCCTTCAAATTTTATTTTTTCGCACCAATCCAACATGGCGGCTGTGCGAATAATATTTCACCAGCATTCAGTATCTCCGAAACTATTACCGATATCACCCTGACATTTTCTACGGTGATAAAGGCAACTACTAGAAGTTCACCTATGAGACTTTCAAAAACCTGGTAAATACAAAAATAACATGGCGGCCAAATGAAGTTGAGACTTTTAAATAGGCTTTTCTCGCGATTTAACCATCCAAACGTAATGAAACTTGGTAGAGCAAATGTTTATACACATAATAATGCAACGGCGTCCAATTTAGTTCAAATGTTTATATAACCTCAAGATGGTGGCTGTGCAACATATTTCACTGGCATTCTATATCTCCGAAACCATTACAGATATCACCCTGGAATTTTGTATGGTGATAAAGGAATCTGCTACAAATTTATCTATATAACATTCAAAAACCTGTAAAGTACAAAACGAACATGGCGACCAAGCGAAGTTGAAACATTTTAATAGACGTTTCTCTTGATTTAACCATCTGAGCGCAGTTAAATGTGGTACAATAAATGATTATACATATTGTAATGCAATGACATTTAATTTAGTGCAATTGTTTACATAACCTCAATATGGCAGCTGTGGGAAATTTTAAAATTAAGTTTTTATTTCTTGTGCCGTAATCATGCGATCAAAGTGAAAGGTTGAATAATGAAGCTACGCAATATTTTTCATTTAATGGTTCATAACTCTATGGCCTATACATTAAAAAATCCGAAATGGCGAGCATCCGAAATATTTCGGTGGTTCTCAATATCTACGAATGCTTTACAGCAATCAAACTGAAACTTTTTGTGTTCTTAGAGGCTATGATCATAAGTTCACCTATAGGTCTTTCGGTAACATGGAGAGCACAAATCCAGCATGGCGGCGACGCGAAGTATAAATACTTAAATGGACGTTTCTCGTGATTTAACCATCCGAGTATAGTGAAACTTTGCACGTTAAATGATTATACAAATATTAATCCACTAGCATGTAATTTATTTCAATTGTTTTGATAACCACAAGATGGCAGCTGTGCGAAATTTTAAAATCTCGTTTTTACTTCTTGTGTCCTAATCATGCGATTGAGTTTGAATACCACACGTACACAATAATCTTCATGTAATAGTACATAAATAAGAATCCAACCTGTCGATCATCTGAAATATTTAGACGGTTCTCAATATCTACGAATCTATCACAACTATCTAACTGAAATTTTGTATGTTGATAGTGTGCCCAACTGGTCACGGCAGTCTGGTATCGAACTCAGGGCCTTATCAGAAAAGACCAGGCAAATGGTTATGCCTAAGGTCGAACCAGTGGTCTCTAAGGGGGAGCCATTATATGGAACCCACAGAGCAATGAGAGGTCTACTGACACATAATAGTCTAGCGTGATTTCACGATTATTTAGGTGCAAATCATAGCAATTGAAAGGAGAAATTGTAAGCAAAATGCAAGGAAATGTACGTTTTCAGTGCATACGAAGTCGAAAGAGGCTAGTATTGAAGTCTGACAAATGACTTTTAAAAGTAGGCGGAGTAGCCTTGGCGCCTACGGAACTATTTCTGTCTAGGGCGGTCAGACAGCTCAAAATTAATGACCCGGGAATCCACCGGTCGACAACGGGCGAAGCTTTGGCGGGACCAAGCCCACAAGAAATTAATTAATTACAGAGAAATGGAGCATTGTAATGCGATGGAACATACACATAGATGAATGTATTCATGGAGGAGTAATTTAGGAGTGGTTTTCCACCTAAAATTACGCCTATTTCTCAAAATGACCGCATTACAACCTAACTCACGCTCGAGAGCATGAATACTTTAACCAACCAGCGGGAAATCCCCACCGTAGCGTCCCACGCGCTGAACTAAGGCAATTAATTGTAATTAATTGGCCGAAGCGATCGCCGGCACGCGAGTGTTTTTAAAACCTCCACGCCTAGATAAACAAGATGCAGTTGTTATTTCGGCTGAAGACGGAGTATTTCAAGAAGGGAGTCGCTCTCACGTGTCCCGTGAACTATTTTGTGCAAGAAACCAATATAAGGGGAGAGCACCCTACGCCGAAGTCAGTTATGGTCACTTGTTGGTCAGTTGAAGTCACTTGTTGGTCAGTTGAAGTCAGTTATGGTCAGTCGAAGTCAGCTATACGTCAGTTACACGTCTGTTATGGTTCAGTGGAAAGCAGTTGAAGACGTCAGACGGTCGCTCGAGTTGGAAGTTAGTTCTTTGTCTACAAGAGCTCTGCAGTAAGCACGCCAATTATTAAAATATCAGCGTACCGCCGTTGAAGACAATGGAGGCAAATTGTAAGCTTCATCAGTGATAATGAAGTGCATAAGGTAACAAAGTGCAGATATTGCTTTATTATCTGACACAGATATAAATTCGCTACAGCGAATAGGAACTGATAATGTTTGGAACAGTTCGTATACCGGAAGGTATTGTCAATTATATGACATCAGCATTAGGAACACTCCAGTGATGGGAGAGTGGAAGTTATTGCCACCTATCCAGGACAGTGAGGTAAACGGGAGTGCAGGGAACTAGGATAGAACATCTATAAAAACGCTACTAGATTCACGGAGACCAGCGGTTATCGTAAGTCATCGCATCTCTGAGGTCAAGCGTAGGTGAAATCCAGATTAAGGATCAACATGTGAAATGATAGATGAAGTGTATAAATTGTGAAATAATAATTTAAAGTGTTAATGTGTTTAATGTTTAATATTCAGTGTTTATCAGTGGTAAAGGTCACTTGTGGTAATATGTGCATCATGTGTAAAAAGTGTGAATCTCAGTGTTGTGTATTGGATATCATGATGGATTAAGTCAATCGTCATGGTAGAGCTCAGGCGGAGATACTGGTACTTTCCAGCCAGAAGGAAACGTGAGTAAACATGCAAATAATAACATTATAATGGCATAGTTCACCATGTAACGATTAATCACTTTGAAATTAAAGAAGTAATAGTCACTTACTGAACGAGTTTTCACCACTCGTCTTGAATAAAGTATGACTTGGAAGGTGATTTGCTTAGGACCATGTAGGTCAAAAATAGTGATGGATCTAAACGTTAAAATAATAATAATAATAATAACTGGGGTCGGCAATCATAAAGTAAGGGAAAAATTGGCCTAAGTAATGTTCAAATAGTGTCATGTCTAATTTAAGATACTGTCATTTGGTAAACAGTAAAGAATGTAGTGTGGAATATCGCGAATACGAGAGCTTTTCTCAGTGTCAGTGAAATTTTGAATGAATATGTGAAATTAAAGTAAGCCAGTATATTTATACATTTGTGTTAGGAGCTATGTAAAGCTTTGGCTTAAATAATATAACATGAAGAACGCAGGTACCTTGATAATGGAGTCATATATGTGAAATATTGTTTAGCCGCATATAGCGTGCAGATTAACGTAGAATCCAGTGATTTACGTAAGATAAGCACGGGAAAGACTAGTATAGCTTGCGCGTGAGGTGAAAATGGGCTTAATCTTCGAGAAGTATCGCCTCTGTGCATACTGTATGTATTACGCAGCGATTTGGATAGAGTCTGTCTATTGCCAACGCTTGCATTGAATTATAGCCACTATGGACGCCCAGCGAGGCGCGGTGAGCATTTTTACTTATGATCTGCCCGAGAGGTAGAATCATATTCGTCGACGAGGAACGTGGTTCCCAATATATGTAATGACAGCTGCTGATGATAACCATGGGGTTTCATTATGATGCGCGTCTTTAAAAGCCACAAGTAATCACCTTAGAACGGCAATGCTATCATTAGAATTCCACCCCTGCCATGAATGTTTAATAGGAGCCATTTGAGCCCAAATACACTGTAAAGTTAGGTGTTAATTAATTAAATGACTCAATTACTTAGGAATATGCCTAGCGGATCTTTCTTGTTATATAAATTGTAAACAAGGATGGCCTTGACGGTAGAGAGAGACAGGAAATATAGACCATTTCCGTGGCAGCCATCTTGGAGAGCTGTCTGGAACTAATTTTATGACCTGCTGAGGGGAGAGAGGTCGCTCGACCGATCCCTTGTCAATTACGGTCACAATAGGACACTGAGAGGTCTCGGTATTCAATAATGCAATTAAAATATGAGTATTTTAGTGATGCAAATGGAATTAAATGGTGTATGGCAACTCACATACGTGGTTGAACCATAGAAATCTGATGATATTTGGCGAAGTTATCCTCTGAGGGGGAAGGCTGAACCAAAGTAATGTAGGCATCTTCTTTAAAGTGCATTTTGCCAGTTTATGCTAATTTAGGAAAAACGGGTATGTGTTTTTCCCAGAACATGACACAGTTGTATCTATAATAAGTCCGACAAGACCCAGATAATCGTTATATGGTGAAACTATAAATATTCTATCCATGTTTATGTTTATTTTATGATTAAGAAGCATGACTCATTTTCCTAGAGCGTTCATAGGGATGGAAAGAAGGAAGATGATTCGCACGACACAACAAAAATATTTGCTAATAAATGTAGGAAACATTGAAGTAATGATAATTAAAGTAAATGTCGTAGAAGACGGAATAATGTCTTAGAAATTCATGTTTGTGACATGTGGTTTTTGTGTTAAGATACTTCCATTAAATAAAATTGTGTCACATGACGGACACTATGAAAACCTTGTAATCTGAACTATTATTGACAGGATATTAGAAGTAGGTTTGAGTGCATTGTAGCGCTATTTTTAAGGAGAAAGCTCACAGAATAACCCTATTTATTTGTGGGAATTAATTGTAATTTGTCCTTTGTTTTGTATTTGTTGTACAGCCATGATTTTAGACCAGTAAATGTTTTATTCATAGGAATGTTGTGTATTTCCTGTAGAGTAGTTACCTGGTAGACTCAAATCCTGAACATGTGGTCGTATTGTGGGCATGAACGTCCCATACCTCGAAAGACCGTGAGCTAGTTGGGATACGAACACATGGTCCACATGGTGACAATCGGGTACATGGGGGTGTTGTCTCTGTACTTGGATTGAGTCACAGGTAATTACTTAAGTCGGTCAAGGTATTAATGGTAGAAGCAAATAATAACATAGAAATTAGGACAGAATAGGAAGACCGCATCCCATTTGTTAATAAGCCACCACATTAAAAATAATTGTTAATCCTCCATAAGACATGCTTATATAATTGTAACTTGCATAAACCATAGCCATAGATAACACATATAAAATAACATGACGCTGATATGTGGGGCCAGTTTAAAATACAGGTAACCTCCACTTAAGCATCATGAGCATGGCATAAATAAGCATGTTACTACCCTTAATTAACATGGCATGGCCCAGCGTGGGGCATTCGGCAGTAAAAACCACTCCTTGGACAGTTTTAATAGTAAATTAGAATATGGCCGATGTCTTACGATGGCCACCACCATGCATACATGTCTTCTTATTTAACATGTCGCCCACCTGTGGGGCATCCATGCATGTCCTCCTAATTTAACATGGCGCCCGTACGTGGTTGGCTTATGGGATTCAGAAAAACCCTATAATAATAGCATGGTTTTCATGGGGAAAACCATAGAAATATTTTTTTTCCCTCAAACTTGGTTTGAGCGATTGTGAGTCTTTCTAAATGATGTTCAGACGTCAGACAAATGTTGTCAGACGGGTACGAGGGTCTATACCCATTCCATAGTTAGTTTTGACATTTTATAATATGTTGTTGTTGTTGTCGCGGGATCGGAATCCTTTCTTTCCAATAGAACGCGCCAGTGTCTTCAGCTAGGGCCTACCTGAATCTCAAATTAAGTAGTACAGGATGGCCGGAACGGAAGAGGTACTCAGGTGTATCGCCGAGTTAAGGGAACATTTCGATGTTACTAATGATAAAAGTAAGGAAGAATCCAAAGCATTTAAAGATGAGGTAAGCCAGATGTTGGCTACAGTCAATACTAGACTAGAGGCTAATCAAGCCGAAGTAAATACGCAGTTAGAATTAAACCTAGTAGAGGTTAATAAGAAAATGGACGACGTTAAAGAGTCTGTCCAGAGACAGGTAACTAAGAATATTGTTAGCGTGATCTCAGAAATGCAAAATGATAACGAAAAACGCTTTGAGTCTATTGAATTAAAATTAGAAAGCAATTTGCAAATGTGCAGAGAGTCACACCGTGAAATTAACGATAATTTAAACAGTATGTCCCGGGAGCTTAAAGACATTCAAAGTCAGAATGAAGCTAACACGAAACGTCAGTTAGAACAATTTAACACGTTTACTCAGACCGTGGATCATAGGTTCGAGGATAATGAACTAAAATGGAATACGCGAATGGCAGGTTATGCCAAGGCTGTGGACGAAGCTTTAAAAAAGCAGGACCAGAATATCCTTGACCAATGCAAGGAAATGCAGGAAATAAAGACGTCTGATCGAGATAATAAGGAAATAATGTCTAATATGAAGATACAAGTTGGAAAAGTGCAGAAAGAGTTGGAAAACACTCAGAATGACTTAGCAGTTCTCCATAAAAGACAGGACGGAGACCAAGGAGAAATCACAAAAATAAGGACTGAAATCTCTCATATACAAGGTCACATTCAACGGGAAGTTACAGGCTTACGCGAAGAGTTAGAGCTTCGAGAAGGCTTAAAGACTGAAGCCAGTGATAAGACTCTTGCCGAAGTAAGAGAAAGTCTAGCAGGGGAAATTATCCACCTGAAGGAAAACCTTAAGGATAATAAAGAAAAGGTATTTTCTATGGCAGAAAGAAACCGAGATCGCCTCGAGAAAATAGAACGAGAGGTATTAGCTCGTTTGGAAAGGACTGAAAACAGGCACAGCCAGTTAGAAACGAGAATGATAGCGCAGGAAGAATCCATGTTGCGGAATCCTAGGTCTAGCGAAGGAAGTATAGACGAGAATAGGAGGAATAAATGGGCAGAGATAGAAATACAGCCCACTCCAAAGAATGCAGCAATGCCAAGTGACAGCCCGTATGCCACACCTGGTATGCCAATGGCTATGTCAACACCGCAGGAAAATGCTGTACAGAACCAAATAGTCACAGTTATAAGGGCTAGTGATGAAAAACCAAAGAAATACTCTGGGAGTAATTCTAATATGACACCCAAGTACTGGCTTAAAGAAGTTTCCGAGTACTTGAATGATGCGAAAGTACCGCCAGAGCGCAGGTTGAGAGCGATTGAAAAACTCACCGAAGGAGAGTGTGCTCTATGGTTTAGAAGTTTTAGGTACACGTTCGACACCGTTGAGGAATTTCGCCAAGCATTTTTAAGCAGGTATTGGAACGCGAGCGTACAACAAAATCTCAGACTGGACTTGTATTCCAGGCGTTACAGTACTAGTAACCCGACCAAGTACGGAGAGTTTTTGTGAACCAATTATGCCGTTTTCGCGAGCTCGACGAAGGACTCAGAGAGTCAGACTTATGCATAGCAATAGCTAAGCAGCTGCCGTATGAAGTGCAGCGCCTGCTAATCTCAGCAAACGCCAAAACTGCAATCGATATGGAGGAGGTGCTGAGACAACTTGATTTAACCACAGTGCAGCACGCAAGACAAAGCCGACATGTGGAACAGGTTAATATGACGAATACGCCGATCGAGCCAACGAAGGTGCAGACGAAATGCAAGTCTACAAGCACCGAAACAGAAAAATCTGACTGGCAGCGCGAAGGACGCGAAAACCAGAATTGGAGGCCAGCGTATCGAGGAGGTTCGAACCGTGGTAACCGAGGAAGGAAAAACTGGAATCAGCGTGGTACCAGAGACCATCAGCTGGACAACAGAAGAAATTACGGCCGAAATGGGAATAACCAAGGATGGAGATCCCAAGAGCAGAGTCGTGGGTTCGATGAAGAGGCGGAAGAACGCTATCATGCATCTTTAAGATACATGGAAGAGCGCGGAGATGATCCAAGACAATCGCGAGTTCACTGGGATGAAGCGATTCGAAATAGAAGGTCACCCGACATATATCAAAATGATGATGGTGCCAAAAGTCTGGAACTTCAGCAGCATGAAGACAGGCGGAAGAACTCCACATAGAATGGAGCAATTGAAAAAAAAAACACCAGTTTTAAATGACCAGAGAGAGATAGGTTCAGGATGGAGTACAGTAAATGTTATTAACTGGATTGCCAAACCTGAGGAGCTTATCGAAGACCTCGATGAAAGAACGGTCAATGTAAGAAGGGAACTACCTATTATTATTGTAAACATTGCGGGAACGAAAGTAAGAAGTCTCATCGATACAGGATCAACAGTGAGTTTGATAACCCAGGCATTATACAATGAAATCCAGAGTAAAATCCACGCATTGAAAATACCCATTTCAAGCGTGAAAATAAAAGGTGTCATACCAGACAAAGTTATGATATGCAGATACCAAGTATTTTTAGATCTGCAGATAGGGAACTCTACATTCTCACAGAGCTTCCTACTGGTAAATAAGCTGCCATATAACCTTATTGTTGGGATGGATTTCATAAGAGAGTATAAAGTTATTATAGATCTCTCGCAAGACATTGTAATGTTTCGCGCAAGTGAGGGAAAGGAAGACTTAGAACTCTCATTAAGGCATAATGAAGCGAGACAAGAAGAATACGTATGGCATACATACGGAGATATGACTGGGGAGGCAGTGTCGACAATAGAAGATATTGAGGAAGAGTTGGCAACACTGGCCGCAGACATTGAAAAAGATCTCGAACCAAAATTTGAAGAATGCCTGGAAGAGAAGATTGAGGAAGCTAAATTTGGTCCAGAATATAAGAAAATGCTAAGGGAACTGCTATTCGAGTATAAAAGAGTCTTCGATTCGAGACCTGGCCGGATCAAGAATTTCCAGTATGCGTTTCAAGTCAGCGATTGGACGCCATTCAAACAGAAGCCGTATCCTGTAGCTGAGAAACATTATTTAAAGGTCAAAGAAGCGATACAGGAAATGCTAGAAGCAGGCGTCATTGTAAAGACAGCCACACCTTATGTCAGCCCACTGGTAGTCGTACCGAAACAGGATGGAAGTGTGAGGATATGCCTGGACCTACGAAATTTGAATTCCAAGGTTATACCGGAATTTGATACAGTTCCACCCATTAAGGAGGTACTCAGAAGGTTCAAAGGAAAGACTGTATTCTCAAATCTTGATCTCACGGCAAGTTTTCACCATCTTGCTCTGGAAGAGAAAACAAGTCTGTTAACCGGATTTTTATTTGACCAGCACACGTACTCCTACGTCCGTCTTCCATTTGGATTAAAAACAGCAGGTTCAGCGTTGATACGAGCGCTAGATAGGAACCTATCCGAAGAAGTAAAAGCTACAACCATATGCTACGTAGATGATATACTACTGACCTCTGAAACAGTTGAAGAACATGTCAGAGATCTACGCAAGTTGTTATATGACCTAAGTCAGGCTAACTTCAAGGTCAATATAAAGAAGTCTAACTTTGCTCAGAGAGAAGTTAAATTTCTAGGTCATGTAATCGATGCACAAGGAGTTAGGCCTAATCCGGGAAAACTGGAAGTCATAAAACGTTTCCCGAGACCAACGAAGGTGAAGAACGTCAGGCAATATCTAGGCGTTATTGGATTCTTTTCGAACCATTGTCCGAAGTACACCGAGACTGTAGCACCACTCCAAGACTTGCTTAAAAAGGGAGGAAGATGGCGATGGACTGAGCAATGCGAGGAAGCCTTCGTGAAATCTAAACAGATGCTGTTAGAGTATGTGAAATTGGGATATCCTGACTACACTCAGAAATTTATCATCCAGACTGACGCATCCTTCGTAGGCATTGGAGCTATGTTGTATCAGGAAAATAAGGACAGGCCAGAGGAGAGAACTTATATCGCATTCATCAGTAGAAGGTTGAGGCCTAATGAAAAGAATTATACGGTCACGGAGATCGAATTACTTGCGATACTGTATGCATTACAGTATTGGCACAAGCTGATTTATGGTTTTAGAATTATTTTGAGAACAGACCATAAAGCCCTAACGTTCCTGCTAAAAACTGACTTGTCAAGTCAAAGACTGACAAGGTGGTCCCTATACATACAACAATTTCAAGTGGAAATAGAATATTGCCCGGGGAAGGACAATCATACCTGATTTGCTAAGCAGATACCCTACAGCAGAGGAAGAAGAAACTCTAGCTATTGAAATAGAAGATAGAGATCAGAAGACCTTAGATGATCTGAGGAACATCACCGTTTTTCAACGTGAAGATCCCTGGATACGGTTGATGATAAATTACTTCGAGGGAAAGCTGAATAGAGGAACCCCGATGTATATGGAAGCTGAAGCACTTTCAACGGAATATCTATGGTTTAACCAGATGCTACATAAATGGAGCGACTCTGACCACACAAAACCTAGGATTGTTGTACCACCAGCATTGCAGAGAAGGCTAGTTTGGCTAGCACACCGAGCTTTTGGACATTCAGGTGTAGATAAGACTGTTGCCCTGCTTAAAGAGGCGTTTATTTGGCCTAAACTTAGAGAAACAGTCAGAAATACTATCAGGACATGTGATATGTGCCAACGAGTAAAGCCTAACTCGTACTTAATGAGGCAGAAACCTATACCACTCTTACCAGAGAAGCCATGTCAGCTCCTGGCGCTGGACAACTTTGGGCCCCTGCCTAGAGCTAGAAGAGGAAATAAACACATCCTAGTTGCACTAGACGTGTTTTCCAAAATGGTAGTCCTGTGTCCAATTCAGAAAACCAGTACAAAACAAGTACTTAAGAGGCTGAAGGAAAGAATCATTCCTATATTAGGACAGCCAGAAAACATCTTATCAGATCACGGAAGCTGTTTTACCAGCGTAGAATTTCGCAGGGAGTTGGAAAATCTGGGCATAAGACAGATTTTGTCCACGGTTAGGCACCCGGAGTCGAACTCAGCTGAGAGAGTTATGAGGGAGGTGCAAAAATACATGAAGATATACTGCTCTACTGAGAATTGGAAATGGATTGACGTGCTTGAGATTATTGAATATTGTATCAACAATACTGTGCACGAAGCTACAGGAGAGGTGCCAGTGAGCTTACATCTCGACAGAAGACCCGAGAGGCCATGGAATAATGTCATCCAGACACCCGTCGATGCACAACTTGGACGTGAGTTGAGAATCCAGAGGACGTTCGAGTATCTCAAGAAACAAGCAGATAAACGACAGCGGAGAAACAGGAGGAAACGTTATCATAGACCGCTACTCGTGGGAGTATACGTCTTATTGAAAAAACCCGCCAGTTCAGATCCAGAGAGCAGGAAATATAAGAAATTTCAGCACGCTTATCTCGGACCCTACCTGATTATAAGGGATCTGCAGAATAACGCATATCGGATTAAAGATGAGGCAACAGGTAGAGAAGTTGTGGTAAATGCCGCAAATCTGAAGTTATATAGTCCACCAGAAGACTATGAAGCGAGAGAAGAGCAAGCTACACACACCCAAGTGAACGAGGAATCATTACGTATGCACGGAAAGGTTCCGGAGAAAAGCTTGCAGACTCGAGAAGGGTCGAAGAAAAGGAAACAGCTCGCCAGCCCAGCGGACACGAGGGGAGAGTGCAGCTGTCGACTGCAGGAGTTTTACGACCAGTTAAAGGGAGCCGCTGTAGAGTTAGAGGAGATGAATGAACAATTGAGACAGGAAAACGAAAGTCTACGAGACAGCAGACAAGAGTGGAGTGGGAAAACGTGAAAGCCCATTGCCAAGAGCAATGACCGCTTAAAGCAAACACTGCAAGGAGTTGATACCAGCTGATAGGCTCGAAAAATTCACTTATGAAATGAATTTTTCGAACTTAGCAGGAGAAAGATGTGCCCAACTGGTCACGGCAGTCTGGTATCGAACTCAGGGCCTTATCAGAAAAGACCAGGCAAATGGTTATGCCTAAGGTCGAACCAGTGGTCTCTAAGGGGGAGCCATTATATGGAACCCACAGAGCAATGAGAGGTCTACTGACACATAATAGTCTAGCGTGATTTCACGATTATTTAGGTGCAAATCATAGCAATTGAAAGGAGAAATTGTAAGCAAAATGCAAGGAAATGTACGTTTTCAGTGCATACGAAGTCGAAAGAGGCTAGTATTGAAGTCTGACAAATGACTTTTAAAAGTAGGCGGAGTAGCCTTGGCGCCTACGGAACTATTTCTGTCTAGGGCGGTCAGACAGCTCAAAATTAATGACCCGGGAATCCACCGGTCGACAACGGGCGAAGCTTTGGCGGGACCAAGCCCACAAGAAATTAATTAATTACAGAGAAATGGAGCATTGTAATGCGATGGAACATACACATAGATGAATGTATTCATGGAGGAGTAATTTAGGAGTGGTTTTCCACCTAAAATTACGCCTATTTCTCAAAATGACCGCATTACAACCTAACTCACGCTCGAGAGCATGAATACTTTAACCAACCAGCGGGAAATCCCCACCGTAGCGTCCCACGCGCTGAACTAAGGCAATTAATTGTAATTAATTGGCCGAAGCGATCGCCGGCACGCGAGTGTTTTTAAAACCTCCACGCCTAGATAAACAAGATGCAGTTGTTATTTCGGCTGAAGACGGAGTATTTCAAGAAGGGAGTCGCTCTCACGTGTCCCGTGAACTATTTTGTGCAAGAAACCAATATAAGGGGAGAGCACCCTACGCCGAAGTCAGTTATGGTCACTTGTTGGTCAGTTGAAGTCACTTGTTGGTCAGTTGAAGTCAGTTATGGTCAGTCGAAGTCAGCTATACGTCAGTTACACGTCTGTTATGGTTCAGTGGAAAGCAGTTGAAGACGTCAGACGGTCGCTCGAGTTGGAAGTTAGTTCTTTGTCTACAAGAGCTCTGCAGTAAGCACGCCAATTATTAAAATATCAGCGTACCGCCGTTGAAGACAATGGAGGCAAATTGTAAGCTTCATCAGTGATAATGAAGTGCATAAGGTAACAAAGTGCAGATATTGCTTTATTATCTGACACAGATATAAATTCGCTACAGCGAATAGGAACTGATAATGTTTGGAACAGTTCGTATACCGGAAGGTATTGTCAATTATATGACATCAGCATTAGGAACACTCCAGTGATGGGAGAGTGGAAGTTATTGCCACCTATCCAGGACAGTGAGGTAAACGGGAGTGCAGGGAACTAGGATAGAACATCTATAAAAACGCTACTAGATTCACGGAGACCAGCGGTTATCGTAAGTCATCGCATCTCTGAGGTCAAGCGTAGGTGAAATCCAGATTAAGGATCAACATGTGAAATGATAGATGAAGTGTATAAATTGTGAAATAATAATTTAAAGTGTTAATGTGTTTAATGTTTAATATTCAGTGTTTATCAGTGGTAAAGGCCACTTGTGGTAATATGTGCATCATGTGTAAAAAGTGTGAATCTCAGTGTTGTGTATTGGATATCATGATGGATTAAGTCAATCGTCATGGTAGAGCTCAGGCGGAGATACTGGTACTTTCCAGCCAGAAGGAAACGTGAGTAAACATGCAAATAATAACATTATAATGGCATAGTTCACCATGTAACGATTAATCACTTTGAAATTAAAGAAGTAATAGTCACTTACTGAACGAGTTTTCACCACTCGTCTTGAATAAAGTATGACTTGGAAGGTGATTTGCTTAGGACCATGTAGGTCAAAAATAGTGATGGATCTAAACGTTAAAATAATAATAATAATAATAACTGGGGTCGGCAATCATAAAGTAAGGGAAAAATTGGCCTAAGTAATGTTCAAATAGTGTCATGTCTAATTTAAGATACTGTCATTTGGTAAACAGTAAAGAATGTAGTGTGGAATATCGCGAATACGAGAGCTTTTCTCAGTGTCAGTGAAATTTTGAATGAATATGTGAAATTAAAGTAAGCCAGTATATTTATACATTTGTGTTAGGAGCTATGTAAAGCTTTGGCTTAAATAATATAACATGAAGAACGCAGGTACCTTGATAATGGAGTCATATATGTGAAATATTGTTTAGCCGCATATAGCGTGCAGATTAACGTAGAATCCAGTGATTTACGTAAGATAAGCACGGGAAAGACTAGTATAGCTTGCGCGTGAGGTGAAAATGGGCTTAATCTTCGAGAAGTATCGCCTCTGTGCATACTGTATGTATTACGCAGCGATTTGGATAGAGTCTGTCTATTGCCAACGCTTGCATTGAATTATAGCCACTATGGACGCCCAGCGAGGCGCGGTGAGCATTTTTACTTATGATCTGCCCGAGAGGTAGAATCATATTCGTCGACGAGGAACGTGGTTCCCAATATATGTAATGACAGCTGCTGATGATAACCATGGGGTTTCATTATGATGCGCGTCTTTAAAAGCCACAAGTAATCACCTTAGAACGGCAATGCTATCATTAGAATTCCACCCCTGCCATGAATGTTTAATAGGAGCCATTTGAGCCCAAATACACTGTAAAGTTAGGTGTTAATTAATTAAATGACTCAATTACTTAGGAATATGCCTAGCGGATCTTTCTTGTTATATAAATTGTAAACAAGGATGGCCTTGACGGTAGAGAGAGACAGGAAATATAGACCATTTCCGTGGCAGCCATCTTGGAGAGCTGTCTGGAACTAATTTTATGACCTGCTGAGGGGAGAGAGGTCGCTCGACCGATCCCTTGTCAATTACGGTCACAATAGGACACTGAGAGGTCTCGGTATTCAATAATGCAATTAAAATATGAGTATTTTAGTGATGCAAATGGAATTAAATGGTGTATGGCA
Source organism: Meconema thalassinum (assembly GCA_946902985.2). Taxonomy (NCBI): domain Eukaryota; kingdom Metazoa; phylum Arthropoda; class Insecta; order Orthoptera; family Tettigoniidae; genus Meconema; species Meconema thalassinum. The sequence continues at coordinate 402,687,157 of OX336393.1, read as the reverse complement.
ACTCACATACGTGGTTGAACCATAGAAATCTGATGATATTTGGCGAAGTTATCCTCTGAGGGGGAAGGCTGAACCAATGTAATGTAGGCATCTTCTTTAAAGTGCATTTTGCCAGTTTATGCTAATTTAGGAAAAACGGGTATGTGTTTTTCCCAGAACATGACACAGTTGTATCTATAATAAGTCCGACAAGACCCAGATAATCGTTATATGGTGAAACTATAAATATTCTATCCATGTTTATGTTTATTTTATGATTAAGAAGCATGACTCATTTTCCTAGAGCGTTCATAGGGATGGAAAGAAGGAAGATGATTCGCACGACACAACAAAAATATTTGCTAATAAATGTAGGAAACATTGAAGTAATGATAATTAAAGTAAATGTCGTAGAAGACGGAATAATGTCTTAGAAATTCATGTTTGTGACATGTGGTTTTTGTGTTAAGATACTTCCATTAAATAAAATTGTGTCACATGACGGACACTATGAAAACCTTGTAATCTGAACTATTATTGACAGGATATTAGAAGTAGGTTTGAGTGCATTGTAGCGCTATTTTTAAGGAGAAAGCTCACAGAATAACCCTATTTATTTGTGGGAATTAATTGTAATTTGTCCTTTGTTTTGTATTTGTTGTACAGCCATGATTTTAGACCAGTAAATGTTTTATTCATAGGAATGTTGTGTATTTCCTGTAGAGTAGTTACCTGGTAGACTCAAATCCTGAACATGTGGTCGTATTGTGGGCATGAACGTCCCATACCTCGAAAGACCGTGAGCTAGTTGGGATACGAACACATGGTCCACATGGTGACAATCGGGTACAATAGAGGCAATTGACATGAGTAGGATATATGAAAATAGGCTGAATAGTTCTTCACGGAACTACTTGCTTAATTTGCCTCTATTTTCATGCCCGATTGTTTTCTGATGCAAATCAAGTGATTATCGTCTCAATACAGTGGTTTTTATTTGTCATATACATGCATATTCCGAACATGTTTTACCATTAGGTCATATTTTGAGCATTTTTCGGTAGTTTGACGGCAGCTGTAGGTGTGCAATCATCCTGAATTTACCGAACGGGAACTAGTGTTTACAGAAATAGACTGTGAATAAACACTTCAACATGTATATTCAGAAAATTAATATGAAAGTAGAAATAAAGTATTTAGTAAACGATTTAATCTCGAAGGGATTGTCGCTTGGATTTTAAATTTTAAAAAGCGCCATATTTAAATCAGTCATTTTCAGGTCATATTATGTATTTTTTGAGTGATATTTCGTCATTTTATTAAGGCCATACTTGCTTGCATATTCGGGCTATTTTTAGGTCTTAAACATCAGAGTCCTCATTGCTATTATTGGAAGTAAAACTGGGAAGATGTAGGATATCAGATACATAAGCTAGAGTTAACTGATATAAGGGTAACACGAATAATTTCCGGGACAAATAGGTGGGAGCAATGGCGGGAAGGTACTCGTAATAAAGAGGTAGAAGGTAAGTTGGAAATGAACACGCTAGATGAAGCTGTTCGTATGAGCCGACTCAGATGGTGGTAGCATGCGATGAGTGTGGGGGACGAGAGATTACCTGAGTTCGGCTGCAGAGGGTAAGAGATGCAGGCGATGGTTAGATTGTTGAGGCGGCTTCTGTGGCGTAGTTGGTAGCATGCTGAGATGCTATGCCCAAGGTCGCGGGTTCAAACCCGGCCGAAGTCGTCGGATTTTTAAAAGCGTTAAAAATCCCTCAGTATTCCTTTCTTAGGAGGGGAAGTAAAGCCGGCGGTCCCATGCCATAGATTTATGGCATGTTAAACAACCTTCCACTAATTACACCTGTGTGAAGCTAAATTATAGGTAAGATTTGACTGACGCTCTTAGATTCCAACGTTCGTAGCCAGAAGCCGACTGTGGTGGCATCTAGTAACCAAGTACAGAACTAGTTGTCGTTGACGGTGGCGTTTGGTAGCAAAAGTAGGAACTACTTGACAATCGAATGTCCGTAGTCCTTACCTGAATAAAAAAAACACCCACACACACTAATACAGCCATTTAACACCGGTTATCAGGCAGATTCTACGCAAACCCAAAGTACACGGGGCTACATGACCGCGATGTCGCAGCCCCTAAACTGAGGAACCAACCAACCAGATTCAGTGTTGAACGATTTCAAAGTGAGAGGTGTAGAAGTAGAAGAGGCCGCAATGCTAACTGCTTTTTTTTTTGTCGTGTAGCCTCCTGAGAGGCCGAGTGCAGGTCTTTCTAGTCGACGCCCGTGGGCGACCTGCGGGTCGGGATGAGAGATGGAATGAATGAAACTGGGCAAGGATGTGGAAGGAAGCGGCCGTGGCCTGTTAGAAGGTACTGTCCCAGCATTTGCCTGGTGTTGAAAATGGGAAACCACGGAAAACCATTTCAAGGAGAGCCGACGGTGGGGCTCGAACCCACGCGTCTACTGAGTCAGCTGAGAGCTTGGCCCCTTGACCTAACGCAGCGCTTTAGCCCGCGTAGCCACGACTGTCGGTTATGCTAACTGCTAATAGGGGATCATAAAAGCTTGTCTGAAGATGAAGTACATTCATTTTCTCAAGTGTATCTTGAGAATCCGACTTCGTGGTTAAGCGGAATGCCCCTGGTATGATTCCCGGCTAAGTTGAGGGTTTTTATCCAGTGGCGTACTGACGGTGGGGGGGGGTGTTAGGGTTTAACACCCCCCCCCCAGAGACATTTCTTTACTTGAATCTGTATATTGTTCCATCTAACACCTGTTTTGCGCTACCGCTATTGAGGCGTCTTAACTCCTGTATACAGGGTCTTTCATATAAAATAAGAACGGCAAGCAGCTGATTTGTTATCCCCTGCTGTAGTGATGAAAGCGCGCATAGTATACTTGACCTTGCAATAAGCGTGCAGGTGTTCAGTCGCCAGTCTGAACCTCAGATGCTAATATGGTGAGACAGTTATCCTTACAACATCGTATTTTTGTATGTAAAACTTATTTTAAGTAAGAGTCGGCTCGGTGGGTACGTAATGCATTTGTTCAGCAATTTTCTGATGAAGTGCCACCTTCACTAGCACAGATTCACGTAATTGAAAATATGTTCGACACTACTGTCTCAGTGCTCAATAAAAGACATAAAACAAAAGATGAGAAACATTACAGTGGCAGAACTCACTTGCGTCAGCCAGAATTTGGTTACCAGATAAAATGCCTGTATAGCCCAGGAAGGGCGACACTTCCAGCATCTTTTATAAGGTAATATTTCATATAGGATTGTACTCACGGATAAAGCAGGGGACCACGGCGTGCCACAAGCTCGGCCAAGGCCACCGCAACAGCAGATGACAAAACTGCCACTTGCCGTTCTTACTTTATATGGAAGACCCTGTATACAGTATTTTAAAAGTGATCACGTTCGTCACTTGGTAAATGACCTGCACTCAACTCGCACCGAGACTCCTCCTTTAGCGTTGGAGCTAGCCATGGATCAGTTTTACTGTTGAAGTGTGCGATCGGTGACCTCGTTCACGTCGCTTCAGGTTGCTTAAATTGTGTGTCCATTTCGTTAAAGATAATTCAGTACATGAGGAGTTTCTGTAATTTATTCCAATTAACGATACAGTTAAAGTCATCAAGATAGGCAGAGTTTGAGAGTCAATATCAATTGCAGTAGGAACCCGGAGAGCGAAACATTACTTTTCTCTCAAATAATATCAATATTTTAAGCAACCACGTAACTATGGTCATGTAGGGCCCGGATGTTGATGTCGTTAAAAAGTTTAAAAAATGCACTATAAAATGGTGAAAATGATCTTATAATAATAATAAACTCGCCAATATTTCAAAAATGAATGTCTTGAGATTTTGCATAATATTTTATAGCTGGTGTTTTTGTCCAGCATTTTTTTTCAGTTTTGATGCAATACCTGCAGCAATGTCGCCACAATTGTTGCTAAGAATAGTTTCCACCCGGTTGATTAAGGAAATGGAATCAACCATTTATTCGCCCGTTTTCCCCAACGATGTGATTGTTGCTGTCAATAACGTTACTAGCTTCTTCTTAACTCGGAGAGACGTAACTCTCTCATATAAAGCCGTGACATGACTAAATTGGATAAAAATGACCTTAAAAGGCCTATTTCCCTAAAATATGACCCAAAAAATCTACCAAGCTTTAAAAAATGCTCTTACCGTAAAATGAAAATAGCAAAAAATGCAAAAAGATGCAATATAAAAAAAAACACATATTTGAAGACGGGGTGGCCCATCCGGAGTTTCTATGTACTTCAGCACTGTTTTAGACAGCTCAGTAAAAATATTTTTTTTTTCGTGTAGCCTCCTGAGAGGCCGAGTGCAGGTCTTTCTATTCGACGCCCGTGGGCGACCTGCGCGTCGGGATGAGAGATGGAAAGGATGAAGATGAATGAAACTGGGCAAGGATGTGGAAGGAAGCGGCCGTGGCCAGTCAGAAGGTACCGTCCCAGCATTTGCCTGGTGTTGAAAATGGGAAACCACGGAAAACCATTTCAAGGACAGCCGACGGTGGGGCTCGAACCCACGCGTCTACCGAGTCAGTAGAGAGCTTGGCCCCTTGACCTAACGCGGAGCTTTAGCCCGCGTAGCCACTACTGTCGGTTAGTAAAAAGATGACATGTCATCAACATCCGGGCCCTAGTCATGATGATACCACTGCATCGTTTCAGTTTTAATATTTAGTTACTGCTTTCCATATTTTTTAGTTTTTTGTTTCATTTTTTTTTATCGTGTCGAAAAAATAATGTGGCCTAAAATAGTTTTCACGCAAATTATTAATTATTATTTTTACGAATATAACTATAAATATAAATACCATTTTAATTATGATGATGACTGTCGTTTTAAGGGGCAGAACAGCAAGGTCATCTGCCCCTTTAGTAATGTACACAATTACCCTATTGTATTAATAAACCTACCCCCAGAAGGAAATCCTGCGTACGCCACTGGTTTTATCACCAAATATGGTAACACGAAGTGCAGTGAGTCCCACGGCAAGAACAGTACTACACGACCAGGTGAATGCAGAAGTAATTAGGTATGATGTTATAACATATCGGATGTTGAGGTGGACAAATCGCCCCCATTAAGGTCATGACAAGTCGTCTTGTTGAATGCGAGGATTAACTAGGCCACTCCCTGTGGTAATGCAATCCAGTCTACCTCAGTGACAGAGACAAGCAGATTATTCTTAATAAGCTTAAAAATAGCAGTGTTAATTACAGTAAATGGCGAGTATAGGGAATGTTCTTCTGATGGTAACATCTTAATTTCAAAAGTGATCGATTTCACATCCACTACGACTAGGGCGAGTATTTATAGGCACTAAGATACCCAAAATAGGCAGATAAATATACACTTAAAAGCCACTAAAATGGCAAAAAAATAGGCACTAAAAACCAACCCAAATTTACTATCTCCTTGTTATTTAGAATTACTCAGCATGTGTGAATCACGCCACTTTTCTCAGCTAAGGAGAAAGTGGTCACCAAAAACAGGAAAAGGTAAAAGTAATAATAATAATAATAATTATAATAATAATAATAATAATAATTCAAATGAGAACAAACAAGTTATCAAGAGCACAAAAATTAACATGGGAAACTTACAAAAAGAAATGCTTATCAATTAATGCAAAAATTAATCATTACAATACAGTCATAAAACCGGAAGCCACATAGGCTTACGCAGCAGGAACATTATTCCATCTAAATGAACATTCTAAAACCAACAGAATACAGAAGATCGAAAGGTGAATTGGAAGAACTTGTATCAATAAAAGTTAAGAAAGGATTGGCAATGGCGAATATTACCTAACAATATTGTCTATAACGACCTAGAACCCATTACTGAACCATACGAAAGATAAGACTAGGATTCTTTGGGCACATCATGAGAATGCCAGATTCACGTCTTCTAAAACAACTAGTACAGTACAATCTTGCTTCAAAAAACACAACTGGATGCCGATGGTTGAAAGAAATCAGACAGGACTTGAAAGAAATTGGCCTAACAACAGAACAACAAATAAGAAAAGTTTAACTACAGCACTTAAAAATATAACTTTTCATTTTCCACTCATAAAAAATAAAATTCCAACAAGAATACTTTCCGCCCGAGAAAGGGCTAGAAGATCAATACGAATGAAGAAATAGCCTACTGGGAGGACAGCAGGCACGTACAGTTCCTACAAGTCGACGAACTAATGGTTGGTTAAAGTGATCCTTTGTGGTCTCAAAAGGTGAAGACGAAGAAGAAGAAGAAGAAGAAGAAGAAGAAGAATGATAATAATATAGATGGAAGACCTCTAAGGACTAAATGCAGAAAAATTCATTAAATACATTCATGTAGTCTTACTTAGGAGAAGTAATTCAACCATCTGGATTGAATCGTGAGACACACAAAGAGAGAATTTCAAAATTACAGAAATGCTATAGAATCACCTGGAACAGTTATAACAAAAAATCAATATTGAAGAACGCAAAATTAAGACTTTTTTCACCACAGTTATCAAACCTGAAGCAGTATTTGCCTCGGAAACCTTGATTATTGGAGGCATATATCTCATTAACCCTTTATAGGGCCGACTATTGTTTTCTATCTTTTACTTTAATTTTAAATTTAAATGTTCATTTCAGCTCTAATTTTGATTTTGATTTTTAATACTCAATATTATTTGTTTAAATTCTTTTCTTTTCTTTTCTTAGTCGTTTACCCTCCAGGTTGGTGGAACCCACGGACTCAGCGAGGGAACTCACCACTACCGCCTCTACGGGCAGTGTCCTGGAGCTGGGAACATCTAATCGGAGTGGATACAACTGGTGAGGTGTGATTGGCACCTCGCCCAGGCGGCCTCACCTGCAAAGCGAACAGGGGCCTCATGAGGGAAGGTAATGGATGGTGAGGATGGATAGGCAAGGAAGAGGGAAGGAGGCGGCCGTGGCCTTGAAGAAGGTACCATCCCGGCATTTGCCCGAAGACGAAGTGGGAAACCGCGGAAAACCACTTCGAGGATGGCTGAGGTGGGAATCGAACCCCCTCTACTCATTTGGAACACCCGAGGCTGAGTAGACCGCGTTCCAGTCCTCATACCACTTTTCAAATTTCGTGGCAGAGCCGGGAATCGAACCCAGGACCTCCGGGGTGGCAGCTAACCATGCTGACCGTAACGCTACGGAGGCGACTTTGTTTAAATAAATTTTAAAATGTATGTATTAATTTATTATTTCAAATTTTATAATTTTAACTATTTAATTTTATAATCTTAGTTTTATTGAAAATGAAAATCCACAGCCTGCTTCCAGTCTCCGACCGGGTCAGGAATGGAATGAATGAAGCCCCCATCTAGCGGCGAGGATATGAACTGTGCCGGCTGCCGAGGCCTGACGCACTCCTCTGAATCTTAGTTTTATTACAATTTTATTATTGAAAATACAGCGCACAAATTGTGCATAGGGTTAATAAATTAATATACATTAGTGTTTTCACCTTCCACCTTCACACAATATAACAACGGAAGGTCCCCGGTTCTTACATGTGATTACGTGGTACCGACTACATTGTTTACCACTCAATTTACAAATACAGGATACGTCTACGTCATGAAAGTACTCGGTGACGCACAGTTTATGGTGGTACCCATGTACCGCCATCGAGTTAACGAAGTGTCGTAGGTCTTGATTCGTCATGGCTTCCGTTATGTAAAATTCGAGCCAGATTTCATCTCTCTTCTTTACTCTCTCATGCATTAGTCTCTTCCAGGCGTCCGTAGATGGTAGTCCTCTCTTCGTCCGTAGGTCCTCAATGAAGAAGTTCTCCTTGGCAAGTTCGTACACTAGTCTAGATTTTGCATATTTTTATAACCCCAGGGTTGCTTTTAGGAGGCGAGACTTCACTGCCTCGAACGTCCTCAAGTCCGCCAGGGTCAGTTTCTCCCAGATGTTTTCTATTCCGTATGTGGCGATGGGCGCTATTTTCACGTCAAATAATCTCATAGCAGTTCCCAAAGAGAGCTTCGTGAGTGATTTAATGTCATATATGGCCTTAGTTGCCGCCGTTGCACGAGACTTCATGTGGACTCTGTAGGCTCTAGCTGTTGTTTGTATTGTCAATCCTAGGTATGTGAATGTATTTACTGTCTTGAGAGGATTCAATCCTAGTTATAACCTGTCTCCCGGGGCCTCTCTGACACCTTTCCGAAACGTCATTTTTACTGTTTTCTCTGTGTTAATTTTCATCTTTGTTTTATTTTAATATTTAGTTTCGTCTATGTTTTATTTTAATTTGTATGTGTATGTTTTATTTCATTGTTTACTTTTAATATATTTGATTATATGCTATTGTTGTTGTTTGAGTCTTCAGTCTTTTGACTGGTTTGATGCAGCTCTCCATGCCTCCCTGTCCTGAGCTAATCGTTTCATCTCTACATAGCTACCACACCCTACATCCGAGGCAATCTGTTTAACATATTCTAACCTTGGTCTACCCCTACAGTTCTTGTCCTCGACCCTTCCTTCCATAACTAAGCTTGCTATTCCTGGGTGTCTTAGTATGTGTCCTACCAACCTATCTCTTCTCTTCATTAGCAGTCGCCAGAAACATCTCTCCTCTCCCACTCGTCTTAATACCTCTTTGTTTGTAACCCTATCTACCCATCTGATCTTCATCATTCTCCTGTAGCACCACATTTCAAATGCTTCAATTCTCCTCTTTTCTGCTGCACCAATAGTCCAAGTTTCACTTCCATAGAGCGCCACGCTCCAGACAAAGGCTTTCAAAAATGACTTCCTAATACCTAAATCTATATTCGATGTCAGCAGATTCCTTTTTTGTAGGAATGCTTTTCTTGCCTGAGCCAACCTACTTTTTATATCCTCTTTGCTTCGTCCATCACTGGTTATTCTGCTTCCTAAGTAACAGAAATCTCCTACTTCCTTCAGCTTTTCACCTGCCAATTTGATCTCCATAGAGGTTTCTGATTTATTTCGGCTGCATTCCAGTATTTTTGTTTTACATTTATTAATTTTCATCATGAATTCTTTCCGTAAGACGGAGTCCATACCATTCAAAAACTCATTCAAATCCTCAAGCTTGTTGGCCAAGATGACGATGTCATCAGCAAATCTCAGAGTTGAAATTATTTCTCCTTGAATCTTCACTCCCACTTTAAATTTTTCTCTAATTTCCTTCATTGCTTGTTCAATGTAAAGATTGAAAAGTATGGGTGATAAGTTGCAGCCTTGCCTTACACCTTTCTGAATACCAGCTTCTCTCTCATGTCCTTCAACTCGAATGACTGCTGTCTGGTTTCTGTATAGATTGTATATCACCCTCCTATCCCTGTACTTTATTCCAATCGATTTCAAAATGTCAAACAATTTAGTCCAATCAACGTTATCAAAAGCCTTTTCTAAGTCTACAAAAGCCATGAACGTTCTCTTATCTTTCCTTATTCTACCTTCCAAAATCAGCCTAAGACTTAGTACAGCTTCCCTTGTTCCTACATTTCTCCTGAAACCAAACTGGTCTTCACCCAACTCCGTTTCTATCTGGCTCTCAATCCTCTTGAAATTATTCTAGACAGGATCTTTGAAGCATGAGTAATCAAGCTGATTGTACGGTAATCTTCACATCTGTCAGCTCCCACTTTCTTTGGTATAGGGATGATTACATTCTTCTTGAAATCAGGGGGTACCTCACCTGTCTCATAAATCCTACACACCAAGTGAAATAACCTGATCAGACCTTCCTCTCCTATGCAGCGTAGCAACTCAATCGGTATATCATCTATGCCTGGTGCTTTGTTCCTGCTTAAGTCTTCCAAAGCTCTATCAAATTCTGATCTCAATATTAAATCTCCTTTCGCATCCTCATCAATTTCCTCCTCCCTTTCCATTACATGATTCTCAATCTCCTTTTCCTTATACAAACTCTCTATGTAAGCTTTCCATCTCTCAACCTTTTCTTCCCTATCTGTTAGAGGCTTTCCATTTGTGTCCTTAATATTACAGCACTTAGTCTTCTTTTCCCCAAAAGTATTCTTAATCCTTCGATAAGCTGTGTCTACTTTTCCTAATTTCAGACAATTTTCTATACCAGCACATTTCTCTTTCAACCATTCTTCTTTCGCTTCCTTGCACTTCTTGTTAACCTCATTTCTCAGACGTCTGTATTCTGCTTTCCCCTTTTCATCTCTTACATTCTTGTGCTTCCGCCTTTCATCCATCAATTCGAGTATATCCTGAGTGATCCACGGTTTTCTATCTATTCTCTCTTTCCTACCAATGTTTTCTTCTGCGGATTTTGTTATTTCATTCCTCAAAAGTGCCCATTCGTCTGCAATTGAAGTTTGTTTAGGGTTTTTCATTAGTCCTTCCTTTATACTCTTCTTGAATCTTTCGTTTACATCCTTCTCTTTCAGTCTGTCTATTGCCCACCTTTTTGGCTTTTGACTTTTCTTCAGTTTCTTCAACTTTAATCTGCATTTCATTACAACCAGATTGTGGTCAGAGTTTATGTCAGCACCAGGATATGTTTTACAATCCAAAATCTGGTTTCGAAACCTCTGCTTGACCATAATGAAGTCGATTTGGTAACGCCCTGTATCTCCTGGTCTCATCCATGTGTATATTCTTCTATTGTGGTTATTGAATAAGGTGTTAGCTATGACCAACTCATGCTCAGTGCAGAATTCTACCAGCCTGCTTCCTCGATCATTCCTTTCACCTAATCCGAAATCTCCTACTATCTTCCCTTCTCTCCCTTTTCCTACCACAGCATTCCAATCTCCCATTACTATAACATTTTCATCACCCTTGATATACCTCAGAATTTCGTCTATTTCTTCGTAGACCTTTTCAACATCCTCATCATCAGCTTGACTGGTAGGCATATAGACTTGTACCACTGTGGTGCAGGTAGGTTTAGTATTTATTTTGCTACAATAATCCGTTCACTATATTGCTCATAATATTCCACCCGCTGTCCAAGTTTCCTACTCAATATGAGGCCAACCCCTGCTTGGCCATTGTTTGATTTAGTGCTAATGACCCTATAGTCTCCTGACCAAAAGTCCTGTTCTTCCTGCCAGCGCATTTCACTAATCCCAACCAAATCCAACCTCAACCTATCCATTTCCCTTTCTAAGTTTTCTAACCTTCCATTTCCGAGCAGACTTCTAACATTCCACGCTCCGATCCGTAGAATGTCAGAGTTCCTCTTTGTCACTTCTGTGATGTTAACCCCCTCTCGAGTAGTCCCCACCCGGAGATCCGAACGGGGGACTAGTTTACCTCCGGATTGAAATTTTACAAGGGAGGAGGCCATCATCACATGTATTTATGCATAGAGAGGTGCATATCCTCGGGAATAGCAAACGGCTGTAGTTTCCCCTTGCTTTCAGCCGTGCAGCAGGACGCAGTGTAGCCATTATTTGGCTTATATTATCAATATCTTAACCGTCTATAAGACTAGTAAAGAATTGATTTATTCTGAAAGGCTATTTACTGGTTGAAATTTTATCCAGCGCCATACAACTAGACAGATATAATATTTGCTTATCAGAAAGATTACATCCACAAGTTTTTTTTTGTAATTTGGCTGAAAGAATAAACTATTAGCACCTTTGATAATAGCCTACAAACTCTTTTTATATACGGTAGGTGGTTAATATATAGGCCACTATTTTATAACGGGTTAACCTCTTAACTGGGTAATTTTGAGCGCTTGGTGTAACCTGCCCTGTGTATTATTTCCAGCCAATTGTTACGACAGTATAGGCGGAAAGGTTAGCGGGAATATTAGCAATAATAATGTTGTGTTATAGTATAATATAGAAATTTCAATGTATTAAGTATAATTCAAGATACATTTTGACCATTTTTACAGTAACTACAAGGTCATTTATCCGATTAGAACTTGAAGAGTTTTGCCCATATGACCTAAACTGTTCATTTCCGCACATTGAGAGCTGCAAATAAAACGTATCAAATGCTATCGAGATCAAACGTGTAGGTTTGCTTTCATTGATTGTCTGGTATCGCTCCCCGCACAAAGCAAAAACAAACACATGACCAAAACAGAAAAAAGCAAAGCAAAACTCAAAAGAAGAGAAAAAGCAGAAATCGAACACAAAATCAAAAACTAAAAAACAAAAAAGCAAAATTCAAAAACAAAAGCAAATACAGAAAAGAAACACAAAAAACACAAAGCAAAAACAAAAATTCAAAAACAAAAGAAAAAGCAAAAATCAAAAACAAAAGCAAATAATAATGAAAACAAACAAAAAGAACATCAAATCAAAAACAAAAAACAAAAGAAGCAAAATTCAAAAACAAAAGCAAATACTGAAAACAAAAACAAAAAACACAACGCGAAAACAAAAGAAAAAGAACACAAAACAAAAACAAAAGCAAATACAGAAAACTAACACAAAGCAAAAACAAAAATGTATAAACAAGAGAAAAGCAGAAAACGAACACAAAATCAAATACAAAAACAAAAATACAACCAAGATACAGGAGGCGGGAAATGTCGTAACTGCTGCCAAAACATCAATTTTCTCGAAAACATTCGCCATGCCGTGGAAACTCGACACGCCCAGGAGGCGATAGCGGTAAAAGATGGAGCACGTATATATTCGTCATGCCCATTAAATTATAGACTAACATTATACGAATATATACGTCATACCCAGTTAAGAGGTTAAAGAAGGTGTCAGTGATCTTTTCAGAATGCTGATAAAGCTCTTAACACTTCCTTTCATCCAGATTCCTTGTAAACAGACTGGAGCAAGGATCTTCCTCCTTGTTTCTATACGTCTTTAATAAGAGATCTACCTCTAATGATGAAGGTTTCCGAGGCCTATACTGTAGTAATATTATTAATAATAATAATAATAATAATAATAATAATAATAATATCGTATGGCTTCGGGTGCCGGGTGCAAGCTTTGTTATTTGACACCCAAAAGTTAGCTTGGATGTCGAATTTCATTGTTCCTTGAAGCACTATGAAAGTCAAGGAGGTTAGATATCTAAGCTCCTTGAACACTATAGCGCTTTCTAGTGGAGAAATGAGGAACTTTGTGTTGACGGAAAATCCCGAGATTAATTTTGTCATTATGAACACGGTCTGAAAATCCACAGCCTGCTTCCTGTCTCCGACTGGGTCAGGAATGGAATGAATGAAACCCCCATCTAGCGGCGAGGATATGAACTGTGCCGGCTGCCGAGGCCTGATGTACTCCTCTGGGGCAATGCTTAAATGGATGACAGCTGAAATGAAATGATAGTGGAGAGTGTTGCTGGAATGAAATTTTGACAGGGAAAACCGGAGTACCCGGAGAAAAACCTGTCTGTCTCCGTTTTGTCCAGCACAGATCTCACATGGAGTGACCGGGATTTGAACCACGGGCCCAGCGGTGAGAGGCCGGCGTGCTGCCGCCTAAGCCACGGAGGCTGTTATGAACACGGCCTACTAAATTCAAATGGGTTCTTTGACATGCCAACATCGTATGACATCCTGTACTGTTTCAGGTTTGAATGCTGATTATTTGTAGGCAAGCTGCGTGGCTCAGCAGTATCGTTCTCGCCTGCTGTTCCCAAGGTTGCAGGAACGAATCCCGGTGCAGTCAGCTGGCATTTGAGGGTGCCCGAATGTGAGGGGGCCGAGTCAGTAGATTTACTGGCACGTTATAGATCCCCTTCTGGGAAGAATTCCGGCACTCCGGTGTCTCTAAAAGCCGCAGTAGTTAAAATGGACGTAAAACATAATTATTATTATTATTATTATTGATTATTTGTATTTTTATTATTGTTATTGTTATTAAGGCGAATAATAGTCACGAGAGAAGGTTGTGTGTGACCCGGCGTCGTGCAGAATGGGGGAGGAAGCCGGTAGGCCAACCCCAAACCCACCCTTGTGGTCTGAAAATGAACACACAAGCATGTGGTTAAACATGTGAGAAACATTGGCGGGAAACGAAGGAGAACACCTAAGCGCCTTACGACATAATATTTCCCTACTGCTCAGGTACACAGTATTCAGTTGCCATCCCTCACCCCCCACTTATGACTGGGACCCATCCAAGCCTGCCCCGTAGTCTATTGGCTGTGGAGCACTATTCTGCAGATGCCGTGATGGTGAGAACATAATTTCCGCGAAACGAAACTTTAAAAAAGGCAAGACATAAAAGGAATCCCTCCCCCATCCGTAATAAAACAAGTTCCGTTAATCCTGGGTGAATGAACTTGCTCAATCGATTGGATAGGGTAGGTTGGCAAGCGTGACCCAGGAAGAAACTTCGCAACAACCCGTGAAGAAAAGGAACAAGGTAAATTTCGTTTCTTTATTTTATTTTTTATTTTAGAAAGAATGCGAAAAATAGCAAAGGCAATTAATTTTTCGTTTTGTGACATTTTTATTAGTGTTAGCGCCGCTTTATGGCTGGAAGGTAGGGCTTGACCAAGCTGGTCTCCTTAGTCAAACAATGAAATGCAACGGGACCCCATTCTATGACCACATTTGGGCGGTTTTAAAAAATGAGCAAAAGAAAGGAAGCATGCAGGTGTGCGAAATGTAGCCTAAAAAGGTCAGTCCGACGTTTTGGGGGAATCTTCTTTTTCTTTCTTTATCTTTTCTTAGCGAGAGAAGCGATTTTATGAGGGGGAGGGGGAGGAGGACCAACAACACTTCCGGTTTACGGTGCTCAAGAAACAAATGCAGTGCTCCTAAGCGATCGTTTTACGACTGTATTCTTATTTCTGTATCGAATCGTGAGAGTGAAGTCACAGATTCTCCTGAGAACCATTCCGTGTTACACTATCAAAGTAATTTAACATACGAGGACTGGCGCCGGGTCATTTTGACCCGTAGTGTGTCACTCCCTTTTTTTCGTAGTCGTACGGATTTTAATGAAGTAATTTTACACCTGGTGTATTCCTTTGAACTATTCCCAATATAAAATAAGGTTTATTTATATTTTTCAAATTTAACATGCAGAAAAATGACATTAATTTTCGTAACAGTATAATATTGGCCTCGATAATGGCGGCAAAGCAGTCATTTCATTTTTTTTTCAACAAAGGAACTGATGACTAAGGTATCCATAAACCCTAAACATGGATCATGATGATGATGATTGTTGTTTTAATGAGCCTAACATCTAGGTTATCGGCCCCTAATGGTTTGGGTGATCGAGAAGATGATAATGAAATGTAAATTATAACTAAAACTAACTACTATCTTCATATACTAGAAGAAATGGAAAAACAAAAGGAGAATAAGGCAAATAAAGGACAGGAGGAAAAGAAATGCCCTCAACCCTCGAAGAATGCGAATTGAGGGACTTGGAAGGAAGGAGAGCCATAAAAGGCAGATAGGAAAGGGAAAGAGGATTCGCCCCAGAGGTAATGGATAAAAGGGGGGAAACCGGACTCATCTCAGGAATCTCTCAAGGTCGCCAACTCCTGAACTCACCAGCCACGAGCCCCAGAGGGTGTAGCAATATCTAAGGTGCACCAGAAGTGGTGGTGCTACATACACCCTGCCTCCTTGAGGGCCTTAAGCAGGAGGCAGGAGATAACAGGTAAATAAATAGAAGGCTGACCCCTCACAGAAGGAGGGTATCAGAAAATATCAGACAAGGGCCATCTAAGGTGGGAAAGGAAGGGACTCCCTAGGCCTCGGATACCCTAATACCGTCGGGGTCGGAAGAGATCAAGAGTTGACCAAGTGAGCTCGACAGGAAAGAAGACGGAGAGGAGCCCGGCACAAGTAAGTGGAAGCAATACCGGACTTAGCTGGGGACCCGTGGTCGCCAACCCACGTCCCACTAGTTGTGAGCCCCTGGGGGGTAAACATGGATGAACAAGAACATGAGCTATGTGATTGTGCTGCACCAAAATAGGTGGATCTTCCCCCTTATTTCTTACAGATTGTCCCGAGTAACGTAAGCCAAAAATTATCACGCGACGACTGGCGCCATGGGCAAATCTGACCCGGCTGACCAAAACGAAAAAGAAGAGTACTATTATTTAAGCCTGGGGTCAATAATACTCATGCGCCTGTCCTCGCGGGTTAATGAATCAGTTTATAGAGCTGAACTTTTATAAAAGTTTCACTAAGCAAATCATCACACAATTACACTACATTATCATAGTCCAGCAAAAATGGATGAAGGACAGTTCGATAATTGAAATACTGCAGTGGCAATGCCGGTGTGTAAAATATATAAAGTAAACGTCTATGGGTCACTCACGTGACAAGAAAGGCATTAAAAAAATGTTGGTGAACGAGCTGCAGTACGAGGACTTGAAATTTTACATAAGCTAATTAATACAATTACAGAAAGCTTACAAACTCAGCTGGTCCCACTACAATAATAACAAGAAGTTCCGTGAAGAACTATACAGCCTACTTTTCATGCAAATGATTATTCTACAGTATATGAACCTATCTAGAATAATGACGAAATTAAGTTGGTAATATCGAAATATCTAATTAGTTCAAAATATACCTGGTATAATGTAGCCTAATAGAGCACTACAGTTGGCAGCCCTGGTGACTGAATGTATTCTTAGTTCCACTTCTTAAGGTACAGAATACAAAATTTGGTTGAAGTCCAATGGACGTTACATGCAGTTAGACACTGGATCTATCAGCACGCGTAAAAGCATGTTGCCAACAATACCATGCGTGTGCTGGTCAGAAATAATCTGAATTATTATGATATCTTGTTGTGCCAATTTTGGATGAAATCCATTTGTTAGTATAGAAGTTACATGTATTTTAAAATTGGACATATCAGCAGGCATAGAATCATGTTGGCAGCACCGCCTTGTATTAATTACTCCAAATTAATCTAGAATGTCAGGTGCTATACGTGTGCAAAGTATAGAGCTGTTGGCTTGCGTACTTTCTGATATATTGATATTAGGGTAAAAAGAATATATACAGCATTTATTAGCAGTTGGCAGCCCTGATTGCTCTTAACAATACTTATAGTCATATCTGTTATGGTACACATTGCACATACGAAATTTGGTTGAAATCCAACTGATAGTATAAAAGTTACATGTATTTAAAAATTGGTACTATCAGCAGGCTTATAATCATGTTGGTAGAACTGACGTATATAAGTTACTCCAAATTAATCTAAAATGTCAGAATATACGTGTGCATAGTTTGAAGCTGTTGGCTTGCATACTTTCTGATATATTGGTATTTTGATTTAAAAAAATAGATAGAGCAATTATTAACAGTTGGCAGCCCTGGTGGCGCTTAAGAATACGCTCAGTCATATCTGTTTATGTACAGATATTACATACAAAATTTGGTTGAAATCCAATTGATAGTGTAGAAGTTATATGCATTTAAACATTGGACCTATCAGAAGGCTTAACATTATTTTGGCAACACTGTCATGGTTGGCCTCCTGGAAATTAAACTGAAATCGTATTATCTACATGTGTGCCAATTTTGGAATAGCTCCCATGCATACCTTGCAAGATATCCAACATGGAGCTGAAATTTCTAGTGCGTTTTTTCAGCAGTTGGTAGCACTGACATCATTTTCAAACATGGACGTGAGCTATTCCGATGCACATCTTTACTCATACTAAATTTGGTTTTGATTGCTGCAGCCGTTTAAGAGTTGATAGGGGGGACACACACACAGCCAGACAGACAGAAGGACAGACAGACAGACAGACAGACACACATTTTCCCGGATCGATCTCATAAGACTACTTTTTCCTCATTTTTGCAAAATGTGAAAAGTAGGCTAAAAATGTATCCCCACGGCTGCGAAATTACGACATTATAAAACGGCAGTCTTGCCGGAAACCCTATACGCATCAGAAACCACAAGCATTAAGGGAATGGCCAAAATTAAAGACATAGAAAAACAGGAAAAGAAACTTCTGAGAAACAATTATGGCGCCGTTTTCAGAGATAATTTCTGGCAAAAGAACACCCACATAATAATTATACAGAAATACTGAATCTATCACGACACTCATCAGAAAACGCAGAGTGAAGTCTTTTCCACATACGGTATCGCTAGAATGAAACTACTTGAAATTCAACTTACCAAGTTTCGTTCGATCTTCATTCATTTCATCTCTCATTAACTCCTCTGATGAGGTTGGCGTCACATAGAACTTCATCCCCGACCCCGGGATTACAATATCAATAATGCACTATTTATTACTGTTACAATGCAAATGTGTAGTATCAAAATATAGAAAGCTTTCTCTACAGAAAGCGGAAGATAAACAATTCTACAAGTTCAAGATGGTGAATAGGCGTACTTTTTTAATGTTCCGATGAATTCCTCTGGATGACAAACGAAACTTACGTAGGATACAACTGAAGACCCCACGGAAAATTCGGGCTAAGTCCATTTTTTTTTTTTCGGAAATAAGGTTATGGTGCATTCTGGTGGCCAGCAATCGAAACCACAGATAAGTTAAATTTAATTTCAAATAAAGCGGTAATTCACTGAGATACAGAGGATTTTACCTTTAGTGGAAACGGAAAGAACGTCCCATATCCTCTCTCTTTGTTCATAATTTAACTTTAGTTGTTATATGTTTTACATGTACTTCCTTTATAAGAAATACATTTGGCAAAATAACTACGAGTATTGTTCAAATTAAAAGGTTCTATACGATACTTAGGGTACAATTTATTCGTTATTCAAAAATAATCACCACAGGCCTGTACACAGGAGATGTTTCTTTAACGGACCAAACAGATGGAAATCACAGGGTGACAAGTCCGCGTGTAGGGCGGATGCTCAAGTTGCTCCCACTTGAACGTGGCCAATACACCTTGTGTGACGTTAGAGACGTGTGGGCGAGCGTTATCATGGAGCAGAATCACTCCCTTCGTGAACAGTCTAGGCCGTTTGTTCTTGATGGACTTGCTTAGGCTACGGAGTGTCGCCCAATACACGTCACCGTGGTTCGTCTCAAGGGAAAACGTTTCCAATCGGACGACGAACTAAAGGACACCGTTCAGAATTGGCTCCTGTCACAACCACAAGACTTCTGGGAACAGGGAATCCTGCGGCTAGTGAAGCAATTGGACACCTGTGCACAGGCCTGTGGTGGTTACTTTTGAATAACGAATAAATTGTACCCACAGTAACGTTTGGTTCCTTTTTATTTGAACACTCCTCATATATTGCTTACTGTACACTCAATTGGGGTGTTTTTAGACTTTATTTTTAGTGTTGAAAGTTCAAGTTGGCTCTCCTGAAAAATTTGCTAAATGTGACTTAACCTGTTCTTCCCGTGGACTCTTCAAAACGCTCGTTTGGCGGCTAAGGTGGCGTAGTTGGTAGCACGCTGAGCTTCTATGCCCAATGTCACGGGTTCAAACCCTGCCGAAGTCGTCGGATTTTTAAGAGCGTAAAAAATCCCTCAGTAGAGCCTCCGTGGCTTAGGCGGCAGCACGCCGGCCTCTCACCGCAGGGTCCGTGGTTCAAATCCCGGTCACTCCATGTGAGATCTGTGCTGGACAAGACGGAGGCAGACAGGTTTTTCTCCGGGTACTCCGGTTTTCCCCGTCACAATTTTATTCCAGCACCACTCTCCACTATCATTTCATTTCATCTGTCATTTATTTAATCATTGCCCCATAGGAGTGCGACAGGCTTCAGCAGCCGGCACACTTCATATCCTCACCGCTAGATGGTGGCTTCATCCATTCCATTCCTGACCCGGCCGGAGACTGGAAGCAGGCAGTGGATTTTCATTTTCAAAAATCCCTCAGTATGCCTTTCAGCGGAGGGAAAGTAAAGCCGGCGGTCCCATGTCATAGATTTATGGCATGCAATAGAACCTTCCATTAATTACACTTATGTGAAGCTAAATTATAGGTTAGATTTGACTAACGCCCTTAGGTTCCAACGTTCGTCGCCAGGAGCCAACTGTGGTGGTTTCTAGTAACCAAGTTCAAAACTAGTTGTCGTTGACGGTGGCGTTTTGTAGCGAAGGTAGGAACTACTTGAGAAATTGAATAACTGCAGTCCTTACTTGAAAAAGAAACAGATACCACACACTAATACGGCCATCACAATTAACACCAGTTATCAGACAGATTCTACACACATCCAAAGTACACGGGGCTACATGACCGCGTTGTCGCAGCCCCTAAACTGAGGAACCAACCAACCAAAACGCTCGTCACAAGGACATGCAATTATATTCCAATATAAGGACAATGAATTATAAACGGGGCGTGGATTTTGATGACCTGCCATCTTTTATTTGGTTCTTCAAAAACATCGCTAACTTATACAGAAATCCTGATCATACATTCCCAAGACCAACAGCTTATCTCATATAAAATATTTCTGGTCATAAACTTTTGACACAAATGATTCCGTGACTATTTTGAAAATAACTTGGCCTCTTATGCATCTGTTTATCGAAAAACCATTGTGTTCAGACATTTACATTTTAAATTACGGTACGAAATTTGTATTTAAATAACTTCCGTGGTTAACATTTTAAACTCTTCAGAAAGAATCGGAAAAAATGTAAAATGATGAGGACATTTTTAGGAATGTTATTTCTTACGCCGGAACGTTTATCAACATCATATATTGGGGCAGATGACCTCGTAGTTCCGCCCCTTAAAACAACAATAACTAACTAACTAACATCATATATTTCTGAAAACAAAATAATTATAAGATGAACTCGTTGGTTTAGTTTCTACAAATTAATCCGTTGGTAGTAAAGCTTTTTTTTTAAATGATTTCCAATAAAAATGCGTAATTCACAAAGTAAATGTCTGAGCATAATGGTTTCTACATAAACAGATGCATAAGAGCCCAAGTTATTTTTAAAATAATCATGAAATCATCTGTGACAAAACTGTATGAGAAGGATTTATTAAATGTGGTACATTGTAGAAATACTAATTCATTACGTCATTTTTGGTCGTTTTCTTTTGTCATTTTTATGTGATTTTCTTAATATATACATCATTATTTGATGTTTTATGGAATTTATTGGACAATTTTATAATTTTTGAGTCATTTTCTCATATTTTTAAGGGTTTGATGCATTTTTGTGTACGGTATTGGATATTATCCGAGCCATGGGAATCTTCAATACTCATTGCCGGTCTGAATACTAAATTAACTTTGTTAACTCTTTACTTCTTGGGAATATCCAAAACAAACCTGCGCTTGCAACTGATCCAGGAGCGAGGGTAGCAGGACAGACTACAGTGGGCCCAGTAAAGGCAGTCTCAGTGCAACCAAACGTGTGCTGAGTGAATTTGTTTTACCGGCTGCGATTGTTATTTCGAGTGAATTGAAAATGCCCAGGTTTAGCCATCTAGGGCTCTTCATTTCAAACAAAACATTTCGGAAATTAGTGAGGATATTTTTGTACCAATAATGAAATTATTTTTTTGCAAAATATGTTAAGTGAGAGTTTATTAATAAATTAGGGAATTAATATCGTAAGTCAATACATTATATTGTTAAGTACAATGCACATTGTGACCTCCTTCAGCGAAAAGTAGTTCATACAAATAACGTTGCAAGTCTTACACTAACATTTTATAAAAATGCCGACTTCATAACTATTTCTAAAAATACTATCTAAAATGTTAACAAGTCGTTCCGTGAAGAAGTAAATAGCCTATTTTCATAAATCCTACTTATATTAATTCCCTCTATTAACATACAAAATTTCAGTTTGATTGCTGTAATAGATTACTAGATATTAAGAACCGTCTAAATATTTCGGATGGTCACCATGTTGGATTTTATGTTATGTACTATTACATGAAGATTATTATGTAGATGTTTTATTCAAACTTCAATCACATGATTAGCACACAAGAAAAAAAAACGAGATTTTAAAATTTCGCTCAGCCGCTATCTTCTGGTTATAAAAATAATTTAAATGAATTAGATGCCAGTGAAGTAAATTTTACATAAGCGCTCAGATGGTTAAATCGCTCGAAACATCCATTTGAATATTTAAATTTTTCGTCGTCGCCATGTTGGATTTGTGCTCACCAGGTTATTGAACGTCCCATAGGTGAACGTATGTTTCTAACCTCTATAAACATACAAAATATCAGTTTGATAGCTGTCATAGATTAATAGATATTGAGAACCGTCTAAATATTTCGGATGGTCGCCATGTTAGATTTTAATATATGCAGGCCCGTCGAGTTATGTACTATTAGATGAAGATTATTGTGTACGTTCATTATTCAAACGTTGATTTTGATCGCATGATTAGAACACAATAAATAAAAACTTAATTTTAAAATTTCGCACAGCCGCCATCTTGGGGTTGTGTAAACAATTGAACTAAATTAGATTTCAGTGCATTGCAATTTGTATAGTCACTGCGTTCGGATGGTTCTATCGCGAGAAAAGTCTATTTAAATGTTTCAAATTCGCTTGGCCGCCAGTTTCGTTTTTTAGTTAAGAGGTTTTTAAAAGTCACATCGATGAACGTCTAGTAGTGCCCCTTATCACAGTACAAAATTTCTGGGTGATATGAATAATAGTTTCGGAGATATAGAATGCTGGTGAAATATTTCGCACATCCACCATGTTGGATTAGTGAGACGTAATAAAATTTGAAGGGCACGGTGGTGGTCGGCCAAAATAGTAGCCTACTATTATCTTACCGAGTTTCATTGAAATCGCTCCAGCCATTTAGAAGTTATTACGCGGGGACGAACACATGGACAGATACACACACACACATACACACACGCGCGGACAAAAGGCGAACTCATAAGCCTATTTTGCATAAATGAAAATGGGCTAAAACAGCTCGAAGAGGAAAATAACATTGATGTGGACATGATGTATTGGTGCATTGAAATTTTGACGTTATGATGATTTGTGTTGTGATCATATGTTTACGTGATAATAAATAGCTTTCTGATTTGCGTTGCTTTGAAAATAGTTAATCCAAAAATAAACTGAGTACAGCAGGCTAGTTACACGTTTATGTTTGCATTTCTTTGTTTATTGACAGCAACATAAATATAGCCTCGGTCAGTAAATTGATTGTATAATTTCATTCAAACTTAGAGGTCAACTTTTGGAATTTTCAGATCATTTAATTGGATATTTTGCAGTCAATTTATGGATTATTTTTTAAAAAAATTCAGGCCATCAAAGTCCGACCTCGCCCTGATTATACCTACTGTATACTCATGTAGGCCACATGTGCTTTACTGGACATCTTGTTTATTTTATCACATGTAATTTCTTCCAGGTTGTGTTGACCACTGAAAAGTTGCACTGTCAATGTGGCAACATTGAAAAATGGCGTGAGAGCTATCTTTTAATCGGGAAATATACAAAGATTTAGCCGAAAACCCCATATGTTCAGACAGAAAGCTTACTTTGTTTAGAGCAATATGCCACTTCAGGCAAATGATGGGATGGTTCCTAACTTATGGCCACGGCCGTCTCCTTCCCAATCGTGTCCCTAATTTACAAATACACACACTACTGTCGACCAAAGTACTATGTGGACTCGAGTTTGAAGGTTGTTTGTGAAGTAACCAATTGACCTACATAAAATCCAATAACATCAGTATTTTAGTCGTTCTATTTTACGTTAGTTCATGTAGGTTTGAAACTTTAATTTATATTTTAATATTTTTTATCGCAGTTAGAACACAAAAAGTGCCCGTTTTTAAGCGTGTTTCAACCATGCGTCACATTTATGAATTATTAGCTCAAAAACCCGTCATCAGATCGAATTCAAATTTTAACAAAATATACATTGAAATGTTGTATAACGGGTTTATTAATTTCAAAATTTTGTGTGTCCAAGAAACAAGGTTGTTATAATTTTTGTAAGGTAACTTTTTCTCGGCTCTGGGTGGTTGAAAAATGTAGTTCTTGGTCGCGTTGTAATCCTTATACATCAAGACGTAATGCTGTATGACTGTGAAATACGTAAATGAATTCACTTATTTTATGTCGGTTTGTATTTGTACAGTGAAATAAGACATGTTCCACCAGCTAGCCGCTCCGGGGAAAGCTGTACAGCGTTGCTCAGATGGAGTCCATCACTTCCGAGCTAGGCGCGCCATGATGCGTGATGGGCTCCATTTCGGCAACGCTGTACAGCTTTTCCTGGAGCGGCTAGCTGGTGTACCATGTTTTATTTCCTTGTACAAATACAAATCGATATAAAATAAGTGAATTAATTTACATATTTCACAGTCATACAGCACAACCTTTTGATGTACAGTATAAGGTGCGTTCAAAAAGTAACGATCCGGAGGCTGGAATGCGCAAACCGGTGACGACATCGGCTAATCGTGGCGTGTGTAACGAGGGGCACGCGTGCACGTCACGTGACGATACAAAGCGAGCAGCAGCATGCATCAATCGTCCAACGCTGCCAGTCGCATTGAAAACAGTGACATGGAGGCGTCAACCGAAGAGCAAAGAGGTGTTGTTCGGTTTCTGACAGCCGAAGGAGTAGGGGGAATGTCACAAGTGTACGGCGAACACTGCATGTCTCTTGCAAGGGTCATGGCGTGGCACAAGCGCTTCAGGGAAGGACGAGTGTCGTTAGCTGATGGTGCCCGGTCTGGGGCACCCCCCTGCATTACCGATGACAACGTCCAGCTGGTTGATGCACTCATTACCCAGGACCACCGAGTGACAGAGAATGCCATAACCGCCGTGGTCGCTCCACGACAATTCACGACCTCACACGGCCAACACAGTCGAGGCACTCCTGCAGAAATTCGAATGGGAGGTTCTCGGCCGCCCTCCATACAGTCCAGACCTCTCTCCCTGTGACTACGCTATGTTTGGTCCCCTGTAAAGGGCTCTGCGGGGCAAACGATTTACCTCGGACGCCGACGTCCAGCTGTACGTGCCGAACTGGTTCACATCGCAGCCCAGGGAATTTTATGAGACAGCCATTCACCGCCTCGTGTCACAGTGGGACAAGGGCTTCAACAGCCAGGGCCAATACTTCTAACATACAGGTACTGGTTTCTGTAGTTATACCTCCGACTCGTTACTTTTGGAACGCACCTTATATAAGGATTACAACGCGACCAAGAACTACATTTTTCAACCACCCCGAGCCGGGAAAAAGTTACGTTACAAAATGATAACAACTTTGTTTCTTGGACACACAAAATTTTGAAATTAATAAACCAGTTATACAATATTCCAATGCATATTGTGTTCAAATATGGATTTGATCTGATGACGGGTTTTTTGAGATAATAATTCTTAAATGTGACGCATGGTTGAAACATGCTTAAAAACGGGCGGTTTTTGTGTTCCACCTAAGATAAAAAATATTAAAATTTCAATTAAAAATTCCAAACCTACATGAACTAACGTAAAATAGAACGATGAAAATGATGATGTTATTGGACTTTATGTAGGTCTATTGGTTACTTCACAAACAACCTTCAAACTCGAGTGCACATAATACTTTGGTCGACAGTAGTATATCCATCACATTAACACAGGTTATCACAAAAATAGCACATTCATACAATACAGTACACGGGGTTATACAGGTGTATCATAATTAAGAGCGCAAAGTGCAAGAGCTTTTAAAAAAAGGTTCCAGAAGCAAAATCATCTTAGTAAACATGGGTCCGCCGTTTGCAAGATAATTTAGAATTTATATTCAAATAATTCATGGTTTTTGGGCTAATGCCGTTTGAAATTAAATTAAAAAACACCAGACTTTTCGAAGGAACCTTGCCTCCTTTTTCAATGTGGCCAAAGGAAGTATATCAATAAGATTATAACAGAAAAAAAAATCGATACATTCCTCTGTTCGTCACCAGAGAGCAGCTGCCAGAAATTACTGTATGGACCAAGGTAGAAAAACGCGCCATATTAATAAGAACGGCGGACAGAGTAGTAACTAAGGAGAAGGTAAAGGGTCCGTACAGTAATTTCTGGCAGCTGCTCTCTGGTGACAAACAGAGGAATTTATCTGTTTCATTTTAAATCTCATTGATATACTTTCTTTGAAAAAGGAGGCAAACTTCCTCCGAAACGTCTGGTGGTATTTAATTTAATTTCACACGGCATTAGCCCAAACACCATGAATTATTTGAATAGTAATCCGGGCCGTGAAAGCCTTAATCTATAATACATAATTTAGAATTTGTGGTTACCAGCCACCACTGATCGTCTTATTGGATCGTGCAACACATGGCGTACAAAGGTGACACTTCCTTTAACTACGAAGGGTGTTCTATATTGTTTTACACTTTATTTTTTCTACCCAAATGAAGTACATTACACTTCAGTTGTTACGTCCACCTTCTCAACATGATCTCTTTGTAGTTTTATGCACTTTATGCCATCGATGTGACAGTCTCTCGAGACCTTCCTGAAACCATTCTTTCGGAGTGCCGCGTACCCGTGCCTTGACAGCTGTGTCCAGTTCTGCAAAATCCGCAAAACGGTGACCATGCAATGGAAGCATAGCCAGGGGCAGTCCAACGTCAAAGAAATGTCGAACAGTGCCATCAGTTGGCAAGCGAATGGCGACAGTGTTCTGGGACACAAAGGGCATCATCCCCATTGACTGGCTGGAATTGGTGGCCACGATTAACAGTGCAGCATATGTGGCAACACGTAAGTGCTTACGTCGTGCCATTCAGACTAAGCGGCCAGGAATATGGCCTAAAGGTGTGCTTCTGTAACATGACAATGCCTGCCTCACACTAGCGAAGAGACCACCGCTGCCATTGATCAAATGGGATTCACGATGCTGCCACTACCACCATACTCTCCCGACTTAGCACCAAGTGATCATCACCTGTTTGGGAACATGAAGAAACCTCTGGACACAGCTGTCAAGGCACGGGTACGCAGCACTCCGAAAGAACGGTTTCAGGGAGGTCTGGAGAGACCGACACATCGATGGTAAAAGTGCAGAAAGTTACAAGGAGATTATGTTGAGAAGGTGGACGTAACAACTGATGTGTAATGTACTTCATTGGGGTAGAAAAAAAATAAAGTGTAAAACAATAATTATAATACGCCCCTCGTAGTAGTGCAGTCATAGTAACATGTAACTGTACCTTACTTTCTCGTTAATTACAAACAACTGCCCTTCTTTCAAAGTACCGTATTTTATAACGTTTCATCATATTGTCTTGGTAATATTTTCTCATTGGGATATCATTTACACACAACCAAGTCAGTGGTGGCTGGTAACCACCGGTTCACTTATCTCACCGACGGCTCGTTTGCGGACCCATGATTATTCGGACTCTTTCGCTTGTAGTATCGCGTACTTACAGCTGTTTCAATACCGGGTGAGTTAGCCGTGGTCGTTACGGCATGACTGCTGGCAGTCGCTCACATCCGGGAGGCGAGTCGGTTCGAATCCCCCCGCCGGCAACCTTGAAGTGTTTTCTGTGGTTTCCCATCTTCCTTCCAGGCAAATGCCGGGGTTGCTCCCTAACTATAGGCCACAGCCGCTACCTTCCATTCCAACTTTCCTCCCCAACTGTACTTGTAGCTCACCCATTGGGTGTCCGTCTCGAAGCAGCTACAAGAAAAACTGGCGAGCCGAACATGTCCTCGGACACTCCCGGCACCAAAAGCCATACGCTAAAAAAATATTTAAAAAAAGCTGTTTCAATTTACGCAATTAATTATGATACACCCTGTATGGCCACGATGTTGCAGTCCGTAAATTAAGCAGCAACAACAACAACCCTATTAAAATGAAGTACGATCGATTCTGTTTATCAAACACCAACCACACACACAGTAAAACACTGGGCTGATCACCAGGACTTCCCCGGCCCCTAAAGTGAATAAGCATTCTTGTAGAATCTGTCGGAGTGTGGCCCAGAAAGCCTCCTAACCCTGGCACATAACTTGATTAGACCGTAAACAATTATACAACAGGTTATTTGTCACTTGCAGACGGCAATGATCTTAATCTTGTCTTGAGATGCCCGAGGTAACACGACAAAGTGAAAGTAGCCTTCGCTTGTCATCCATTACTTCACCGCAGTGAACAGAAACAACCTTATCGGGGAATTCACTATGCTTCCGCCAGACCTCACCCTCCAGCGTTCTAAAGGGCTATTTTATGGATATATACAGTAGGGCCAATATAACAATAACAAAATGAATTGTAAGTATGATATGAAGATTAGCATTAGAACCCTCTAAATTTTATAATTCAGAAATTTTGCCTCGAGGGCCTTCGAACGGCATAAGAAAGAATTAAGTTAGCCTTCTCTTTAAGCCAGAAACCTGTGCTATGTACAGTAGTTAGTTAGTTATTGTTGTTTTAAGGGGTGGAACTACGAGGTCATCTGACCCTCCCTCTGCTATGTAGTGCGATCGAAGGAGAAACGCATTACGTCAAATAAATGACTTACTGCTTTTCAGTGCCGTATTCCGTACTTAATGTTGGCTGCACTGCAAGATTCCCACGTGTTACGGTGCTATTGTAAATTACATTTGTACAGCATTTAGGAGTTTTTTTTAGCCTATTTTCAATTTTGAAAAAATAGGCTTATGAGATCACCTTTTGTCCGCGTGTGGGTGCGTGTGTGTGTGAGGAGTGTGTGTGTGTGTCCCTAATAACTTTTAAACGGCTGGAGCGATTTCAATGAAACTCGGTAAGTTCATAGCACTATTCCGGGTGACCCCGACCGTGCCCTTCAAATTTTGTTACGTTTCACCAATCCAACATGGCGGCTGTGCGAAATATTTCACCAGCATTCAGTATCTCCGAAACTATTCCCGATATCACCCTGGGATTTATTACGGTGATAGAGAGAACTACCAGAAGTTCACCTATGTGGCTTTTGAAAAACTGGTAACTACAAAACCAACATGGCGGCCACGCAACTTTTAAATAGACGTTTCTCGCGATTTAACCAACCAAACGCAATAAAACTAGGTACAGTATATGTTTATACACATTGTAATGCACCGACATCTAACTTTGTTCAATTGTTTACATAACCACAAGATGGCGGATGTGCGAAATATTACGCCGGCATTCTATATCTCTGAAATTATTAGCGGTATCATCCAGAAATTTTGTACGGAGGTAAAGGACACTACTAAAAGTTAATCTATAAGACTTTCAAAAACCTGTTAACTACAAAACGAACATGGCGGCCAAGCGAAATGAAAATTTTAAATAGACCTTTCTCGCGATTCACTGTTCCAAAAGCAATGAAATCTGGTACAGGAAAAGTTTATACACATTGTTATGCACTGGTATCTAATTTAGTTCAATTGTTTACATAACCTCAAGATGGCGGCTGTGCAAATTTTAAAACGAAGTTTTTATTTCTTGTGTCGCAATCATGCGATTGAAGTGAAAGTTTGAATAATGAACCCACGCAATAATTTTCCTTTAATGGTACAAGACTCTATGGCCGATACATTTAACAATCCAACATGGCGAC
This sequence comes from Meconema thalassinum, assembly GCA_946902985.2. NCBI lineage: Eukaryota > Metazoa > Arthropoda > Insecta > Orthoptera > Tettigoniidae > Meconema > Meconema thalassinum. The sequence continues at coordinate 402,657,662 of OX336393.1, read as the reverse complement.
CATCCGAAATATTTAGACGGCTCTGAATATCTACGAATCTATTAAAGCAATCAAACTGTTTTTTTATGTTCATAGGGGCTATGATATTAGGTTCACCTATAGGTCTTTAAATAACCTGGTGATCACAAATCCAACATGGCGACGACGCGAAGTATAAATATTCACATGGACGTTTCTCGCAATTTAACCATCCGAGTGCAGTGAAACTTGGTACAGTAAATCCTTATACAAATTTTAATCCACTGGCATCTAATTTATTTCAATTGTTTCCATAACCACAAGATGACAGCTGTGCGAAATTTTAAAATATCCTTGTTACTTCTTGTGTCCTAATCATGCGATGGAAGTTTGAATGCTACACGTACACAATAATCTTCATGTAACAGTACATAACTCTGGCAGCTGTGCGAAATTTTAAAATCTCATTTTTACTTCTTGTGTCCTAATCATGCGATTGAAGTTTGAATGCTACACGTACACAATAATCTTCATGTAACAGTACATAACTCTAGGACCTACATATATAAAAATCCAACATGGCGACCATCCGCAATATTTAGTCGGTTCTCAATACGTACGAATCTATTACAGCAATCAAACTGAAATTTTGTATGTTGATGGTGGCAATTACCATAAGTAGGATATATGAAAATAGGCTGTATAGTTCTTCACGGAACTACTTGTTATAATATGGTACCCTCTATCTTTAAATACCTTGAAAATACTGAATTTTTGATACGTTGGTATTGCTTAATTAATTTGCTTTCAGATTTCTTTTGCTGGTGTAATTGTTGGAAAAAATCGAAATTCACCTATCATCGTCGTCTATAATTCTCAAGCCGTGTCATTACGCTTGGCAACACCGCCCATCTCTCATCTGGAAAGCCTAGCGCAAGCACATGGTAATTGCTAACACTGCGTGAACACATAGACATTGACGCGAAATGTTTCCGAAAATGCAACAGAACATAACGTTAGCAAAATCTACACATACATCTCTACTTAGTATAAAACCAAGTCCTTGATTCATGGATGTCACGAGTAATCTCGAAAACCACTGGATGGATTTTGATGCGGTTTTCACCATTCTGTAAAAGATGTCTCGAGGAAGGTTTCTCTAGAAAATAATTTATTTGTGATCAAAGGAAGCCAAGCAGTAACGTTTTCAGTGAAAATTTGAAAGAAAACCTGGAGTTGGTGCGCTCTTTAAGCTTACGCTGGGCAAACCGTTACAAATATCAATATACTAGGAGTGAAGAATTGTTCAGCGTGAAAAGATCTACAAAAACGTCCAGGATTGCATATCTCTATCTTCAATACATCGCCCACTATAAGTGTTTTTACGTTTTCATTTCATTCAACAATCTCCATTAAATTACTGAGGCGACAGCTTTCGAACTAGATAGGGGCGAGATTATTACCCCAGTTACAACCTACCTAGCGGGCGAGCCGATTACTCCTGATACAGCCAGCAGCAAACAGTTGAGTCGTGTTAGTTGAGACTACAGAGTAGAGTGGTTGTGTTTGGAGTTTCCCTGGAAGTGAAACTTGACTTTTCTTCATTTCACCTGTGAACTTTTCGTTCCACAAAATACACAGTCAAGCTAAGGTTGGACGGAAGGGAGATTTGTGTTCCATTCACCTCGCCATTCTTAAATCACGTCTGACAAGAATTCGTTGGACTTGCATCTCCATGATAATATAATTTATAGTTCAGTCAGTGATTTTAACCCATCATAACGAAACGTAAAACGGATATAGGTCTTAGTTCATTGACATCGAAGAAGAAAGCGCTTATCACGTAATGCATTCATAACAGTTCCCGGGCGAAGCTGGGGCGGGTTGCTTGTAAAGGATAGGCTAAATACAGGGCGCCCGAGAATGTTCTCCGCAGTGGGTACGTGCAGCTGTGAGTGGTTGGGTCATGAGTTTAGTTGGCTGCACTGTGTCCTAGAAAGCGGGACTCCCCAGTGTGTATTGCGATAAGCGAGCGAGCCTGCATATCTTCAGTGTGTATTACAGTCAGCGAGCGTTCAGATAGATTATTGGAAGAGTGCAACAGTATACAGGCGGTAATGTTTACTACTGAAGAGAGAGTTCTTTTCGTGGAATACGTCGTTCGCGAAGGCGATCGGTTTACAGAAAATGTAAAATTAATATTTCAGTTGTGGTTTCCTAATTCAAAATGTCCAAACCGTGATAACGTTCGGGATTTGATAAGTAAATTTCGTGTGACTGGCTCAGTTCACAATGTACCGGGAACAGGCAGGCCTACGCTTTTAACGGATGAAAAACTTGATGAAATCGCCGATATAATGCTGCGTAGTCCAAGTAAATCAACACGAAAATTAGCTCAACTAACAGGAATCTCTAAGTCGACAGCACATAAAGCTGTAAGAGACAAGCTTCAGTTGTTCCCTTATAAAGTTACCGTGGTTCATGAATTAAAACAAACTGATTACGGAAAAAGAGTGATGTACTGTGAATGGTTCCAGCATCTGTTATGAATGGCTGTGGTGCGTACAAAGTTTACTATTTAATTGTTATGATGCAAGCGGCAGCCGTGCTACCAACGTAACTGCTGTAGCTAGCTCTCGCAGACGCATGTAGGCGCTGAGGAGAACATTCCCGGACTCAGTGTAGTATCATGCTATGTTCTGTCAATTCCCGATAAGGTAATAATAAGATGGTGTACTGTACCTCAATGTCCCAATGTCTGAAGTTTTCTTTTCTCGCTGCTATGCTTACTGTCGTCATTGAAGCGTTCAGAACAAATATTTAAAACTATTCTAACGAAAAGATTGTATAATGGCTTTCACGGTCACGGACACTAAGAGCCCGCTGTGTTCCTAGGCGAAACCCCACACGGCATAAACCTAGAAAAAATGCTGAGTTATTCTAACGAGCTTAGAGACTGCCTTAGATAATAATTCCTTCCCTTTTTTTCCACAGATGCACTCATCATAGCCACAATAGGCCTCCAAGCTTAATGTTGACAGTCAAGCAATAATTCTCCACTGGTCACTTAATTTAACAAGTAGTTCCGTGAAGAACTATTCAGCCTATTTCCATATATCCTACACATGTTAATTGCCTCTATCAACATACAAAATGTCAGTTTGAAGGTTGTGATAGATTCGTAGATATTGAGAACCGTCTAAATATTTCAGATGGTCGCCAGGTTGGATTTTTAGCCTACTTTTCACATTTTGCAAAAATGATGAAAAAGTAGACTTATGAGATCGGGCAAATGTGTGTCTGTCTGTCTGTCTGGCTGGCTCCTAAACGGCTGCAGCAATCGAAACAAAATTTGGTAGAGTAAAGATCTATACCTGAATATCTCACAGCCATATTTGAAAATGATGTCAGTGCTACCAACTGCTGAAAAATCGCAATTGAAATTTGAGCTCCATGTTGGATATCATGGAAGGTATGAATGGGAGCTATTTCAAAATTGGCACACGTATAGATAATAATATTGCAGTTTAATTACCAGGAGGCCATACATCGCAGTGTTGCCGAAATGATTATAAGCCTGCTGATAGGTCCAAACTTTAAATGCATATAACTTCTACACTGTCAATTGGATTTCAACCAAATTTCGTATGTGCTATGCGTACATAAGCAGATATGACTGAACGTATTCTTAAGATCCACCAGGGCTGCCAACTGTTAATAAATGCTCTCAATTTATTTTATCCAAATACCAATATATCTGGAAGTATGCAAGCCGACAGCTTTAAACTATGCACACGTATAGTACCTGACATTCTATATTAATTTGGAGTAACTTATATACGTCAGAGCTACCAACATGATTCTAAGCCTGCTGAGAGGTCCAACTTTAAATACATGTAACTTCTATACTATCATTTGGATTTCAACCAAATTTCGTGTGTGCTATGTGCACCATAACAGATATGTCTATGCCGATTCTTAAGAGTAACCAGGGCTGCCAACTGTTAATAAATACTGTCTCTATTTTTGTTACCCTAATATCAATATATCAGAAAGTATGCAAGCCAATAGCTCTAAATTTTTCACACGCATAGTACCTGGCATTCTAGATTAATTTGGAGTAACTAATATACGTCAGTGCTGCCAACATGATTCTAAGCCTGCTGATAGGTCCAATTTTAAAATGCATGTAACTTTTATTCTAACTGTTGGATTTAATTCAAAATTGACACAACAATAGATCATATTATTTCAGACTATTTCTGACCAATACGTGTATGTCATTGTTGCCAACATGATTTTACGCGCGCTATTATATCCAATGTTTAACTGCATGTAACGTCCATGCTTTCCATTGGACTTCAACCAAATTTTGTATTCTGTACCTTAAGAGATAGAACTAAGAATATGTTCAGTCACCAGGGCTGCCAACTGTAGTTCTCTATTAGGCTACATTATGCCAGGTATACAGTATTTCGAACTAATTTGAAATTTCGATATTACAAACTTAATTTCGTCATTATTCTAGATAGATCCATATAGAATAATCATTGGCATGAATATAAAATTTTAAGAAAAGTAGGCTCTTTAGTTCGTCGCGGAACTTCTTGTTATATTTGTACTATTACAATTAAGTTTATTGTGTACGTGTGGTATCCAAACTTCAATCGCATGATTAGAACACAAGAAGTAAAAACGAGATTTTAAAATTTCGCACAGCTGCCATCTTGTGATTATGCAAACAATTAAAATAAATAAATTTCCAGTGGATTAACATTTGTATAAGCATTTAACGTGCAACATTTCACTGCACTCGGACAGTTTATTCGCGAGAAACGTTCATTTAAATACTTATACTTCGCGTCGCCGCCATGTTGGATTTGTGCTCACCAGGTTACTGAAAGTCCTATAGGTGGACATATGTTCATAGCCTCTATGAACATTAAAAAAATCAGTTTGATTGCTGTAAAAGATTCATAGATATTGTGAACCTTCTAAATATTTCGGATGCTCGCCATTTTGGATTGTTATATGAATAGGCCATAGAGTTATGTGCCATTCAAGGACAATTATTGCCGAGGTTCATTATTCAAATTTTCACTTCGATCGCATGATTACGACACAAGATATATAAAATTTAATTTTAAAATTTCGCACAGCCGCCATCTTGAGGTAAACAATTGAACTAAATTAGATGCCAGTGCATTACAATATGTAAAATCACATCACCACATTTCACGGCGCTCAGAGAGTAAATCACCAGAAAAGTCTATTAAAATGTTTCAACTTCGCTTGGCCGACATGTTCGTTTTGTACTTTACAGGTTTATGAATGTTACATAGATAAACTTGTATCAGTACCCTTTATCACAGTACACAATTTCAGGGTGATATCTGTAGTAGTTTCGGAGATATAGAATGTCAGTGAAATATTTCGCATAGCCGCCATTTTGAGGTTATGTATACAATTTAACCAAATTAGACTCCAGTGCATTACAATGTGTATAAACATTTGCTGTACCTAGTTTCATTACCTTTGGATAGTTAGATCGCGAGGAAAGTCTATTTAAAGGACTCAATTTTGCTTGTCCGCCATGTTGGTTTTGTAGTCACCAGGTTTTTGAAAGTCTCATAGATAAACTTCTAGTAGTGCCCTTTATTACCGTACACAATTTCAGGGCGATATCGGTAATAGTTTCAGAGATACTGAATGCTGGTGAAATATTTCACACAGCCGCCATGTTGGATTGGTGAGACACAATAAAATTTGAAGGGCACGGTCGGGGTCGGCCAGAATAGTGCTATGATTTTACTGAGTTTCATTGTAATCGCTCCAGCCGTTTAGACGTTATTAGGCGACACACACACACACACACACACACACACGCACATACACACGGACAAAAGGTGATCTCATCAGGCTATTTTTTCATAAAATGAAAATAGGCTGAATATAGGTAGTTTTCCAATGAAATTTACCTAAAAGCACTTGCCAACTGAAAACAGTTCATAATGTACTGGATTATAGAGGCCACATGAAGATACACACATCAAAAAAAGTTTTGCATCACCTCGGTTCCAAGAGTTCCGGAACCTTTAAATACAAAGGGAATAGAGATCAACACAAACAACATTTCAGCTCGTTTTATTGCTCATGAGACCCACACATTGCATGTTGTACCATCATACAGCTAGACTTTCAGCATTTGTGGTCCAGATTGCAGTACACACCACTACCTCTAATACCCAGTAGCACGTCCTCTTGCATTGATGCATGCCTGTATTCGTCGTGGCATACTATCCACAAGTTCATCAAGACACTGTTGGTCCAAATTGTCCCACTCCTCAACGACAATTCGGCGTAAATCTCTCAGAGTGGTTGGTGGGTCAAGACGTCCATAAACAGCCCTTTTCAACATATCCCAGGCATGTTCGATAGGGTTCATGTCTGGCGAACATGCTGGCCACTGTAGTCGAGCGATGTCGTTATCTTGAAGGAACGCATTCACAAGATGTGCACGATGAGGTCGAGAATTGTCGTCCATGAAGACAAATGCCTCTCCAATATTCTGCCGATATGGTTGCACTATGGGTCGGAGGATGTCATTCAGGTATCGTAAAGCCGTTTCGGAGCCTTCCATGACCACCAGTGGCGTACGTCGGCCCCACATAATGCCACCCCAAAACATCAGGGAACCACCACCTTGCTGCACTCGCTGGACAGTGTGTCTAAGACGTTCAGCCTGACCAGGGTGCCTCCAAACACGTCTCCGACGATTGTCTGGTTGAAGGCATATGCGACACTCATCGGTGAAGAGAACGTGATGCCAATTCTGTGGGGTCCATTCAGCATGTTGTTGGGCCCATCTGTACCGCGCTGCATGGTGTCGGGGTTGCAAAGCTGGACCTCGCCATGGACGTCGGGAGTGAAGTTGCGCATCATGCAGCCTATTGCGCACAGTTTGAGTTGAAACACGACGTCCTGTGGCTGAACGAAACGCATTATTCAACATGGTGGCATTGCTGTCAGGGTTCCTCCGAGCGGCAATCCGTAAGTAGCGGTCATCCACTACAGTAGTAGCCCTTGGGCGGCCTGAGCGAGGCCTGTCATCGACAGTTCCTGTATCTCTGTACCTCCTTCATGTCCGAACAACATCGCTTTGGTTCACTCTGAGACGCCTGGAAACTTCCCTTGTTGAGAGCCCTTCTTGACACAAAGTAACAATGCGGACGCGATCGAACTGCGGTATTGACCTTCTAGGCATGGTAGAACTACAGACAACATGAGCAGCGTACCTTCGTCCTGGTGGAATGACTGGAACTGATCGGCTGTCGTACCCCCTCCGTCTAATAGGCCCTGCTCATGCATGGTTGTTTACATCTTTGAGCAGTTTTAGTGACATCTATGAACAGTCAAAGGGACTGTATCTTTGATACAATATACACAGTCAACGTCTATATGCCGGAGATCTGGGAACCGAGGTGATGCAAAACTTTTTTTGATGTGTGTATATAAAAAAAACTAAATTACTAGGCACTGAAAGTTCACCTCGCTGTAAGTGATCAAAACGTAGTGATATAACCATTTATTTTGGTTGGTTGGTTCCTTAGTTTAGGGGCTGCGACAACGCGGTCATGTAGCCCCGTGTACTTTGGGTGTGTGTAGAATCTGTCTGATAACCGGTGTTAATTGTGATGACTGTGTTAGTGTGTGTATCTGATTTTTAGCCTACTTTTCACATTTTGCAAAAATGAGGAAAAAGTAGACTTATGAGATCGGGCAAATGTGTGTCTGTCTGTCTGTCTGTCTGTCCTTCTGTCTGTCTGTCTGTCCTTCTGTCTGTATGTCTGTCTGTCTGTCTGGCTGTGTGTGTGTGTCCCCCCCCTATCAACTCCTAAACGGCTGCAGCAATCGAAACAAAATTTGGTAGGAGTAAAGATCTATACCTGAATATCTCACGGCCATATTTGAAAATGATGCCAGTGCTACCAACTGCTGAAAAATCGCAATTGAATTTTGAACTCTATGTTGGATATCTCGGAAGGTATCAATGGGAGCTATTTGAAAATTGGCACACGTATAGATAATAATATTGCAGTTTAATTTCCAGGAGGCCATACATGGCAGTGTTGCCAAAATGATTATAAGCCTGCTGATAGGTACAATATTTAAATGCATATAACGTCTACACTATCAATTGGAATTCAACCAAATTTCGTATGTGCTATGTGTTCATAAACAGATATAACTGAGCGTATTACTAAGATCCACCAGGGCTGCCAACTGTTATTAAATGCTCCCAATTTATTTTTTCCAAATACCAATATATCAGAAAGTATGCAAGCCGACAACTTTAAACTATGCACACGTATAGTACCTGACATTCTGTATTAATTTGGAGTAACTTATATTCGTCAGTGCTACCAACATGATTCTAAGCCTGCTGAGAAGTCCAACTTTAAATACATGTAGCTTCTATACTATCATTTGGATTTCAACCAAAATTTGTATGTGCTATGTGCACCATAACAGATACGACTATGCGTATTCTTAAGAGCAACCAGTGTTGCCAAATGTTAAAAAATGGTGTCTCTATTTTTGTTTCCCTAATATCAATATATCATAAAATATGCAAGCCAATAGCACTAAAATTTGCACACGTATAGTACCTGACATTCTAGATTAATTTGGAGTAACTAATATACGTCAGTGCTGCCAACATGTTTCTAAGCCTGCTGATAGGTCCAATTTTAAAATGCCCGTAACTTCTATACTAACAAATGGATTTCATTCAAATTTAACACAACAAGAGATCATATTATTGCAGATTATTTCTGACCAATACATGTATGTCATTGTTGCCAACATGATTTTAAGCGCGCTGTTATTTCCAATGTTTAACTGCATGTAACGTCCATGCTATCCATTGGACTTCAACCAAATTTTGTATTCTGTACCTTAAGAGATGGAAACAAGAATATATTCAGTCACCAGGGCTGCCAACTGTAGTTCTCTATTAGGCTACATTATGCCAGGTATACAGTATTTCGAACAAATTAGAAATTTCTATATTACCAATTTAATTTTGTCATTATTCTAGATAGATCCATATAGATTAATCAATGGCATGAATTTTAAATTTTAAGAGAAGTAGGCTCTTTAGTTCGTCACGGAACTTCTTGTTTAATTCAAGTAAGGCCTGGAACTTTGAATTTTTCAAATAGTTCCTACTTTTGCCGCCAAACACCACCGTCAACGACTACTTGGCCTAGATCAGAACTTAGCTACTAGACGCCACCGCAGTCGGCTCTAACCATTTATTTTAATAGTGCTGCCATAAATTGACTTACAGCCAGGCACACAACACTTCCAGGGCATCTGCAATAATTTGATGAAATATTAGTGAAGAATTTGTTGGTTAAATTCATTGGTTACACATACAACTTAATACGGGAAATACTAACTTCTACAACTTTCAGAAGTTCTGATTTGTTGTTGTTGTCGTTGTTTGAGTCTTCAGTCCTTTGACTGGTTTGATGCAGCCCTCCAATGACCCCCTGTCCTGAGTAATCGTTTCATCTCTACATAGCTACCACACCGTACATCCGAGGCAATCTGTTTATCATATTCTAACCTTGGTCTACCCCTACAGTTCTTGTCCTTAACCATTCCTTCCACAACTAAGCTTGCTATTCCTGGGTGTCTTAGTAGGTGTCCTACCAACCAATCTCTTTTTCATTAGCAGTCGCCAGAAACATCTATCCTCTCCCACTAGTCTTAATACCTCTTCGTTTGTAACCCTATCTACCCATCTGATCTTCATCATTCTCCTGTAACACCACATTTCAAACGCTTCAATTCTCCTCTTTTCTGCTGCGCCAATAGTGCAAGTTTCACTTCCATAGAGAGCCATGCTCCAGTCAAAGGCCTTCAAAAATGACTTCCTAACACCTAAATCTATATTCGATGTCAACAGGTCTGATTTACCACGAGGAATTTCACGGGAGTTGAAATAGTTAATACGAACTGCTTTTAGATAAAGTCTTATGCAAATAAACGATATTAATGATCGAAACTTAGCATGTGAGTTTACGTGTTTATACACCTTAGAGCATACAGTACATGGAGCAGGGTCTGATGGAATACAAAATAACCTAGGCGGGCCGGAATAAAAAACACATGTTTGTAGATTATAAACTTTTAATTTCTGAATTTTAAATCGAAAAAAACAAAACAACAAAACTTATAGGCTACAATGGTAGAAAACTTAGGAAAAAAAAAGAACACATCTTCTTTATTTGTTAGAAGAGAAAGGAATATGTGACAAGTGAAACTGTGACTGTGCTTCTAATAATTTCTCATAATCTGTTTGAAACTGGGATTAGCTGATTCTTAGTAGCGCTGCTAATTGGTGGTCCGTCAATCTATTCCTGACGCTTTTTTTTGGCGAAGCATTATTGTAGAAAACACCGGTTCACATATGTAGGAAGTTGCGAACATTGCAGTTATATTCTGTGCATGAGATTTCAAGTATGGGAAGCTTGATTTTGGTAGGGTCTTGTAAAACTCAAGTTTCGAAAAGTTAAGGAATAGTTGCTTCAATTATTATTGTTACATTGTTACTCAATTAGTTCTAGCTGCAACTCTATTACACAAAACGCATAAACACAATGCGATTGAAACAGTTTTTCACTTCTAGGTGCACATAACAGAAAATATGACCTATGTGTAATAAATTGTAGGTAGTGTAATTGAATCGGTCATTGTTAGAAGGCACTAAGTCATTTGTGTAAGAATTGAGATAATTGGCAAAAAATGTTTCTCTCACATAATTGCAAAGCATTGTTGCTGTTGCGTGTAAGTATCATTGCCCGCAATAATACTGTTCTAGAGAGGTCTATTTGAATGGATTTATCCTTAAAAAAGGGAGAAAATAAAAAAGGAAATGTTTGACTTAGTTCCCTTTAACAATGAATCAGATCTTTAAAAAGTAGTTAGTTCACTTTTATGACAAATATACAGAATTATAGATATCAGTATTGCATATTACTATACTTTTCAATGCTAGCAATACAGTAGTGGGCAAATAGAAGCAAAAAACTCTGGAACTAAGTCAATGGCTTATTTCTCTTTAACACTGAACGTTAAATTCAGTCAACCGTTATATTAAATGTATCACCCTTCAAGCGTATGACAGCCTTCACCGTTCACCTTTGGTAATTCAGAGTATAGCACTTTTCTTCCGATTAAGATCTTCGAACAGAATCCTTTCGAATCCAATATTTGTTGGAATCTTTGATTGATAGTTCGTAGAAGGTATGGTATGAGGCAATACAGTTGCAATTCTTGAACTTCGTGATATTGACACAATATGCTGGAACTTCATTATGGTGATCGGTGGGAAGTAAATCCTGATTTGCAGTTCTACAGTGCTGTTTTAATCAGGATACATATGATAAAATGTCAGAGGATGAGTTGGAGGTAGTTATGATGGAGGATGCTCATGAGCTGTAAGGATTGGAAACTCACTTTCTAAGTGTTAAACAAGTATTATCAAATTTAGCCTGAACTCTATTCTCAGAGTACCATACAAACTGATATATCTCACTTTTGTATGCGTATTCATTAATAAAAGCTGTTTTCAGGACTATATCCTTCGATTTAATATTCAACTCAAGTTTTCCTTTTATTGCCATCGTATTACTTACTGACCAAGCTGAACAGTATTAAGTGCAATTACGTTTCTATCTTCATTTTAGAATCAAAGGGTCTCTTGTCCAATGTATTTGTATTCAAAATGCCTCTTGTCCATCCTTTAGTTTCAAAATGACCTTAGTCCAAAATAATTTCTCACATAATAGCAAAACTGATGAGTCAGTACAGACAATATTGAGATAAAATTATAACTGATGATACAAAGCATATCAAGAAAGTATTTCCAAGGGGTATGGTAGATATTTTAGGTCTGAAAACGTTTTTCGTTATTTACCACGAATTTATGAAGGTGGACATAGGCCGTTTTGAAACTGACCAGTCTATACGTATCCATGGAAATCTCAATTTCGACAAGAATATTGACTTAGTGCCTTCTAACAATTACCGATTCAATTCGAAACCATATCGCTGGCCGGATTTGACTAGCACAGGACTGCCCAACCTACGGCCCACGGGCCGGATACGGCCCACAAGACTATTTTGTCCGACCCTCGGCTCCACATCCGCGCCGCGTCCCCAACTAAAGCCAACTGGAGAAAGCAGTGCGCACGCCCCCTGCCTTAGGTCATTGACTCACTGATGAACACTTAAAATCCTTATTAATGATTGGTACAACTATATTCGATCCTAAGTGGAGAGAGATTTTAAGTACCGGTACAAAGCTTTTCCAGTCGTCGTAATAAACTAAATTATCATGAGCTTTATTTCATAATTTGATTAATAATTGTGTCAAATGAACATAAATACTTACTGTTTGTCATTCATGCTGTATGAGTGTATTGAATATCATTGTACCTCTATTTTAAAGGGATATTAAAAAATATTTAAATTTCTTATAGTGTTTTTTTTTGACACTTGAAATAAATATAAACATGTAGTTCCGTGAAGTACTATACAGCCTATTTTCATATATCCTACTTGTGTTAATTGCCTCTATCAACAGACAAAATTTCATTTTGATTGCTGTAATAGATTCGTAGATATTGAGAACCGACTAAATATTTCGGATGGTCGCCATGTAGGATTTTATATATGTAGGTCCTAGAGTTATGTACTGTTACATGAAGATTATTGTGTACGTGTAGCATTCAAACTTCAAACGCATGATTAGGACACAAGAAGTAACAAGGAGATTTTAAAATTTCGCACAGCTGCCATCCTGTGGTTATGGAAATATTTGAAATAAATTACGTGCCAGTGGATTAACATTCGTATAAGGATTTACTGTACCAAGTTCCACTGCACTCGGATGGTTAAATTGCGAGGAACGTCGATGTGAATATTTATAATTCGCGTCGCCGCCATGTTGGATTTGTGATCACCTGGTTATATAAAGTCCTATAGGTGAACTTAAGTTCATAGCCCCTATGAACATTAAAAAAATCAGTTTGATTGCTATAATAGATTTGTGGATATTCAGAGCCGTTTAAATATTTCGGATGGTTGCCATGTTGGATTGTTAAATATATAGCCATAGAGTCATGTACCATTAAAGGAAAATTATTGCGTAGATTCATTATTCAAACTTTCACATCGATCGCATGATTACGACACAAGAAATAAAAACGTAATTTTAAAATTCGCAAAGCTGCCATCTTGAGGTTATGTAAATAATTAGATACCAGTGAATTACAATGGGTATAAACATTACCTCTACCAGGTTTCATTGCGTTTGGAATATTAAATCGCGAGAAATGTCTATTTAAAATTTTCAAATTCGCGTGGCCACCATGTTCGTTATGTAGTTAACCGGTTTTTGAAAGTCTTATAGATGAACTTCCAGTAGTGCCCTTTATCTCCCTACAAAATTTCAGGGTGATACCGGTAATAGTTTCAGAGATATAGAATGCCGGTGAAATATTTCGCACATCCGCCATCTTGTGGTTATGTAAACAATTGAACGAAGTTAGATGTCTGTGCATTACAATGTGTATAAACATATACTGTACCAAGTTTTATTGCGTTTGGTTGGTTAAATCGCGAGAAACGTCTATTTAAAAGTCAGAAATTCGCTTGGCCGCCATGTTGGTTTTGTCGCTACCAGCTTTTCAAAAGTCACATAGGTGAACTTCTAGTAGTTTCCTTTATCACCGTAAAACATTCCAGGGTGATATCGGGAATAGTTTCGGAGATATTGAATGCTGGTGAAATATTTTGGTGAGACGTAACAAAATTTGAAGGGCTAGGTCGGGGTCGTCCGGATTAGTGCTATGAACTTACCGAGTTTCATTGAAATCGCTCCAGCCGTTTAGATGTTATTAGGGGGGGACACACACTCATCACTCACACACACACACACACACACACACACGCACACACACACGGACAAAAGGTGATCTCATAAGCCTATTTTTTCAAAATTGAATAAGGCTAAAAATGGCAACAATACTATGGAAGCTAAGCTCAGACAACCACAAAACTCACCATATCGCACCTATATTTTAAGGAAAAATCCATACCCCCCAAACCCCAAGAGTTTTATTGGCCCGAAAGGTTCCCCAACTATTTACAATGTGGCCCTTAGTTAAAAAAGGTTAGGCACCGCTGGAATAGCACAAGGGCCGCACTTGGCCCGCGGGCCGTCCATTCCTCAGTTCAGAAATCCACCGCCAGGGTGCGAATGATGCAGATGTGTCATAATTCGTTGGTGATTGTTCCATTGCTTACTGTTTATTCACTTTTCCTCTCTCTAATGTAGCTCATTTGTTTGAATAATTTGTGAACCATTACAGATTTATTTGTTCTCCTTTGGCCAGATACATGTAATATAAAGGTTGACGCAAGCATTTACAAAACCCATTATAACATGGAAACTGAGAACAATAAATACATTCTGGACAATTTTCTTCCTGAAACAACCAAATTCTAAGTCGTTTATTTTCAAGGCACTGTGGCCAGTAACGTGACTAGGGTTTGCTTCTAAACGTGATGAGCTTAGTCACAATTGGGCGAAGGAAAGGAAGTAAGGGAGGTTGTAGTTTTACGTGACCATTAATCTCGCGACCATAAACCACGGGGCCTCCTTTTTATTTGGAATCCGAACCACAGGACATGGCATTTCACTTTGAAAATCTCACATGTATTGACCAGGAATCGTACCCGGTCCGTCGTGGTGAGAGGCCAACAGCTTCACCGCTGCGCTACCACGCCCTTACAATTGGACGAGGGCTCGGGCATAATGAGACAAAATAAATGTACCGTTCCGAAGTGTCAAAACTTCCCATTTATATTTTTTTCCGTGTTTGATTTCATTAGCATTTGGTACGTTGTATTTGCACTTATAAAAGTACAAATGCTCGAAAATTACGAATTTTGTTGATATTAAATTATACAGTTCAGTCTTTTTCGCATAATCGTCCGCCTATTTCTCTTCCCGACATTGTACAAATATTAATAAGCTATAGTTTAACTTAACAGCAATACAACTTAACTCACTATTATTCACTTTCCGCAATGACACTTACACTGGGCAAGTACCAGAATGGTAACTGACAAGTGGTGTGTCTTTGGAATGGGAGTGCCACTGCCACCCCTCTACTTCTCTGAACAGCAGACCGGTTTGCTCATTAAGTAAGCCCCCCAGGGGCTCACATCTAGTGAGACGTGGGTTGGCGACCACGGGACCCCAGCTGAGTCCGGCATTGCTTCCACTTACTTGTGCCGGGCTCCTCTCCGTCTTCTTTCCTGTCGACCACACTTGGTCAACGCTTGTTCTCTTTCGACCCCGACGATATTGGGGTATCCGAGGCCTAGGGAGTCTCTTCCTTTCCCGCATTAATTGGCCCTTGTCTCATCTTTTCTGATACTCTCCTTCTGCGAGGGGTCAGCCTTCTTTTTCTTTTCATGTCATCTCCTGCCTTCTGCTCAAGGCCCTCAAGGAGGCAGGGTGTATGTAGCCCCACCACTTCTGGTTCACCCTCGTAATTGCTACACCCTCAGGGGCTCACGGCTAGTGAGTTCGGGAGTTGGCGAATCCGAGGGATTCATGAGCTGGGTCTGGTTTTCCCCCTTTTATCCATTACCCGTGGGGCGGACCCTCTCCTCTTTCACTTTCCTATCTGCCTTTAATGGTTCTCCTTCCTTCCAAGTCCCTCAATCCACATTCTTCGAGGGTTGAGGGCATTTCTTTTCCTCCTGTCCTTTATTTGCCTTATTCTCCTTTTGTTTTCCATTTTCTCTAGTATATAAGTTAGTAGTTAGTTTTAGTTATAGTTTGCATTTCATTTTCATCTTCACAATCACCCAAACCATTAGGGGCCGATAACCTAGATGTTAGGCCTCTTAAAACAACAATTATCATCATCATCATCATCGTCATTAAGTAAGTGTTAAGTTGTAAGAGTGAATAGAAATGGTTTGAAACACAATCCAATCATTTATCATCAATCCAAAGATTGGTGTGTGTGTGTGTCCCCTAATAAAATCTAAACGGCTGGAGCGATTTCAATGAAACTCGGTAAGTGCATAGCACTATTCCCGGCGACCTTGACCGTGCCCTTCAAATTTTGTTACGTCACACCAATCCAACATGGCGGCTGTGCGAAATATTTGACTAGCATTCAATATCTCCGAAACTATTACCGATATCGCCCTGAAATTGTGTACGGTGTTAAAGGGCACTACTAGAATTTCACCTATGAGACTTTTAAAAGCCTGGTGACTACAAAACCAACATGGCAGTCAAGCGAATTTGAGACTTTCAAATAGACTTTTCTCGCGATTTAACTATCCAAACGTAATGAAACTTGGTACAGCAAATGTTTATACACATTGTAATGCACTGTAGTCTAATTTAGTTCAATTGTTTACATAACCTCAAAATGGCGGCAGTGCGAAATATTTCACTGTTATTCTATATCTCCGAAATTATTACAGATATCACCCTGCAATTTTGTACGGTGATAAAGGGTACTGATACAAGTTAACCTATGTATATTTTAAAAACCTGTAAAGTACAAAACAAACATGGCGACCAAGCGAATTTGAAATATTTTAATAGACTTTTCTCGTGATTTAACTCTCTGAGCGCAGTGAAATGTGGTACAGTAAATTATTTTGCAGATTGTAATGCACTGCCATCTAATTTTATTCAATTGTTTACATAACCTCAAGATGGCGGCTGTGCGAAATTTTAAAATTAAGTTTATATTTCTTGTGTCGTAATTATGCGATCGAAGTGAAAGTTTGAATAATGAGCAATGAACCTAGGCAATAATTGTCCTTGAATGGTACATAACTCTATGGCCTATATATATATAACAATCCTAAATGGCGAGCTTCCGAAATATTTAGACGGTTCTCAATATCTATCAATCTTTTACAGGAACCAAACTGAATATTTTAATGTTCATAGAGACTATGAGCATATATTCACCTATAGGACTTCAATAACCTGGTGAGCACAGATCCAACATGGCGGCGACGCGAAGTATAAATATTTAAATGGACGTTTCTCGCGAATTAACTATCCGAGTGCCGTGAAACGTTGCAAGTTAAATGCTTATACAAATGTTGATCCACTGGCATCTAATTTATTTCAATTTTTTGCATAATCACAAGATGGCTGATGTGCATAATTTTAAAATCTCGTTTTTACTTCTTGTGTTCTAATCATGCGATGGAAGTTTGAATACGACACTTACACAATAATATTAATGTAATAGTACAAAAATAAAAATCCAACCTGGCGACAATCAGAAATATTTAGACGGTTCTCAATATCTACAAATCTGTTACAGCAATTAAACTGAAATTTTGTATGTTGATAGTGGCAATTAACATGAGTAGGATATATGAAAATAGGCTGTATAGTTCTTCACGGAACTACTTGTTTTTAAAATTATATTTTCACTTAGATTTTTAGTATGTCGCGTCACTCTGCGTCACTTTCTGCTTAATGTTAAACTGTAGATAAAGTCTTGTAGCTTACGCCTGTTATAAGATTTTTTGCATCTTTTTGCAATTTACTTAGTTATTTTACGTTTTAGAAGATGCCGCGCAACCAGTTCTCACACTTTTACAACTGTTTGAAGCACTGGGTTCGACGATTATGTCATAAGGGGAACTTTGTGACTTTGTTAGAAGTAAATTAGGGGTAGAAAATTGTTCTGAAGAGATAACTAAATGCTCTATCCAACTCCTAGTCATTGACAATTTCTTGCATGTGTAGCCGTAGCTTAAAAAGGTCTTAACTGATGTTTATTATGAAGTAAACAAATTATATACGTTACTTTCACTCTAAATTCATGATTAAAACGTAAAAATAATTTTGTCCTCCTAGATTTCGATTTTGACCCATTGTGCTGTGGTGGTCAAATACTTCCTGCAGAATTAAATAGAAGCTTTCAGACAGTCTGCGATCACGTGGGCAGCGATCAGGACAGTGCAGCGTTCTAATACGCGGTGGCGATCAGATGCAGCTTGTCTAGTCTGAACGCTGCCCGCGTCACTGTGTGTTGGCAACGCAATGAATGCGACAACAGAATATCTCATTGAAGAAGTGAAATTACATAACATATTATTTGATTTGTCGCATCCTGACTATAAACATATAGTCCAGTAGATCATCAAAGCATTTCATTGGCATCCGAAAGTAAATGTAGAATCGTTCTTCACGTTGTCGCAGTTGCCGATATAAAGTGTGAATTTCTCCTTGAAGCTCACGAACCAGATTCAGGTCGTGAATCCACGTTCTCTTATGTTTTCTTTCTGAAACACATATTATTTAATTACAGTAGAGCGTCGTTTATCCGGACGTCAAACAACCGAAACGTCAACTATCCGGACGAGCGAAAAAAAAAAGATGGAGCAGCCGGCGCGCGGCGCGCGGCGCTTACTGTTGTGATGCCGAAGTGCGCCCTGCCTACAGTAGTGAGTCGTTTCTCGTTTTCAATTATTGTCCCGTAGCGGCGGCTTCGGTGGCGTAGTTGGTAGCATGCTGAGCTTCTATGACCAAGATAGCGGGTTCAAACTCGGCCGAAGCCGTCGGATTTTTTAAGAGCGTTAAAAATCCCTCAGTATGCCTTCCTTCGGAGGGGAAGTAAAGCCGGCGGTCCCATGTCATAGATTTATGGCATGTTAAAGATCTTTCCACTAATTACATCTGTGTGAAACTAAATTGGATAGGTTAAGAATGTAAACAACGCTCTTAGGTTGCTACGTTCGTTGCCAAGAGCCGACTGCGGTGGCGTCTAGTAGCTAGTTCTGAACTAGGCCTAGTAGTCGTTGACGGTGGCGTTTGGCGGCAAAAGTAGGAACTATTTGAAAATTCAAAGTTGCAGTCCCTACTTGAATTAAAAAAACAGATACACACACTAATACAGTCATCACAATTAACACCGGTTATCAGACAGATTCTACACACACCCAAAGTACACGGGGCTACATGACCGCGTTGTCGCAGCCCCTAAACTAAGGAACCAACCAACCAACCAACCATTGTCCCGTAGCGTTTGTTTACTCTATAATACTGGGTGAGTTAGCCGAGGTCGTTGCGGCATGACTGTTGGCAGTCGCTCACATCCGGGAGGCGAGGAGGTTCAAATCCCCCCGCCGGCAACCTTGAAGATGGTCTTCTGTGGTTTCCCATCTTCCTTCCAGGCAAATGCCGGGGTTGTTCCCTAACTATAGGCCACAGCCGCTACCTTCCAACTCCTCGACCCTCCCATCCAACATTCCTCCCCAACGGTACTTGTAGCTCACCCATTGGGTGTCCGCCTCGAAGCAGCTACAAAACTGGCGAGCCGAACATGTCCTCGGACACTCCCGGCACTAAAAGCCATACGCTAAAAAAAAACTCTATAATGTTTCAACGTAATACAATATGTAAGTTAAAGGCAGATGACCTGGTAGTTCCGCCCCTTTAAACAACAATAACTAACTAGCAAAATGTGAGTGTACTGTATTACGTTGTGGAAATGGCTTCTACGTGTGGCAAACTGGCAAAGAGGAAAAAATCATTCACAATATTTTATCGAATGAGAAGAAGGTGAAGATCATTAATAATCTGGATAAAGGTGAGAGTGTGCAGTGTCTAATGAAAACATACCGTGTTGGAAAATCCACAATAATGATTTGAAGAACCAAAAAGGTGAAATTCTCGATTATGCATCGAAGTTAGATACTGAAGAAGGGTCTAAAAAGAGAGAAATCACGGGTGAAAAATTGGAAGAAGTGGCGTACTTATGGTTTATTCAGACAAGAGTAAGGGAGATCCCATTTCTGGACCTTTGTTATGTGAGAAAGCGTCGCAGCTAAATGAGAAGCTTGGTGGTTATCACCATAATGTACTGGGCATGTATTTTCCTATGAAATAAACGCATGTTTGATTATCCTGAAAAATCGTTATCCGGAACACTTTCGGTCCCAACTAGTCCGGATAAACGACGTTCTACTGTAATATATATTGTTTGTGATTTGTATTATTTCATTTGTAAATACTTCTCACATTTCTCAATGCTGATCCTCATCATCAACTGCCGCTGCCAACAGTAACGCTTCTTACTCCAGTTGAGATAACCGATGCATCCTTGACGTACACGATTTTCCAATCTGATCGCTACCACCGCGCGTCTGGGTGTGAAAATACCTGATCGCCATCATGATCGCCACCGCCACCACGATCCCTCCGCACAGTGGGCCAAAATCAAAATCTAGGGGGACAAAATTATTTTTACGTTTTAATCATGAATTTAGAGTGAAAGCAACGCATATAATCTGTTTACTTCATAATAAACATCAGTTAAGACCTTTTTTAAGCAACGTCTACACATGCAAGAAATTGTCTATGACTAGGAGTTGGATAGAGCATTCAGGTATCCCTTTAGAACAATTTTCTACCCCTAATTTACTTTTAACAAAGTCACGAAGTTCCACTATTGACATAATCGTCGAACACAGTGCTTCAAACAGTTGTAAACGTGTGAGAACTGGTTGCGCGGCATCTTTTAAACGTAAAATAACTAAGTAAGTTGTAAAAAGATGCAAAAAATCTTATAACAGGCGTAAACTACAAGACTTTATCTACATTTTATCATTAAGTAGAAAGTGACGCAGAGTGACGCGACATACTAAAAATCTAAGTGAAAATATAATTTTAAAAATAATAGTTAAATATTATATAATGCAAATATAGCTAAAATTACGTAACAATTACGCTCATTAATAACTGGAACACGTTACAAAGATCATACATTCAGCTGCATGTTCCATCTTAAAGCATCACACTAACCACAAAGACAACCAAACAACAGCCACTTTCATTCATCCTCCAATTCAGACTGCTCGAACAGTGGTGACAGATTTACACTAAGATGCGTTTATATCCCAGAATAGTGAGCGGCAATTATATGAGAATGCTGTAGAAGTAATACATTTTGATTTTTTAATAATGAAAATAAATAATTTTGTCCTCCTAGATTTCGATTTTGACCCACTGTGCTCCGGTGTGTTGGAGACTTTTCTCCTGCTGGGCAAGAAACACTTGCATTGGGCTTAGAATGAATCGCATGCCAAAACGTTTGAAACTGCCTGGGACTCTATTAGTCGTCGCAACTATACCTTTTCCATTAATGAGTAAATTATACATTATTGAGCTTAAAGTAGAACATAAGCATGGTGGTGATTGTTGTATTAGAGGGCGGAACTTCTAGGTTACCGGTACCTTACTACTGTATTGTAATTCAATTCTAAGGGTTTCACTCGGTCCATAGATGTGTTGTTCCGAACGTACTGAAGGCAGCTGATCACCCCTCAGTGTTATCTGAAACAACGACAGCAAAGGGGAACTGGAAATCCAGAAATCAAAGGTTCGAATCCCTACGCTGAAGCGGTACAATAACTATCGTCCAATGAAACTGCCTTATTCACTCTGTCCATAATTCTTTACTGATACCATAATTATCGTCCAATACAACTGCCTTATCAATTCTGTCCACAGTTCTTTGGTGATAGGCCTACCATATTTCTCATCCAATGCAACTCGCTTATCCATTCTGTCCACAATTCCTTAGTAATACAGATAGATTAGTTTGGATGTATCGGAGACCCTCGCCAGCCCACTCGCTCGCGGCGCGAGCCTGTCTCCCGCCACGCGCTATGCCGTTATGCGGCGCTGGCGCGGCATTGAGTCATTGGGTATAGGAATTTGTACTTAAATTTGTACTTTAATGTGATCCTTGCCCAATTTTTTGACGAACTGACTTACGGAGAGCGATTGTCAACTTATCTTCAACAAGATTCTGCCACTGCTCACACTGACGAAGCATCCATGACAGAATTGCGTCACATTTTTGGTACTAGGATTATAAATCGGAACGTGTGGCCCCCGCGAACCCAGACTTATCACCATGTGACTTTTATTTGTGAGGGACGCTTAAAAATAGAGTGTATGCAAGAAACCCTCCACTATAAATGAGCTTAAAGACTATATTACAGCTGAAATCGGTGCTGAGGAACTTCAGAGAGTACATGCCAGTTTCATAAAAAGGTGCCAGCGATGTGTAGCAGTGAATAGCGAACATTTTCAGCCCCAGCTGTGAACTAGGTAAGTACAAATTCCTATACTCAATGACTCAGTGCCGCGTTGGCGTCGCATAACGGCAAAGCCCGTGGCGGGAGACAGGCTCGCGCCGCGGGCGAGCGGGCTAGCGAGGGTCTCCGATACATCCAAACTAATCTCTCTGTACTATAATATTATCGTCGAATGAAACTGTTTTATCCATACTTCCTTAGGGATACCATAACTAAAGCCCTGCTCGGATAATCCCGCGGATATCCGCAACATTTTTCGCCATGCGGATATAGTTTACATGGCTGTGCGGATAGCAGATAAGCTGCGGATAATGTTTGGATAAAATTTGCGGATAGTTTTTAGAATACAATCCGAACTTCTTTAATATAATTACTAGGACCCGGATGTTTATGATATATCATATTTTTCCGTTATGTTTTTTTTTTTCATGACAAATGAAAGACGGTGATTTTAGCTAAAGTCAATACGCATAATTAACACTCCGAGCAGGAAAGGGTTGCAATTCTGGCTGTATAACATTCATTTTAAACATAGCACTTGACTGATATGATAGCTTAGATATCTCCACGACCACACACTACCACGCCAGGCTACAACGGGAAGCCATATAAATATTCAAACACCCAGACAACTTCAATCGAAAGGAAGAAATTGAACGTGTGCGTAATACATGGATCCCGTCCCTTAGGAACACCAAGGCCAAGATATCACACACACGTCAACCTGAAGGACCTTCTCGCTACAGTCCGGCAGTCGCCCAGGGAACACCTGACCCTCACAAGCTCGGTCGCCGAAGCCGGAGCACGCACCGCACCCCGCAACATGTACGCGAGACCAGACGGTCCAGCCGGAAAGGGAAGAGAACGCTCGGCTCACCACGCTAAAGTGATGATCCAAACTGCCTTCCAGCCGTTAATTCATCGCCAAGATCCACCCAACCAACAGACATATCCAAACAACAATACTCCACTACTAGCCGTTACCCATTATTTCAAGCCTCTTCCTCATTCCTCTGCTGACCAAGGAAAGGAGCGGAACCCTTGATAATGCCGGACGCAGTTTCCGGTGAAATGTTGGGAGATATCCTGTATGGACCACGGCCTACAAGCCCAAAAATCTTGTACGTAATTATAGCACTTGACTAGGGTCGGGATAGTTGTGTGTTTAAATTTTTTTAACTAAATATTTTCTATTTATTTACATATTTTTGCCATTTTTATAAATAAATATTCTGGTGTATTTATTCATAAGTGCATATTTCCCATATTTGATGTTTTGTTGCACTCCTTATATGACTGCTGCCCACATTTTCGACCCTTGGCAATTCCAGTAATTTGCTTCTCTATTTCGTGAATGCACCCTTGTCTCTGTATTGTATTAGTATTACAAGACATGAATATCCCGGGGAGCTTGAGTCAACAATATCTTAGCCTCCAATAGTCCTTACCTTGACCGGAAATTTTACTAGAAATTACAGTGGTCTGCGAAACTTGTGAGTATTGACAGAGTGCTATGAAAATTTTTGAAGTGACCTTTGCTTTTGCTCTTTAGAATTAAATTCGAAAACAGCACATACAGGATTTCGTATCGCGCATATTCAATAAGTATTGGTATGGCCGCATTAAGCGTAGGGATGAGAGTTATGTAGGAAGGTGAGTGCTTGGTCTGGAGGTGGAAGGCAAAAGAGAAAGAGGCAGGCCTGGAAGAAGATGGACGGACTGCGTGCAGGATAATCTCCGGGAGAAGCAGTTAACAGAAAACAACATTTGGGACCGAGAAAAATGGAAACGACTTGTCAGAAACGTCGACCCCGCATGAATGGGAAAAGACGAAGAAGCAGAAGAAGAATTGTAGGATTCGGAAACTGAGGCAAGCCCCAGCCTATTAAGCGTGAACATTTGTACTGTTGACAGGATTATGGATTATTCATAATGATGATGATAATTGTTGTTTTAAGGGGCCTAACATCTAGGTTATCGGCCCATGGATTATTCAAGCAGCTGGATGTTTCAACTATATTTCGAGTAAATGGGGACATAAATGTGATACAAATTTAAGAACATATTTTGGAAATTTAATCACATATTTTCCACTTTTAAGCACATAAATATTTTTTTCTGAAAAGTTAAGCACTTAATTATCCGGGCCTTGCACGTGACATACAAAGTCTAAGTAAACGAACTCTTCCTCGGTTGGTTGGTTCTTAAGTTTAGGGGCTGCGACAGTACGGTCATGTAGCCCCGTATACTTTGGGTGTGTGTAGAATCTGTCTGATAACCGGTGTTAGTTGTGATGACTGTATTAGTGTGTGTTATCCGTTTTATTTTTTTAATTTAAGTTCTGCAACTTTGAATTTTTTAATTAGTTCCTACTTTTGCCGCCAAGCTCCACCGTCAACGACTACTAGGCCAAGTTCAGTACTTAGCTACTAGACGCCACCGCAGTCGGCTCTTGGCAACGAACATAGAAACCTAAGAGCATTGTTTACATTCTTAACCTATCCAATTTAGCTTCACAGAGGTGCAATTAGTGGAAGGTTCTTTAACATGCCATAAATCTATAACATGGGACCGCCGGTTTTACTTCCCCTCCGAAGGAAGGCATACTGAGGGATTTTTAACGCTCTTAAAAAATCCGACGGCTTCGTTCGGATTTGAACCCGCTATCTTGGGCATAGAAGCTCAGCATGCTACCGACTACGCCACCGAAGCCACCCGAATTCTTCCTCAAATCTCTAAATATGTTGCTTTAGTAATTTATGCCTTATCTACTTAAAATATTATCGTAATGCCAGTAGGTTCGGATAACAAACGTGGCAATGTGGAAAAAAAGTTGTGCGGGTGCGGGGCGGATGCGGGGCTGATGCGGGTAACGTTTTGTTTATCCACACAGGACTATAACCATAACCATCGTCCAATGAAACTTCCCAAACTGTCCTGCCAATTTCTTCTCACTCCCGGTACATCCAGTATTTTATAGCCCAAGTTCTTTGACCTATCCCGAAGCAGAGAAGAGCTGAGTCTCTACCTGCGTGACCTGGTGCAATTAGTTGAAGGCTACTTGTCAAGGTCCTCTGGCACGCGGTGAGGCGCCGAACAGGCCTCGGGCGAGTATCGAGTTTCATTCGAGAATCTCTCATTGTAAACTTGTCTCTTTTCTCATGCCTCACCCTGATTTCTCTAATATCCACCAGGGTTATATGAGTCGTCGAGTTTCAAAACTCGTTTAATCCACTTGTGAATAAGGATCATGTCATAAAATTATTTATTCAATTAGTTTATTTTTTATTTTATTTTCTTTTATTTTGTTTTGTTTTGTTTAATTTAATTATGTTTTGTTTTATTTTATGTCGTTTTATTTTGTTTTAAATTGTTTTATTTAACCTTTTGTTTTTTGTTTGTTTTATTTTATTTTGTTTTGTTTTATTCTGTTTTGTTTTATTTAATTTTGATTTTGTTTTGTTTATTTTATATTTTATTTTGTTTTGTTTTCTTTTGATTTTCCAAAAAACAAAAAACACGAAGCAAAAAGAAAAATTCTAAAGCAAAAGCAGAAAACAAACACAAAACCAAAGCCAAGAAAGAAAAGCAAAAAGTAAAATTAAAAAGCAAAAGTACAAAGCAAATACAAAACCAAAAACCAAAAACACAAAGTAAAAAGAAAAAAGTAGAAAACCACAAACACAAAAGATACGCGAGGCAAAGTCCAGAGAAACGTTTCTCATGAAAATGATTCTTATTCACAAGTGGATTAAACGAGTTTTGCAACTGGACGACTCTTATGATGATGAGTTTTACGTCTCGTGGCATAGTACTGTAGTTAGCATTGTTGGTTATCATTCCGGAGATCCGATCCGAAGTCGTCGGATTTTTAAGAGCGTTCAAAATCCCTCAGTATGCCTTCCTTCGGAGGGGAAGTAAAGCTGGCGGTCCCATGTCATTGATTTATGGCATGAAAAAGAACCTTCCACTAACTACACATGTATGAAGCCAAAATTTGTAGGTTAGGTATCATTAATGCTCTTAAGTTACAACGATCGTCAGCGAAAGTAGGAACTACTTGAATTTATCGTCTGCAGTCCTTACTTGAATTAAAAACAGACAACCCACACTAATACAGTCATCACAATTAACACCGGTTATCAGACAGATTCTACTCACACCCAAAGTACACGGAGCTACATGACCGTGTTGTCGCAGCCCCTCAACTAAGGAATCAATCAACCATCGATTCCCAGCTCTGCCAAGAAATTTAATTCCGTTTTGAGAAACTACAACACTATCGTTCATGTGCAGGCAGCCAATTGCTGTCAATATCGCAGCGGTGCACCAGATCAGAGAGCCACGCGAACGTACATTTTAATTATATTTTTTTTTACATTTTGTAGGAGTTGTTATCAATTTGCTTATCAACGTGGAGGCCTGGGTTTGATTCCCGGCTCTGCCAATAAATTCAATTCTGGTCGGTGGGCTGGAACGGGGTACACCCAGCCTCGTGAGGCAAAACTCAGAAGAGGCCGGTTCGATTCCTACCTCAATCATTCTGGAAGTGATTTCCCGTGGTTTCCGATTTCTACTCCAGGCAAATGTCGGGATGGTTTCTAATGTAAGGCCACGGCCACCTCCTGCCCAATCCTCATCTGAATAACAAATACACACACTAACACAGCCATCACAATAACACATGCTATCAGACAAATTATACACACACACACTCAAGTACACAGGGCTACATGACCACGATGTCGCAAAGCCCCTAAATCAATCAATCAACAACAACTCAATTTGTTCTGACCACCACATTTATCAGTGCCTCACGCACAGTTCGCTGCCCCTATGGGGGTTCGGGCACGGACACCAAGAGCCCGCTGATGAGCCAGCTTGGTGTTCCTAGGCGAAACCCCGCACAAGACACGGCATAAATCTAGAAAAACTGCTGAGTTTCATTCAACATAATTGTTAACATTGAACTGCAAATACAGCGTATCAAATAGTAATGAAATCAAATATGATAAGAATCTAGATAGGAGATCGTATACTGAATGTTCTTCCATTGATTGCGTCTCATTATGGCCGAACCCCTCCCCTCCCCAACTTAATTTTGAATCAGTTCATCCTCCTCCAAAAGCAAACCCTTATTCGCTTGAGCCAGAACGCAGAAAACCACCCATTAATATTTTTCTTCATAAATTCGTCATCACACTGTACGTTTACAGTGGTCGTAGTTTACGATACTCACGAATGAGAGCTTGAAAATGAGGCCAAGTATCCTGCTGTGCGTTTATCCTGGGCTGAGGTTAATTAGAAAACATTTAAGAAGTTTTATTGGGTTGCTGGAAAACGTTCAAACTTGAGTTATATACTACCAATACTTGTGCCTATAACATATAAAAATTTAATTTCCCTCAGCCGAGTAGTTTTCCATGTACGTATATAGTTTTAAGTGAGCGGTTCCGAGAAAAGACGTCAAAAACCCGGATAATTTTTCATACAACCACAAATAAAACAAGAAGTTCCGTGACGAACTAAAGAGCCTACTTTTCTTAAAATTTAAGATTCATGCCAATGATTAATCGATATGGATCTATCTAGGATAATGACGAAATTAAGTTGGTAATATCGAAATTTCTAATTAGTTCGAAATACTGTATACCTGGCATAATGTAGCCTAATAGAGCACTACAGTTGGCAGCCCTGGTGACTGAATATATTCTTAGTTCCATCTCTTAAGGTACAGAATACAAGATTTGGTTGGAGTCCAATGAATAGCATGGACGTTACATGCAGTAAAACATTGGATCTAACAGCGCGCGTAAAATCATGTTGGCAACAGTGTCATGCATGTATTGGTCAGAAATAATCTGAAATAGTATGATCTATTGTTGTGCCAATTTTGAATGAAATCCATTAGTTAGTATAGAAGTTACATGCATTTTAAAATTGGACCTATCAGCAGGCTTAGAATCATGTTGGCAGCACTGACGTATATTAGTTACTCCAAAGTAATCAAGAATGCCAGGTACTATACGTGTGCAAAGTTTAGAGCTATTGGCTTGCATTCTTTCTGATATATTGATATTAGGGTAACAAAAATAGAGACAGCATTTATTAACAGTTGGCAGCCCTGGTTACTCATAAGAATGCGCATAGTCATAGCTGTTATGGTACACATAGCACATACGAAATTTGGTTGAAATCCAAATGATAGTATGGAAGTTACATGTATTTAAATTTGGACCTCTCAGCAGGCTTAGAATCATGTTGGTAGCACTGACGTATATAAGGTACTCCAAATTAATATAGAATGTCATGTACTATACGTGTGCATAGTTTAAAGCTGTCGGCTTGCATACTTTCTCATGTATATTGGTATTTGGATAAAAGAAATTAAGAGCATTTTTTTTACAGTTGGCAGCACTGGTGGTTCATAAGAATACGTTCAGTCATATCTGGTTATGTACACATACAACATACGAAATTTGGTTGAATTCCAATTGATACTGTAGAAGTTATATGCATTTAAATATTGGACCTACCAGTAGGCTTATAATCATTTTGGCAACACTGCCATGTATGGCCTTCTGGAAATTAAACTGCAATATTATTATCTATATGTGTGCCGATTTGGAAATAGCTCCCATTCATACCTTCCAAGATATCCAACATGGAGCTCAAATTTCAATTGCGATTTTTCAGCAGTTGGTAGCACTGACATCATTTTCAAATATGGCCGTGAGATATTCAGGTATAGATCTTTATTCCTATCAAATTTTTTTTCGATTGCTCCAGCTATTTAGGAGTTGATAGGGGGACACACACACACACACAGCCAGCAGGACAGACAGACAGACGGACAGACAGACAGACAGACACACATTTTCCCGGATCGATCTCATAAGACTACTTTTTCCTCATTTTTGCAAAATGTGAAAAGTAGGCTAAGAATAATTAATAAACCTAAGAATAATTGGCTTATATAGTCTAACGCAGAATTAATCAAGGAAAATATTGGTATAACTCGTTTTTAAATAGGAATTTATTTATTTATCGTATGGCTTTTAGTGCCGGGAGTGTCCGAGGACATGTTCGGCTCGCCTGAGTCTGTAGCTGCTTCCAGCGGATACCCTAAAGGGTGAGCTACAAGTTCCGTTCAATTTCAAGTAGTTCCAACTTTCGCCACCAGATATCAATGATACCTAGTGGTGAACGTTGGAACTTTGATAGAGCGTTCTGACGAAATCTAACCTAACAAATTTTGCTTTACACAAGTTTAGTCTGTGAAAGGTTTTTTTACATGCCATAAATCTATGACATGGGACCGCCGGCTTTACTTCCCCTCCGAAGGAAGGCATACTGAAGGATTTTTAACGCTCTTAAAAAATCCGACGACTTCGGCCGGGTTTGAACCCGCTATCTTGGGCATAGCAGTTCAGCATGCTACCGACTACGCCACCGGAGCCGGTTTTAAATAGGAATGTTGGTTTGTTCGTAATTAAGACCTAAACTCGAGTATCCATAATACAAAATCCGATAGTAGTTGCGCCACAGCTTCCGAGCGTTACTTTTTGTTACCTAAAAGACACAATCCCGATAACGTCAGGTTGTTTGAGTCTTCAGTCTTTTGACTGGTTTGATGCAGCCTTCCATGCCTCCCTGTTGTGAGCTAATCGTTTCATCTCGACATAGCTACCTCACCCTACATCCTACGCAATCTGTTTAACATATTCTAACCTTGGTCTACCCCTACAGTTCTTGTCCTCGAACCTTCCTTCCACAACTAAGCCTGCTATTCCTGGGTGTCTTAGTATGTGTCCTCCCAACCTATCTCTTCTCTTCATTAGCAGTCGCCAGAAACATCTCTCCTCTCCCACTAGTCTTAATACCTCATCGTTTGTAACCCTATCTACCCATCTGATCTTCATCATTCTCCTGTAACACCACATTTCAAACGCCTCCATTCACCTCTTTTCTGCTGCACCAATAGTCCAAGTTTCACTTCCATAGAGTGCCACGCTCCAGACAAAGGCCGTCAAAAATGACTTCCTAATACCTAAATCTATATTCGATGTCAATAGATTCCTTTTTTTCTTTCCTAGGAAAGCTTTCCTCGCCTGAGCTAACCTAGGGAAAGCTGATTTCATCTGGCCTTAGATACGTCTAGAAAATTGAGTCAGAATACGTAAACTGTAGTAACGAAGGAAGGATGGAGTAGCTCCAAGGCCGGTAAGTGGAGAACTGCATCTCACAAGAAGTAATTTATTCGCATCTTAACGTTAATAGAGCAACTAACTCGAAGATATCGTGGCCTTGGTGCTCGGTTCCTACACCCATATTAATAGCAACAGTAATTATAGAGGATGGCTATTGTGTAATCAAGACGTCAAATAAGCTGATTATTTATATGGGGCAACAAATGAGCCGTTAAAACTGCACTCAATGCCACCGTCAAAATGAAGGGACCTTAAAATTTACGAGTAATCAGTTTATTGCCTTATAAAAATCCTCTCGGACTGAGACAATGTAAGCGAGTTAACATCAAGGAACAAAATACCTGTTTTTTTTCTCCTCAGAAGAATGCAATTTCCTTTTTTTTTCATTTAAAAATGAGAAGCTATTAGTTTCTCACGAACAAAATCATGTAGGGTAACTAAAAAATAAACATTTTTGCAAACTTAATGGACCTCATTTAGATCAGGGGTCTCCAAAAGATCTTGACAGCCTGTATCTATCTTAAATCCCATCTTCAGTAACAATAGGCCTGTATAAACAGTAAGATACAACAACTACTACTACCACTACTACCCAGGGCGTATATAAGGGGGGTGCTGAGGGGGCTCCAGCCTCCCGCCCCCTAAAAAAACAATTAAAATTAAGGAAGTGTTGCTTTGGTAGGAGCATTAAATAACTGTAAATTTGGTTGTACCCTAATCTTAAATTATTGGCTAAGTTATAAACAATATTAAGATTGAAATTATACTTAACTCGTGGTGTAGTGGCTAGCATTCTTGGCTGCCGCCCCGGAGGTCCGATTTCGATTCCCAGCTCTGCCAAGAAATTTTAATTCTAGTCGGAGGGCTGGAACGGGGTACACTCAGCCTTATGAGGCAAAACTGTGAATTCCACAGTAAATATTTAGATATCGCCATTCATACTCCAGAGATCATAATAGGAAACTCATTAAGTATAACATTTTATGTGTGTGTTGTGTTGTATTTTACAACATTTTTTTGATTGCGAGTCATAATTGTAGGCTATATAAATCTTATCTTTAAAAAATACACAAAGTTATATGCTCTAAGATATTGGTTGATATTTCTGGGTATTGTGCGGTGACAATCCCCTGAGAATACTCACAATTTTCCAGGATAGTCAGCCCCTCCCGAAAAAAATTGTATATACGCCCCTGCTGCTACCACTACTACTATCATTAATAATGAAATGAAAATCCACAGCCTGCTTCCAGTCTCCGACCGGGTCAGGAATGGAATGAATGAAGCCCCCATCTAGCGGCGAGGATATTAACTGTGCCGGCTGCCGAGGCTTGACGCACTCCTCTGGGGCAATGATTAAATGCATGACAGATGAAATGAAATGATAGTGGAGAGTGTTGCTGGAATGAAATTTTGACAGGGAAAACCGGATTACCCGGAGAAAAACCTGTCTGCCTCCGTTTTGTCCAGCACAGATCTCACATGGAGTGCCCGGGATTTGAACCACGGACCCAGCGGTGAGAGGCCGGCGTGCTGCCGCCTAAGCTACGGAGGCTTACACCATTAATAATAATAATAATAATAATAATAATAATAATAATAACAAGTACTTCCGTGAAGAACGGCCTATTTTCATATATCCTTCTTATGTTAATTGACTCATCAATATACAAGATTTCAGTTTCATTGGTGTAATAGATTCGTAGATATTGAGAACTAACTAAATATTTCGGATGGTCGCCATGTTGGATTTTTATATGTAGGTCTTAGAGTTATGTACTATTACATGAAGATTATTGTGTACTGTAGGTGTTTTATTCAAACTTCAATCGCATGATTAGGACACAAGAAATAAAAACGAGATTTTAAAATTTCGCTCAGCCACTATCTTGTGGTTATGAAAATAATTTAAATGAATTAGACTAGATGCCAGTAGATTAAAGTGTATATGAGAATGTACCGTACCAAGTTTCTCTGCACTCGGATGGTTAAATCACGAGAAACGTCCATTTGAATATCAAATTTCGCATCGCCGCCATGTTGGATTTGTGCGCACCATGTTATTGAACGTTCCATTGGTGAAGTAAGGCTATGTTTATTGCCACTATACATACACAACATTTCAGTTTGATTGCTGTCATAGATTAATAGATATTGAGAACCGTATAAATATTTCGCATGTCGCCATGTTGGATTTTAATATATGTAGGCCAAAGAGTTATGTACTATTAGATGAGGATTATTGTGTACGTTCATTATTCAAACGTTGATTCCGATCGCATGATCAGAACACAAGACATAAAACAAAATCATTTTACACTTTCCCACACCCCATCTTAAGGATATATAAACAATTGAACTAAATTGGATGTTAGTTCATTGCGATTTGTATAGTCATTTGCTGTACCAAGTTCCACTGCGTTCAGATGGTTAAATCGCGAGAAAAGTCTACTTAAATGTTTCAACTTCGCTTGGCCACCATGTTCGTTTTATAATTAATAGGTTTTTGAAAGTGACATAGGCGAACGTCTAGTAGTACCCTTTATCACCGTACAAAATGTCAGGGTGATATGGATAATAGTTTCGGAGATTTATAGAATGCCGGTGAAATATTTCGCACAGCCACCATGTTGGATAGGAGAGGCATAATAAAATTTGAGGACCACGGTCGAGGTCGGCCAAAATAGTGCTATGACCTTACTGAGTTTCAGTGAAATCGCTCCAACCATTTAGAAGTCATTAGGGGGAAGGACACACACACGGCCAAAGGTGATCTCATAAGCCTTTTTTTTTTCATAAATGAAATTAGGCTAAAACAACCGCCCACGGTGGACGAGAGCGCTAATACGCTAACTCGTGCCTCGTTGGCATCGGTAGAGCGTGAGTTCGAATCCCACCTCGGCCGTCCTGTAAATGGTTTCCAGGACATGACGGCCCCTTCCCTGTCCTTTCATTAATTAGACCCAAGTTAGTGGTCACCTGTCACCATCCCCAGTTGTATCTGCTGACTATGTCTGTCCAGCACCTAGACACTGTCCTTGCGACGGTAGAGGAATGATTAATAATAATAATAATAATAATAATAATAATAATAATAATAATAATAATAATAATAATAATAATAATAATAGTGAGATGTACATCGCCTGCTGTTCAGGCAGGAGGGTTAAGCCACGCTCCAACCGTGATACATTTTCAAGCCTTACAAGGGAAGTATGAGGTAAGACAGATCGAAACCTATCTTGAAACTTTGTGGACGCAATCTTTGTACTATAAGAGTACAAACATGCAGAAAATCAGCTGCCAGATTGAACTGCAAGGCTCTGAAACCGTACCTGACCTACTGGTACACAGGCATGACGGCTGGAGGAGCTGGACATCCCTGTGGCACTCGGAGTAGTAGCAAAGTGGGGCTATATGCTGAGTGGAGCGTGCGGCTCCTTCCCACCGGCCTTGAGTGCTTGGGCGGTCAGGGCTGTCCTTTCCAACATGTACGGTACTCGCTACCTCCCATTGATTTTTATAAGAGGTTCGCCACATGAATTCGGAGCCTCGCAGTTCAAACTGGCAGCTGATTTTCCGCACATTGTCCTCTTATAGTACAAAGCTTCAAGATAGGTTTCGACCTGTCTTACATCATACTTCCCTTGTTAGATGGTAAGGTGCTGTTGTAGCGGCTTCTGGAATCCTCTTCCTAGCATTAATCTCGCTTTGTTGCAGGGTTTGCTTTTCTGCACTTTTTGATGTGTAACATCTTTCCGCTCGGTTGCTGGATAGTTTTGTGGGAGTGATTTTGAAAATTGGGGACGGAAGTGAATCGGGCGGAAGTGGATCGAACGGAAGTGGATCGGACGGAAGTGAGGACGCACTGCCAGAAAAATGGGACGGAAGTGAATCGGGTGGAAGTGGATCGAACGGAAGTGGATCGGATGGAAGTGAAGACGCACTGCCAGCTGGATGTACAATTGAAAATGTGTGTATTGGAAACAAGGCAGTGTGTGCTCTGTAGCGCGAGAATGTTATGGCAATACAGTAGGCAGTGCATTTAGCAGGCACTGGTTTGACGAGCACAGTGGCAAATGTTTCACTGACTTTCATTTGTCATTGAGCAGTTTATGAAGCTTCACGTTCAAGGTTGAATATCACATGGGGTAGGACAAAGACGACAAATGATATTTAAGTAAGCGGCATTATTGTCAAGCTGTGGGTGAGTAGTCAAATATTAAATGCATAATAGAATGTTGTTATATGAGTGGAATAAAAGCTGTATTTTCATCATATGTGAGACTAGGTAATTTCATGATTGTAGGAAGCCATGTTCTGATTGTTTACGACGAACTGTATGAGAGCCTTGAGAATAATGAATGTTATAGTTACTGAGGAATGTGCTCACAGTATTTGAGAGTACTGTCGACATTGTGTGTCACTTTGTTATTATGAATTATTAATGTAAAAGGAAGGAAGGAAGCTTGTAGTTTTGCGTGTCCGTTAATCTCACGATCATGACCCACGGTACCTCCCTTTTACGTGGAATGCGAACCACAGGACATGGCATTTCAATTCGAAAATCTCACATGTATTGACCGGGAATCAAACCCGGTCTACCTTGGTGAGAGACTAACAGCTTGACCGCTGCGCCACAAATGTGACAGTAGCATATCTCCAATTCAATCTATACATTCATCATAGTACCAGTATGAAAATGGAGTGTAAATTAACATTCTAAGAATGTCCAAGCTGTGTAGTATACGAGTAGGATAACATGTCAGATGTTACACATCATATGCGACTACTGTAAGGCTCGTATCTTTTTTCTCCCATACTGATCAATCTTGGACGTCTCTAGTTGAGGCATTCACCAGTCGCATGTCCTCTTGAATAGTATCCAGCCAGCGCTTTCTCGGTCGCCCTCGTGGTCGTCGGCCTTCTGGACTGGTGTCAAGTGCAGTTCTCGCAACTGAAGAGTGATTGCTACGCATTACACGGTCATACCAACGTAGACGGCACTCCCGCTTTTTTTTTTTCAGGGAATAACGTGTTAATTTTCATGATCCTCAAAACCAGGGATCTCCAAACTACAGCCCGTGGGCCATCGCCACCAATCCGGCCTGCCATAGATTTTGAATACATTGTAAAATGTACAATGTAAGCAAATCCCGCAAATTACAATCAGATGATTTTATTTAACGATCAATTAAGGAACACAAAAACTGATATACTGTACATTTTGAAATTGAACATTTTAACTGTAATTATTGATATGAGATTGATCTTAAAAACATAATGCATGGGTAATCAACAATTGAATTATTCATTAATATTACTATGATTAATGAGAAGCAACATTCCATTGGCAATATTGTTTGCAGTCGTGGATCAAGTTTACCAGTGACTTATAATTCTCATCAATTAATTTGGATCTGTAAATAGTTTTTGTATCGACTACGGTATTTCATTTTGGAGAAGGTTTCTTTCACGCAGATAAGTTGTGCTGAATAGCACATTTATGTTCGACCCTCACTATTATGTGTCAGATAGCTGTATCATAATGATGGTCATTATAACACTGTTTTCCATTATGATACAGTTTCTCCAGCCAATCAGAGCTCGTTCATTGACCAATTAGGTAACGATAACTTCGCGCATGCGCTCAAAATCCAACATGTCGGACATAAACACAACATCGAACTATAATAAATTACCGACATGGAATACCCAACGTCCATATGTTCGCGTAAATAAACTGGCGAATATGAGACAAGAAATAGCACTGTACCTTAAAATCACCAACACTAATTTCTACACAGCGCATTGTCTTCAAATGACACCGGTGACAATATTACTGAGGGACGGCAGATGTAAACATATGGCTTGCATATGGCATTGCAAGCACACACAAAGAATATGAGCACAAAGAGCGCATGCGTCGGTCGTTCAAAGGTCTTGAAAGACAGAGATATAACACCCAACGCTCGCTCTGCGATCACAAAATTCCAGTAGCTGACTCTCAACAGATATTTATGAATATTTATGTTAAAACATATAATAAAGTTATAATTATCGTCGAACATAAACAGTCGTATGCAACTCGCCTATAATGGTAATTAAGACACTCGTATGGAAATTATAAAACTCGCATACGCTCGTTTTATAAAAATACTCGTGTCTTAATTATAGCCATTATAGGCTCGTTGCATAATGTACTATTATGATATTAATCAAACTGTGTGAAATTCTCTTATACAATTCTAGTAATGATGACTTTAAATATATTTCTAATAAAATATCTATAAACTGGGTTTCACCCCCCGCCCCACGCACCGCGCCATACATAATATCATCGCGCAGTTCAATACGCTGCGACGGGATGCGTGGGGAGGTGTGTGTGTGTGTGAGGGGGGGGGGGGGGGGGGGCAGGCTGCTCACCTATTCCAAACCTAAACATATCGGTTTTCCGCATGCCAACGGTTGTTAACTCAACAGACAACACGCAGCCAGTGAAGGAAGGAATGTGCTGAGTGAATGAAGTAGTAGTGACCAACTTAATGTTTTTGGGATGCGCGATACGCAGTGAGCGGGAATACACCTGCAGTTTAAACCGAACTGCCATCTCACCACAACTTATCTGTGTGAAAGAAACCTTCTCCAAAATGAAATACCGTATACAAAAAATATTTACTGATCCAAATTAATTGATGAGAATTATAAGTCATTAGCAAACTTGATCTACGACTGCAAACAATTGTCAATAGCTCACTAGTCCAGAAATAAAACTTTACACTGTGACTGTTCCGGTCACAATGTTCCCAAACCCTTATTTGGTTGACTGCAAGAGAAGTCAGGTTAGGGTAATTTGTTCATACCATTTCTTTTCTTGTTCATCATCATCATTTAGGTTGTAGAATTTCATTTTATTTAGTGTATATATATCTTGTGTATCTCGGGGACTCAGTCAGGAATATTTCATTTAATTTGTATGGGAGATGTCAGTATACAAGACAGCGGATTGTGTAGGTAAGCTACAAGATGTTGCAACAGCAGGAAACTCTAGGCCAAATTTAGATTGGGCCGAGAATAACTTCCCTTGTCTTGAAGAAAGCTTTGTGTAAATTGTGTAAGGTTCTGACGTCAGAGAAGAGTTTCGCGCCACGAGTTGTAAGAAATATACATGGGTTCGAGATTATTGGTGTATTTTGTATGGGTTGGAGGGTATCATGACCCTGGCGGAGAAAGACGAAAACATGTGTTTACAAGATGAGCGGTGGGTTTTTCGTCAAGCGAGGCTTCACTTCTATTGTAGCGTCTGATTGGAAAGGTCGCGTTCTCGTAATTTGGCGTAGGCCTATTTGGAGAAACAGTTTTGTTGAAAGCATGGCTTGTGAATGTACTCGAAACGGCTACATATCACAACGATGTTATCTCTGTTAGCACAATTCAAGTTGGGTACGGAAGCACATTCATTTCTCTCGCAGAGATGTGGCTATGTAAACCAGTAAACATCTCTAACCTCAAACCACGTGTGGAAAATCTTAGAAATGCTGGGGAGAACTGATCTATCGAGCATGTCTCGTAGATTATCTGCTAGATCGTCGATGAGTGAGTAACTAACATCTTTATATTCCAACATTCATTTTGGGTCACATGTTTTCGTCATTGCCGAGGAGAGAAGATAGTAAACCATAGTCTGTTCGACGAGAGTCCCCGCTATATGTTTAAAGTTGATATTAATACACATATTTTGAAGGTTATAATTAGTTTTCTTTATAGGGAATTACACCTAATAGTTGAACGCCCAAATGATACCAGTTAGGTTGACCAAATGTGTGTCCAACACTCCACGACCCTGCCATTTCAATTGTGTGGTATATGATGAAGTACTTCCGATCAAAAATAGGAGGATGATTTTGGGAAGTTTTAAATCAGTCGCCCAAGAAGGGCTGGTAAAAAGTTACAACATAGCACCTCAACGTGGGGCAAGAGTAGGGAAACCTAGCAGGTATCATTAGGGCACATATGCACACAGCCGATAGACACCTTAGGAGTATTAGGGTTCACAGTAATTTGTTTTGTTTTATGGGGTATGTCCACATTGGACAATATGGAATTAATGTCTAGGGTTGCGAATAAATTAAAATAGTAAAATGTCAGTTAATCAGGGAACGGGGGGAAATAGTAGTGAGGAAGGTAAGGAACAGACAATGGGAGAATCGGATACCATTGTCTCCAATGAGTCGCAGCTGATCACTGAAGGTAGCAACTTAAATTTAAATGGAGGGGGTATGAACACTAGTTTGCTTCTTATGCTACTGAGTGAAATAAAAGAGATTAAGAAGCAAGGAGAATCTATGAGTAAGGAAATTAAGGAGCAGGTAGGCTCTGTAAATGAGAAGGTAGAGTCAGTGACCAAGGAGATAGAGTCTTGGAAGGAATCTGTAAGTAAGGAAGTAACATATTTAGGAGTATTTGTCAGTAAGGAGTTAGAATCTCTGGTAGAGTCTGTGAGTGAGACGTGTAAGTCCAGTAGGGAAGAGTTGGACAAGCTGGGAGAGTCCGTGAGTGAGACGTTTGAGCCTAGTGTGGACAAGTGGAGCAAGCAGGTAGAGTCTAGTACAGAGAAGTTAGAGTCCGGTATAGAGGCAGTGAACAAGCAGGAAAGGGAAGTGAAAGATCCTGTAAGTAAGGAGGTAAGAGAAGTTAGGCAGCAAGGAGAGGCTATTAGAAAGGAGGTAGGCAGGCAGGTAGAATCTGTGAAGTTGTGTGTGGACGAAGCAGCAGAGAAGCAGCAGTTGAAAGGGACGGTAGGTGATAGTAGCGTAGACGAGAGTGAACAGCAGTTGAAAGGGACGGTAGGTGATAGTAGCGTAGACGAGAGTGAACAGCAGTTGAAAGGGACGGTAGGTGATAGTAGCGTAGACGAGAGAGAACAGCAGTTGAAAGGGACGGTAGGTGATAGTAGCCTAGACGAGAGTGAACAGCAGTTGAAAGGGACGGTAGGTGATAGTAGCGTAGACGAGAGTGAACAGCAGTTGAAAGGGACGGTAGGTGATAGTAGCGTAGACGAGAGTGAACAGCAGTTGAAAGGGATAGTAGGTGATAGTAACTTAGAGGAGAGTGAACGGCAGTGGGAGGAGACGTTAATTGAGAGTGAACAACATTTGGAGGTGATGTTAGGTGAAAGTCAGCAGGGAGATTCTAGTAGACAGAATAAACGGGAGGTGGAAATAAGGAATTATAGAAGTAGAAAGAAACAGGATAAGGATAATATCAGCACAGGAAAACTATCAGAGGGGTGGGGGGCGTCAGGAAAGTGGCAACGAAAGAGTACAGGTGAACCAGAGGAGAAAGAAATAGGCATTATGCTGAATCAGGATATCAGTCGACCTTCATCGAGTGTATCATTTTGGCAGGTAAGTTTGAGGGAGATGAGTAGGAAGTTGGCAGCTTACAGTTTTTGGAGGGTTAAATTCAGTTTTTTTTTGGATAGGCGATCAGGTGTGTTTCAGAGTTCTTATCTATCTTCAGTTTAGGGGTTGGTTTAGTTTTTTTTCATCTATTTCAGGGGCCTTTTAAGGTGGTTAAACGTATTGGTGAGTGTGCCTATAGTTTAACGGACCAGGATGGTAAGTCTGTCGGTACACATAATATTAGGAATCTCCGTAGATATCACTCTGTAAAATAATATGGCATGGACTCTTAGAGAATCAGTCAACATAACGTGATGGCATGACAAAACTCAAGAGATGTGACGAAGAATGCTAACCAGCAAAGTGGCATCGAGTGTTAGATGGATAGATGGTATGATAAGGCCTGTGCAGGCAAATACCATGGCTTGTGAAGCGATAGGGTCTCATGATGAGACGAAGAAAATGAAGTGGTAGACCTAAGACACTTGAGAGAAATCAGTGAGGCTAGGAAATGGACACAATAAGACATTCGAGAGAGTGAGAATGTGTGAAAATATGACAAGTGTGTATGTATATATGTCTTCCAGGGTTTATTTATGTAATAGTGTAATTCTTTGTGTTTTCAGTGCGTTGCTTGTTTGAGTGTTTGTGATCCACACTTGTTTCACCCGTGTGAATCACATGGGGGCGTATTGTGACTGTTCCGGTCACAATGTTCCCAAACCCTTATTTGGTTGACTGCAAGAGAAGTCAGGTTAGGGTAATTTGTTCATACCATTTCTTTTCTTGTTCATCATCATCATTTAGGTTGTAGAATTTCATTTTATTTAGTGTATATATATCTTGTGTATCTCGGGGACTCAGTCAGGAATATTTCATTTAATTTGTATGGGAGATGTCAGTATACAAGACAGCGGATTGTGTAGGTAAGCTACAAGATGTTGCAACAGCAGGAAACTCTAGGCCAAATTTAGATTGGGCCGAGAATAACTTCCCTTGTCTTGAAGAAAGCTTTGTGTAAATTGTGTAAGGTTCTGACGTCAGAGAAGAGTTTCGCGCCACGAGTTGTAAGAAATATACATGGGTTCGAGATTATTGGTGTATTTTGTATGGGTTGGAGGGTATCATGACCCTGGCGGAGAAAGACGAAAACATGTGTTTACAAGATGAGCGGTGGGTTTTTCGTCAAGCGAGGCTTCACTTCTATTGTAGCGTCTGATTGGAAAGGTCGCGTTCTCGTAATTTGGCGTAGGCCTATTTGGAGAAACAGTTTTGTTGAAAGCATGGCTTGTGAATGTACTCGAAACGGCTACATATCACAACGATGTTATCTCTGTTAGCACAATTCAAGTTGGGTACGGAAGCACATTCATTTCTCTCGCAGAGATGTGGCTATGTAAACCAGTAAACATCTCTAACCTCAAACCACGTGTGGAAAATCTTAGAAATGCTGGGGAGAACTGATCTATCGAGCATGTCTCGTAGATTATCTGCTAGATCGTCGATGAGTGAGTAACTAACATCTTTATATTCCAACATTCATTTTGGGTCACATGTTTTCGTCATTGCCGAGGAGAGAAGATAGTAAACCATAGTCTGTTCGACGAGAGTCCCCGCCATATGTTTAAAGTTGATATTAATACACATATTTTGAAGGTTATAATTAGTTTTCTTTATAGGGAATTACACCTAATAGTTGAACGCCCAAATGATACCAGTTAGGTTGACCAAATGTGTGTCCAACACTCCACGACCCTGCCATTTCAATTGTGTGGTATATGATGAAGTACTTCCGATCAAAAATAGGAGGATGATTTTGGGAAGTTTTAAATCAGTCGCCCAAGAAGGGCTGGTAAAAAGTTACAACACGTACGTTAATTCAAAACTACAATATGTTGGTATGATGAGATAGCTAGGTCTTGGACCTTGGGACTTACTGTCGACGAAAATATTACGTGCACTCGAGTTAGAAGGTTGTTTGTGAAGTAACCAATAGACCTACATAAAATCCAGTAACATCATCATTTTCGTCGTTCTATTTTACGTTAGTTCATGTAGGTTAGAAACGTTTTAATTTATATATATATTTTTTTTATCGCAGTTGGAACACAAACGTGCCCGTTTTTAAGCGTGTTTCAACCATGCGTCACATTTAAGAATTATTATCTCAAAAACCCGTCATCAGATCGAATCCAAATTTTAATACAATATACATTGAAATGTTGTTTATTTTTCTAAATTTTGTGTGTCCAAGAAACAAAGTTGTTATAATGTTTGTAAGGTAACTTTATCTCGGCTCGGGGTGGTTCGAATATGTAGTTCTTGGTCGCGGTGTAATCCTTATACATCAAAACGTTATGCTGTATGACTGTGAAGTACGTAAATTAATTCACTTATTTTATACCGGTTTGTATTTGTACGGGGAAATAAGACATGGTTCATCAGCTAGCCGCTCCGGGGAAAGCTGTTCAGCGTTGCCGAGATGGAACCCATCACACGTCATAGTACGCCTCGCTCGTTTTTTGGACACAAAAGCTTTTGAAATTAATAAATCTGTTACACAACATTCCAATGTATATTGTGTTAAAACTTGGATTCGATCTGATGACGGGTTTTTGAGATAATAATTCTTAAATGTGACGCATGGTTGAAACATGTTTAAGAACGGGCACTTTTTGTGTTCCAACTGCGATAAAAAAATAATTAAAAATTCCAAACCTACATGAAATAGTGTACAATAGAACGACGGAAGTGATGATGTTATTGGATTTTATGTAGGTCTATTGGTTACTTCACAAATAACCTTCAAACTCGAATGCACATAATACTTTGGTCGACAGTAGTGTAGGAATCAGACTCAAATGTTTGGAGACGATACGCGCAGAGCCACCAGTACGCCAAAGTACTTACAGGATCACCTCCAGAGTAATATTAGAAAGGGGTTGTTCAAGTCTTACTTAACATACTACAAGGATACAACGCTTTCAGAGCACTGTGGTTAAAAGTATTTTAAATGTACACAGATTGACAAGGACAGTTGATGTACATACCGTTTGTAATATTAAACAAATCGATGAACATATTAGATGGGCAACAACGAAATTGTATTCAAGTAATGGTGTCATCAACTCGGACAATAAACTGTTCCATGAAGAGATAAATAATGCTAATGTCGAACAATGTTATTATTATAGACAACCGTAAAACCTAATATGATAGGGGCCAGCGTATGATTGTTGGTGATGAATATTAGTTTGATATATAATTTATGACGATGTACCTCTGGTATAATTCTGTTTTAGAATATTATTTTAACTAATTTAAATAAATTCAAGACAATGACCCTTAACCTGTAAGGGTATATAGGCTAGGAATTGATGCTTAGATTTTAATTGTACCTAATTTTGAGTTAGAATAAGTATTTTAAATTGAACATTAGCACAAAATTCAGCAATTAAAACATTTTAACCTTCTAACAACTTAATCATTCGAAATCGTTTAGATCGATCTTAAAGAAATACAAATTCTAACCTGAATGTAATAATATATTATTCCCTCGGATTAAATCCCTTACACTATAATATTATGATTGTAATTACAAGGGAAAAATATTCGGCGGATTGGATTGGGAAGTCTTACTTAACAGATAATGACCGCTCCAAGAAGTTCAAATTTTGTGTGTGTCATCTCGGGGATCTCGGACATCAGAATACAGGAATTCAACTTGTAGGTAAAGAGCGGTGTAATTTAGATTTACGTCATTGAGGTGACACAATGAACTACTTATTGTTCTGTGTGTAGGTACAGTCTGACACCATTACCCTGTTTTCGCTCCAGTTACTGCTAAGATTATTTCATATTGTCACATTCTGATGCACACAGACCTTAGACCTACTAGGTAACTGTGACATTCGGACCGCCTTGTTTCATGTTCACGATGAAGGACAGACGCATAGAATAAAACTAGAAATATCGGCATCAAGCGATATCGATATCCACTGCACCAATTTGTCATCAATCCAAACTCCTAAATTATATAGCCTATTGTCTAAATAGTAAATTATTGTATCTAGTCTCGGGGTCGGTACCGTTATTGTTTTTGGTGGAAAACCACTTCTCCAGGCTTTATCTCTTACCCTCTTCCCCAGGTTTTACCTCTTACCCTCTAACCCTCTTTCCCAGGCTTCCCTCTTACCCTCTTCCCCAGGTTTTACCTCTTACCCTCTTACCCTCTTTCCCAGGTTTTACCTTTTACCCTCTTACCGTCTTCCCCAGGCTTCCCTCTTACCCTCTTCCCCAGGTTTTACCTCTTACTCTCTTTTTCAGGTTTTACCTCTTACCCTCTTTCCCAGGCTTCCCTCTTACCCTCTTCCCCAGGTTTTACCTCTTACCCTCTTACCCTCTTCCCCAGGTTTTACCTTTTACCCTCTTACCGTCTTCCCCAGGTTTTACCTCTTACCCTCTTTCCCAGGCTTCCCTCTTACCCCCTT
Source organism: Meconema thalassinum (assembly GCA_946902985.2). Taxonomy (NCBI): domain Eukaryota; kingdom Metazoa; phylum Arthropoda; class Insecta; order Orthoptera; family Tettigoniidae; genus Meconema; species Meconema thalassinum. The sequence goes on along the minus strand of OX336393.1, from coordinate 402,613,355 downwards.
TCCCAGGCTTTACCTCTTACCCTCTTACCCTCTTTCCCAGGCTTCCCTCTTACCCTCTTTCCCAGGCTTTACCTCTTACGCTCTTACCCTCCTTTCCAGGCTTTACCTCTTACCCTCTTTCCCAGACTTTACCTCTTACCCTCTTTCCCAGACTTTACCCCTCTTACCCTCTTTCCCAGGCGTTATCTCTTACCCTCTTACTCTCTTTCACAGGCTTAAACTCTTACCCTTTTACCGTCTTCCCCATGCGTTACCTCTTACCCACTTCTCCCGAGAGAGAGTATTTTATGTTATTATCTCAGTTTTTACTTGAATTATTTCAATTTTATATTATTTTATTTAAATTTCATTTCATTATTTATTTTACTGTTATTTCTATTTTATTTTTAATTTTATATGGGTTTAATACACTTATTATTCATTTATTCAAATTAAAATTAATTTATTTAATTTTTTATAATTATTTTATTTTTATTTAATTTAATTTTACATTAGTATCTAGACTATATTTTTTTTTATTTATTCAATTTACCCTCTAGGTTGGTGGTTCCCACGGACTCAGCGAGGGAACTCACCACTACCGCCTCTACGGGCAGTGTCCTGGAGCTGGGAAACATCTGGTCGGGATGGATACAACTGGGGAGGTGTGATCAGCACTTCGCCCAGCGGCCTCACCTGCAAAGTGAACAGGGGCCTCATGAGGGATGGGAAGGGATGGAAGATTGGGATGGATAGGCTAGGAAGAGGGAAGGAGGCGGCCGTGGCCTTACAGTAGGTACCATCCCGGCTATATTATTTGTATTTTTTTTTTCTTAAATTTAAGTTTTCAAAATGTCAAACAACTTGCTCCAATCAACGTTATCAAAATTGTAACATCGATGTTCGTACAGTTTCCCCCCAACCACATCAAACCCGAGAGGTAAGTAAGACGTTTTCCGCCAAGAAATAATGAGAGATCGCTCGGTTTGAATTAATTGACTTTGGAGACTTGAATGGGACTTTGTTTCTTGAAGTAAACTTCGGAGATAGCACTAATGATGTTTCAGCTTAAAGGAGCTATACGGACTCTCTGTTATTGTCAACTTGTGCGATCGTAGATAACTTGGAGAATGTGTGGTCTGTCTAATGTCATCAGTGCATGAGGAGAAGACTAGGAAGAGTTACCGGTACAGTTCGATTCCCGGCTCTGCCAAGAACGTTGTTGTTTCATTTGAGGGGCTTGAACATCCTGGTCATTTAGCCCCGATTTTGTCTGATAACTTGTGATATTGTGGTATATGTATTTGTAATTAGATGAGGATTGGGAAGGAGGCGGTCGTGGCTTTAACTTAAGATCAATCCCGGCATTTGCCTGGGCTAGAAGTGGAGTAAGCACGTCCAGGATGGCTGAGGTAGGGATCGAACCCAAAACCTTCGGATCCGAAGTCTCAATACGAAACCACGGAAACAGAAGCTTGCAGACTGGACTGAACACTGGGAGGTAAAACAACCTGATTTTATGTATAATAAAACTTGTATGAGTTTTACGTCGCATTTATTACAGTAACTACGACTTTTAGAGACGACGTGGTACCGGAACTTTACCCTGAATGCGATCTTTAACGTGCCAGTAAATCTACTGACACGGTTACCTCACATTTAAGCACGGTTTCAGACTCTGCCAGACGTTTGAAAACTAACTGTTAGGAAGATTATTGGAACAATCTGATTCGATCTTACATTTCGACGGCTGCTATTAGCGCCCTCTATGATTGGACTACTTTTGTAAGCTCCTTGGTTTTAGAGAGTTCATAACGCTGAGCTAAGCCTCCGTGGCTTAGGCGGCAGCACGCCGGCCTCTCACCGCTGGGTCCGTGGTTCAAATCTCGGTCACTCCAAGTGAGATCTGTGCTGGACAAAACGGAGGCAGACAGGTTTTTCTCCGGGTACTCCGGTTTTCCCTGTCACAATTTCATTCTAGCAACACTCTCCACTATCATTTCATTTCATCTGTCATTCATTTAATCATTGCCCCAGAGGAGTGCGTCAGGCCTCGGCAGCCGGCACAGTTCATATCCTCGCCGCTAGTTGGGGGCTTCATTCATTCCATTCCCAGACCCGGTCGGAGACTGGAAGAAGGCTGTGGATTTTCATTTTTCATAACGCTGAGCTGTGGGCAGCCAATAGGGATGTAGCGGGAGAAATTTCTCGCCAGGATAGCGCTCGTGTAGTACTGGGTAAGCGCAAGGCGATCGTCTTATGTTTCTCCCAGTCAGCTGCGAGGAATGTATACATTGTGACCGAGTTTTCTTAGCTAAAGAAAATTATATCTTCTCTAATTTTACTCCAAGACTATATTAATTAATTCTATAGGTATATCTCCTAATATATTATGGACGATTTTCAGCGTTTAAGCGTTAAACATCTGCAAAATGAGCTACGGACTAGAGACACTAAAACTAGCGGGAGGAAGGAAGAATTAATAGCCTACAGCGGTAATAACAAAATTCTAACACGCTTTATTATTCAAATAATGAATATGAGTCAGCATGCTTTCTCCTAAATATTACAATTACTAGAGTATTGTAGGGCCTATATTGATAAATATATCTCCATAAGACTTAAATCATAAACAGAGATTTAAATATTCACTTGTTCCCCCTGCTTACATACTTCGATTCATGTATTTTTTTTAGGTTGATAGCTTACATGAAACTGTCGTGTTTTAAGGTAAACATAATCAAAGAAAGTTGATACCGGTAATGTGTACCTCGAAAATGCATCGCAACGTTTGGTTCGTATGTAATTTTGTCAATTTCTCAATAAGAATCGTTCCCTTACCCCTGGAAAAGGACTTGGGGGTACAATTTTTTTAAAGTTTGAGAATCCCTGCTTTAGAGCCACGAACTGTTTCCATTCATCTGACTATGTCCCAAGAATGTACTGTAGAAGTCAGTCGCTACCACATTCTCCTTCGGGCAGATGGAAGTTGACGATTAATTCTGATTTCAAGAAACCAACCATAATACGTTTGTGACTGTTAATATTGCGACATTTATTCTTGAAGTATTTGAACGAGTAGCCTATTGATGTCTTTGAAAATGGGAGTCAGAAATGTTACTTTCATTTCTTCGTGTATATTGACGATTTCTTCCCGTACTTCAATGGAGATGATTTCTGCAGATTCCGATATTGTAGGCTTATCGTGATAATCCGGCAATTTTCTTGTGTATGGCCTCTTCCTAAATAATTTTTTTTGTTGTGTTCGTGGTCCACGAAAAAAGCGATGGAACAGCGCCCGGTTTTTATCTTGCTCTCTCACCTTCAGATACAAACGCATAAATTCAGTAGTTGTTATCGAAATGTCTCATCAGTTTATAGGTACAAAACAGGAATTATTTCCCTTTGTGAGTCACTCTAATCCAACACAGTTTTCGTGAAGTCATCGGGTTGTAAATGATGGAAACACACTTTAATATATTCGGTCAGATTTTTCTCACCGACATTTTTCCTTCTAATAACATGTGACCATTTCTTCCTAATTTCTTTATTTTGTGGAAATTGGTGAAACGAAAACGGGCTTCCCTGATTTTTGAAAAGAGGAAGACTTCAATAGCTCGGTATAGTCACGAAAATAACAATTTAAACAACTTAAATTCGTACATATTAGCGGCATGAGAACACAGGAGACAAATGAAGAGCGCCTTGCGCTTACCCAGTACAACAGCAGTGCGCTCTGTCGGTGCTAGTTCTATACATCCCTTCGATCATAAATCCAATAGATGGCTGATGACGTCACATTGTTGAAAACAACATCTCGATCAGCTGACTAATAAAGGGAACTGCGGTAGTTTGGAAAAGGAAACAGCTCATTGAATATAATGCTTTCCTTAGTAGCAAATGTAATTCATAGTTGTTAAAATGCAACGCTTAGTAAATCAATAGACTTACTTATTTCCATTTACCCATGTTGTTTTGTTCACTTTCGTAAAATACTGAAGTGGAAGGTAACGCTGAAAGAGAGCTCATCGTGCGATAACATTTTCTGAAGTACCGGCACTGAAATTAGCCAAAATACATTTTCTAATGATGAAAAATAAATTATGAAATGATGTAGTAGTAGATTGAACTTGTTGGGAGCCCTCGAGCGTTCAATGAAAAATGTCCAGCTACACATAAATAATTCTGTTCAAAAATCAGTAGGCCTAATTCAGAGTTGGATTTGTTATTAATTATTTACAAGACGGGATCCTGGATGTATGAGTATTACGGAACACGACAGCTACTTTTAACACCAAATATGTTACATTCTTAACCTTTGCCACCTTCCGGTACGTAAAGAAAAATGCGATGTTTTCCCATTGTCGTATAAATTACGAAAATGTGTGTTTAAACCCACATTAAAAAGCATTTCCCCACTTATTCCTATCACCTTCCATTACGAGTTCCTCTGTTTACACTTTAGTCAGTTGATCGAGATTTTGGTTTCACGTCACAGTACAGGCGCAGTGTGGCAATGCGTACTCTATTGTATTTATGCTCGAAGAGTCGTCGTTTAAAGGGGCCTAGCATCTAGGTTATCGGCCATTATGCTCGAAGACGATACAAGACAAGCAATACAAGCAAGCAATAAAAGTCATTTTAATAAAGAGGGCAAATATCATCAAACCACCAAACCAATAGCAAAGGCAAACCTAACTCATTAACACTAACATTACGGGTGAAGAAATACCATTCTATGACCTAATCCAAGATAATAGGGCCGGCACGCGTCGCCCATAAACCGCACGCTATAACCTATTCTCTAATAATGAGCATTTGCAAACATCCTCAACAAGATTCTAACCTCCATATGAAATCGTTTTTAGCCTATTTTCATTTTATAAAAGATTAGTCTAATGAGATCACCTATTGTCCGCGTATGTGTGTATGTGTGTGTATGTGTGTGTGTTTGTTTGTTTGTTTGTTTGTGTGTGTGTGTGTCCAAATAACTTCCAAACGGCTAGAAAGATTTCAATGAAACTAGTACTATTGCGGCTGACCACGACCGTGCCCTTCAAATTTTATTACGTCTCACCAATCCAACATGGCGTCTGTGGGAAACTACTATAAGTTCAGCTATGAGACTTCCAAAAACCTGTAAAATACAAAACGAACATGGCGGCCAAGCGAAGATGAAACATTTTAATAGACTTTTCTCGCGATTTAACAAGGTGTGCCCAGTGAAATATGGTACAGTAAATGTTTATACACAATGTAAGGCACTGGTATCTAATTGAGTTCAATTGTTCACATAACATCAAGATGGCAGCTGTGGGCAATTTTAAAATTAAGTTTTTATTTCTTGTGTATTAATCATGCGATCGAAGTGAACGTTTGATTAATGAACCTACGCAAAAATCCTCATCTAATAGTACATAGCCTAACTCTATGGCCGACATATATAAAAATCCAACATGGCGACTATCCGAATTACATAGACGGTATTCAATACCTATTAATCTATGATAGCAATCAAACTGAAAATGTGTATGTTGATAGAGGCAATGCGGTATGAGGACTGGAACGGGGTCTACTCAGCCTCGGGTGGTCCAAATAAGTAGAGGGGCTTCGATTCCCACCTCAGCCATCCTCGATGTGGTTTTCCGTGGTTTCCCACTTCGTCTTCGGGAAAATGCCGGGATGGTACCTTCTGTAAGGCCACGGCCGCCTCCTTCCCTCTTCCTCGCCTATCTATCCCAGTCTTCAATCCCTTCCCATCCCTCATGAGGCCCCTGTTCGCTTTGCAGGTGAGGCCGCCTGGGCGAAGTGATGATCACACCACCCCAGTTGTATCCATCCTGACCAGATGTTCCAAGCTCCAGGACACTGCCCATAGAGGCGGTAGTGGTGAGTTCCCTCACTGAGTCCGTGGGAACCACCAACCTAGAGGGTAAATTGACTAAATAAAAATATTAATAAAAGATAGAGGCAATTAACTTAAGTATGATATATGAAAATAGGCTGTACAGTTCTTCACGGAACGACTCCAGAGGTGTGAAGGCTGTGGTGCAGTTATAATTCCATCAACAGTTACCAGCCTCTTTACTGGATAGCATTTAAGATGTTATCAACAGATAAGATATTAGAGCAGTTAATGAGAAGACTAGTTGTTCATAGGGGAATACGTTGGTTAATAGCTGCCCTTGAAGCGGCCATAACTGTAGAGTAAGAATATTGAAGATGAGACTACAGAGGTAGCGGCTTCAGTGGCGCAGTTGGTAGCGGGTTCAAACCCGGCCGAAGTCGTCGGATTTTTAAGAGCGTTAAAAATCCCTCAGCATGTCTTCCTTCAGATGGGAAGTGAAGCCGGCGGTCCTATGTCATAGATGTATGGCATGAAAAAGAACCTTCACTAACCACATTTGTGGAAGCTACAATTTGTAGGTTAGTTTGATAACGCTATATTAGTTCCAACGTTCGCCGCCAGGTGCTGACAGTGATGTTATTTAGTAGCAACGTCCGGAGCTAGGTGTCGTGGACGGTAGAATTTGGTAGCAAATGCAGGAACTACTTGAAACAATTAATCGTCTGCAGTCCTTCAACCCGAACCACAGATAACACACACTAATACAGCCATCACAATTAACACCGGTTATCAGACAAATTCTATACACACCCAAAATACACGGGGCAACATGACCACGTTGTCACAGCCCCTAAACTAAGGAACCAACCAAGACTGGAGAGGGGTTTCGAACCCGACATTCACACACTCCACGCATACAGTTTTAGCCTCTTACACTACCACGCCTTCGCCACTTCCACGATTCATTTCCTCGATATCGTTCTGTGCAACTGTCTCAGAAATGAGTTAGACTTGAAATAAGGTACTATCCCAGCATTTCCATGGAGGGAGTGTGTGTAAAACCCCGGAGAAAACCACACACAGGATAGCTGTTGTCAGCGCAGGGATTCGAAGTGTTACGGCTGTGAGTTTGTTTCGTCGCCTCGCCGCGTGAGTCACCCCCCCCCCCCCCCCCGGGCTATGCTCTGCCTCTGTGTATTACCTGCGCCTTTCGCAACAGGGCTACTGGGACAAAAGGGATGGTCCAGAATATTCGTGACCCAGCCAGTGATGGAAATCTCGAGAAGCCGTGAATCCTGGACGGGTCTAGAAGCATTCATTGAGTCACCATCCTGCTATATAAGAGCGACCTGGCCAGCGAGGTAGTCAGTTTTTTTGAGCTAGTGCGTGCTTTTACCTGAGCGACAGTATTTGGAGACGTGACTTGCGAAACCCTAGTGAAGCTGATTCTCTTGACAGCGAAGGAGTGTGAAGCCTACGGAGGAACTGTATTTGAAGAGTGTGTGTTTATCTAGTGCGACAGAGATATTGTGGTGAATTGCGAAAACACCGAGGGCTGTTTCCCTAGCCAGCGGACAGCGAAGCAGAGTGTAGTGGTGAGTGACTGGCTGTCGTAAATAACTGTAGCTTGTGTATTCAAGGAAGTGTTGCAGGTAGTTCTACCGAGGCCACCGGCCCCATTAGGAGGGATTAACTTCTGTGGCTTATTGACAAGTGAAAGGCAATTGTTCCCTACAAGAGGAAACTAGAGTGAGATACTAATTGCTTGTATCTGCTATTGTGTGGTGTATCTTTCTGACCTGCAATAAAGCTAATACCTTTCATTAAAGGTATTTGTGTTGTGCTTCTACCCACCTTAATCCAGTTAACGGAAGTGCCACTAAGGGGTGGCACATAACTGAAGCTACGATCACGGACTTTCTCCACCTGTGGCGCACAATTTAACGAGCACGGCTGTGGTTATTTGAATCCACTGCATCACCCACGAAGGTCTCTTATTCCGGAACATTTATTATCAAGATATGGTGGGTGAATTTTGTTGCTGTTGTTGTTGACTCATTTAAGAACTCTGCGTCACGTGGATATGTTACCCCGTGCACTTGGGTGTGTGTGGAATCTGCCTGATGTAAGTCTACCCTCATTATTGCCGTTGGGGATGAGATGCGATAAAGTCTATGTGGCGGATTGTTTCTACGGCTGGATGCCCTTCCTAACGCTAACCTCATGAGAGGGGTTAATGAGAGATGAAGTGAATGAAGATGAATGAAATTGGGCAAATATGTGCAAGAAAGCGTCCGTGGCCTGTCAGAAGGTACCGTCCCAGCAATAACTTGGAGTTGAAAATAGGGGAAAGTGTGGAATCTGCCTGATAATCTATGTTATTGTGATGGCTGTGATAGTAAAGCATGCTTATTTGAAATTGAGGCTAAGTTTGGGCTTGCGGTGACCGTGGCTAGGATCCATCCCGACATTTCTAGGATAGCTGAAGTGGAAGTACAACCCATCTCTGCTCTAGCACTAAGTGAATTCCTTTGCAGAGCCAAGGATGCCACAAAGTAGTCCGTGAATTCCTCTAGGAGAGAGTTGGGTCTATTGCAAGACGGTGAGACGGAGTCTTGGGTGAGAATTAGTTAGCTTGAATAGTAACAAGTAGTTCCGTGAAGAAGTAAACAGCCTATTTTCATATATCCTATTTATGTTAATTGCTTCTATCAACATACAAAATTTCAGTTTGATTGCTGTAATAGATTCGTAGATATCGAGAATCGACTAAATATTGCGGATGGTCGCCATGTTGGATTTTTATGTATGTAGGTCTTAGAGTTATGTACTGTTACATGAAGATTATTGTGTACGTGTAGTATTCAAACTTCAATCGCATGATTAGGACACAAGAAGTAAAAACGAGATTTTAAAATTTCGCACAGCTGCCATCTTGTGGTTATGGAAACAATTGAAAAAAATAGATGCCAATGGATTAACATTTGTATAAGGATTTAATGTACCATGTGTCACTGCACTCGGATGGTTAAATTGCGAGAAACGACCATGTGAATATTTATACTTCGCGTACCCGCCATTTTGGATTTGTGATCACCAGGTTATTGAAAGTCATATAGGAGAACTTATGTTCATTGCCCCTATGAACATACAAAAATTCAGTTTGATTGCTGTAACAGATTCGTAGATATTGAGATCCATCTAAATATTTTGGATGTTCGCCATGTTGGATTGTTATATGTATAGGCCATAGAGTCATGTACCATTAAAGGAAAATTATTGCGTAGGTCCATTATTCAAACTTTCACTTCGATCGCATGATTATGACACGAGAAATAAAAACCAAATTTTAAAATTCGCACATCCGCCATCTTGAGGTTATGTGAACAATTGAACTAAATTAGATACCAGTGCATTACAATGTGTATAAACATTTGCTGTACCAAGTTTCATTGCGCTTGGATCATTAAATCGCGAGAAAGGTCTATTTAATATTTTCAAATTCGCTTGGCCGCCATATTCGTTTTGTAGTTAACCGGTTTATGAAAGTCTTATGGATGAACTTCCAGTAGTGCCCTTTATCTCCGTATAAAATTTCAGGACGATACCGTTAATAGTTTCAGAGATACAGAATGCCGGTCAAATATTTCGCACAGCCGCCATCTTGAGGTTATGTAAACAATTGAACGAATTTAGATGTCGGTGCATTACAATGTGTATAAATATATACTGTACCAAGTTTTATTGCGTTTGGTTCGTTAAATCACGAGAAACGTCTATTGAAATGTCGCAAATTCGCTTGGCCGCCATGTTAGTATTGTAGTTACTAGGTTCTCAAACGTCACATAGGTGAACTTTTAGTTGTTCCCTTTATTACCGTAAAATATTCCAGGGTGATTTCGTAATAGTTTCGGAGATATTGAATGCTGGTGAAATATTTCGCACAGCCGCCATGTTGGATTGGTGAGACGTAACAAAATTTGAAGGGCACGGTCGGGGTCATCCGGAATAGTGCTATGAACTGACCGAGTTTCATTGAAATAGGTCCAGCCCTTTAGAAGTTATTAGGGGGGTGGGACACACCATCACACACACCATCACACACACGCACACGCACACATAGACAGACACACGGACAAAATGCGATCTCATAAGCCTCTTTTTTCATAAATGAAAATAGGCTAAAAATTGGTCGGAAAGTCAAGCATTAACATCACAATAATGAATGAAGTGTATAATTGGGCCATTCTGTATCGAATTGTGATGTTAATGCTTGACGTTCCGACTGTTACAGTATTATGTTTTGGCTGACGAAGACTAGTCTGCGTGTCCCATTAGTTGTGTCAGTGTTGGTTACATGGACTTGTTCATTTGTGAATGAAATGAAAATCCACAGCCTGCTTCCAGTCTCCGACCGGGTCAGGAATGGAATGAATGAAGCCCCCATCTAGCGGCGAGGATATGAATTGTGCCGGCTGCCGAGGCCTGACGCACTCCTCTGGGGCAATGATTAAATGAATGACAGATGAAATGAAATGATAGTGGAGAGTGTTGCTGGAATGAAATTTTTGACAGGGAAAACCGGAGTACCCGGAGAAAAACTTGTCTGCCTCCGTTTTGTCCAGCACAGATCTCACATGGAGTGACCGGGATTTGAACCACGGACCCAGCGGTGAGAGGCCGGCGTGCTGCCGCCTAAGCCACGGAGGCTCCTTCATTTGTGAATACATTTAGCAATTTAAGTTTGCTCTTTGTGGTTAATCGTTTTACAGCATTGAGACAGCTTATTTATGAACTCCATGTTAATAATAATGTTATTGGTGTTACGTCCCTTTTAACTACTCTGGCTTTTAGAGACGCGGGGTGCCGGAATTTTGCCCCGAAGGGGATCTTTTACGTGCCAGTAAATCTACTGACACGGCTCCCTCGCATTTGCGCACCCTCAAATGCCAGCTGACTGCGCCAGGATACGAACCTGCAACCTTGGGCTCAGCAAGCGAGAACGTTACCCCTGAGCCACGCAGCCAGCCTGAACTCCATGTACTTGGGGGTGTGTTCAGTTCTAGAACTGTGGCTATATGGAAGCTACTCAGGTAGAGGTGATGCTGAACAATGGCATTGAGAGCATAAGTTAACTAATCGGATTTTCTATAATGGATACCCGAGTATAGTCCTTATTACAAACAAACCATTTGAAAAATGAATTATACTAATATTTTCCTTGTTAAATCTGCGTTAGACTATTCTCAAGTTTAATAATTATTTTTTATATTTTTGGTTGTATAAAAATTATCCGGGATTTTGGCCTCTTTTCTTGGAACCGCTCACTTAAAACTATATACATTGAAGACTACTTGTGTGAGGGTAATGAGATGTTTATATATTACTAGCTGAAGTACCCGTTTGTCGAACGGCTTTTAGTACTTGCTGGCCTAAATCATTAATATAATCACACATTCGTAATGTAGTTATATTATTTCCATGTTACCAACTACATGTGTAGACTACATGCATTTTCACTCACCCAATTATTAATCAGAGGTAGGACAGTGAAAATCCACAGCCTGCCTTCAGTCGACCGACCAGGTCGAAGCCTGTCGCACTCCCCTGGGGCAATGATTAAATGAATGACAGATGATTGTCTCTGGAATGAAATTGTGACAGGGAAAACGGGAGTGCCCGGAGAAAAGTCTGACTGCCTCCGCTTTGTAGGTAGGAAAGTGTGTTTATATATTGGAAATAAATATCAGCTTCTATGTAGTAAAAGTTAAAAAACCTTCTTAGCCTATTTTCAATTTTGAAAAAAAATAGGCTTATGAGATCACCTTTTGTCCGTGTGTGTGTGCGTGCGTGTGCGTGTGTGTGTGTGTGTGTGTGTGAGGTGTGTGTGTGTCCCCCCCCCTAATAAAATCTAAACGGCTGGAGCGATTTCAATGGAACTCGGTAAGTTCATAGCGCTATACCCGGCGACCTCGACCGTGCCCTTCAAATTTTGTTACGTCTCACCAATCCAACATGGCGGCTGTGCGAAATATTTCACTAGCATTCAATATCTCCGAAACTATTACCGATATCGCCCTGAAATTGTGTACTGTGATAAAGGGCACTACTAGACGTTCAGCTATGAGACTTTCAAAAACCTGGTGACTACAAAACCAACATGGCGGCCAAGCGAATTTGAGACTTTTAAATAGACTTTTCTCGCGATTTAACCATCCAAACGTAATGAAACATGGTACAGCAATTGTTTATACACATTGTAATGCACTGGAGTTTAATTTAGTTCAATTGTTTACATAACCTCAAAATGGCGGTTGTGCGAAATATTTCACTGACATTCTATGTCTCCGAAACTATTACAGATATCACCCTGCAATTTTGTACGGTGATAAACGGTACTGATACAAGTTTACCTATGTATATTTCATAAACCTGTAAAGTACAAAACGAACATGGCGACCAAGCGAATTTGAAATATTTTAATAGACTTTTCTAGTGATTTTACTCTCTGAGCGCAGTGAAATGTGGTACAGTAAATGATTTTGCAGTTTGTAATGCACTGACATCTAATTTAATTCAATTGTTTACATAACCTCAAGATGGCGGCTGTGCGAAATTTTAAAATTAAGTTTTATTTCTTGTGTCGTAATCATGCGATCGAAGTGAAAGTTTGAATAATGAACCTAGGCAATAATTGTCCTTGAATGGTACATAACTCTATGGCCTATACATATAACAATCCTAAATGGCGAGCTTCCGAAATATTTAGACGGTTCTCAATATCTATGAATCTTTTACAGCAACCAAACTGAATTTTTTAATGTTCATAGAGACTATGAACATATGTCACCTATAGGACTTTCAGTAACCTGGTGAGCACAAATCCAACATGGCGGCGACGCGAAGTATAAATATTTAAATGGACGTTTCTCGCGAATTAACTATCCGAGTGCCGTGAAAGGTTGTACGTTAAATGCTTGTACAAATGTTGATCCACTGGCATCTAATTTATTTCAATTGTTTGCATAATCACAAGATGGCTGCTGTGCGTAATTTTAAAATCCCGTTTTTACTTCTTGTGTTCTGATCATGCGATTGAAGTTTGTATACCACACGTACATAATAATCTTAATGTAATAGTACTAAATAAAAATCCAACCTGGCGACCATCTGAAATATTTAGACGGTTCTCAATATCTACGAATCTGTTACAGCAATTAAACTGAAATTTTGTATGTAGATAGAGGCAATTAACATGAGTAGGATATATGAAAATAGGCTGTATAGTTCTTCACGGAACTACTTGTTTAAATGTTGAACACCTATCGTTTAACGCCTTCATACTATATTTAAACATATAAACATTATTCTAAAAAAACATCAAACTTGGTAGAAATTATCATATCCGCAGTAAGTAATATTGCGGAAACTACGTATCATGGCACGATAAAGAGTAACAGTAGGCCTAACGAAACAAACATCAATCATCCCAAGTAATAATAACAAAATCATTTCTAATCACAGATACATTTTCTATGTGTATGCCGTGTTTTGTGCGAGATTACGCCTAGTAACTCCGAGCTGGTTCATCAGTGGTCTATTTGCGGACTTTCAAAGGAGTAACAAACTGCGCGAGACCTCAATTCTTATATAGAACACCTCCGCTTTTTACTGCGAGAGTTAAACGCTAAAACAGTCTTTCACCTCCCCATGGAGGCTCCCAAAATGATTGTATATTGAATTTCAGGGCCAAGGAATTAAAACTTAGGAACTTTTCTAGGTTTAGGCCGTGTTTTGTGCGGGGTTTCATTTGGCCGTGAAAGGCAAAATACAAACTTTATTGAAATAAGTTTGCCCCGTTCTGCAGTAAGATTAATATGAGCACTAAATGAACTAATGTGACAGTCGGTAGTCTTCGACACATTCGTCTGTGAATTTGAGTTTCTGATCATGGTAAAAAACGACAAAAAGCAGATCAATATTGGCCAACAGAACTATTCAGTTAACAAAAAACAAATCTTTAAAAAGAAAAAAATGTACCGTGCAAAGTAGAAAGCACTAGAACATTGTGAAACAGCGTAAAGATCCAAGTACTCACATACAATAACCGGCACAAAGAGTACAAAATTAGACTCAAAATCACGTCTCTTTTCAGACCCCTCAAACTAACTCTATAAATAAAACATTTCATGTAGAGACTAACATAGAGTAACATCGCTAGGCGTTGACCGTGTTTTAGAGCACATATTTAGGTTTTACTCGCTGACCGTTGGAGATACACGAAAAGTGATAAGGACCTTTCGGATAGAAAATTAAATTTTAAAGCTCGTATATGCCATCAAATTTTGCTATTTCTTAGCGTTCTCTTTTTATTTGAAATGGAAATGTGAAAATAGTCGCCATTTTTAAATAGTGCAAAATATCGAAATGAAAAGTAGCCTATATGTAAACCTGGTAAATCAGCTACATCCATGCAAAATTTCATTTAAATCGGAGCAGTGATTCTTGCGTGATTGAGTAACAGACAGACAGACACACACCATCTCATTTTTAGCCTATTTTCAATTATGAAGAAATAGGCTTATGAGATCACCTTTTGTCCGTGTGTGTGCGTGTGTGTGTGTGTGTGAGGTGTGTGTGTATCCCCCCCCCCCCCTAATAAAATCTAAACGGCTGGAGCGATTTCAATGAAACTCGGTAAGTTCATAGCAGTATTCCGGGTGCCCCCGACCGTGCCCTTCAAATTTTGTTATGTCACACCAATCCAACATGGCGGCCGTGCGAAATATTTCACCACCATTCAATATCTCCGAAACTATTTCCGATATCACCCTGAAATTTATTACGGTGATAAAGAGATCTACTAGAAGTTCACCTGTGTAACTTTTGAAAAATGGTAACTACAAAACCAACATTGCGGCCACGCGAATTTGCGACTTTTAAATAGACGTTTCTCGCGATTTAACCAACCAAACGCAATAAAACTTGGTACAGTATTTGTTTATACACATTGTAATGCACCGACATCTAACTTCGTTCTATTGTTTATATAACCACAAGATGGCGGATGTGCGAAATATTTCACCGGCATTCTATATCTCTGAAACTCTTAGACTAGCGGTATCACCCTGAAATTTTGTACGGTGATAAAGGGCACTACTAGAAGTTCATCTATAAGACTTTCAAGAACCGGTTAACTACAAAACGAACATGGTGGCCAAGAGAATTTGAAAATTTGAAATAGACCTTTCTCGCGATTTAATGTTCCAAACGCAATGAAATCTGGTACAGGAAATGTTTATAAGCATTGTAATGCACTGGTATCTAATTTAGTTCAATTGTTTACATAACCTCAAGGTGGCGGCTGTGCGAATTTCAAAATTAAGTTTTTATTTCCTGTGTCGTAATCATGCGATCGAAGTGAAAGTTTGAATAATGAACATACGCAATAATTTTCCTTTAATGGTACACGACTCTATGGCCTATACATATAAAAATCCAACATGGCGACCATCCGAAATGTTTAGATGCATCTCAATATCTACGAGTCTATTAAAGCAATCAAACTGAATTTTTTAATGTTCATATGGGCTATGAACATAAGTTCACCTATAGGACTTTCAATAACCTGGTGATCACAAATCCAACGTGGCGGCGACCCGAATTATAATTATTCACATGAACGTTTCTCGCAATTTAACCATCCGAGTGCAGTGAAACTTGGTACAGAAAATCCTTATACGAATGTTAATCCACTGGCATCTAATTTATTTCAATAGTTTCCATAACCACAAGATGGCAGCTGTGCGAAATTTTAAAATGTCGTTTTTACTTCTTGTGTGCTAATCATGCGATTGAAGTTTGAATGCTACACGTACACAATAATCTTCATGTAACAGTACACAACTTTAGAACCTACATATATAAAATCCAACATGGCGACCATCCGAAATATTTAGTCGGTTCTCAATATCTACGAATCTATTACATCAATCAAACTGAAATTTTGTATGTTGATAGTGGCAGTTAACATAAGTAGGATCTATGAAAATAGGCTGTATAACTACTTGTTATATGTTCGTATGATAGACACAAGTATTGGTAGTGTAAATCTCGAGTTTCAATTTTTTCAACTACCCAATAAAAACTTCTTATACTTTTTCTAAAGTAACTTTATCTCAGCCCAGGATAAACGTACAGCAGGGAACTTGGCCTCATTTTGAAGCTCTCATTCGTTATTATCAGAAACAAAAACGACTAAAACGTACTGTGTGATATCAAATTTATGGAAAGTATTATTGATGTTTTTTTTTAGATACTGCTGCACTGGCTCAATAAGGACCCGATCACATTTATAAGCATTTTTGAGAGGGCTGCGCGGCCCATCTGCACACACCCCTGGGATAGACATACATCAAGCCACTCCATGACGTGATAACCTTCAATGCACGTTCGTAGATAATTGCAACATTGAAATACTTCACGCAAAATTATACTTGTTGCAAAAAGAATCAAATGATTATAATTGATTGACAATTACTCACTAGTAATACATCAAGTAATCATAATCCATGCAATTACAACAAGCAGAAAGGTGCATGTAGCCAAGTAACGACTTATTGAGTCCAGCTATCAATCACGGCGCCTGTGACTGGGAGGTACTCTAACTAGAGATTGTCCCATCAAGACTTTGGTTAGATCAACATAAGCGGGACTGGGAACTGCTGGGTCCTAATGAATTAATACTTCCTCCAGGTGTGATATTCTTGCGACGCATCTGCTTCGGTTGCACTTAACCGATAATAATAATAATAATAATAATAATAATAATAATAATAATAATATAGTATGGCCTCGGGTGCCGGATGCAAGCTTTGTTATTTGACACCCAAGTGTAGCTTGCATGTCGAATTTTATCTCTCCTTGAAGTGCTATGAAAATCATGGAGGTTAGATATCTAAGCTCCTTGACAATATAGCGCTTTCTAGTAGAGAAATGCGGAACTTTGTGTTGGCGGAAAATCCCGTGATTAATTTTGCCATTATGAACACGGCCTACTGAATTCAAATGGGTTCCTTGACATGCCAAAATCGTATGACATGCGTATCGTGATTTTTGTCGCCTTTCAAAAATCACTTGCCACGGCCAAGAGCGAACCTGCAAGCTTGGGGTTGGTAACCCGACACGATAACCACTCACCCACCGATGGAACGAGGGGTCATCAGAAACTAAGGTTACTTACAAAATAATATCCCCTGGCACTACAGCCCATTAAGGGCCTAGGCCTACCTGGCTACCGCTTGCCCAGCCAATTGGCCTGCAGATATTGGGGTGAAACGTAATCAGCGCATCGGGTCCCCTCGGCCGTTAATCTTGGTTTTCGTGACCGGGGCGCTGCCTCACTGTCAGACAGCTACTTAATTGTCCTCATGAGGCTGAGTGCAATCCGTTCCAGCCCTCACGTCAGTTTCTAAAATCCCTGACGGAGCCGGGAATCGAACCCGGGGCCTCCAGCTGAGAGGCAGACGCGCTACACCGACACCACGGGGCCGGCCAAGGTTACAAAGCATGCAGTGAAATTTTATTTCATACAACCAATACAGCCAACTGATAGAACATACATTAGGTTATTTTTAGCCTACTTTCGATTTTTGCACAACATGAAAGTAGACTTATGAGATCACTACAGGGCCAAAAATTGTATGTGAGTGTGTGTGTGTGTGTGCGAGTTTGTGTGTGTACTCTGAATGTGTGTCCCCCCCTATCAATTCGAACACTGTGAAACCGAATTGAACGAAATTTAGTACAGAGGTAGAACTAGCAAAGTGTTATGTTTTATATCGCCACCATCTTGACGGAAACGTAATGGCGGCCACCCAAATGTTCAAAGCTTAAATCAAATTACGACTAACCTAATCATCCGATCTCTACCAAATTTTGCAACAACGTATATTTATATGACGGGCGTCTTTTGACTAAACTACAAGGCCATTAGTCCAATAGTTGGCATATGGCGGCCATGTATGTGTGCAAATCGATTCCCCCTATCAATTCAAACACGGTGAAACCGAATTGGGCGAAATTTGGTACAGAGGGCATAGAAGTTCAGCATGCTACCAACTACGCCACCGAAGCCACCTGAGCGAATCTCTTCGCGAGACCAGTTTTCCAAACGATTTGCTGAAACTCAGCACAATTACCAACCATACGTATTCCAATTATTTATTTATTTATTTAGTGCCGGGAATGTCTGAGGAGGCTGTAGCTGCTTCTAGCGGTGAGCTACAAGTTCCGTTCAATTTCAAGTAGTTCCAACTTTCGCTACCATATGTCAATGATACCTAGTGGTGAACGTTGGATCTTTGATAGAGCGTTCCAACCCACACTACTAATTTCTCTATAACTCCAGGAATGCCGGCCTTGTAACCTTAGTTTCTGATCACCTCACGTATACGTTAACATCTACACAGTCACAAGGTAGCAATATACATTCGGATGTGTAATTTTAACAGGTAGCAGACCGGGATTCTTTATCTCACAATTTGATCCTTGATAGCATCATAGAAGGGCCTATATACAAAAGAGCATCAAAAATAATGAAACAAGATCTTGAATGGAGAAACTTTATTTTGCAGGCAGATAAGATTTTAACCAAAAATAGACAAACGTCATACTGGAAAGAAGGATATTTACGGATGAGGAACGCCTGAGAAGATCAGAGCGAATGAAAAGTTATTACTGGGCTACTCGCAAAGAAAACTTACTGAAGAAGAGGACCAAGAAATGATTGACTGAAGTGGTCCAATGAGGCCGAAAAGCAGAAGAAGAAGACGAAGATAAATACACGGTGACTGTCATTATTGGCACTGTTCAACTTCACAGGGAAATATAATGTTCTGGGTCAGTGTTGTGTGGACATATTCTCCAATGAAATGCGCGGGCCGAATTTATGACTTCACTGTACTTTGAATAAGGTATCGTCACATTTTATATATTCCGGTTTTAATGGCTCGAAGGCGGATCGGCATTGGGAGACCACTAAAACAGGTATGTTATTGCCCTCGCATTGCAGAGACATCTTCAAGGCTTCCCAGATAATGTCATCCTTCATTCTCATGTGCATTGGGCAGCTATTTCTATGATTATAGTTCTTACACGTGTTGGATACACACCATTATGTTGAAGAAGAACCAGTTTCTGCAACAACTTTGCATCGTTGGAAGACCTTATTTAGAGAGCGTTGCATAACAACCTAGAAGGAGCGGTCACGGCATGGTACAAAGTAACTGCTCAGGGTTCGTTCTCCAGGTGGGCTCCACCATAAACAATCACTGCAGGGTAAAGTAAAGTAACTCCGTGATACTAAGCTTTTTTGTTACTATTGCAGAAATTTTATATTTTAGTAATTTCGATTCGTTTCATTTTTAAGAGGGATACCCTACGGAACATTTCTGGCATTTATCTTACAAATATTCATAAGTTATTTCAAGGTATTAACTAACAAAATCCGGTAGTAGAAGTAGGTAGCGCCGTGATATTCAAGTTACTCCGTGATAGTGTTCAAGCTACCGCGTGATAGCATGGTGTTCACCATTCAGTGTACTTTTTAATCGAGAAAACTAATGTTTAATGTAATAAAAGTGTTCAAATTGTGTATGTTTGTATTACCCCTTATAGCCCATATTGAAACATTTCACTACAAATTTTTTAAATAGAAAAAAAAACATTCTATTAAAAATATTCCATTAAACATATCTTAAATCTCCTTAGTCACTATGAGATTCCGCATACCTATCACACATAAAATTGACATTATTGGTACCAGACATTACAAAACTGATAATCAATCCATTCGGCTACATTCTTCCTCTTGGTGTCATCCGCCAGGGGAGCCACCTCACGCACCACAACCATCATCGTCATTGTTCTAAGGTCTGGAATTAGGCCTAGACCGATCTATTGTGTCTATCTTGACACATTATCTTCACTTCAAATTCAGGTGACACAACGAGTGGCTTTCCAATTTTTGCAAGGGTTGCACTTCCTAGATCTGCTGAATATTTTGCGCAATAATCCTTTAGTGTACTCCACGGGTTATTAAAACGTCTACTTGCCTTGTATACTGATCATCCTTCTACCTTAATTGACCTCAATGCTTCTTTAAGTGTTTCAGCTGTGTATGAACGAGCCTCTTTATTCCGTTTTGGCGCCATTTCAGCGTCCAACCTAAGAAAAACGTACTTATTGCTAAGCTCACACACCCTGCATGCGTAACACTACATGCATGTAAGTTTTGTATGCGAATGGTGTGCATCTTACCTCTGACTGGTGTTAAAATTAAACTTATACAATGAAGTCGCCTCCGTAGCGTAGCGGTCAGCATGGTTAGCTGCCACCCCGGAGGTCCTGGGTTCGATTCCCGGCTCTGCCACGAAATTTTAACAAAAGTATGAGGACTGGAACGGGGTCTACTCGGCCTCAGGTGGTCCAAATAAGTAGAGGGGGTTCGATTCCCACCTCAGCCATCCACGAAGTGGTTTTCCGTGGTTTCCCACTTCGTCTTCGGGCAAATGCCGGGATGGTACCTACTGTAAGGCCACGGCCGCCTCCTTCCCTCTTCCTCGCCTATCCATCCCAATCTTCCATCCCTTCCCATCCCTCATGAGGCCCCTTTCGCTTTGCAGGTGAGGCCGCCTGGGCGAAGTCCTGATCGCACCTCCCCTGTTGTATCCATGCCGACCAGATGTTCCAGGCTCCAGGACACTGCCCATAGAGGCGGCAGTGGTGAGTTCCCTCGCTTAGTCCGTGGGAACCACCAACCTAGAGGGTAAATTGACTAAATAAAAAAAAATCAATGAAACAGCTGTTTATAAGAAATTAAAATCTCCACCACAGATTTCACTGGATGTGGATCACTTGTTGAAATGTCAACTCTCTGTTAATATATTTTTAAAACTTCATTGCGTTAGTCAAAGATAGAGCGCAAGGGCTCCCTGGATTCCTTGTTTCTACTGCCATCTGTTGGTAAAATCTTAGAACTTTCCGAATAGAACCTACGTAGTGATAGAGGAAATATGCTTTATCACGATGTTACTTACCGACAGTAGTGGCTACGCGGGTTAAAGCGCAGCGTTAGGTCATGGGGCCAAGCTCTCTGCTGACTCGGTAGACGCGTGGGTTCGAGCCCCACCGTCGGCTGTCCTTGAAATGGTTTTCCGTGGTTTCCCATTTTCAACACCAGCCAAATGCTGGGACAGTACGTTCTGACAGGCCACGGCCGCTTCCTTCCACATCCTTGCCCAGTTTCATTCATCTTCATCCATTCCATCTCTCATCCCGACGCGCAGGTCGCCCACGGGCGTCGACTAGAAAGACCTGCACTCGGCCTCTCAGGAGGCTACACGACAACAAAACGATGTTACTTGATATCACGGAGTAACTTACCTCTAGGGGGCCTGGTGGCTCAGCGGTCTAGCTGTATGCCTCTCACCAAGGCGGTCCGGGTTCGATTCCCGGTCAATGCATGTGAGATTTTCGAAGTGAAATGCCATGTCCTGTGGTTCAGATTCCACGTAAAAAGGAGGTCCCGTGGCTCGAGATTAACGGTCACGTTAAACTACAAGCTTCCTCTTAGGTAGATTTCATTAGAAAGCAAACTATTGCAATAGGTACCATGTTTCGACTTCCGGAAAATTTCGACATATCTTCACGTTTCACATCCCCTAGACTCCAAAACCTCCGTCTGTTAAAAAGTTTATATATAATTTATATATACATATATATTGTGCCCAATCAGTCACGGCAGTCTGGCATCGAACTCAGGTCTCATCAGAGAAGACCAGGCACATGGTTATGCCTAGAGTCGAACCATTGATCTCTGAGGGGGAGCAATTACAGGGAACCCAAAGAGCAATGAGAGGTATACTGACATATAATATTGTAGCATGATTTCACGGCCTATATGTGAATATCATAGCAGTTTGAGATGAAAAATTGTAGCCAAATGCAAGAAAATATACGTTTTCTTAGCATACGAGAATGAGAGGAGGCCAGTTTGAAGTTTTACAAATTACACTTAGCAAGTGGGCGGAGATCGTAGGCACCGAGCGCACTATTTACGTCTGGACCGAGGAGACAGCCCAAAATTAATGACTCGGGTATTCACCGCTTGACAACGATGGAATCGGGAGTAGGGATGATTGCCCACGGAAAGTAATTAATTACAGCCAAGTGGAGCATTGGAATGGAGTGAAATATACACCCAGGTGAATGTATTCACGGAGAGGTAATTTAGGAGTGGTTTTTCACCTAAATTAATGCCTATATCTCCAAATGAACGAATTACAACCTAGCCTACGCTCGAGAGCAGTGATTTTGTGACCAGCCAAATGGGAACCACCACAGTGGCGTCCAGACGCGCTGAACTAAGGCAATTAATTGTAATTAATTGGCCGAAGCGATCGCGTGCACGCGAATGTTTATGAAACCTCCACAATTAAACAAGGTGTATATATCATTTCGGCTGAAGAGGTATTATTTCAAGAAAGGAGTCGCTCTCATGTGTC
This sequence comes from Meconema thalassinum, assembly GCA_946902985.2. Classification (NCBI taxonomy): domain Eukaryota; kingdom Metazoa; phylum Arthropoda; class Insecta; order Orthoptera; family Tettigoniidae; genus Meconema; species Meconema thalassinum. The sequence goes on along the minus strand of OX336393.1, from coordinate 402,590,963 downwards.
CAGTGGACTATTTTGTACGAGAAACCTTTATATGGAGGGGAGCAGCTCACACCAGGCAGTTGTCTTGTTGTCTTCAGTCTGTATACACGTAACTAATACGCTGCCTGTAAGCACGCCAAATGTTAAAGTATCAACGCCCAGCCGTCGAAGAACAATAGAAGCAAGTCATAAAGCTTCAGAAGTAATCATGAAGTGCGTCGAAGTAATTTAATACAGATATTTATCTATTATCTGACGCAAATATAATTCGCCACAGCGAAAAAGGAACGTATAATGTTTTTGAACATCTCATATACCGGGAGGTATTGTCAGAATTGTATATGACATTATCATCAGGATCACTACAATGATGGGAGCTTGGGAATCATTGCCACCTAATCTGGATAGTGAGCTGAACGATATGGCAGGTGACGAGGATCGAACGTCCGTAAAACGCTGTTAGATTTTCACGTAGACCAGCGGTTGGCGTAATTGCATCGCATCTCTGAGATCAGGCGTAGGAAGAGTCCGAGTAAGAATCAACCTGTGAAGTAGTGAATAAGTGTACATACATTGTGTAATAGTGATTTTAAAGTGTTCATGTGTATAGTGATTAATATGCATTGTGTAGAAGTGAAAGAGGCCACTGATAAAAGTATGTTTATCAGGTGGAAAATGTGTGAATTTAAGTGTTGTGTAAAATATAACATGATGGCTTAAATCAAGCGTCATGGTAGCGCTGAAGCTGAAATGCTGGCACTATCCAGCGAAAAAGAAAAAGTGAGTACCAATTTACAATGTTATTATAACTAAATAGTTCACCATGTAACGATTTATCACTTGGAGAATAAGATGTAACAGTCACTTACTGAACGAGTTTTCACCACTCGTCTTGAATAAAATATGGCTTGGAAGGTGATTTGTTTAGGGCCATTCAGGTCGAAAATAGTGATGGATGTAATGGTAACGTTAAATGAATAATAATAATAATAATAATCTGGGGTCGGCAACAGTAACGTAATAGGCATTTTTGGCCTAAATAACGTTCAAAGTGTCATGTCTAATATAAAGATACTGTATTTTGGTAAACAGTAAGAAAGTAACGTGGAATATAGCGAGATACGAGAGCTTTTTCAGTGTCAGTGAAATGTGAATGAATATTTGACATGGTCAATCTTTAGGGTTATGTTTGAGGACCATTAAAGTAAAGTAAGCCAGTAAATTTATACATTGTTATTAGGAGCTATTTAAAGCTTTGGCTTAAGTGGTATGACAGAGCGAACGCGGGTGCCTTAATAATTGAGTCATCTATGTGAAGTATTGTTTGAAGCCGCATATTGCGTGCAGAAATAACGTAGAATCCAGTGATTTACGTAAATAAATAATTGCGGGGACCAACTAGTATAGCTTGCGCGTTAGGTGAGAAGTTGGCTAAATCTACGAGTTAGTATCGCCCTTGAGCATACTGTATTATTCGCAGCGAATTGGACAGAGCCTGTCTGTATCCATCGTTTGCATGAATTATGGCCACGAATGACGTCCGTCGAGACGCAGTGAGCATGTGTATAAATGATCTACCCTGAGAGGTAAGGATCATATTCGTCGTTTAGGAAACGCAGATTTCCTTATATTTTATTGACAGCTGCTGGTGAAAATCGTGGATTTTCACTATGATGCGCGTCTAAAGCCACTAGTAGTAACCATAGAACGGCAAGGCTATCACAGAATACCATCCCCAGCCATGAATGTTAATAAGGAGCCGAGTTGAGCCCAAAACACTATAAAGATAGGTGTTAAATAATTAAATGACTCAATTACTTAGGAACCACACCTAGCGTAACTCCAGTACTGCAATTGTAAACAAACCTGACCTTGACAGCAGATGAGAGGAGGTGGGGTAGTAGACCACTTCTGCGGCAGCCATCTTGACTAGCCAGCTGGAACGAATTGTATTGCCTGCTGAGGGGAGAGAAGGTCGGTCGACCAATCCCTTGTAAATTAGAGCCACAGTAGGACACTGAAGAGTCTCGATATTTCAATATGCAATTAAGATATGATTATTATGATGATGTCAATTGAATTGAATGATGTGTTGCAACACACATACGTTGTTGGATCATAGAAATCAGATAAAATTTGGCTCAGTTATTCTCTGAGGAGGAAAACTGAACCAAAATAATGTAGGCATCTTCTTTTTGGAATGCATTTAGCCAGTTCACGCTAATTTATGCAGACGGGTATGTGATTTCCCAGAACATGACACATTTGTAACGATGATAAGCCCGACAAGACCCAGAAAATCGTTGTATGGTGAAACTATAAATAATTCTACCCTTGTTTATTTTGGAAGGGAAGTGTACCACTTTTTAAAGCGTTCATAGTGATGGAAAGAAGGAAGATGATTCACACGACACAACAAATATTTGTTAATGAATGCAGAAAATAATGAATTTATGCTAATCAAGGTAAATGACATAAGAAACGGAGTAATGTTTTATTAATGTCATTTTAATGTGATATGTGACTTTTGTGTTATGATACTCCAGTTAAGTAATTGCGTGACTTGATGAACACTATGGAAACCCATGGAAGTCTGAAAGTATCATTGATAGGATGCTAGAATTAGATTTGAGTGCAGTGTAGCACTATTTTAAGAAGAAAACTCACAGAATAACCCTATTTTTATTTGTGGGAATTAAATATAATTTGTCCTTTATTTGTCTTTGTTGTATAGCCATGATTTTAGACCAGTAAATATTTTATTTTAGGAATATGTTGTGTATTTCATGTAGAGTAGTTACCTGGTAGACTCAAATCCTGAGCATGTGGTCGTATGGTGGGCAGGAACGTCCCATACCTCGAAAGACCGTGAGTTAGTTGGGATACGAACACATGGTCCACATGATGACAGTTGGGTACATGGAGGATATGTCTCTGTACTAGGATTGAGTCACAGGTACTGCTGAAAGTCGGCCAAGATATTAATGGTAGAAGCAAATACAGCATAGAAATTAGGATATAATAGGAAAAGGCCGCGTCCCATTTGTTAATAAGCCATCACGTAAAATAAATGTTGATAATCCTCCATAAGACATGCTTAAATGTAAATGTAACTTACACACAACCCCCTTTAATTATCATGGCCCAAGCAATGTGGGACGGTATTAATTCATTATGGAACCGCCTGCATCAGTGCAATATGAGCGACCTTGGCATTGCGCAAACTGGCCATGGAAAACATAGCATAGCATGTCCTCCCACCCATCTCATTATAATGTCGCCCAGTTGTGTGTGGCAAAGCATGGGATACCCTCTTATTTATCATGGCGCCCAGTACGTGGATGGCTTATGGGATTCAGAAAACCCCATAATAATAGCATGGTTTTCATGGGGAAAACCATAAAAATAGTATTTTTCCTCAAACTTTGTTTGAGCGATTGTGAGTCTTTCTAGATGATATTCAGACGTCAGACACTGTTGTCAGACGGGTACGAGGGTCTATACCCATTCCTTAGGTGGTTTTGACATTTTGTAATATGTTGTTGTTGTCGCGGGATCGGAATCCTTTTCTTCCCAATGGAACGCGCCAGCATATTCAGCTGCGGCCTACCTGAATCTCAAATTAAGAAATACAGGATGGCTGGAACTGAAGACGTACTCAGGTGTATTGCTGAGTTAAGGGAACATTTTGATGATGTTAATGCTAAGAGAAAGGAAGAAATTAGAGAATTTAAAGATGAAATAGCGGGTAGATTGGATGCCAATCAAACCGAAATAAATACTAGACTAGAGGCTAATCAAACTGAAGTAAGCCAGATGTTGGCTACAGTAAATATTCAATTAGAGAATAATCAAGCTACAATAAACACACAGTTAGAGTCAAACCTAATAGAGGTTAATAAGAAAATGGATGACGTTAAAGAGTCTGTCCAGCGTGAGGTAACTAAGAATATTGTTAGCGTGGTCTCAGAAATGCAAGCTGATAACGATAAACGCTTTGAGTCTATAGAATTAAAACTAGAGAATAATCTGCAAGCGTGCAGAGAGTCACAGCGTGAGATTAACGATAGTTTAAGCAGTATGTCCATAGAGCTTAAAGACATTCAAAGTCAGAATGAAGCTAATACTAAACGTCAACTAGAGCAATTTAATACGTTCACTCAGACCGTGGATCAAAGGCTCGAGGATAGCGACGTAAAATGGAATACGCGAATGGCAGGTTACGCCAAGGCGGTAGACGAAGCCTTAAGAAAACAGGATCAGAATATCCTTGACCAATGCAAGGAATTCCAGGAAATAAAAACTTCTGATCAAGAGAATAAGGAGATAATGTCAAATATGAAAAGGCAAGTCGGGAAGGTGCAGAAAGAGTTGGAACAAACTCAGAGCGACCTAGCAGTTATTCATAAAAGACAGGATGAGGACCAGGGAGAAATCACGAAAATAAGAACTGAAATCTCTCATATGCAGGGTCACATTCAAAAGGAAGTTACAGGCTTACGAGAAGAATTAGAACTTCGAGAAGGCTTGAAGACTGAAGCCAGCGATAAGACTCTTGCCGAAGTAAGAGAAAGTCTAGCGGGGGAAATTATCCACCTGAAGGAAAACCTTAAGGATGATAAGGAAAAGGTATTTTCTATGGCAGAAAGAAACCGAGAACGCCTAGAGAAAATAGAACGAGAGGTATTAGCTCGTTTGGAAAGAGCAGAAAATAGGCACAGCCAGATCGAGACTAGAATGATCGCGCAGGAGGAATCCATGTTGCGGAATCCTAGGTCTAGCGAAGGAAGTATAGACGAGAATAGGAGAAACAAATGGGCAGAGATAGAAATACAGCCTACTCCAAGAAATGCAGCTATGCCAAGTAACAGCCCGTATACCACACCTGGTATGCCAATTGCCATGTCAACACCGCATGAAAATGCTGTTCAGAATCAAATAGTCACTGTTGTAAGGGCTAATGATGAGAAACCAAAGAAATACTCTGGGAGTAATTCTAACATGACACCCAAGTACTGGCTTAAAGAAGTTTCCGAGTACTTGAATGACGTGAAAGTACCGCCAGAGCGCAGGTTGAGAGCGATTGAAAAACTAACTGAAGGTGAGTGTGCCTTATGGTTTAGGAGTTTTCGGTACACGTTCGACACCGTTGACGAATTTCGCCAAGCATTTTAAGCAGATACTGGAACGCGAGCATACAACAGAACCTCAGATTGGACTTGTATTCCAGGCGTTACAGTACTAGTAATCCGACGAAGTACGGAGAATTCTTTGTGTTACGTGCAAGTGCCCGTCCCAAAAGTTTTCAGACATGTATTTACCCATGGATGCAGCTCTTGACATTTTTGAAACGACCGCTTCGTCGCTTGGCTCCGCCTGTGACCACGAGATGGTAGCTGCTGTCGGACTTTGGAAGTCTGGACTTGGTTCCTGCTTCTCTCCAATAGAATGCGTTGGTTGTACCTTATTAAAACCTCATCCAATTCCAGTCTTGTGTGAAGGCAATTATAATTCTACAGCATCAACAAAAGAATATTTATATTCATGATACCGTCAAATTATGTACTTAATTATGACATTGTTGATTGAGGTGTCAAGCCGTGATTGGACAATAAATTTTACATGAATGCAGTTCGGCATTTGACACGTTTTTTTTTCTCCGCCATCTTGTGGAATCCATGGACTAGCTGTTTGTAAACAAGAAGCCGGCCGCTGGTATGAAAGAAAATCTCTCTGTGTGCTAGGGGGCTTGCCCCCTGGCTTTTACCAAAATTGAATACATATTCAACTAAGAAACGCCTGTGCTATATAAGAATTTAAGTTCTTCCTTTCGCCTGGACGATGAACGTGATGGAGAATCGCAACTGGATGCGAACGAGTGCTGTCATCTAAACGACGCATGTGCCGGGTTAGCCAGTTTTGAAGCACATGTAGTGCCGTACAGAATTTAAAAATTATGTGTTAATTAATTTATTATTAGTGTGTCTCCACTGCGAAGGATGAAAGGTACGTTATCATTTGATGTTTTTTTATATTATTGTTATGGAGCTCCGATATCATCTTATAGTAATTTTTTAATTCTGTTCCTTATTTGTTTTATAGGCCTAATTTTATTTCTGTTTTAATAACGTTTCCTGATTTATTTTACTTTTGTTATCTTTTCTTCGTACCTTCTGGAGACACATTTCTAGTTTATTTTACGTTTAAATTATTATTAATTTTCTTTTGCCAATCTTAGGATTGATATAGTATTCAATTTAATGTATTCATGATCCGTTGCCTTTCACTGTTGTAATAGTATTTAGACATAATTGTTTTCCTCCGTCCATTTCCTTCTGCTGATGTTAAAATTTAATTTTACTAATTGTTTGCCGTAGTTTCGATCAGGCATGCGGCCCCTTGTTTTGAGTGGCCATGTTTGTTTTTTGTTTTAACGAGCTGCATTACGGTCTCGAGGTCAGTCAATTGGCGCCTACCGCGAAGCTCAAACGTGTTGTGTTAACTTAATATTTGTTTTTTTAATTTTACCGTGTTGGTTTTAACCTTATGTTTTTTGGTGAATGTTCTTGTGTTTTTCTTAGTCTCTAATATCGGGAATTTCTTATTTGGTCATTTTTTATTTAATTTAATTTAATTTAATTTTAATCCTGTCGTTTTTTTGGGGGCGTGGCCTTGGCCTCCGCATGTTTGATCGATATTGCATTGCCTTGTAAATTACCAAGCCCGTTATCATTTAATTATGCTTATATATATAATTTATTTTAACTTTTGGGCTTGAACATTTTAATTTAAGTCTTTTCTTTTGTTGGCCTTGCAAGCAAGCATGTTAAGCGGTATCTTGCATTTCTTGTAAGTTATTCTGGTTCATGCATGTTCTCTTTCTGGTGGAGGTGTTCCTTATATTTTAACATTAAATTTTACATAAAATTTTAATCTTCTGTTCTGGCATTATTTCACCGGCAGCAGTTCTGTCGGTTAGTGGGGGGTGTCTGTTGAATAGCCTGTGCGTTGTCCCCTTCTCCATCTTCCTTCCACTCCTTTTGAGCTCTGCTATTGGGACATGTCTTCAGGAGGTGATTTTGCTGCGGAAGCGACCCGGAGCTCTGAAACAAGGTAAGTTGGGCCCCATTTCGGGTAGCAGTCATTCCTGGTGTCGCAGTGGTGAAGCAGAGCGTTGGTTATCGAGTTACCGATGTGCTGCTGACCATGCGGCGGTGTTCTTTCCTGGTGTAGCAGTGGTAGCAGACCGCGCTCGAGTTCACTTCCGTAACTATCCCCTCCCCAGTACCCGCAGGCTGTTTTATGGACCCCTCTAGTGCTGATGGGGCAGTTGTTGGCGGGATTTTGTCAGGCCAGTGCACTTGATGTTATGTTTTGCTAATCCTTGTCGTTTGTTTTATTTCATGTTTGCCTCTGGATATCCATGTGGTACGCTGTAAGTGTCCTGTTCTAAGCGAGGTGTTTGCTGCTGTATTTTGTCCTGTTTGTGTGCAGCATCCCCACTGAAAATGAAGCTCGGTGAGTGACTGACATATGTTCTTGGCATGGGAAATGGGATTTCTTAATGTTCTGATAGCCCACATGCTTCGAGTGAAGGAGTCCTGGAGCCCTGTCAGAAGCTTGTAGCCTGATGTTTTGTGCCTATTTTTGTAATTTAGCTCCCTGTTCCCGAGCCAAGCATGCGGTGACGTATGCAGTTCTGGGCAGCATTGTGCATGATTTTGTGTAGTAGGGTAGCTGTGTTCGAGTGTCAGCCTAATCTTTGGTGTTGGTAATTGCTGGATGTGGTACTGTTGTGAAAGTGTAAACTGTCCTTGTAATTCCTGAAATTTTTTTCCTTCTATATTGGCTGTCTGCATTCTGTGTTTTCCAAAATGGCCGACAACAATAGTGTTTTCGATTTAATTGACTTAAAGATAACCTTGTGAATTTGGAGAGTTCTTCTGGGGTTGAACGTGAATCACCTCTGTTTACTAGGTCTAAGGTTTTGGGATCGATTACCAGTAGTAGTTTGCCTGCCCCTCTGTTGCCTGGCGCTGGCTCGTCCATACCACCTAATCCTGCATACGGTCATTCTTCTCATGTTAGGTCACCTAATGATTTCCTGGGTCCTGCCGACCCATTGCATCCCAGTTCTTTCTCTAGTAATATAAATGTTTTGTCGCCTGTAGAGCGTGTGCGAGCGGGCTGCCCTGGTAACAATGTCTCTTTTCCTAATGCTACATTCTCGTCTACCGTTAATTATGGGTCGATTCCTCATCCTATTTCTAGTTTCTGAACTAAGTTATAGCATTTCAACCTAGATGACGTTGCCCAAGTCGTACAATTTGTAAAGCAAGTGGTCGAGTTGGGTAACCATGCCTCGATTTTTGGGATGTCGGAAATTCAGATTTTCCAACTTTTGTATCCAGTTGCATCCGGTATGCTGCGCGATAAGCTAGTTGAAGCTATCCACCTCCGTATGTCCTTAGCCATGTTTATTAGGGAAGTGTTGTGGTTTTTTGTCCCTGCGAGCGCCCTTAGTGCTCTCGAGCAAAAGTTCCTTTATCGTGTCCAAAAGTTGGACGAGTCACTTAGCGACTATGTCAGTGTCATTAAGGTGTATGCCCAGGTTTTTGCATCCCCTTTAACTGAACGACAGTTGGTGTCATCAATTGTAAATGGGTTTTCGCCTCAATATAGGTCACACATGACTATGTGTACCAGGCCTTCGTCATTCGTCGAGCTGAAACAGGTCGTTATTGAGGCTATGGCTGTGAAGCATGCAGATTCCCTGCGTGTAGCTAATGTTCCTCCTCCTTCCTTGATGTCTTGTCCCCCTCCTTCCTTGATGTCTCGTCCCCCGCCTAAGGTTATGTTTCATCCTCGACCCAATATTAAGTGCCACACGTGCGGTGGCGTGGGGCATGTCAAGAAGGTGTGTCCGAGTAACCAGGTTGTGTATCGCCAATGACGGGACGTTGTGGAGACCAATTCGGGTGTTACTTCCAAGGATATTTCTGTGCATAAGAATTTGGGAAAACCCTGTGAAGTTCCTGGTCGCCCTACCAATGAGAATCTTAATAACTCTATGAAAACTAATTCATCACGTGCTAATTCTGCTTATGTCGCTGACCTACCTAACCTGTCCGTGAACAGTGGCGTGGCAAGTCAGCCTAATTCTAAACGTTGTGTGAAACCTGTGGTGCGGGTGTCCTCGTCATCTACTTGTAATCGTGTTAGAGTGAGTAATGATTTTGGAATTTGTACTGTAGCTAAAGGAATATGCCCGTTTATTGAAATTTGTGTTAATGACGAGCCCGTTTCTGCGTTGCTTGATTCTGGTAGTGTCGCATCCTTTATAAGCGAGGACTGGTTTTTATCTATGAAGAGTGTTTGCAAATTTCCTGAGTTAGAGCCTAACAATGAATCTTTTATTTCGGCAAATTGTTCAAACTTAAGTATTTTGGGTAGTATGACAGTCAAAATTCATATTCTAAATTTTTCTTGGAAATTTAAATTTTTGGTTGCCAGAAATCTTTCTTGTGCTGTGGTCATTGGAGCTAATTTCATGTCACACGTTGGTATGCTTCTTGATTTTGGTGCTCGCAACTTATGGTTTAAGTTTAATCCGCAGAGTAAATTATAATTTAACCCGGTTTTATCTTCTCCTGCTGTCAATTCTGTTAGTGAACCTATGACTATTGAGGATCTCGATCTGGAAAATTTAACGAGTCTTCAAAAGGATGCCATAAAGAGGTTATGTCAGGAGTATAGCGATGTATTTACTGACAAGTTGGGTGTAACCCATTTGATGGAGTACAAGATTGAGCTAACCGATTCTGTGCCGGTGCGTTCCAGCCCGTATCGCCTTGCCCCGCCCAAGATGGCTGAACTTCGTAAGATTATCGATAAGATGTTAGAAGAAGGTGTAATCCAACCTTCTATCTCTGCCTACTCATCCCCTGTATTTCTTGTGCCAAAACCTAACGGTGGTTTTCGGCCGGTGGTCGACTATAGGGCCCTTAATCAAAAAGTTGTTTTGCAATCCATTCCTTTGCCGGACCTTCACACATGTTTTAGTTGGTTTCGCAACGCGAAGGTGTTCACGATCCTCGATTTAAAATCTTCCTACTTCCAAATTCCCCTCTCTCCTGAATCCAGGCATGTTAGTGCTTTTTCCACTGACTGGAACCTGTTTGAGTATGCCCGTGTCCCGTTTGGCCTATCCACCGGAGCCGCTGTGTTGAGCAGACTTCTGGACAAGGTGTTTTCCGAAATTAAATTCAAGTTTGTGTACCACTACCTCGACGATGTGGTGATCTATTCTGAGTCCTTCGAGGAACACGTTGATCATCTGAGAATTGTTCTTGATCGGTTGCGTGACGCTGGCCTTACCGTCAAATTGTCCAAGGTTTCCTTTGCCAAGCCCAAAATTTCCTTCTTGGGACATACTGTTTCTGAATCTGGTATCTCCGTGGACCAGTCTCGTACGCAGGCCATCAGAGATTTTAAACCACCCATGAACGCCAAGGGTGTTGCTCGTTACATTGGTATGGTGAACTTCTTCCGTAAGTTTATCAGTAACTTTGCCGACCGTGCTGCTCCTCTAAATCAATTACGCAAAAAGGCTGTGAAGTTTGAGTGGGGTCCCTCTCAGCAGGCAGCCTTCGAAGATCTTAAGCTTGCGCTCTCTAACGCCCCTGTGTTAGCCATTCCGGATTTTGGGAAACAGTTCATTCTGCAGACTGATGCGTCTGGTCGTGGTGTTGGTTGTGTCCTACTGCAAGAATCTGATCTGGGTAGGCAACCTATTGCATACGCTTCTCGTACCTTAACGGACGCAGAGAGGAAGTATTCCATTTACGAACTTGAGGGTTTAGCTGTGTTGTTCGCTCTAGAGAAATTCCGTATGTATCTTGAGCACACTAAGTTTCTCCTTGAGACCGATAACCAAGCCTTGAGCTGGGTCTTAGGGAAACCCCGCAAAACTGGTAGGATTGCCAGATGGGCAACTAGGATTCTGTCGTTCCAGTTCACTGTCCGCCATATTCGTGGGTCCGAAAATGCGGTGGCTGATTCATTAAGCCGCATGTTTGAGGAAACAGCTGAAGAGGATATTCAAGAATGTGAACCCGTAAACCTTGTATCTGCTGTAAATTGTGTCAATGCCGTTCTTAGCAATTCCCCTGTGCTTTTTGAAGATGTGAGACGATTCCAGAAAGAGGATCCCTCCTTATCTAGCCTAATTGACCGAATCAATTCTGGTGAAGTGATCAAGCCCTACTCTCTAAAGGATGGTGTATTGTGTTGTTCGTCTCGTCATGACCGCCTACCTAAAATTGTGCTCCCGTCGGTCCTCATTCCGGAAATCTTTCGTTACTATCATGAATCTCCTATTGGTGGCCACCTAGGAGTATTCAAGACCCGAGCTAAAATCAGACAGTTTTTCATTTGGCAAAGTATGGATGGCGACATCAGGAGGCTCATTAGAAATTGTGCTGCATGTAGTATTAGCAAACCTCCGGTTTCTACTAAGGTCGGTCTGTTGTCATCTGAACCGGCATCTAGACCCATGGAGAGGCTTTTTATCGACCATGTTGGACCGTTCCCTCGCTCTGGTCGGGGAAACCAATTTGCGCTTGTTTGCACTGACGGTTTCACCCGGTTTAGTTGGATTTTCCCCACCAGACAGGCTACGACCAGTTCCGTCATAAAGTGGCTTAATTCCATCTTTTCGTCTTTTGGGCCGTGTCAGTATCTGGTGTCAGATAATGCCAAGTGCTTTGTATCGCATCAGTTCCGTCAATTCTTATTTGATTATGCTATTTCGCATGTAATCACCACTCCCTATTTTCCTAACCCGTCGCTCGCTGAGCGAGTCAATCGTAATCTCCGTTCTGCTCTGATTGCTTTCCACCACGACGACCATTCCAAGTGGGATTCTAATTTGCATTGGCACAATTATGCTTTCAACACCGCCGTGCATGAGAGCACGCAAGCTACCCCTTTTTCGTTAATGTTTTCCTTTATGGCTAATTCTCCGTTGTCCAAACTGTGGAACCTGCACGATCTCCTTCCAGACAGTTTTACGCCCGAGGATATGAGGGCGAAATTCGACAAGGCTAAAGAGAATATTAAGGTATCCCATGACCAACTTGCCAGGCGACACAATGCCTGTCGCAAGCCAGCTGATTTGGAAATTGGTGATGTTGTGTACGTCCGCAATTTCGAGCCCAAGGGCGTCAGTAATCTAGTTTCAAGCAAGTTAACCCCTCGTTTTAAAGGCCCATGTTATGTAGAGGCATTCTTGACCCCTGTTACTCTTCTTGTTCGAAACCCTAAGGCCAACAAAATTTCTAGAGTGCATCTATCGCACATTAAGCGAGGTGGAGAGGTGTCTAATCAGGAAATGCTACCGTAAATTTTGTAAAACGAATTTTATATAATGTAGAGTATGCCTAACCTTCATTGAAGCCTACAGGTATCTGTTCCCTCTGGAATTTTGAACTGGATATGAAAACTGATGGGATACAAAATGTAAATTTTGTGAAGTTCCCATTTTAATGGTAAATTGTAAAAGTGTACCTAAATTTTGATGTTTTCATAGAAGTTGCTAACATGTACGTTGGACTCGGTGGGAGATCTAACTCATGGTAACCTTGTATTCCTGTTCCCTTTGGGAATTGTAGTGGTCATTCCTCTACCGTAGTTCCTTCTAAATGTATAGTCTTTTAACTCGTGTAATCTTGAAATGTACTTCGAATCTGTAAAAATGTAAACTTGTTAATGAAATTTTGTAAGCACGGATCTAGGGCATGGTCAGAAATATTTTCTTCATTTAAATTCAACCTTGTTTCTCTTTTGTAAAATGTAGTAAGAAATTGTAATTTCTGTAAACCTTTTTTTTTTAAATAAGATTAACTTCTGTTTTGTAAATGGCTGCCCACGCGTCACATAATATCTTGCACATTGCTTCCACCTACTTCGTTTAAAGCGAACTAAATTGGACTTATTGAAAATGTATCTAACGTGTCTCGGACTATGAAAGCACTGCTGGTGCTGGTGTTCTGCATTTCTGGAGATTTTGGACACAGTGAAGCTGTTAACTAAGTGGTTTGCGAGGTGATCAATTATCCCTTCACTGATAATCTGACCCTGCATTCTTCCTAACCAAAACGATGCGGTTTCATCCATCTATTGGAGTTAACTGGTGAACATTATCTTCGGGAAACATGCTTGGTGAATCGACAAGTTAAGGAGTACTGCCTATGCCTAGGCATATTCGTGAACGGTGTTCATGCTTAAGGGAGGGAGACTGTTACGTGCAAGTGCCCGTCCCAAAAGTTTTCAGACATGTATTTACCCATGGATGCAGCTCTTGACATTTTTGAAACGACCGCTTCGTCGCTTGGCTCCGCCTGTGACCACGAGATGGTAGCTGCTGTCGGACTTTGGAAGTCTGGACTTGGTTCCTGCTTCTCTCCAATAGAATGCGTTGGTTGTACCCTATTAAAACCTCATCCAATTCCAGTCTTGTGTGAAGGCAATTATAATTCTACAGCATAAACAAAAGAATATTTATATTCATGATACCGCCAAATTATGTACTTAATTATGACATCGTTGATTGAGGTGTCAAGCCGTGATTGGACAATAAATTTCACATGAATGCAGTTCGGCATTTGACACGTTTTTTACTCCGCCATCTTGTGGAATCCATGGACTAGCTGTTTGTAAACAAGAAGCCGGCCGCTGGTGTGAAAGAAAATCTCTCTGTGTGCTAGGGGGCTTGCCCCCTGGCTTTTACCAAAATTGAATACATATTCAACTAAGAAACGCCTGTGCTATATAAGAATTTAAGTTCTTCCTTTCGCCTGGACGATGAACGTGATGGAGAATCGCAACTGGATGCGAACGAGTGCTGTCATCTAAACGACGCATGTGCCGGGTTAGCCAGTTTTGAAGCACATGTAGTGCCGTACAGAATTTAAAAATTATGTGTTAATTAATTTATTATTAGTGTGTCTCCACTGCGAAGGATGAAAGGTACGTTATCATTTGATGTTTTTTTTATATTATTGTTATGGAGCTCCGATATCATCTTATAGTAATCTTTTAATTCTGTTCCTTATTTGTTTTATAGGCCTAATTTTATTTCTGTTTTAATAACGTTTCCTGATTTATTTTACTTTTGTTATCTTTTCTTCGTACCTTCTGGAGACACATTTCTAGTTTATTTTACGTTTAAATTATTATTAATTTTCTTTTGCCAATCTTAGGATTGATATAGTATTCAATTTAATTTATTCATGATCCGTTGCCTTTCACTGTTGTAATAGTATTTAGACATAATTGTTTTCCTCCGTCCATTTCCTTCTGCTGATGTTAAAATTTAATTTTACTAATTGTTTGCCGTAGTTTCGATCAGGCATGCGGCCCCTTGTTTTGAGTGGCCATGTTTGTTTTTTGTTTTAACGAGCTGCATTATGGTCTCGAGGTCAGTCAATTGGCGCCTACCGCGAAGCTCAAACGTGTTGTGTTAACTTAATATTTGTTTTTTTAATTTTACCGTGTTGGTTTTAACCTTATGTTTTTTGGTGAATGTTCTTGTGTTTTTCTTAGTCTCTAATATCGGGAATTTCTTATTTGGTCATTTTTTATTTTATTTAATTTAATTTAATTTTAATCCTGTCGTTTTTTTTGGGGCGTGGCCTGGTCCTCCGCATGTTTGATCGATATTGCATTGCCTTGTAAATTACCAAGCCCGTTATCATTTAATTATGCTTATATATATAATTTATTTTAACTTTTGGGCTTGAACATTTTAATTTAAGTCTTTTCTTTTGTTGGCCTTGCAAGCAAGCATGTTAAGCGGTATCTTGCATTCCTTGTAAGTTATTCTGGTTCATGCATGTTCTCTTTCTGGTGGAGGTGTTCCTTATATTTTAACATTAAATTTTACATAAAATTTTAATCTTCTGTTCTGGCATTATTTCACCGGCAGCAGTTCTGTCGGTTAGTGGGGGGTGTCTGTTGAATAGCCTGTGCGTTGTCCCCTTCTCCATCTTCCTTCCACTCCTTTTGAGCTCTGCTATTGGGACATGTCTTCTGGAGGTGATTTTGCTGCGGAAGCGACCCGGACCTCTGAAACAAGGTAAGTTGGGCCCCATTTCGGGTAGCAGTCATTCCTGGTGTCGCAGCGGTGAAGCAGAGCGTTGGTTATCGAGTTACCGATGTGCTGCTGGCCATGCGGCGGTGTTTTTTCCAGGTGTAGCACTTTGTGAATCAATTGTGCCGTTTTCGCGAGCTTGATGAAGGACTTAGAGAGTCATATTTGTGCATAGCGATAGCCAAGCAGCTACCGTATGATGTACAACGTCTACTGATCTCAGCAAACGCCAAAACTGCGATCGATATGGAGGAGGTGCTGAGACAACTCGATCTAACCACAGTGCAGCACACAAGGCAAAGTCGAAACGTGGAACAAGTCAACCTGACGACTACACCGACTGAACCGACTAAGGTGCAGACAAAAAGCAAGTCTACAAGCACCGAAACAGAAAAATCCGACTGGCAACGTGAAGGACGTGAAAACCAAAATTGGAGGCCAGCATATCGAGGAGGTTCGAACCGTGGTAACCGAGGAAGGATAAACTGGAATCAGCATGGTACCAGAGACCAGCAGCCTGATAACAGAAGGAATTACGGCCGAAATGGGAACAACCAAGGATGGAGACCCCAAGAGCAGAGTCGCGGGTTCGATGAAGAGGCGGAAGAACGCTATCACGCATCTTTAAGATACATGGAAGAGCGCGGAGATGACCCGAGACAATCGCGAGTTCATTGGGATGAAGCGATTAGGAATAGAAGGTCACCCGACATATATAAAAATGATGACGGTGCCAAGAGTCTGGAACTTCAACAGCATGAAGACAGGCAGAAGAATTCCACAAAGAATGGAGCAATTGAGAAGAAAACCACCAAAATTAAATGACCAAAGAGAGATAAGTTCAGGATGGAATACAGTGAATGTTGTTAACTGGATTGCCAAACCTGAGGAGCTTATCGAAGACCTAGATGAAGGGACGGTCAATGTGAGAAGGGAACTACCCATTATTATTGTAAACATTGCGGGCATGAAGATAAGAAGTCTCATTGATACAGGGTCAACAGTGTGCTTGATAACCCAGGCATTATATAATGAAATCCAAAGTAAAATTCACGTCTTGAAAATACCTATTTCAAGCGTGAAAATAAAAGGTGTGATACCAGATAAAATTATGATATGCAAATACCAAGTATTTTTAGATCTGCAGATAGGGAACTCTACATTCTCACAGAGCTTCCTACTTGTGAATAAGCTGCCGTATAACATTATTGTTGGCATGGATTTCATAAGAGAGTATAAAGTTATTATAGATCTCTCGCAAGACATTGTTATGTTTCGCGCAAGTGAGGGAAAGGAAGAGTTAGAACTCTCATTAAAGCACAATGAAACGTGACCAGAAGAGTACGTATGGCATACATACGGAGATATGACTGGGGATGCAGTATTGACAACAGAAGACATCGAGGAAGAGTTGGCAACACTGGCCGCAGACATTGAAAAGGACCTCGATCCAAAATTTGAAGGATGCCTGGAAGAGAAGATTGAGGAAGCTAAATTTGGTCCAGAATATAGGCAAATGCTAAGGGAACTGCTATTTGAGTATAAAGGAGTCTTCGATTCGAGACCTGGCCGGATCAAGAATTTCCAATATGCGTTCCAAGTCAGCGATTGGACACCATTCAAACAGAAGCCGTATCCTGTAGCCGAGAAACATTATTTAAAGGTCAAAGAAGCAATTCAGGAAAATGTGGACAGGCCAGAGGAGAAAACTTACATTGCATTCATAAGTAGAAGGTTGAAACCTAATGAGAAGAATTATACGGTCACGGAGATCGAATTACTCGCGATACTGTATGCCCTACAGTATTGGCGAAAGCTAGTCTACGGCTTTAGAATTATATTGAGAACAGACCATAAAGCCCTAACGTTCCTGTTGAAAACTGACTTGTCGAGTCAAAGACTGACGAGATGGTCCCTGTGCATACAGCATTTTCAAGTGGAAATCGAGTATTGCCCGGGGAAGGACAATATCATACCTGACTTGCTAAACAGATACCCTACAGCTGATGAAGAAGAAGTTCTAGATATCGAGATAGAAGATAGAGATCAGAAGACCTTAGATGATCTGAGGAACATCACCGTTTTTCAACGTGAAGATCCCTGGATACGGTTGATGATTAATTACTTCGAGGGAAGGCTGGTCAGAGGAACCCCGATGTATGTGGAAGCCGAAGCACTATCAGCGGAGTATCTATGGTGTAACCAGATGTTACATAAATGGAGTGACTCAGACAACACCAGACCCAGGATTGTTGTACCACCAGCACTGCAGAGAAGACTAGTATGGTTAGCACACAGAGCTTTTGGTCACCCCGGTGTAGATAAGTCTGTTGCCCTGCTTAAAGAAGCATTTATTTGGCCAAAACTTCGAGATACGGTCGGGAATACAATCAGGACATGTGATATGTGCCAACGAGTAAAGCCTAACTCGTACTTAATGAGGCAGAAACCTATACCACTCTTACCAGAGAAGCCATGTCAGCTTCTGGCACTGGACAACTTTGGGCCGCTTCCTAGAGCTAGAAGAGGAAATAGACACATCCTAGTTGCACTAGACGTGTTTTCTAAAATGGTAGTCCTGTGTCCAATTCAGAAAACCAGTACAAAACAGGTACTTAAGAGGCTGAAGGAAAGAATCATTCCTATATTAGGGCAGCCGGAGAACATCTTATCTGATCATGGGAGCTGTTTTACCAGCGTAGAATTTCGCAGGGAGTTGGAAAATCTGGGCATAAGACAGATTTTATCCACAGTTCGACACCCGGAGTCGAATTCCGCTGAGAGAGTTATGAGGGAACTGCAAAAGTACATGAAGATGATCTGAGGAACATCACCGTTTTTCAACGTGAAGATCCCTGGATACGGTTGATGATTAATTACTTCGAGGGAAGGCTGGTCAGAGGAACCCCGATGTATGTGGAAGCCGAAGCACTATCAGCGGAGGATCTATGGTGTAACCAGATGTTACATAAATGGAGTGACTCAGACAACAAGTTATATAGTCCACCAGAAGGCTATGATACTAGGGAAGAGCAAGCAATGCACACCCAAGTGGACGGGGATTCATTACGTATACACGGAAAGAATCTTGAGAAAAGCTTGCAGTCCCAGGAAGGAACGGAGCGAAGCGACCAGCTCGCAGACCCAAGGGATCCGAAGGGAGAATGCAGCTGTCAACTGAAGGAAGTTTATGACCAGTTGAGGGAGGCCGCTACGGAGCTAGAGGAAATGAATGAACAATTGAGAAGGCAGAACAAGAGTCTACGAGACGGCAGACAGAGTGGAATGGGGAACTAGACAGCCCATTGCCGAGAGCACTGACCGCTTAAAGTAAATACTGCATGGAGTCGATGCCATCTGAAGGGCCCGAAAAATTCACTTGTGAAAGAATTTTCCGAGCTTAGCAGGGGAAAGATGTGCCCAATCAGTCACGGCAGTCTGGCATCGAACTCAGGTCTCATCAGAGAAGACCAGGCACATGGTTATGCCTAGAGTCGAACCATTGATCTCTGAGGGGGAGCAATTACAGGGAACCCAAAGAGCAATGAGAGGTATACTGACATATAATATTGTAGCATGATTTCACGGCCTATATGTGAATATCATAGCAGTTTGAGATGAAAAATTGTAGCCAAATGCAAGAAAATATACGTTTTCTTAGCATACGAGAATGAGAGGAGGCCAGTTTGAAGTTTTACAAATTACACTTAGCAAGTGGGCGGAGATCGTAGGCACCGAGCGCACTATTTACGTCTGGACCGAGGAGACAGCCCAAAATTAATGACTCGGGTATTCACCGCTTGACAACGATGGAATCGGGAGTAGGGATGATTGCCCACGGAAAGTAATTAATTACAGCCAAGTGGAGCATTGGAATGGAGTGAAATATACACCCAGGTGAATGTATTCACGGAGAGGTAATTTAGGAGTGGTTTTTCACCTAAATTAATGCCTATATCTCCAAATGAACGAATTACAACCTAGCCTACGCTCGAGAGCAGTGATTTTGTGACCAGCCAAATGGGAACCACCACAGTGGCGTCCAGACGCGCTGAACTAAGGCAATTAATTGTAATTAATTGGCCGAAGCGATCGCGTGCACGCGAATGTTTATGAAACCTCCACACTTAATTAAACAAGGTGTATATATCATTTCGGCTGAAGAGGTATTATTTCAAGAAAGGAGTCGCTCTCATGTGTCCAGTGGACTATTTTGTACGAGAAACCTTTATATGGAGGGGAGCAGCTCACACCAGGCAGTTGTCATGTTGTCTTCAGTCTGTATACACGTAACTAATACGCTGCCTGTAAGCACGCCAAATGTTAAAGTATCAACGCCCAGCCGTCGAAGAACAATAGAAGCAAGTCATAAAGCTTCAGAAGTAATCATGAAGTGCGTCGAAGTAATTTAATACAGATATTTATCTATTATCTGACGCAAATATAATTCGCCACAGCGAAAAAGGAACGTATAATGTTTTTGAACATCTCATATACCGGGAGGTATTGTCAGAATTGTATATGACATTATCATCAGGATCACTACAATGATGGGAGCTTGGGAATCATTGCCACCTAATCTGGATAGTGAGCTGAACGATATGGCAGGTGACGAGGATCGAACGTCCGTAAAACGCTGTTAGATTTTCACGTAGACCAGCGGTTGGCGTAATTGCATCGCATCTCTGAGATCAGGCGTAGGAAGAGTCCGAGTAAGAATCAACCTGTGAAGTAGTGAATAAGTGTACATAAATTGTGTAATAGTGATTTTAAAGTGTTCATGTGTATAGTGATTAATATGCATTGTGTAGAAGTGAAAGAGGCCACTGATAAAAGTATGTTTGTCAGGTGGAAAATGTGTGAATTTAAGTGTTGTGTAAAATATAACATGATGGCTTAAATCAAGCGTCATGGTAGCGCTGAAGCTGAAATGCTGGCACTATCCAGCGAAAAAGAAAAAGTGAGTACCAATTTACAATGTTATTATAACTAAATAGTTCACCATGTAACGATTTATCACTTGGAGAATAAGATGTAACAGTCACTTACTGAACGAGTTTTCACCACTCGTCTTGAATAAAATATGGCTTGGAAGGTGATTTGTTTAGGGCCATTCAGGTCGAAAATAGTGATGGATGTAACGGTAACGTTAAATGAATAATAATAATAATAATAATCTGGGGTCGGCAACAGTAACGTAATAGGCATTTTTGGCCTAAATAACGTTCAAAGTGTCATGTCTAATATAAAGATACTGTATTTTGGTAAACAGTAAGAAAGTAACGTGGAATATAGCGAGATACGAGAGCTTTTTCAGTGTCAGTGAAATGTGAATGAATATTTGACATGGTCAATCTTTAGGATTATGTTTGAGGACCATTAAAGTAAAGTAAGCCAGTAAATTTATACATTGTTATTAGGAGCTATTTAAAGCTTTGGCTTAAGTGGTATGACAGAGAGAACGCGGGTGCCTTAATAATTGAGTCATCTATGTGATGTATTGTTTGAAGCCGCATATTGCGTGCAGAAATAACGTAGAATCCAGTGATTTACGTAAATAAATAATTGCGGGGACCAACTAGTATAGCTTGCGCGTTAGGTGAGAAGTTGGCTAAATCTACGAGTTAGTATCACCCTTGAGCATACTGTATTATTCGCAGCGAATTGGACAGAGCCTGTCTGTATCCATCGTTTGCATGAATTATGGCCACGAATGACGTCCGTCGAGACGCAGTGAGCATGTGTATAAATGATCTACCCTGAGAGGTAAGGATCATATTCGTCGTTTAGGAAACGCAGATTTCCTTATATTTTATTGACAGCTGCTGGTGAAAATCGTGGATTTTCACTATGATGCGCGTCTAATGCCACTAGTAGTCACCATAGAACGGCAAGGCTATCACATAATACCATCCCCAGCCATGAATGTTAATAAGGAGCTGAGTTGAGCCCAAAACACTATAAAGATAGGTGTTAAATAATTAAATGACTCAATTACTTAGGAACCACACCTAGCGTAACTCCAGTACCGCAATTGTAAACAAACCTGACCTTGACAGCAGATGAGAGGAGGTGGGGTAGTAGACCACTTCTGCGGCAGCCATCTTGACTAGCCAGCTGGAACGAATTTTATTGCCTGCTGAGGGGAGAGAAGGTCGGTCGACCAGTCCCTTGTAAATTAGAGTCACAGTAGGACACTGAAGAGTCTCGATATTTCAATATGCAATTAAGATATGATTATTATGATGATGCCAATTGAATTGAATGGTGTGTTGCAACACACTTACGTTGTTGGATCATAGAAATCAGATAAAATTTGGCTCAGTTATTCTCTGAGGAGGAAAACTGAACCAAAATAATGTAGGCATCTTCTTTTTGGAATGCATTTAGCCAGTTCACGCTAATTTATGCAGACGGGTATGTGATTTCCCAGAACATGACACATTTGTAACGATGATAAGCCCGACAAGACCCAGAAAATCGTTGTATGGTGAAACTATAAATAATTCTATCCTTGTTTATTTTGGAAGGGAAGTGTACCACTTTTTAAAGCGTTCATAGTGATGGAAAGAAGGAAGATGATTCACACGACACAACAAATATTTGTTAATGAATGCAGAAAATAATGAATTTATGCTAATCAAGGTAAATGCCATAAGAAACGGAGTAATGTTTTATTAATGTCATTTTAATGTGATATGTGACTTTTGTGTTATGATACTCCAGTTAAGTAATTGCGTGACTTGATGAACACTATGGAAACCCATGGAAGTCTGAAAGTATCATTGATAGGATGCTAGAATTAGATTTGAGTGCAGTGTAGCACTATTTTAAGAAGAAAACTCACAGAATAACCCTATTTTTATTTGTGGGAATTAAATATAATTTGTCCTTTATTTGTCTTTGTTGTATAGCCATGATTTTAGACCAGTAAATATTTTATTTTAGGAATATGTTGTGTATTTCATGTAGAGTAGTTACCTGGTAGACTCAAATCCTGAGCATGTGGTCGTATGGTGGGCAGGAACGTCCCATACCTCGAAAGACCGTGAGTTAGTTGGGATACGAACACATGGTCCACATGGTGACAGTTGGGTACAATATATATATATACATATATCACTTTCTTGTGGACACGATAAATACCGCAATTTTGCACCAAACAATTTGAATTTTTTACATAATATGTATCCCTATAAAATCTCGGTCGAGTTCGTTAATGGGCACAATCGGTCGACGGGAGTGAAAATGGGGGGCTTTTTTTTTCGAAAAAGTGAAATATCGCTATAACTCTCTTAATATTTGAAATATCGAATCCATTCAAAGTTCATACTATGTGTCGAATAAGGCCCAAAAATTCATGTTTGAAGAGTTTTTTGATAGCACCAACCATTGACCAAAGGGGTGGGAAAAAGTGGGTTTTTCGGGAAACATTAATCATCTCTCTTAATATGCACAATATCAAAACCGTACAAAATGGACAGAATTCCCCTAATAATTACCTAAAACTTTTGTCTGAAAGAATTTTTGTTATGACCCACCATTACGCCAAGGGATGAGAAAAATGATTTCGGAATTATAAGAAAATACCAAGAGCTATCAGAGGTTGCCATGACAACACTACTAAATTGATGAGAGATGTGTCATCAGACGTTGCCATGACAACGCACTTGCACGCGATCACATTTAGTTTTCCATCTCACTAAGTGAGAAGCGGCCTCGGTGACGTAACTGGTAGTATGCTGAACTGCTATGCCAAAGTTCGCGGGTTCAAAGCCGGCCGAAGTCGTCGGATGTTCTAAGAGCGCTAAAAATCCCTCAGTATGCTTTCCTTTGGAGGGGAAGTTCCAACGTTCGTTGCGAGTTGCTGGGTGCGGTGGCATCTCGTAGCCAAGTTCAGAGCTATGTGTCGTTGACGGTAGTATCTGGTAGCAACATTAGGAACTACTGCGTGAAATTGACCGTCTGCAGTCCTTACCTGAATTACAGACTAATACAGCCATCACAATTCACACTGTTTATCAGACAGATTCTACACTCACCCAAAGTACACGGGGTTACTTGACCGCGTTGTCGCAGCCCTAAACTGAGGAACCAACCAAAATCTCTGCGGGAGATATAATTTTGCGTTAAAAAGTAACAGACCGTTAGATAGTTACACATCAGTGTCGAAACTTTGCATAAGGACAGTGTGACCACAAGTACAAAAATGTACCCCAAATGACAAGAAGGTTACCGTCCCAATAAGACAATAAAATGCGTAAAATATGCATAAAATGACGAAAAACAAAGTTAATTAAGCTCCAAAAATAAAATACTTTCTCGCAATAAATGAGGTCTGATCCTTCTACGAAAACGTGCATATTCTGCCTATTTTCGCCTATCCCCAAGTTTGTCCGATGAAATCTACCTCCGCCTTCCGGCGTGCCGAGAGGACTTTTTTTAAACTTTACTCTACCCTATTCATAATTATTGTGTTGGAAGCCATTCTTCAGTGTTGCCTTAGTAATCTAAATTAAATGTTTTCAGTCGGTCAACACGATTATACACAATTGAAGCACGCCACCGAACAACGCTGAATAGCATATTTATTGGCAAATTAGTTATTTATTTATCTATGGCTTTTAGTGCCGGGAGTGTCCGAGGACATGTTCGGCTCGCCTGAGTCTATAGCTGCTTCCAGCGGACACCCTTAGGGTGAGCTACACGTTCCGTTCCATTCAAGCAGTTCCAACTTTCGCTACCAGATATCAATGATACCTAGTGGTGAACGTTGGAACTTTGATAGGGCGTTCCGACGAAATATAAGGGGCGTTCAAAAAGTAACGAGCCGGAGGCTGGAATTCGCAAACCGGTGACGACATCGGCTAATCGTGGCGTGTGTAACGAGGTGTGGTTCCAACCAAAGCGTGGAAGGTCCTTCCCTGAAGCGCTTGTTCCACGCCTTGACCCTTGCAAGGGACATGCAGTGTTCGCCGTACACTTGTGACATTCGGTGATGAATGTCCGTTCCCCCTACTCCTCTCGCTGCCAGAAACCGAACAACACCTCTTTGCTCTTCGTTTGACGCCTCCATGTCACTGTTTGCAGTCACTGTGACTGGCAGCGTTGGACAATTGATGCATGCTGCTGCTCGCTTTGTATCTTCACGTGACGTACACGCGTGCCCTCTAGCGACGGGCTGTGACCTTCCACGCTCTGGTCAGAACCACACCTCGTTACACACGCCACGATTAGCCGATGTCGTCACTGGTTTGCGCATTTCAGCCTCCGGCTCGTTACTTTTAGAACGCACCTTATATAACCTAACAATTTAGCTTCACACAAGTTTAGTCTGTGGAGGATCTACATGCCATAAATCTATGACATGGGTCCGCTGGCTTTACTCCCCTCCGAAGGAAGGCATACTGAAGGATTTTTAACGCTCTTAAAAATCCGACGACATCGGCCGGGTTTGAACCCGCAATCTTGGACACAGCAGTTCAGCATGCTACCAACTACACCACCGACGCCGCTTTGGCAAATGACGTTAAGGCCGAACAGTGAAGTATGAGGCATTCTCCACGTGCTGACGTGGTTGGTTGGTTCCTCAGTTTAGGGGATACACCAACGCGGTCATGTAGCCCCGTGTACTTTGGGTGTGTGTAGAATCTGTCTGATAACCAGTGTTAATTGTGATGACTGTATTAGTGAGTGTTACCAGTTTTTAACTTAAGTAAGGACAGCAGACATTCTATTTTACAAATCGTACCTACTTTTGCTACCAAATGCTACCGTCAACGACACCTAGCTGTGAACGTTGCTACTAGATGCCACCGTAACCGGCAGCTGGAGGCAAACGTTAGAACTAATAGAGCTTTCATAAAATCTAGCCTACAAATTTAGCTTCACACAAATGTAATTAGTGGAAGGTTCTTTTACATGCCATAAATCTATGACATCGGACCGCCAGATTTACCTCCCCTCCGAAGGAAGGCATACTGAGGGATCTTTAACGCTCTTAGAAATCCGACGACTCCGGTCGGGTTTGAACCCGCGACCTTGGGAATAGAAGTGCAGCATGCTACCTACTACGCCACCGATGCCGCCCAAATTGAGTTTACAGCAGAACAATGATGTATGCAGCATTCTCCACGTGCTGACGTGGAAAACACGGCCAAATGACATTTTATGTTCGACCCTTACTATTATGTGTCAGAAAACTGTATCATAATGATGGTCATTATAACACTGTTTTTCATTACGATACAGTTTCTCCAGCCCAATCAGAGTTCGTTCATTGGCCAAATAGGTAACGATACCTTCGCGCATGCGCTCAAAATCCAACATGTCGGACATAAACACAACATCGAACTATAATAAATTACCGACATGGAATACGCACCGTCCATATGTTCGCGTAAATAAACTGGCGAATATGAGACAAGAAATAGCACTGTACCTTAATATCACCAACCCTAATTTCTACACAGCGCATTGCCTTCAAACGACTCCGGTGACAATATTACTGAGGGACGGCAGATGTAAATATATGGCCTGCATAATATGGCATTGCAAGCACACAGAGCGCATGCGTCGGTCGTTCAGAGATCTTGAAAGACAGAAATATAATCAGCGCTCGCTCTCCGATCACAAAATTCAAGTGGCTGACTCTCAACAGATATTTATGAATATTTATGTTAAAACATATAACAAAGTTATAATTATCGTCGAACATAAACAGTCGTATGCAACTCGCCTATAATGGTAATTAAGACACTCGTATGGAAATTATAAAACTCGCTTACGCTCGTTTTATAAAAATACTCGTGTCTTAATTATAGCCATTATAGGCTCGTTGCATAATGTACTATTGAAGCACCTCGTTGCTAGGCTATAAGTTTGGCGCCAGGCTAGGAAGAAAAAAAGAACACTGTACAGCTCAATGGTGTGTACAACATGGTAAGCGCGGGAGATGCTGTGTTGAGTCCTAGTAGTGTTACTCGATTGAACAGATCAAGAAAACGTAAAGTAAACGTGAGGGAGTGGAAGGATATTAAACGCAAGAAGTTGAGGAATCAGGGAAAGGCGTATAAGTCGATGTGGGAAGAATACCGTATCCCTGCTAAACAGCCTCCAAACCAGGTCAGTGGAAGAACGTTGTATGGTACTGTAATAGCTATGTGGTTAATGAGTGTGTGTTGTTGTTGATTTATTTAAGAGCCGTGAAACATCACGGTCATGTAGCCCCGTGTACTTGGTGTGTGTGTGTGTGTGTGTGTGAGAGAGAGAGAGAGAGAGAGAGAGAGAGAGAGAGAGAGAGAGAGAGAGAGAGAGAGAGAGAGAGAGAGAGTGGTCCGATAATCAGTATTATTGTGATGGCTGTATTAGTGTGTGCAATTGTAATTCAGATGAGGATTGGGCTGTCAGTCGCCCGGAGTAGAAGTGGGACCCACGGAAAACCACTTCCATGATGGCTGAGCTGGGAATCGAACCCACCTCTTCTCAGATTTGCCTCACGATGTTGAGTGTACCCTGTTCCAGCCCTGGAAATTACAGTTTGATATAAGCGATGTTACGTAGACGGAATTAATGTATTCTCAGTGTAATGTCCCGCGGCGTAGCCGAGCTCGTTAATTCGTACACCACGACCGCGAAGGCAGTTGCAACAAGTCCGCAGATCGCAGCTTTGTATCCTGGCACTGATCCTCAGTTTGGTTTTTCCACACTCCCTCCACGCAAATGCAGAGATAGCACATTACTTCAAGTCCCTGGGCACCTACCTCACCCTTGTCCCCAATACATTTGCACACACTGCAACAGTCACCACATAAATACAAGTACTAAAAAGTACAAAGACAAGTACAAAACACACCCAACTACACGAGGCTGATGAGCAAGATGACCCAAGCTCCTAAAATGTATTAACAACAACAAAGCTTTGTGAAATGGAATAGATTAGAAAGTTATTTCTGGCATTGTTGTTCACGTCTGCTATGGAACAACAAGACTGTAAGAACAGTCGCATACAGCATTAATCCAGCATATTGAGATATCAAAGATTTTTTTTGGGTATGGCTTTTAGTGCCGGGAGTGTCCGAGGACATGTTCGGCTCGCCAGTTTTGTAGCAGCTTCGAGATGGACACCCAATGGGTGAGCTACAAGTACCGTTGGGGAGGGAAGTTGGAATGTAAGGACTGAGGAGTTGGATGGTAGCGGCTGTGGCCTATAGTTAGGGACCAACCCCGGCATTTGCCTGGAAGGAAGGTGGGGAAACCACAGAAGACCATCTTCAAGGTTGCCGGCGGGGGGATTCGAACCTCCTTGCCTCCCGGATGTGAGCGACTGCCAGCAGTCATGCCGTAACGACCACGGCTAACTCACCCGGTATCAAAGAGGTATTGCTCAGGCATTGGAGTGGCATAATGACATTTTGGGGAGTCCGCTGTCCTTGGGGGTAAATCAGAGACATGTTCTCATACAAAACTGTCGCGTACAGTGACATCGGACAAGAGTGAACTCTCAAAGATTGATCGCCACTTAAGTGGAAAATGCAGCGCATCATTGCAGTTCTCATTAGGAGGAAAAATTATGGAATTTTCAGGTTGGACATGGTTTGTTATTCACCAATAATTAAGTTGAATTGTTTTAAAGTAGATAATTAATGTATATGAGATGATTATTTTTTTGTTCTTGTACATTTTGATAAATGGCCCATACAGTACAGTACATCGTTGTTCGGTGGGGTACTTCAATTGTGATGGGTGGTTCCCTAATCCTGAAAGATAAATTACAGTACATTTGTGTGAGTGGTTATCGTGTCGGTCTACCAATCCCAAGCCTGCAGGTTCGCTCCTGGCCATGGTAAGTGATTTTTGAAAGGCGACAAAAATCACGACTAGCATATCATACGTTATTGGCATGTTAAAGAACCCATTTGAACTCAGTAGGCCGCGTTCATAGTGGCAAAATTAATCTCGGGATTTTCCGCCAACACAAAAGTTCCTCCTCTCAACTAGAAAGCGCTATAGTGTAAAGGAGCTTAGATATCTAACCTTCTTGACTTTCGTAGTGCTCCAAGGAACAACAAAATTTGACATGCAAGCTGCCCTCTGGGTGTCAAATAACAAAGCTTGCACCCGGCACCCAATGCCATACGATATTATTATTATTATTATTATTATTATTATTATTATTATTATTATTATTATAAATACAGTTGGATGACAAGTTCATTGGTAGTAGCAGCTGCAAGAGAACGCTCAATCACATAAGTTCACAATCCACACCAACCTGGCCATTTAATAACAATCGCACTAAGCAAACAAACTACTAACAATATCTTTGTGTTCGACGATGTCGAAATGTAAATATTATACGTCAGAAAACTGTATCATAATGATTGTCATTATAGTACTATTCTCCATTATGAGGCATTTTCTCCAGCCAATCAGAGCTCATTCATTGACCAATTAGGTAAGGTTAGCTTCGCGCATGCGCTCAAAATGCAAAATGTCGGACATGAATTACATGATTTGAAAGTTCAAATAGGATATCGGATCAACCATTGTAGTTACAATCCCAAACACAAAGACATAATCAGCACGAACCGTTACGGTAATAAGAAAATACTATGACATAATGCAAGAAATTTATGAACCTACGTCCAGAAGTTAGCAACACAGCATCCTTCTATATAAATTACCGACATGGAAAGTGCACCGTCCATATGTTTGCGTAAATAAACTGGCGAATATGAGACAAGAGATAGCACTGTACCCCAAATCCAATTTCTACTCAGCGCATTGCTTTCAAACGACTTCGGTGACAATATTAGTGAATGCTAGTTTTGATCGGCACTAGGCATCATGCAGGCTGTAAACAATAGCTTTGCCAAGCAAAGAAAATGGTCTCTGCTTTCGAAGTGCTTTGACCCACGCAAGCGCTCTGTTCAGTCGGCAAACCACCCAGCGCGCTCTGTTCACTAACTGAAGTAACCGAATCCCTCAGATATTTATGAATATTTATGTTAAAACATATAATAAAGTTATACTTATCGTCAAACATAAACAGTCGTATGCAACTCGCCTATAATGGTAATTAAGACACTCGTATGAAGATATAAACATACTCGTGTCTTAATTATTGACATTATAAGTTCGTTGCATAGTGAAATATAACAAAAGAATCACAAATAACTAACAAATCTTGATAAGTTGCGCTAGGTTAACAACTGCTGCAACTAAATAAGTGCATATATTGTAAATACCATCACCCATACTTGTAGACACAGACTTAATATTGACAGGAAATTCTTGAATAGTGATTGAATACCGACAAAGCTTCTTGTGTAGGCCCACCGAAGTTATACCCGAGACCACAAAAACTGTGTTTAATGAACAATTTGTGATATAATAATAATAATAATAATAATAATAATAATAATAATAGTAATAATAATAATATATTATTTATTTATCGTATGGCTTTTAGTGCCGGAAGTGTCCGACGATATGTTCGGCTCGCCAGAGGCTGCAGCTGCTTCAAGCGGACACCCATAGGGTGAGCTACAAGTTCTGTTCAATTTCAAGTAGTTCCAACTTTCGCTACCAGATGTCACTGATACCTAGTGGTGAACGTTGGAACTTTGATAGAGCGTTCCAACGAAATCTAATCTAGAATTTTAGCTTCACACAAGTTTCGTCTGTGGAAGGATCTTTTGCATGCCATAAATCTATGAGATGGGACCGCCGGCTTTACTTCCCCTCCGAAGGAAGGCATACTGAAGAATTTTAACGCTCTTAAAATAATCCGACGACTTCGACTTCGGCCGGGTTTGAACCCGCTATCTTGGGCACAACAGTTCAGTATGCTACCAACTACGCCATCGAAGCGGCTATAACAATAATAATAATAATAATAATGGAATGGAACGGAAATGCATCTCCTTAATCAGCGGAGAAACCGTTCCGATTATTTGTGGAATATTGTTAATATACTGGACATATATGAAAAGAAATTAACAAATACAAGTGAAATATTCTAGTCATAGTAGTAATGCAAACATTGTCAAGTAGGCCTACTTTAAAAACAAACTTACCTGAAAATATATATTCATATTTTTGTTATTTGATTATGCAATAAAAGTAGTTTTATTTTTAGCGTACTTTTCACATTTTGCAAAACTGAGGAAAAAGTAGACTTATGAGATCGATCCGGGAAAATGTCTGTCTGTCTGTCTGTCCTTCTGTCTGTCTGTCTGTGTGTCCCCCATATCAACTCCTAAACGGCTGCAGCAATTGGAACCAAATTTGGTATGAGTGAAGACCTATAATGGGACATCTTAATGTCATACTTGAAAACGATGTCAGTGCTACCAACTGCTGAAAAACCGCAATTGAAATTTTAGCTCCATGTTGGATATCTTGGGAGATGTGCATGACAACTATTCCAAAATTGGCACACATATAGATAATAATTTTTCAGTTCGATTTCCAGGAGGTCATGCATTACAGTGTTGCCAAAAATGATTCTATGCCTGCTGATAGGTCCAACATTTAAATGCATGTAACTTCTATACTAACAAATGGATTTCAACCAAATTTCGTATGTACTATGTGTACATAAACAGATATGACCAGGGGTATTCTTAAAAGCCACCAGGTCTGCCAACTGTTAATAAATGCTCTCTCTTTTTTTAATCAAAATACTAATATATCAGAAAGTATGCAAGCCAACAGCTTTAAACTCTACACACATATAGTACCTTACATTCTATGTTAATTTGGAGTAACTAATGTATGTCAGTGCTACCAACATGATTCTAACCTGCTGATAGGACCAATTCTTATATACATGTAACTTCTATACTATCAATTGGATTTCAACCAAATTTCGTATGTGCTATGTGTACCGTAACAGATATGACTATGCGTATTCTTAAGAGCAAACAGGGCTGCCAACTGTTAATAAATGCTGTCTTTTTTTACCCTAATATAAATATATCAGAAAGAATGCAAGCCAACAGCTCTAAATTTTGCACACGTATAGCACCTGACATTCTAGAATAATTTAGAGTAACTAATATACGTCAGTGCTGCCAACATGATTCTAAGCCTGTTGATAGGTCCAATTTTATAATGCCAGTAACTTCTATACTAACAAATGGATTTCATCCAAAATTGGCACAACAATAGATCATAATATTTCAGATTATTTCTGACCAACACAATCATGACATTGTTGCCCACATGATTTTACCCACTGATAGATCCAATGTCTAACTGCATGTAACATCCAACCGAATTTTGTATTCTGTACCTTAAGAGAAGGAACCAAGAATATACCCAGTCACCATGGCTGCCAACTGCAGTGCTCTATTAGGGTACATTATGCCAGGTATACTGTATTTCGAACTAATTAGACATTTCGATATTACCAACTTAATTTCGTCATTATTCTAGATAAGTCCATATAGATTAACCATTGGCATGAATCTTAAATTTTAAGAAAAGTAGGCTCTTTAGTTCGTCACGGAACTTCTTGTTTTGTTTGTCAGTTCTAGCTACAGTAGTAATTAATGTATCCTGGTCCCACAAAGCCATCAGATGTGGCTTATTTGTGCAATCTAATATTATTTATCCCGATGGAACTTAAATCATGAAAATCGTAATAGAATTGATTGATTCATGTTAATAGAGATTGTTGACTGTTAGTTTTCTCTTTATTGGTTTTGTTTTGTTTCTATTATTGGAAGATTTCTTGATCTTGGTTACCTTAGGGTGTTGAGTCTTTCCCTTTTGACAAACTCTCGTAACAGCCCTCTGAGAGAATCGATACCATAGCTCACGTATCTATCAGTGTTCTGCAATTTCCTTCTCCCACCTTAAAAGTTATAACAGGTAGTTCTACAGATCTTCCTTCAATCATCCTTTCTTCTTCGAATAACAAGTCACTCTGTATCTATCATCTCAGTAATGAGTTAGAAATACTGAACTCTTATACAGTTCTTCTTCTTCTTCTTCTTCTTCCGTTTCACTCTCTTTGGGGCACGTTGAATCAATCATTTCTCTGTGTGTTGTTCTTCCCTTAGTGCCCAGTATCTCTTCATTATTTCTGATCTTCTTTTCCTCTATTCTTCCGAGAACCATGTATTTTCGTATTTAGTAATTATTTTAGTTTTTCGATTGAGCAGGGAATTTTCTGTAATTTTTACTTCTACTCAGGTGTTTTTCAGTTTCTTTAAACCATGTGGGTTTTGTTTTGCGGATACGAAAGAATTCAAAGATTTGTTTGGTTAATGGCCGTAAAAATTTATCCTCCTTTTTCGCATAGTATTTGAGAGTTTTTCAATTTTCTTGTGGAGAGTCTCATTCATGTTGTATATTATGCAGGTATACATAGGAGTTTTTACCATCATTTATATCTTTAACTAGTTTAAAAAATCATTTTTGTATATCACTAAACATTTTAATTTAACTTCCGGTTACCCCACCCCAAGCTACAATGTCATACCTAAGTACTGATTCGACAAGTGCCGAATAGGTCATTGTGTATACATTTGGATGAACTCATTAGTTAGTTAGTTAGTTAGTTATTGGCGTTTGAAGGGGAGGAACTACGAGGTCATCTGCCCCTAGGATGAGCACATTAAGCAAGTGTATGAATTAAGAAAAAAAGTATTTCTCAGGTTCTTCAACAGTTCCTTAACATGAACGTCCAATTTTAAGTGAACATCCAGCGTGACTCCTAGGTATTTGTAATTGTTCACACATTGAATGAATAGATTGCAATTACAGTAGCTAATTTGTTAATTGTCAGGATTTAAGTGCAGGCAGTTGATTTTGAGCAATTTCAATTTAATTTCGTTTCTAATTTTCTTAGATATTCTTGATTCTAGATTTCTCTTTTTTTTTTTTCAGAATTAAGGGTGAGATTTGTATCGTGACCCCATCTTAAAACATTATCGAAGTCTTTTTGCATCATAGTGAGAGCCTCTTGGTGTTTATGCACAGCTATAAGGATGATGTCATCGCCATACATAAATATCTTACAAATTAGTACCATTCTCGAGATATCGTTCTCAAAAATGTTGGTTCCAATATTGACCCCTGAGGCACCCCACTCTTTACATCGACATGATCACTTGCAATATTATTTACCATCTTCCTGCCTGTTAAGTAGCTTTGAAAAATTTCTGGTTAGTTGGTTCTTAAGTTTAGGGGCTGCGACAACGCGGTCATGTAGCCCCGTGTACTTATTGGTGTGTGTAGAATCTGTCTGATAACCGGTGTTAATTGTGATTACTGTATTAGTGTGTGTTATCTGTTTTTTTAAATTTAAGTACACACTGCAACTTAGAATTTTTCAAATAGTTCCTGCTTTTGGCGCCAAGCGCCACCGTCAACGACTACTAGGCCAAGTTCAGAACTTAGCTACTAGACGCCACCGCAGTCGGCTCTTGGCAACGATGAAAAATTTCTAATACCCTTCCTCTAATACCTACGGATTCTAATTTCACCAACAGCTGATCAAATTATAGTGTGTCAAATGCCTTGGAATGATCTGGGAATAGTACTATGTACTTTTACTATGACTAGTACTAGCACAGTAATAATAGTAATAATCACCGATTCCATCACAGATAGCAGACTGAAATGTTATGGTCACAAATACAGAATGGATGACACCAGACTATTAAACCTAACACTATCTCCGAAAACCATAACAATTGGCTGGTAGAAATAATACAAGAACTACAAGAAATTGGCATTAACTAGGAAATCATTCACAATAGTCAAAGCCCTAACAAACAGACACAAATTTCCCAAGAATCCAACACGGAAGAATACAGGATGGACAGAAGAGAGCACAGTGAAAAGTTATTGGGTAGAAAATAGGAAACATTGTGCTATCGCGCTTCTTAGTTAGCATAACGATTTAAAAAAGAAAGAAAGAGTCTCCTGGTGTAGTCACTAGCCTTGTTGCCTGTAACCCTAGGCGCCCTAAGTTCGATCCTCGACTCTACTCAGACATGGAATTCTGGTTTGCAGTACTAGATAGAATCGTTGACATGGAAGTCACCGAAGTGGTGTCAATTTCGAAGACTTGCGCCAGACCGAAGGGCTAAACGAGTTTACGTTTATAATAATAATAATAATAATAATAATAATAATAATAGACTATGCTACGGGGCTACCGTAGGATTCCTATGGAGCCGGCCGTGCCAGTAAGTCTCCTGGTACAGCAATGGGACACTACAAAACACCACTTCTAGGACTTGTGAGTAGGAAATCGAACCCACATCTTCTCAGATATATTACGATTATTATTATAATTATTTTAGCTCCTATGCAGTGATCCTTCCTTCCTTACTTCCTTCCTTCCAAACCTCGTTCCTTCCTTCCTTACTTGATTCTTTCTTTCTTACTTTCCTTCCTTACTTCCTTCCTTACTTACTTCTTTCTTTCTTTCTTTCTTTCTTTCTTTCTTTCTTTCATTCCTTCCTACTTTCCTTCCTTACTTCCTTCCTTACTTACTTCTTTCTTTCTTTCTTTCTTTCT
Organism: Meconema thalassinum; assembly: GCA_946902985.2. Taxonomy (NCBI): domain Eukaryota; kingdom Metazoa; phylum Arthropoda; class Insecta; order Orthoptera; family Tettigoniidae; genus Meconema; species Meconema thalassinum. Next base: position 402,556,291 of record OX336393.1, on the reverse strand, counting down.
TTCTTTCTTTCCTTCCTACTTTCCTTCCTTACTTCCTTACTTCCTTCCTTACTTCTTTCTTTCTTTCTTTCTTTCTTTCCTTCCTTCCTACTTTCCTTCCTTACTTACTACTTTCTTTCTTTCTTTCTTTCTTTCTTTCTTCCTTACTTCCATCCTTACTTACTTCATTCTTTCTTTCTTTCTTTCTTTCTTTCTTTCTTTCTTTCTTTCTTTCTTACTTTCCTTCCTTACTTCCTTCCTTACTTCTTTCTTTCTTTCTTTCTTTCTTTCTTTCTTTCTTTCCTTCCTACTTTCCTTCCTTACTTCCTTACTTCCATCCTTACTTACTTCTTTCTTTCTTTCTTTCTTTCTTTCTTTTCGTTCGTTCTTTCTTTCTTTCTTTCTTTCTTTCTTTCTTTCTTTCTTTCTTCCTTCCTTACTTCCATCCTTACTTACTCTTTCTTTCTTTCTTCCTTACTTCCTTCCTTACTTACTTCTTTCTTTCTTTCTTTCTTTCTTTCTTTCTTCTTTCTTTTCTTTCTTCCTTTCTTTCTTTCTTTCTTTCTTTCTTTCTTCCTTACTTCCTTCTTTCTTTTCTTTCTTTCTTTCTTTCTTTCTTTCTTTTTTCTTTCTTTCCTTCCTACTTTCCTTCCGTACTTCCTTACTTCCATCCTTACTTACTTCTTTCTTTCTTTCTTTCTTTCTTTTTGCTTTCTTTCTAACTTTCTTTTTTCTTTCTTTCCTTCCTACTTTCCTTCCGTACTTCCTTACTTCCATCCTTACTTACTTCTTTCTTTCTTTCTTTCTTTCTTTTTGCTTTCTTTCTTTCTTTCTTTCTTTCTTTCTTCCTTACTTCCTTACTTCTTTCTTTCTTTCTTTCTTTCCTTACTTCCTTACATCCTTCCTTACTTCCTTACTTCCTTACTTCATTCATTCTTGCCTTCCTACTTCACTTCCTCCCTTCCTTCCTTCCTTCCCACTTTCCTTCGTACCTACCGGGGAGATGAAGTGTTGGCAGGTCAACAGACCCGCGCCAGGTGTTTGGGTCAAGGAAGTAGTTTTAACGGGATCGGGAGAGCCGACAAGGAAGTTCATCTAATAGTATGTCAGTAGTGCGGGGGAGGTCATCGACCCCTCAGTCCCGTTGCGCCAACCTGTTACTCCGTACCCTAGGGGCGGGAAGATGGCACGACATGGCCCACTGTTGCCAACTTTGCATGATGACCTAACGGTGTCTGAGAACGCGGGTATATAACCACGGAGAGCCGACAGCTTTCTATCACACCAAGTGTGGTCTTGGAGGTGTACTAATAGTTTTTGTCGATGTGTGGGTTGTTCACAGGTCCTCAGGTGTCATAGGCCTTTCGTACCGTGACCTAGGCTAACAAGAAGTAAGGACAGAGGGGTCTGACTGGGGCAACTCCACCGGTGGATAAGGTAGTGGCGTCCGGTGAGAGAAAGCAAGGGAAGACAGGTCTCCTTCATTTTTCTGCACAAATTAATTATTATTATGGTTATTATTACCGACAGTGGTAGCTGCGCTCACTAAAGCTCTGTGCTAGGCCATGCGGACGCGGCAGACTGGGTTCGAGCCCCACCGTCGGCTGTCTTTGAAGCGGTCTTCCATGGTTTCCCACTTCTACTCCCGGCATAGAGCCGGGATGGTACCTAATGTAAAGCCATGGCCGCCTCCTACCCAAATCCTAATTCGATTTCAAATGCATACACTAGTACAGACATCACAGTAACACACGTTATCAGACAACTTCCACACAGGGCTACATGACCACGATGTTACTAAGTCCCTAAATAATCAATAACAACTTTTCTATGGCGCCAAGAGTTTGCACCTTTAGCAGGTAGAACTTCAACATGTGTGTCGTCACCCATCCCCTGCTAGCTGATACCTACACATTTAACTCACACTAATACAACATCCCTGTATCGGTAATAAATATATATTTGCAGTCGTTTCATTGCGCCGCATGGCTATTACCCCTGCGGCGGCGGGCCTACTTAGACGGTTTCGCCGTCTCTTCGGGCCAAGGGGTTAAGGTATTTGCGAGAGGTGTAAATTTTGGTGATGGGTGGGTTTGGTTTATGGATTTGGAAGAAAGTGTGTTAGAATTTTTATTTGGGGCATTGCTGTGAAATTTGGAGAAGGGCGCGGGGGGGGGGGGGGGGGGGGGGGGGGGAGGGCGAAGTATTGTTAAGAAAAGGGGGAGTTAGATGCAGCAATGGGGATGTGGGGGAGAAGGGTGACTGATTTATTGTATGCAGGTATAATTTTAAATGTCGGAAATTTTCGACGAACAAAGAAAACATGGAAACAACTGCTGCATGTGCCAAAGTAGATGAAGGAACTTCTATTGCTCGGGGATTTGGATGTTTAAAGTAAGTAAGTAAGTGTGGTGAAAAAAAAGGGGGGCTGTATTTACGTCCAGATCATAAGGGGTTTTTTTTTGAATGAATGGTGTCGATGAGAGGGAGTAATGAAAGATGTTTGTTGAGATGAGAAGTCGAGTGGTTTGACAGTAAAGAGAGGGACAGAATGAATTGACAGTGGCTAATTAATAAGTTGAGACGAGGGGAGTAGTAAACGGAAGAAGCGAATGAGTAGATGAAGGGTTATGATGTCAACGGTGTAAGATTTGCTGGTGAATGTGTGAGAAGATGAACATGATGATGATTTCTTTCTTCCCCTGTATCGGTCTAAAGGAGTGAAATGCGCATGCGTTTACTCCGCTGTTAGAAAGGCAGCATACTAGAAGAGCTGAGCTAGTTGCATGCTAACAGTTCGAGGCGATAAATGAAGATCTACCGTTCGCGGGATTTCGAATATGTTTAGCTAGTTACCAAACGAAATTACTTGAAACATTACATACAACATACTTTCCCCAGCAGTGCTGGGTTGAGGGGATTAACTGCACTGTATCGATATTGATAACATGACTTCTCTCACTTAAGCAGATTGAAGCCTTATGTTATTAGAAAAGCAAGCTAGTAACAGAACCAGCGCCACAGGAAGAATTTTCATCTAGGATTGGTTTTTTATATACTTATGGAATTGTATTTTTTTAATCGTTATTATCTACAGGGAGCCTCCGTGGCATAGGCGGCAGCACGCGGGCCTCTCACCGCTGGGTCCGTGGTTGAAATCCCGGTCACTCCATGTGAGATTTGTGATGGACAAAGCGGAGGCAGACAGGTTTTTCCCTGGGTACTCCGGTTTTCCGTGTCACAAATTTCATTCCAGCAACACTCTCCACTATCATTTCATTTCATTTCATCTGTCACTCATTTAATCATTGCCCCAGGGGAGTGCGACAGGCTTCGGCAGCCGGCACAGTTCTCATTCTCACCGCTAGATGGGGGCTTCATTCATTCCATTCCCTGACCCGGTCCGTCGACTGGAAGCAGGCTGTGGATTTTCATTTTTCATTATCTACAGGGTCATTATCTATGTACGCCTCGATAAACACGGCAAGCTATGCCGGCTGTGACTGGCGCAGATCATGGGCGTGTGTACACGGTTCGGCCGGTGGTAGGTGCGCACTTTTACACTTTTACCAAACATGTTCAATAATCTGAACTTGTGCTCGTAGGCGATGCTGAAAATGTCCTCCCTCTCTTGTGACACACATCTGACATCTTCTGGTGAAAGAATGGACAACAATCTCATCTAATTTGTGTTCTCTAAGAACACAACGTTGTCTGTTAACTTATTTATTATTTACGGAGCCTGTTTCCTTGCATCGTTTAGCGAGCCTCCTAATTGTACTGGCATTAGGCACAGGTCTTCCTGGAAACTTGATTCGAAATTTTCGTTTTGTTTCAGAACAAGACTTTTTGCTTTTCATATACGAATTATGGATATGAACACGTTCGCGGAATGTGAATTGGTGTCTAGGCATGACCAACAATCACAGTGATCACAGTAATCACTAAACGTGCAACACTAACGTCTAAGCTAACACGTCCATATGAATGACAACACGCGTGTGAACTAACGATAGTCAGCGGAGCGCGCCCACCACCGGTTGAACCGTGTACGACGCGCCAGTGAAAGCCAGCGTAGCTTGCCGTGTTTATCGGGGCGCACATAGATAATGACCCTGTACTTGGGACTAATATGAGGAGATTAACTCAACGGAATGGACAGTTTCCCTGTAACGTGTGCTGATGTATCCTCACACAGTACCTCATCACCAAGGCCGTGCTGCTAAACGAGATACTGATTGTTGTCAATACAACATTATCGGGAATAGCAGTTCAAAAGCGACATTTGCGTTCTTTTTCCTGCCCGTTGGACTGATCGGAACTAGGGAGCTGTTTTTGCATGGATCTACTATCTACATGTTCTTGAGGCAACGGCTGGGATTGAGCTAGCCCGAGGCACCCTCACTGGACTGAAAAGAAGCAAATGACGAAGGAAGTGACAGCAGCATGAAGCTCCATTGCCAATTCTCATTATAGTCACGGCGGCTAACGGAGTCCCTGGTGGTTTCAAACGAATAGAGGTGTTTCTTGGCCATCAGGTGGTCGATTTTATGAGAGTTAGGGAAGTTGACTATTAAGTTTCTTCCCCAAAACAATAGGGTTATTCAGCTACAGTACCTTTAAATCACGAGGGTCATCTGTTGTCGAGAGAAAGGAAGCTAACACCGAAGCCTCATAACTAATTGGGTGGGACTGAGTGGAGAATTATGGTGTAAAAAAAAATACGAGCCTTACAGTAGTCGCGTATGATGTGTAACATCTGACATAGAAGAAACCTCACGTGAAATTGTTGATACACCGGTATTTTATAGTATTATTGGCACGAATATTAATCTATTGTAAAAGGGAGTGTTTTACAGATATTGTAGTTTAAAATACGGAACTCATTTTATTAGATGATTTGTAGCTTCCACCAGCACTAGCCTAAATGAATAATACGATATGGATCAACTAGATTAATAGACGCGACACCGCTCATAACCTTAAATCTCTATATATAAAGCACAAAGTTTGTCTGTCTGTCTGTCTGTCTGTTATGTATACAAATCTACACCGTTTCACCGATCTGAACCAAAATTTGTATACTTACCCTTTGGAACCCTGCGGGTAACCCCGTCAACATTAAATTTCGGACAGACCACCCCATGCCCTGCATTTAGGCCCTTTTGCACAAATCTACACCGTTTCACCGATCTGAACCAAAAGTTGTATAGTTAACCTTTGGAACCCTGCGAGTAACACTGTCCACTTGAAATTTCGGACAGACCACCCCATTCCCTGCATTTAGGCCCTTTGGTCCAAATCCACACCGTTTCACCGATCTCAACCAAAATTTGTATATTTACCCTTTGGAACCCTGCGAGTACCACTGACCACTTAAAATTTCGGACAGACCACCCCATTCCCTGCATTTAGGCCATTTGGTCCAAATCTACACCGTTTCACCGATCTGAACCAAAATGTGTATACTTACACTTTGGTGCCCTGCGAGTAACACTGTCTGCTTGAAATTGCGGACAGACCACTCCATTACCTGCATATAGGCCCTTTGGCCCAAATCTACACCGTTCCACCGATCTCAACCAAAATTTGTATATTTACCCTTTGGAACACTGCGACTAACACTGTCTGCTTGAAATTGCGGCGAGGCCACTCCATCCCTTACATTTAGGCTGTTTGGCACAAATCTACACCGTTTCACCGATCTGACCCCAATTTTATATACTTACCCGTAGAACCCGACAAGTAACACTGTTCACTTTAAATTTCGGACAGACCACACTATTCCCTGCTTTTTGGCCCTTTGGCAGAAAACTACACCGTTTCACCGATCTCAACCAGATTTTACATAATTACCCTTTGGAACTCTGACATACCACTCCATTCCCTGCATGTACCTCAGGAATTCCTCGGGGTTGCCAGCTTCGTAACTCACCAGTCATGAGCCCTTGAGGGTGTACCAGAAGTGGTGGGTCTACACACACCCTGCCTCTTTGAGGGCCTTGAGCAGAAGACAGGAGATATTATGAAAAGGAAAAGAAGGCAGACCCCTCGAAGAATGAGGGTATCAGGAAAGATGAGACAAAGCCAATTAAGGCGGGAAATTGAAAGACTCCCTAGCCCTCGGATACCCTAATACAGTCTGGGTCGGAAGAGAACAAGAGTTGACCAAGGGAGGCCGACAGGAAAGAGAACTGAAATGAGCCCGGCACCAGGAAGTAGAAGCGATGCCACACTCAGCTGGGGTTCCGTGGTCGCCAACCCACGTCCCACAGGTTGTGAGACCCTGGGGGGGGGTCAGTTGTGAGAATAGCTTGCTGATTCATCGTGAGGTGACTTGAGAGAGCCCGCCGTGTTATCTCCTGCTGTCTATGCTGATGCCAGCACAGGGCCGTTGCGAAACAGTGAGTGATTCCCGGTCAATCTGTATAGGACGGGGAACCCCGAACGTGTGTCATCATATTTCGTCATCATCTGCGATCATCTCAGGTTCGTGCAGCTTGGACCTATATTCTTTGTCTTTGCCGAGCAGTACGCTCTTTCACTAGACGCATCCAGTACAGGCCTAAGCCAGAAAATTAGGTTGAGACTTTGGAAGACATCGAAGCTAGACACCTGAATTACCTATATCAGTTTTAAAATAACACCATGTTCGTTTAGTAGTCATTTTTTCATTACCTTATTATTATCATCATAAGTGCAAATGACCTAGATGTTACGCGCATCATACCAATAATCACCGCCGCATAAAGTCTTTCTCGACTGTGATTTTTAAAATATTTATTTTTGGTTGGTTGGTTCTTAAGTTTAGGGGCTGCGACAACGCGGTCATGTAGCCCCGTGTACTTTGGGTGTGTGTAGAATCTGTCTGATAACCGGTGTTAATTGTGATGACTGTATTAGTGTGTGTTATCTGTTTTTTAATTTAAGTACAAACAGCAACTTAGAATTCTTCAAATAGTTCGTACTTTTGCCGCCAAGCGCCACCGTCAACGACTACTAGGCCAAGTTCGGAACTTAGCTACTAGACGCCACTGCAGTCGGCTCTTGGCAACGGACGTAGACATCTACGAGCGTTGTTTACCTATCCAATTTAGCTTCACACAGGTGTAATTAGTGGAAAGGTCAATAACATGCCATAAATCTGACATGGGACCGCCGGCTTTACTTCCCCTCCGAAGAAAGGCATACTGACTGATTTTTAACGCTCTTAAAATATCCGACGGCTTCGGCCGGGTTTGAACCCGCTATCTTGGGCATAGAAGCTCAGCATGCTACCAAATACGCCACCGAAGCCGCCATATAGTTATTTTTATTACAGTACATTGTGTACATTATACGTTGAAGTGTCAATTCAATACCGGTAGTAGTTTCCCTTATCATCCTCATCATAAGAGCAAATGACCTACAGTAGATGTTACGCCCATTACACCATTAATCACCACACACAATAAGTCTTCCTCGCCTGTGAATTTTGAAATATGTATTTCTATTACGGTAGTTTGTAAGTTTGACGTGTCAATTCAACAGTAGTTTTTATTATCATCCTTATCAAAAGGGCAAATGACCTAGATATTACTCCCTCATTGTCTTATATTTTAAGTCCATTATATTTCTAAGGAGACCTTAAAACATTATCATCATTCCACCGGGCGAAGCCGGGTACTACTGCTAGTTCCTTATAAACAGGTCCTCTTGATTCACAGACCAACACGTAATTTCATATGGATTCTGTTAAAATGAGTCATATTGATATGATAAATATCGTTTAAAATGATACTGGTAGCAAAAATGTCTACCCCGCCCAGGATTCGAACCCAAGATCTCTAGATTCACAGTCATACGCAATAACACCACGGCTATTTCGACTACGCAAATATTGTGTACAAGATGGTGACTTATTTCCACGTTCCAATAATACTGCATTACGGAATTAAGTTTCATTTATATTTTGCTTGTTTCGATAATGTTCCTGAGTGACATTGAGTTTAAAATGCCTTATGCCAATGCAATGCCGACTACTTACAATGTTTGATATTAAGGCATTTTACCATTTAAATACTGATACGAAGACTTCGATCATGTACCATGTCACTTGTTTAAATCACTTGACACCAGAGTTCGCATGAGCGTTTTCCGTTCAGTATGTCATATACATTCCACATGGCCGAGAGTGCGTCATGGTATCAATTTTCGACACCACGCGCTGATTGTTTCTCTTACCAGTGCCAGCTGGATCGACCGATCGAGTTGGTAGTGCGTCTTATACTTCCGTTCGATCCACCACTGCCAGCTAGGACACACTTCCATTCGATCGATCGAGTGGGCAGTGCATACTTCCGTTGTCCACCACAGCGAGCTAGTACACTTCCGTTTGATCGATCGAGCGGGCAGTGCATACTTCCGTTGTCCACCACTGCCAGCTAGTACACTTCCGTTTGATCGATCGAGCGGGCAGTGCATACTTCCGTTGGATCCACCACTGCCAGCTCGATCGTTCCGAAACACTTCCGTCCCCAATTTTCAAAATCACTCCCACAAAACTATCCAGCAACCGAGCGGAAAGATGTTACACATCAAAAACGCCGCCTGGGAACGCATTATCCGCCACAACTATACATATCCTAAGAGGTCATAACTAGCACGCTGTTCGTAAGTTATGTTACAGCTGTGAAGGTCTGCACTGGGCTGAAGCTTCCCTCTACCGCCTCACAAGTTCATGGGAGTCTTACCTCTACCCTAAACCATAAACATCGGCACCACGTATGCTCGGTTTCCTGAAATTCTTGATTATGTGCAGATGAAGTGCCCTTTTGCTGTGTCTGTTTACAATGCACCTGCGGTAGCTCGCTTGTTTTTATTGCGGGCTGAGGTGGAGCGCGAGAGGTCTCCCTGCACAGCCTTCCTTTAGTTGCCATGGCAACCTGCTTACTACACTGCAGAATATATTGGCCCGTACTACACAGTCATCCTTTCGTTGCCATGGCAACCTGTTTACTACACCGCAGAATATATCGGCCCGTCCTACACAGAGCCATCCTTTCGTTGCCATGGCAACCTGTTAACTACACCGCAGAATATATCGGCCCGTACTGCACAGAGTCATTCTTTCGGTGCCATGGCAACCTATTTACTACACCGCAGAATATATGGACCCGTCATACACAGGGCCATCCTTTCGTTACCATGGCACCCTTTATCGGCCCGTCCTACACAGAGCCTTCCTCTCGTTGCCATAGCAACCTGTTTACTACTCGGCAGAAAATATCGGCCCATCCTACACAGTCTCTTCTTTCGTTGCCATGACAACCTGTTTACTACTCGCCAGAGAATATCGCCCCATAGCGCACTCAGTCGGACGAGTAGACGCTGTTCGGAAGTTGTGGAGCAATGTTTTGGCACGGCCGACTGAATGCGCTCATACCGGCCTAGACAATGAGACCTTTTTCATGAAATCTTGTTAGTTACTCAACTGCTCACACAGCGCTGTTCACCAAGCATTGCACGACTAAGACTTATCTCTACTTAGTGTAAAACAAAGTCCCCGATTCTTGGATATCACGAGTAATCTCGAGAACCACTGGATGGATTTTGATGCGGCTTTCACCATTCTGTACAGGTAATATCGAGGAAGATTTCTGTAGAAAATAATTTATTTATGATCAAAGGGAGCCAAGCAGTAACGATTTTAGATTTCAGTGAATAGGTCGAAGAAAGAACTTGACGTCCGTGCGCTTTTTAAGCTTACGCTGGACAAACCGTTAAAAATATCAATATACTATGAGTGTAAGAATTGTTCAGCATGAAAAATTGTACAAAAAAGTCCGCGTGAGCATATCTCTATCTTCGATACATCGCCCACTATAAGTGTTTTTAGTTTGGACGGGAGGGGGATTTGGCTTGCACCTCGCCATTCTTAAATTACGTCTGACAGGAATTCCTTGCACATTCATAACTGTTCCCGAGCGAAGCCGGGGCGGGTTGCTAGTGACACTATTATATTATCATTATAATTCCCACAATATCAAAATGCAAATTATATCACAAAATAAAATAGCGTGCTAATAAATCTAAGAGAAATTAGACATACCTTGCACCTCGTTACAGTTGAATTCGATCAGAATCACTCGGTTTTCATTCAAGTTTATGCATTTTTCTGCTGAACGGTTTGGAAGTTCGGCAACAGGAAACTAGGACTGTTATTTACTTAAAATATTCATTTTTGTATTTTTGTACTATTTGTGTTCATGATTTCATTACATTGTCAGAATTACCGACAGTAGTGGCTACGCTGGCTAAAGTGCAGCGTTAGGCCATGGGGCCAAGCTCTCTGCTGACTCGGTAGACGCGTGTGTTCGAGCCCCACCGTCGGCCGTCCTTGAAATGATTTTCCGTGGTTTCCCATTTTTCAACACCAGGCAAATGCTCGGACGGTACCTTCTAACAGGCCACGGCCGCTTCCTTCCACATCCTTGTCCAGTTTCATTCATCTTCATCCATTCCATCTCTCATCCTGACGCGCAGGTCACCCACGGGCATCGACTAGAAAGACCTGCACTCGGCCTCTCAGGAGGCCACACGAAAAAAATGTCAGAATTAATGCTTTAATTAGTAGGGTATACTATTCAGTGTACCTATTATAAATAAAAACCGTGAGGTTTCTCACCTCCCCATATTACGTAACCCGGTTGCCTAATACGGGGAAAGTGCACTTTTAAAGTTAACAATAATATCAGAGGGTATTACAACATCAAACGCGCTCATATTTGTAATATACATAGTATATCGCCTGAGGTTTACATTGGTGAGAAAACCAAAATTATTCCGTTCCTTCTTATGTCTAATGTGAGCCCTATAAAAAAACTCCCCATATTTGGCGACTTTCCTCTACCCATTTTTAGAAGATACCTTATGCACTGGACAGCTGAATCCGTGATTAATTGTATAGGTAGCTTCGTAAGTCTCAGAGCTCAGGAAGTCCTTTCTAGCAGCGTTACTAGCAGCTTTCAAAGTTTCAAGGTAAGAAAGAAAATATTCCTCTAGCCAGTTTAGGCGACTGACATTTAATGAGAAAAAATGCCCTTTATCTGGATTTCTAGACTGAATATGATGATATGTGATGCTTACGTCATGCATAGCGAACCATTTATTAACGTTTTTCAAAAAAAAATGGTTGCTTCTGCGTCCATGAATGTGTACGCTTCCGGGTGCATGCCTATATTTTCTTTCAGTGTACTAATGGCACCAATACCTTCTGACGAGAACACTTCCTTGGCACGCCGAACATTCATTTTTTCAAATTTAGTGGGTTCGATGTGTTTTTTAGTGAGGTGTCTGACCGGTTTGACGATCTCACCCTTTTGCATTGTGTATAGTAATGACAAGTATTTCCCTGAAATTATTCCAGTACCATCAGTCATCTCTCGTTACAGAAACTGCGTTCTAATGTTTTTTTTTAATTTTATTGAAATGTGACAATGATCAAAACTAGGGAATACATTCCCAGACTCGTCGTATGGGTGATTTACCATTGGTTGCAAATTCCCTCCCCCTAAATGCCTCATCATTGTACTGTTAGTTTTGTGATTATCAGAGACAGTTATTATAATTATGAAACCGCATTGTTCAACCTCGAGAATAACTTCCAGCAGGAGTTTATGTAAGTCCCGTCCTGACAGCTGCTTCGTGAAAAAGAAGGCACACGGTATCTGATAATTTGTCGAAAGATCTCTTAGCACAAAACACAACACACGATTAGCTGCTACTTGTTCCCGGCTGTAATTTTGATCCTCTCTTTCCTTTTAATGAGACGGTGCTGGAGTAGTGTCCTTGTACCCGAAGAAGGTGCAAGGTATGTCTAATTTCTCTTAGATTTATTAGCACGTTATTTTATTTTGTGATATAATTTTAATTTTGATAATGCGGAAATTATAATGATAATAATTATATAGTGTCACTAGCAACCCGCCCCGGCTTCGCCCGGGAACAGTTATGAATGTGCAAGGAATTCCTGTCAGACGTAGTTTACGAATGGCGAGGTGCAAGTCAAATGCCCCTCCCGTCCAAACTCAAAACACTTATAGTGGGCGATGTATCCAAGATAGAGATATGCTCTCGCGGACTTTTTTGTAGAATTTCTCACGCTGAACAATTCTTACACTCATATTATAATGATATTTTTAACGGTTCGCCCAGCGTAAGCTTAAAAAGCGCACGGACGCCAGGCTATTTTTTCGACCTTTTCACTGAAATCGTTACTGCTTGGCTCCCTTTGGTCATAAATAAATTATTTTCTACACAAATCTTCCTCGAGATCACCTTTACAGAATGGTGAAAGCAGCATCAAAATCCATCCAGTGGTTCTTGAGATTACACATTTAATATACGTACTGTACAGATGATTCCTTATCGCGCCTATAATGGGAGGAGAGTGCGCTCTACCGGCAACGAGTAGAAACTTTCCAATTACATGTTATACATGGGTTCTGACTGGGAATGTCAAGGCCGGTATAGAGCGCAGCTCGTATTCAGTCGGCCGTGGTTTTGGGAAGGCAGATGTCGCTGATCCTCAGCCAACAAAGAGGCATAACGTTCTCGGTGGCTTACATACCTCTGCCTGTATTCAATTGAGCTACCAACAGAAGATGCATTATATTTGAAGTTACAGTCATTCATTTAGAGACGTCGACTGTTCCGGGTGGACCGGTAGCGGTAGGAATGTTTGTGGTAGGCAGTTTTCCTATCAAATATTTGGATACACGTATAGGCTAGTTGGGTGACCAATAACCATTATTATTATTATTATTATTATTATTATTATTATTATTATTTAATTAAAATAAATTAAACAAATGGACAATTAGCTAAATGTTTATCAATGCAGTCCTGTAGGCTATATCAATTAACACGACAAGTAACATAGAAATAAATACCACTTTTAAAATAATTTCCTAATTTTTTGTTTTTATTGGATGGTTCCTCAGTTTAGGGGCTGCGACAGCGCTGCCACGTAGCCCCGTGTACTTTGGGTGTGTGTAGAATCTGTCTCATAACCGGTGTTAACTGTGATGGTTGTATTTGTGTGTGTTATCTGTAATTCAGGTAAGGACTGCGGACGATCAATTTCAAGTAGTTCCTACTTTTGCTACCAAATGCTACCGCCAAAGACACCTAGCTGTGAACTTGGCTACTAGATGCCACCGCAACCTGCACGTGGTAGCGAACGATGGAACTTAATAGAGTGTTAATCAAATCTAACCTAGAGATTTATTTCACAAAATTGTAGTTAGTGGAAGGTTCTTTTACATGCCGTAAATCTATGACATGGTCTACCGGTTTTACTTCCCCTCCAAAGGAAGGCAACTCTCTCTCTCTATTCGTTTAGCCGATTCCGACTCTCCGTGACCCCATGTACTAGACTACGCCAATTTCTTCTGTCCTGCATTGCCTCTCGAAGATTTTCCAAGCTGGAATTTAGTGCTTCTGTGATGCCATCCATCCATCTCATTCTTTGCCTCCCTCTTCTGCTTGTGCCTTCTATCTTCCCCAGCATTTAGGTCTTCTCTAATGAATTATGTCTTCTCATGATGTGTCCAAAGTAGCCCAGTTTTTGTTTCAGGATTAAGCCCTCCAAGGAACACACTGGTTTAATTTGCTGTAAAACTGACTTATTGGTTCTCTTCGCAGTCCATGGAACTCTAAGAACTTTTCTCCAACACCATAATTCGAAGGAATCTATTCTACGGCGTTCACCTTTTCTTATGGTGCAGGTCTCACATCCGTACATCACAACTGGAAAAACCATAGCCCTTACTATAGGGATCTTTGTTGTTAAGGTTAGGTCTCTATTCCTTAATATATTGTCCAGATTTGAAAATGCCTGTCTACCAAGTAGCAATCGTCTTTTGATCTCATGACTGCAGTCACCATCAGCAGAAATCTGTGAGCCAAGATAGTTAAAAACAGAGACTATCTCCATTTTTTCTCCTCCTACTTGCCATGAATTGACAGTTGTAGTTGTCATAATTTTTGTTTTCTTGACATTCAACATTAGTCCAGCCTTTGAACTTCCCTCTTTCACTTTCAGTAAGAGATTTGTTAAATCTTCTTCAGTTTCAGCCATCAGGATTGTATCATCTGCATATCTCAGGTTGTTTATATTTGACCCAGCTATTTTGATTCCTGTTTCTTCTTCATCTAACCCCACATTCCTCATAATGTGTTCTGCATACAGATTGAAAAGGTAAGGTGACAATATACAGCCTTGCCGTACTCCTTTTTGAATCTTAACCCATTTAGTTGTTCCATATATGGTTCTCACTGTAGCTTCTTGATCAGAGTATAAGTTCCGGATGAGGTTAATGATATGTTATGGTACTCCCATGTATTTTAGTACTTTCCATAACTCATTATGATCAACACAGTCAAAAGCTTTAGCATAATCAATATAACAAAAATATACACCTTTCTGGAATTCTCTTGCCTTCTCCATTATCCATCGTACGTTGGCGATTTGATCTCTGGTCCCTCTTCCTTTACGAAATCCAGCTTGTTCTTCAGGTAGCTCTCGGTCTACATACTGGCGTAGTCTATTTTGTAGGATTTTAAGCATGACTTTGCTAGCATGTGAGATAAGTGCTATTGTTCGGTGATTCGTGCATTCTTTAGAATTTCCCTTCTTAGGAATTGGGATGAATACTGAACTTTTCCAGTCTTTTGGCCATTGTTGGGTTTTCCATATTTGCTGACATATGGAATGTAAAATTTTCACTGCACTATCTCCAACTTCTTTGAACATTTCTATTGGAATTCCATCATGTCCACTTGCTTTGTTTTTAGCAATATTCTCTAGGGCCCATTTGACTTCAGTTTCCAAAATATCTGGTTCTGGTTCGAAGGGCACATGAACTTCATTATCCATAATACATGGTTCTTTCTTATACAGATCTTCTACATATTCCATCCATCTTTCCTTAATGTCCTCTGCTTCTGTTAGATCTTTGCCATTTTTATCTTTTACCATCCCAAATTTTGCCTGAAAATTTCCTTTGATATCTCTAATTTTCTTGTTAAGTTCCCTCGTCTTTCCCATTCTGTTATTTTCCTCAACTTCCTTACATTGATTAGTTATAAAAATATTCTTATCTCTTCTTGCTAATCTTCTAAACTCTGCATTAAACTCAAACATTGCTGATCTATCCCCTTTAATTTTTACATTCCTTCGTTCTTCTGCAATTTGCAGTACCTCATCCGATAACCATCCCTTGGGAATGTATTTTTCTGCTTCCTGCTTAACAGCAGAAGATACTTCTGTCCACAACTCTTCAGGGGTTTTGTCTCCAATCTGCAATGAATTAAATCTGTTTCTGACTTCTACTGTATAATCACAAGGAATTCTTCCCAGGTCAAATCTGTATGATGAGGCAGTTCTAGCCGTTTTCCTCAACTTCAACCGGAATTTTGCAATTAATAATTCATGATCTGATCCGCAGTCAGCGCCTGGTCTTGTTGTAGTAGATTGAATAGCACTTTTCCACCTACTATTACAAATTATGTAATCAATTTGATTCCGGTATTGGCCATCTGGTGAAGTCTAAGTGTATAGACGTCTTTTGGGTAACTGGAATAGTGTGTTGGTAATAATCAGTGAGTTATCTAGGCAGAATTCTAGGAGTCTCTGCCCTGCTTCATTTGTTGTACCAAGACCAAATTGTCCTGTTACACATCTACTATTTGATTTCCCACTTAAGCATTCCAATCTCCAACTATGAACACGATATCCTTGTTTGGTGTCGACCGTAGTAGCTCTTGCAAATCTTCATAAAATTGGTCAACTACTAAGGGATTTTTAAAGCTCTTAAAAAATCTGACGACTTCGGCCGGGTTTGAACCCCCGATCTTCGGCATAGAAGCTCAGCATGCTACCAAATACGAGGGGTTTCAGGGTTATCGACAACCACTTCCTGGTGTAGTGACTAGCATGCTTGGCTGTCGCCTCTAAGGTCCGGGTTCCGTTCCCGGATCTGCCAAGAAAGTTAAGTCTGGTCTGAGGGCTGGAACCGGGTACACTCGGCCTCGTGAGGCAGAACTGAAAAGAGGCGGGTTCGATTCTCACCTCAGCCATCTTGGAAGTGATTTTCCATGGTTTCCAACTATGACTCCAGGCAAATGCCAGGATGGTTCTTAACCCTCGAAGTGCTATCGTCTCACTACGAGACGATTCGGACCCCCACTGAAGTGCTATCGTGTCACAGCGAGACTGTTCGTAAAATCGATATAACAAATCGTGAAATCTATATAACAATCGATTTTACGAATAGTCTCGCTGTGAAATGAAATTCTCTATCTGGTAGGCAATACAAGTTGGTTTTTGATCTTCTGAAGAAAAAAAATACGACTTTCTACTTATGTATATGTGATTCAAATTCTGTGAAAAGTGATATGGTTAGACTTTTTCCTGTGACTTCTTTATTATTCATTATTCATCAAAGTTTCAATTATTATATATATCATTGCGTTTGTAATGAAATTTGGCACATTTTGTATATCTTCAAATGTTATTTCAGATAAAGTAGTGCTTGTGACCAACCTCTTAAATTGGAATTTCTTTTGAATTTTTAAAAAATCTGACTTATCCATTATACTTTTACTGGATACTTGTAAGTAAAAATACTATTATTATCTTATTCTCTAATTTTTCCTGAATACAATGATATATAATATGCCATATATAGTTACAAATTGGTATTTATTATACTTTTTTATTAAATATATCTGCACGCAGCCTTAAAAATGCTTAGAACATAAGAGTGAAACGTTCAGCACTTGTAGGGATAACGTAAAGCCATGGCCGTATCCTACCCAATCCTCACCTGAATTACAAATACACTCACCAATATAGCCATCACAATAAGACAGGTTATCAGACAAATTCAATGCACACCCAAATACACGGGGATGAATGACCACAAAGGCGAAAAGCCCTTAAATAAATCAGCAAAAAATACATTTCGACTGGTTACAACAATTTAGCATCGTGGGAATAACACAGCGGAGTTTAAAAGTGTGAGTGGTGGTGTTGAGTCATAGGCGTTCATTTCCTTATTTCTGCTTTCAAAAGAACACATTACAAAGGTAAATATCGAACTATACTACTGTATATTGTATGTTATTTGTGCTACGGTTTGCGACATTGATTGCTTGGCAACTGTCAATTAGATGTATCAAAGAAAGAAGCACATGTCTAACATGGAACTACAAGGATTACATCTCATTTACGATAGAATGAGACGTGGGCAGGAAATGTCTCTGGTTTCATAAACTAGCGCTTTATATTCGCACACAAGATATCCAGCGTAGTGGCTGGCACTCTTGCCTGTCACCGCGGAGGTCTGCCGAGAAATTTTATTTTGTTTTGAGGTCTGGAACGGGGTTCGCTCAGCCTCGTGAGGTAACGATGAGAAGGTGCGGGTTCGATTCCCACCTCAGCTATCCAGGAAGTGGATTTCCGTGGTTTCCACTAATAATAATAACAATATCGTATGGCCTCGGATGCCGGGTGCCAACTTTGTTATTTGACGCCCAGAGAGCAGCTGGCATGTCAAATTTCATCGTTCCTTGGAACGCTATTAAAGTCAAGGAGGTTAGATATCTAACCTCCTTGACACTATAGCGCTTTCTAGTAGAGAAAGGGGGAACTTTTGTGTTGGCGGAAAAAAACCGAGATCAATTTAGACATTATGAACACGGCCTACTGAATTCAAATGGGTTCTTTAACATGCCAACGAACCACCCACCGTGGCAAGCCTTTCCCACTTATAACCCAATTTTCAGTCCCATAATTTTTCTTTCAGCGACAGTTGTCTTTACTCTAAGGATCAGTCAACAACAGGTAATCAAATGAATGTCTATTATGTCGTTGGCTACCGCCGACAACTCACCAGCTTTCATCCGCCATGTTTGACTGTTAGACGTGTCAAACCACGAGGGCCGATGCTTGGAGAGTCCGATTTCAAGCTTCCTAACCCGTTACGTTATCGAGCGAGACTCATGAGCCGGGTAGAGCTTTGAGGCACCATCAAGCCAGATTTAACGGCGCTGGTGTACAGTTTCATTTAAACCATTTGAAACGGAGGTCAACTCCCATCTGATTGAATTACAATGAATAGAAGTCAGAAATAACGTTTCGGGAAATTACTTAATAGGGTTCTCACTCGGTCAAAAATACAGATCTATTTTGGAATTCCTACAATAAATTAATCCATAGATCTATTAAGTTTTCGTTGAATTTAAATATTTACGAGGAGAACACAAATTGATTATTTTGATATGCATATGCTTCTAGGCTGGGCGTCTATTTGGAATTAGTGTTACCATTGCAACCATGGCAACAAGTGTCCGTCATCTATGTATACTAGGTCAGTAGCGTCATCTATACGTTGCTATAAGAACACATTCTCTTAGTTACATGTTGTTTGTTCATCTAGGTCTATTAGTTCAGTAGCGTTATTTATACGTTGCTATAAGAACACTAGATCTTAGTTACGTGTTGTTTGTTCATCTATGTATACTAGGTCAGTAGCGTCATCTATACGTTGATATAAGAACACTAGCTCTTAGTTACGTGTTGTTTGTTCATCTATGTATACTAGGTCAGTAGCGTCATCTATAGGTTGATATAAGAACACTAGCTCTTAGTTACATGCTGTTTGTTCATCTATATATACTAGGTCAGTAGCGTCATCTATACGTTGATATAAGAACACTAGCTCTTAGTTACGTGTTGTTTGTTCATCTATGTAGAGTAGGTCAGTAGCGTCATCTATAGGTTGATATAAGAACACAAGCTCTTAGTTACATGTTGTTTGTACATCTATGTATACTAGGTCAGTAGCGTCATCTATACGTTGATATAAGAACACTAGCTCTTAGTTACGTGTTGTTTGTTCATCTATGTACACTAGGTCAGTAGCGTCATCCATACGTTGATATAAGAACACTAGCTCTTAGTTACGTGTTGTTTGTTCATCTATATATACTAGGTCAGTAGCGTCATCTATACGTTGCTATAAGAACACTAGATCTTAGTTACATGTTGTTTGTTCATCTATGTATACTAGGTCAGTAGCGTCATCTATACGTTGATATAAGAACACTAGCTCTTAGTTACGTGTTGTTTGTTCATCTATGTACACTAGGTCAGTAGCGTCATCTATACGTTGATATAAGAACACTAGCTCTTAGTTACGTGTTGTTTGTTCATCTATGTATACTAGGTCAGTAGCGTCATCTATACGTTGATATAAGAACACTAGCTCTTAGTTACGTGTTGTTTGTTCATCTATGTACACTAGGTCAGTAGCGTCATCTATACGTTGATATAAGAACACTAGCTCTTAGTTACGTGTTGTTTGTTCATCTATATATACTAGGTCAGTAGCGTCATCTATACGTTGCTATAAGAACACTAGATCTTAGTTACGTGTTGTTTGTTCATCTATGTATAGTAGGTCAGTAGCGTCATCTATACGTTGATATAAGAACACTAGCTCTTAGTTACGTGTTGTTTGTTCATCTATATATACTAGGTCAGTAGCGTCATCTATACGTTGCTATAAGAACACTAGATCTTAGTTACGTCTTGTTTGTTCATCTATGTATACTAGGTCAGTAGCGTCATCTATACGTTGATATAAGAACACTAGCTCTTAGTTGCGTGTTGTTTGTTCATCTATATATACTAGGTCAGTAGCGTCATCTATACGTTGATATAAGAACACTAGATCTTAGTTACGTGTTGTTTGTTCATCTATGTATACTAGGTCAGTAGCGTCATCTATACGTTGATATAAGAACACTAGCTCTTAGTTACGTGTTGTTTGTTCATCTATGTATAGTAGGTCAGTGGCGTCATCTATAGGTTGATATAAGAACACTAGCTCTTAGTTACATGCTGTTTGTTCATCTATATATACTAGGTCAGTAGCGTCATCTATACGTTGCTATAAGTAAACAAGCTCTTAGTTACGTGTTGTTTGTTCATCTATGTATAGTAGGTCAGTGGCGTCATCTATAGGTTGATATAAGAACACTAGCTCTTAGTTACATGCTGTTTGTTCATCTATATATACTAGGTCAGTAGCGTCATCTATACGTTGCTATAAGTAAACAAGCTCTTAGTTACGTGTTGTTTGTTCATCTATGTATAGTAGGTCAGTAGCGTCATCTGTACGTTTCTATAAGTAAACAAGCTCTTAGTTACGTGTTGTTTGTTCATCTATGTATACTAGGTCAGTAGCGTCATCTATACGTTGATATAAGAACACTAGCTCTTAGTTACGTGTTGTTTGTTCATCTATGTACACTAGGTCAGTAGCGTCATCTATACGTTGATATAAGAACACTAGCTCTTAGTTACGTGTTGTTTGTTCATCTATATATACTAGGTCAGTAGCGTCATCTATACGTTGCTATAAGAACACTAGATCTTAGTTACATGTTGTTTGTTCATCTATGTATACTAGGTCAGTAGCGTCATCTATACGTTGATATAAGAACACTAGCTCTTAGTTACGTGTTGTTTGTTCATCTATGTACACTAGGTCAGTGGCGTCATCTATAGGTTGATATAAGAACACTAGCTCTTAGTTACGTGTTGTTTGTTCATCTATGTATACTAGGTCAGTAGCGTCATCTATACGTTGATATAAGAACACTAGCTCTTAGTTACGTGTTGTTTGTTCATCTATGTACACTAGGTCAGTAGCGTCATCTATACGTTGATATAAGAACACTAGCTCTTAGTTACGTGTTGTTTGTTCATCTATATATACTAGGTCAGTAGCGTCATCTATACGTTGCTATAAGAACACTAGATCTTAGTTACGTGTTGTTTGTTCATCTATGTATAGTAGGTCAGTAGCGTCATCTATACGTTGATATAAGAACACTAGCTCTTAGTTACGTGTTGTTTGTTCATCTATATATACTAGGTCAGTAGCGTCATCTATACGTTGCTATAAGAACACTAGATCTTAGTTACGTGTTGTTTGTTCATCTATGTATACTAGGTCAGTAGCGTCATCTATACGTTGATATAAGAACACTAGCTCTTAGTTGCGTGTTGTTTGTTCATCTATATATACTAGGTCAGTAGCGTCATCTATACGTTGATATAAGAACACTAGATCTTAGTTACGTGTTGTTTGTTCATCTATGTATACTAGGTCAGTAGCGTCATCTATACGTTGATATAAGAACACTAGCTCTTAGTTACGTGTTGTTTGTTCATCTATGTATAGTAGGTCAGTGGCGTCATCTGTACGTTTCTATAAGTAAACAAGCTCTTAGTTACGTGTTGTTTGTTCATCTATGTATACTAGGTCAGTAGCGTCATCTATACGTTGATATAAGAACACTAGCTCTTAGTTACGTGTTGTTTGTTCATCTATGTATAGTAGGTCAGTAGCGTCATCTATACATTGATATAAGAACACTAGCTCTTAGTTACGCGTTGTTGGTTCATCTATGTATACTAGGTCAGTAGCGTCATCTATACGTTTCTATAAGTAAACAAGCTCTTAGTTACATGTTGTTTGTTCATCTATGTATACTAGGTCAGTAGCGTCATCTATAGGTTGATATAAGAACACTAGCTCTTAGTTACGTGTAGTTTGTTCATCTATGTATACTAGATCAGTAGCGTCATCTGTACGTTTCTATAAGTAAACAAGCTCTTAGTTACATGTTGTTTGTTCATCTATGTATACTAGGTCAGTAGCGTCATCTATAGGTTGATATAAGAACACTAGCTCTTAGTTACGTGTTGTTTGTTCATCTATGTATACTAGGTCAGTAGCGTCATCTATACGTTGATATAAGAACACTAGCTCTTAGTTACGTGTTGTTTGTTCATCTATGTATACTAGGTCAGTTGCGTCATCTATACGTTGATATAAGAACACTAGCTCTTAGTTACGTGTTTGTTCATCTATGTATACTAGGTCAGTTGCGTCATCTGTACGTTTCTATAAGTAAACAAGCTCTTAGTTACGTGTTGTTTGTTCATCTATGTACACTAGGTCAGTAGCGTCATCTATACGTTTCTATAAGTAAACAAGCTCTTAGTTACGTGTTGTTTGTTCATCTATGTATACTAGGTCAGTTGCGTCATCTATACGTTGATATAAGAACACTAGCTCTTAGTTGCGTGTTGTTTGTTCATCTATGTATACTAGGTCAGTAGCGTCATCTATACGTTGCTATAAGAACACTAGCTCTTAGTTACGTGTTGTTTGTTCATCTATGTATACTAGGTCAGTAGCGTCATCTATACATTGCTATAAGAACACTAGCTCTTAGTTACGTGTTGTTTGTTCATCTATATATACTAGGTCAGTTGCGTCATCTATACATTGATATAAGAACACTAGCTCTTAGTTACGTGTTGTTTGTTCATCTATGTATACTAGGTCAGTAGCGTCATCTATACATTGCTATAAGAACACTAGCTCTTAGTTACGTGTTGTTTGTTCATCTATGTATACTAGGTTAGTAGCGTCATCTATACGTTGATATAAGAACACTAGCTCTTAGTTACGTGTTGTTTGTTCATCTATGTATAGTAGGTCAGTAGCGTCATCTGTACGTTTCTATAAGTAAACAAGCTCTTAGTTACATGTTGTTTGTTCATCTATGTATACTAGGTCAGTAGCGTCATCTATACATTGCTATAAGAACACTAGCTCTTACTTACGTGTTGTTTGTTCATCTATGTATACTAGGTTAGTAGCGTCATCTATACGTTGATATAAGAACACTAGCTCTTAGTTACATGCTGTTTGTTCATCTATATATACTAGGTCAGTAGCGTCATCTATACGTTGCTATAAGTAAACAAGCTCTTAGTTACGTGTTGTTTGTTCATCTATGTATAGTAGGTCAGTAGCGTCATCTGTACGTTTCTATAAGTAAACAAGCTCTTAGTTACGTGTTGTTTGTTCATCTATGTATACTAGGTCAGTAGCGTCATCTATACGTTGATATAAGAACACTAGCTCTTAGTTACGTGTTGTTTGTTCATCTATGTATAGTAGGTCAGTAGCGTCATCTATACATTGATATAAGAACACTAGCTCTTAGTTACGCGTTGTTGGTTCATCTATGTATACTAGGTCAGTAGCGTCATCTATACGTTTCTATAAGTAAACAAGCTCTTAGTTACATGTTGTTTGTTCATCTATGTATACTAGGTCAGTAGCGTCATCTATAGGTTGATATAAGAACACTAGCTCTTAGTTACGTGTAGTTTGTTCATCTATGTATACTAGGTCAGTAGCGTCATCTGTACGTTTCTATAAGTAAACAAGCTCTTAGTTACATGTTGTTTGTTCATCTATGTATACTAGGTCAGTAGCGTCATCTATAGGTTGATATAAGAACACTAGCTCTTAGTTACGTGTTGTTTGTTCATCTATGTATACTAGGTCAGTAGCGTCATCTATACGTTGATATAAGAACACTAGCTCTTAGTTACGTGTTGTTTGTTCATCTATGTATACTAGGTCAGTTGCGTCATCTATACGTTGATATAAGAACACTAGCTCTTAGTTACGTGTTTGTTCATCTATGTATACTAGGTCAGTTGCGTCATCTGTACGTTTCTATAAGTAAACAAGCTCTTAGTTACGTGTTGTTTGTTCATCTATGTACACTAGGTCAGTAGCGTCATCTATACGTTTCTATAAGTAAACAAGCTCTTAGTTACGTGTTGTTTGTTCATCTATGTATACTAGGTCAGTTGCGTCATCTATACGTTGATATAAGAACACTAGCTCTTAGTTGCGTGTTGTTTGTTCATCTATGTATACTAGGTCAGTAGCGTCATCTATACGTTGCTATAAGAACACTAGCTCTTAGTTACGTGTTGTTTGTTCATCTATGTATACTAGGTCAGTAGCGTCATCTATACATTGCTATAAGAACACTAGCTCTTAGTTACGTGTTGTTTGTTCATCTATATATACTAGGTCAGTTGCGTCATCTATACATTGATATAAGAACACTAGCTCTTAGTTACGTGTTGTTTGTTCATCTATGTATACTAGGTCAGTAGCGTCATCTATACATTGCTATAAGAACACTAGCTCTTAGTTACGTGTTGTTTGTTCATCTATGTATACTAGGTTAGTAGCGTCATCTATACGTTGATATAAGAACACTAGCTCTTAGTTACGTGTTGTTTGTTCATCTATGTATAGTAGGTCAGTAGCGTCATCTGTACGTTTCTATAAGTAAACAAGCTCTTAGTTACATGTTGTTTGTTCATCTATGTATACTAGGTCAGTAGCGTCATCTATACATTGCTATAAGAACACTAGCTCTTACTTACGTGTTGTTTGTTCATCTATGTATACTAGGTTAGTAGCGTCATCTATACGTTGATATAAGAACACTAGCTCTTAGTTACGTGTTGTTTGTTCATCTATGTATAGTAGGTCAGTAGCGTCATCTGTACGTTTCTATAAGTAAACAAGCTCTTAGTTACATGTTGTTTGTTCATCTATGTATACTAGGTCAGTAGCGTCATCTATACGTTGATATAAGAACACTAGCTCTTAGTTACGTGTTGTTTGTTCATCTATGTATACTAGGTCAGTAGCGTCATCTATACGTTGCTATAAGAACACAAGATCTTAGTTACATGCTGTTTGTTCATCTATGTATACTAGGTCAGTAGCGTCATCTATACGTTGCTATAAGAACACAATCTCTTAGTTACGTATTATAATATGATGCGTCTCGAATATTGATTGATCAATGGCTGGTTAAGGCACAGTTAAGTTGATATCTGCGTCACGTGAGGGGTACATTGTGAAGTAGCAAAAGTTATTTCAGTGACAAAAGCAAGCAAAGTGCGGCAACTCTGAGCTTTTACCGCATGACGTCATACCCCAGTTTTGTTGGACAAACTTACTGTAAGCATCAACAAATCAGAGCCAGTTCCAGTAGCAAGGTTGTGCGCATGACGTCATACTCGAGTTTTGTAGGACCAACTTAAGCATCCACAATTCAGAGCCAGTCCCAGTAGCTAGTTTGTGTGCATGACGTCATACTCCAGTTTTGTTGGACCAACTATAACATCCATAAGTCAGAGCCAGCAAGGTTGCGCGCATGCGGAAGCCACGTGAGCAAAACACCTGCTAGCCACATTCAGTGATGACGACTATAGCTACATCCGTAATCACTCCCAACGGTTATATTTGTCCTGCCTGAGCCGTTGTGTTGCAACAGTATTCGTTTCGTAACGCTGCAGTACAAGGTAACGCAGAGAGAGCGATGGAGGAGTTCAGCGCTAAAATTCAAAAAATTGAAGTACAGTGATAGGAGGATGCTCTACAATCTATGCAGAAACCAGACAGCCGTTATTTGAGCGGAAGTACATGAGAGAGAAGCTGGTATTCAGAAAGATGTACGGCAAGGCTGCAACTTATCATCCATACTTTTCAATCTACTGTGTACATTGAACAAGCAATGAAGGAAATTGGAGAAAAATTCAAAGTAGGAGTAAAGATTCAAGGAGAAATAATTTCAATTCTGAGATTTGCTGATGAGCTGAAAAGCTAAAGGAAGTAGGTGACTTCTGTTACTTAGGAAGCAAAATTACCAGTGATGGACAAAGCAAAGAGGATATAAAAAGTAGGTTAGCACAGGCAAGGAAAGTATTTATACAGAAAATGAATCTGTCGACATCGAATATAGATTTAGGTACTAGGAAGTCATTTTTCTTAAGCCTTTATCTGGAGCGTGGCACTCTATGGAAGATAAACTTGGACTGTTGGAGTAGCAGAAAAGAGGACAATTGAAGCGTTTGAAAAGTGGTGTTAGAGGAGAATGATGAAGATCAGATGGGTAGATAGGGTTACGAATGAAGAGGTTTTAAGACGAGTGGGAGAAGAGAGATGTTTCTGGCAACAGCTAATGAAGAGAAGAGGTAGGTTGGTAGCACACATACTTAGATAACCGGGCATAGTAAACTCAGTTATAGAAGGAAGGGTTGAGGATAAGGATAATAGGGGTAGACCAAGGTTAGAATATAATAATAGTTTAATGCAGCCAATGGACATAAATACAACTTAATTTATTTAGGTAACAATCCCACGATTACTATTAATACAGTGTAAATTAGATCTGATCTCTGCTGTACTCCAAGAGTGATTTCGTTCTTTTGGAACATTCACCAAAATGGTATCGTGAACGCGATTTTATGCACAATTTGTATACGGATTCTGGTAAAGGGTCGTGAATGTCTGTCCTGTTGCAAAGTTTATGGTGATATCGCCAGTCTCGTCACTGCGCTGCGTATCGTGACGTTTGGTCCAGTCCAATTTAGGTTCAGCATCGCGTCAGTTGTGTAAACTTCTGTCGGTATACCATTCCTCTTCTGTTGTCTATTTTGCTTTACTTGTGATTCTTGTCGGGTAGCTGGAAGTAGAGTTTAGTGCGCAGGTCTTCCACGAGGAAAGTTTCGTGCGCTAACTCATATGAAAATTTAGATCGAGCAAATTTCGAAAAACCTAGTGCTGCTTTTAGGAATCATGCTTTCACTCTTTCTATAGGCTAGTTTGAAGGTCGCTGTAGCTGAGATAATTCCAAATTATATGTATCCCATATGTGAGGATGGGTAATACTTTAGCCTCGAATAGTTTCATAGCTGTCGTTAGTGACAATTGCGTGATGTTATGTATGTCATGTATTGCTATGATAGCAGCAGCCGCTCTCTTTCTTTCACGTGTATCCGAAAGGATTTGGCTGTTGTCTGAAGTGTTACACCTAAATATTTAAAGGCATTAGTAATTTGCAGAATATGGTCCTGTAGATGGATACAATCGCCTACTGCGGGACGACCCCCATTTCTGAAAACCATTAGTTTTGTTTTTCCAATATTATGGAGAATTCATTGTTGTTAGCCCATATTGTGGGGTTGTCTATTGAATCTCGTAAGTCTTCCAAGTCTGTTGATCCAAGAATCATGTCGT
Organism: Meconema thalassinum; assembly: GCA_946902985.2. NCBI lineage: Eukaryota > Metazoa > Arthropoda > Insecta > Orthoptera > Tettigoniidae > Meconema > Meconema thalassinum. The sequence continues at coordinate 402,529,277 of OX336393.1, read as the reverse complement.
CTGCGTAGATATACATTTTTGTTGAAGAACTACAAATCTGAGTTACATCCGTTGTCATTATATTAAAGAGAAGAGGGTGTAAAGGGTCTCCTTGAAGAGCACCTCTAAAATTCAAGATATAGAAATACTGTACATGAAAAGAAGATTCTATTATCATAAATAAATAAATATTCAACTAACAACTCTACGGAAGCTGTTATTTCTGTCCAAGCACTACACGAGATTGCGATTAAGGCAGGTTTACAAATATTGGATGACAAAACCAAGTATTTTGTGAGTCGTCATTGCGGGAAAGCCCCTTTAACAACTGCATATGGAACAATTGGGAAAGTTGATCGCTTCCGTTATCTCGGCGAAAGGGTCCACCCGAATGGCAGAGATGGCACTTCAATCTCTGAGAGGTGCACTAAACTCAATGCAGCTTCCTATCTATCACAAACCGCTGCAACAAGAGGTGTATTTCTTAAAAAAGTGACAGTCTCAAAGACTAGACTTGTATCATTTTAAATGCTACAAATGCTGAGAAATGCTAGAAAGGCTGGAGGCTTAAGACTCTTGACATGTTAGAAAATTATCTGCATAATACTTATCTTGCCTATCTTGTTTCAAATTACTCGCGAACGGCAAGTGCAAACCAAGGGCAAAGCAAGGACTAGCGCGCGGGATGTCGCACGCTCACCAGAGCGCGCGGGGACGTGCCCCTTCTATCCAGTCTAAAAACACTAATAGTGGGCGTTGTATTGAAGATAGAATTATGCTCTCGCGGACTTTTTGTAGAACTTTTCATGCTGACCAATTCTTACCCTCATAGTATATTGATATGTTTAACGGTTTGCCCAGCGTAAGCTTAAGAAGTGCACGGACGCCAAGTTTGTTTTCGACTTTTTCACTGAAATCGTTACTGCTTGGCTTCCTTTGTTCATACATAAATTATTTTCTGCAGAATCGTTCTTCGAGATATCCTTTACAGAATGGTGAAAACCGCATCAAAATCCATCCAGTGGTTCTCGAGTTTACCCGTAACATCCAAGAATCGGGGACTTAGTTTTACCGTATACTAAGTAGAGATTATGGGCGCTACAGTTACTCAGGGAATTTTCTGATTTATCCTGGAAAAATCAGGAAATTGTCATTGAAATCTGTTATTTGGTTTTGGTAGACACCCTGGTTTACCACACGCACGTTTGTTTCATCCATGTCGTACCCAGCGGCAAGGGTATGGTCCATTTCTTTCAACATTACCTTCAATGACTATAATTGACTAATAAGATGTTGGATTCCCGCGCAATTACAATGAGGTACTCTATATGGAGAGTAATTACCTGGGGAGTGAGGTGCTTACACCCGGAAGTCTCTATAAGATCAACGAACCCCAATATTAAGTTCATATATGGTCCAGACATGGCTGGAGCTCGTACCAAGGCCGAGAGGAACCGGAACGTTTTTGAAACACACAAGGAATTTTGCTAGTGACATTTCAACAAGATGCGAATGAATTCAGCACTCAGTAGTAGAGGCGAAATCTCCCAAATCAATACAGGTTCAAATGACTGAAATTTGAGACCTTAAAATTAAAGTTAAAGGCGAGGGATACCGTACGACGTACGTTATTAAAATCGCGCCTCTGGAGCGAGTTTCAAGAACTAACAATGTCAGCTCTCTGGTCTAGATATTCCTTATTGACTTCACATCATCCACCATCGAACTGTCTAAAACTAGCTAGATTGAACTCGCCCGCGTAACAAGGCTTGCATTGTTGTCTTTTAGTAGAGCATTTGGATAGAGCACCATATCCGCTCAATCGCCTGGAGAAGGAAGGCGGCATAATGCATCCATATGAAGTAATTTTCTGTCTGTAAACATACTCTTGCAAGTATTCAAAGAATGTATCCAAATACGTACAAATCATTCCTTTTTTTTTGCCCATTTTCATTTATGAAAAAAAAAAAGGCTTATGAGATCACCTTTTGTCCGTGTGTCTGTGTGTGCGTGCGTGTACGTGTGTGTGTGTGAGAGAGAGGATTTTTGTGTGCCCCCCACTAATAACTTCTAAACGGCTGGAGCGATATCCATGAAACTCGGTAAGTTCATAGCACTATTCCGGGCAACCCCAACCGAGCCCTTCAAATGTTGTTACGTCTCACTAATCCAACATGGCGGCTGTGCGAAATATTTCACCAGCATTCAATATCTCCGAAACTATTACAGATATCGCCCTGGAATTTTGTACGGTGATAAAGGGAACTACTTTTGAAAACCTGGCAACTACAAAACCAACATGGCAGCCTAGTGAAATTGCGACTTTTAAATAGACGTTTCTCGCGATTTAACCAACCAAACGCAATGAAACGTGGTACAGTATATGTTTATACACATTGTAATGCACCGACATCTAACTTCGTTCAAATGTTTGAATAACCTCAAGATGGCGGCTGTGCAAAATATGTTACCGGCTTTCTATATCTCTGAAACTATTACAGGTATCGCCATGAAATTTTGTACGGAGATAAAGGGCACCAATGGAAGTTCATCTATGAGACTTTCAAATACCGGTTAACTTCAAAGCGAACATGGCGGCCAAGCGAAGTTGAAAGTTTTAAATAGACTTTTCTCGCGATTTAATGATCCAAACGCAATGAAACTTCGTACAGGAAATGTTTATACATATTGTAATGCACTAGTATCTAATTTAGTTCAATTCTTTATGTAACCTCAAGATGGCGGCTGTGCGAATTTCAAAAATTAAGTTTTTATTTCTTGTGTTGTAATCATGTGATCGAAATCAACATTTGCATAATGAACGTAGACAATAAGCATCATATAATATTTTATAACTCTATGGCCTAGATATATTAAAATCCAACATGGCTACAATCCAAAATATTTAGACGGTTCTCAATATCCATTAATCTTCTACAGCAATCAAACTGAAATTTTGTAAGTGTATAGAGAATATAAGCATACGTTCACCTATGGGACGTTCAATAACCTAGCGAGCACAAATCCAACATGGCGGCGACGCAACATTTAAATATTTAAATGGACGTTTCTTGCGTTTTAACCATCCGAGCGAAGTGAGACTTGATACGGTATATGCTTATACAAATTTTAATCGACTGACATCTAATTCATTTAAATTATTTTCATAACCACAAGATGGCGGCTGAGCGAAATTTTAAAATACCGCTTTTATCTCTTGTGTCCTAATCATACGATTGAAGTTGGAATAAAACACCTACACAATAATCTTCATGTAATAGTACATAAAACTAAGGCCTATAATTCAAAAATCCAACATGGTGACCATCCAAATTATTTAGACGGTTCTCAATATCTACGAATCTATTACAGCAATCAAACTGACAATTTGTATGTTGATAGAGGCAATTAATATTAGTAGGATATATGAAAATAGGCTATTTAGTTGTTCACGGAACTACTTGTTTTATATTTTGTGATAAATCTCGCATGTAACATTTCTTTTAGGTTAGGATGTCTTGGCGATGGGATTGCTATTTCATGATGGGTTGGTTATGGTTGTCTCGTGGTTCTGCACTCTTGTCTGCCTTCTTTGGTGGTGGTTGTAGCAAAATGTTTTTAACGTTAATCCCGCGACCATGAGCCACGAGACTTCCTATTCACGTGGAATCCGAACCACCGTATTTATGATTTCTCCTTTCAACAAGTATTAGCAGGGATTGGATCCCCATCTGTCTTGGTGAGAGGCAAAGAGCCAATACTGTATGTCGAAGTTATCAGTCTACTAGAAAACCAATTCTGGACCTTAGAGATATCCTGGACATTTTCACCGATAAGAGAACAAACACAATAACCAACAAATGTCCAGTAATTGAATCGGTCGGAGCTAAAATGCATTATGTCAAAAATGTTCATTATTTAAAGAATTAGTATTGTGAAGTATTGACCAAAGGGCCTTGGAACGGCATAGGAAAGAATTAAGTCAGTGTTCTGTTTAAGCCAGAAATCACTGCTACATGTAGTGCGATCAGAGGAGAAAAGCAGGAAATGATTGACTTCTCCCTTTCAGCGCCGTATTCCGTACTTAATGTTGGCCGCACTGCAAGATTCCCGCGTGTTACAGTGCTGTTGCAAATAACATTTGCACAGGGTTTAGGTGGTCTTTATGTACCAAATCTATTTTTAAATAAAATGTCATTTGAAATATTTATTCTGGATGGCTTTTTGCCGCACTAAACTGACCACGGAGCAGAAAGGCATTAAGTCGCCTTTCAAAAATTGATTTGAAAAATATGTTTATTCGCGAAGACAAATATAACCTGAATAGTTGCTTCACAACATAGATGACTAATATAGTGTGCTTGTTAAGTTCTGTTTATTTCTGTCAATGATGTTTTATCTGTCTCCTGAAAAGTAGTGTATACTGACTTAATACTTTTCAGCACCGGCCCATTCAATAATAGGTATTTAAAGGTAGCCTGATTTGATTCGTAGACAGATTTTTCCCTTCTGGAAAGTAATCAAATAAGAAATCGCGAAGTTTGTCATAGCGTTGTGCAGCATTTAATACAACCATTGGGATAACCCTGGATGATACAAATCAAAATTGATCTGGAAAAAGCACGGGTTGACCCAGAAGACATCAAAGACAAAAGCGCATTTCTACTCAAGGTATACAAGTGGGAAGTGATGTCTGGAAAAAGCACAGGTCGATCCAGAAGACATCATAGACAAAAGCATCTTTCGACACAAGGTATACAAGTGGGAAGTGAGAAAGCAACACCTACAGCCCAAAGACTAGAGTGGACCGAAGAAAGGAAGAGGGCCTTTAGTGCACGAATGAAAGAGTATTGGAAAAACAGGAAGAACAAGTAGTCATGATTGCTTCGCGTGGCCTAATAGGCCTGTAACGTGTGAAATCAGTAATAATAATACGAAATCAAACGAACAGGGAAATTTAAATATCTTGGAGAGTGGATAGATCCCAACACCACGGAGAAAGAAACCTTTAATCACGGATCAGAAAAATGGAAACGGCATATCAACTAACTAAAAATGTCTACAAGAAGAAAGCAATATCCATTAAAGCCAAGATACAACATTACCGCACAGTAAAACGACTGGAGGCTTTATATGGTGCCTAATGCCTCGCTATGAGTAGAAAGGGTATGATCGAGAAGATAGAAATAAGAGAAAGGCAGATCTTAAGAAAAATCCTAGGTCCAATCAAAGAAAATGGTTAGTTCAGAAGACGACACAATCATGAACTTAACTCTCATGTAGAAAATATCACGGACACCATTCATAAGAGAAGGATAGTTTTCTATGGCCACATTGCTCGTATGAATTCTACAAGGATCTTCAGTTTTCTTCTTAACAAGAAAACCAAGGCGGTGTGGTTCACCGAGGTAGAAAAAGACCTACCTGAAGTGAGAATAACCCAGGAGGATATCCAGAAAAGTGTTCCACTAAAGTCGAAAATCCAAGAAAAAGCCAAAACTAACAAGTAGTTCCGTGAAGATCTATACAGCCTATTTTCATATATCCTACTCATGTTAATTGCCTCTATCAACATACAAAACTTCAGTTTGATTGTTGTGATAGATTCGTAGATATTGAGAACCGTGTAATTATTTCAGATGGTCGCCAGGTTGGATTTTTATATATGTACTGTTACATGAAGATTATTGTGTACGTGTGGTATTCAAATTTCAAACGCATGATTAGGACACAAGAACTAAGAACGAGATTTTAAAAATTCACACAGCTGCCATCTTGTGGTTATCAAAACAATTGAAATAAATTAGATGCCAGTGGATTAACATTTGTATAAGCATTTAACGTGCAAAGTTTCACTGCACTCGGATGGTTAAATCGCGAGAAACGTCCATGTGAATATTTATACTTCGCGTCACTGCCATGTTGGATTTGTGCTCACCAGGTTACTGAAAGTCCTATAGGTGAACTTATGTTCATAGCCTCTATGAACGTAAAAAAATTCAGTTTGATTGCTGCAAAAGATTCGTAGATATTGGGAACCATCAAAATATTTCGGATGCTCGCCATTTTGGATTGTTATATGTATAGGCCATAGAGTTATATACCATTAAAGGAAAATTATTGCGTAGCTTCATTATTTAAAGTTTCACATCGATCGCATGATTACGACACAAGAAATAAAAACTTAATTTTAAAATTTTGCACTGCCGCCATCTTGAGGTTTTGTAAACAATTGAACTAAATTATATGCCATTGCATTACAATATGTATAATCATTTACTGTACCCCATTTCACTTCGCTCAGATGGTTAAATCAAGAGAAAAGTCTATTAAAATATTTCAATTTCGCATGGCCGCTATGTTCGTTTTATAGTTTACAGGTTCTTGAAAGTTACATAGATAAACTCGCAACAGTGACCTTTATCACCGTACAAAATTTTAGGGTGATATCTGTAATAGTTTCGGAGATATAGAAGGCCAGTGAAATATTTCACACAGCCGCCATTTTGAGGTTATGTAAACAATTGAACTAAATTAGATGCCATTGCATTACAATGTTTATATACATTTGCTGTACTAAGTTTCATTAAGTTTGAATGGTTAAATCGCGAGAAATGTTTATTTAAAACTTTCAAATTCGCTTGGGCGCCATGTTCGTTTTGTAGTTAACCGGATTTTGAAAGTCTCATAGATTAACTTCCAGTAGTGCCCTTTATGTCCGTACAAAATTTCATGGTGATACCGGTAATAGTTTCAGAGATATAGAATGCTGGTGAAAATTTTCGCACAGCCGCCATCATGAGGTTATGTAAACAATTGAACGAATTTAGATGTCGGGACATGACAATGTCTATAAACATATACTGTACCAGGTTTCATTGATTTTGGTTGGTTAAATCGCGAGAAACGTCTATTTAAAAGTCGCAAATTCGCTTTGCCGCCATGTTGGTTTTGTAGTTATCAGATTTTCGAAAGTCACATAGGTGAACTTCTAGTAGTTTCCTGTATCACCGTACAAAATTCCAGGGTGATATCGGTAGTAGTTTCGGAGATATTGATTGCTGATGAAATATTTCGCACAGCCGCCATGTTGGATTGGTGAGACGTAACTAAATTTGAAGGGTACGGTCGGGGTCGCCCGTAATAATGCTATGAACTTACCGAGTTTCATTGAAATCGCTCCAGCAGTTTAGAAGTTATTGGTGGGGACCCACACCATCACATACGCACACACAGACAGACACACGGACAAAAGGTGATCTCATAAGCCTATTTTTTTTTCATAAAAGAAAATAGGCTAAAAACAGGCAAGACATGGACTGAATCATGGAAGGAACAACATAGGAAACGAATGCGGGAATACTCAGCAAATGTTAAAGCCCAGGCGCAAAGACATGGAAAAGGGCAGTTGAAAAAGCGTTGTCCGTAGTTGGATGAAATGACAGTAAGAGGAAGAAACTAGCGAGACCTCTCACATGTATAACCCACCCTCCCGGCTTCATTCGTATGCGGGTTCGATGCGACACAGTTCTGACAAGTCTTATTTATTTGTTTAAGCACACTTATTAAACAATTTGCCGATATTTATTAAATCAGAGTGCAACAAGTCATTGCTGTGGGCAATTCTCTTTCCCATTGGACAGAGTTCACACACACCCAAGTACACGGACAGAATGAGAGTGAAAACACAATCCTTAGAATTAACTTTTGTTGCCCCTCGTGCAAATTGGTTGTTTAGTTCCTCAGTTTAGGGGCTGCGACAACGCGGTCATGTAGCTCCGTGTACTTTGGGTGTGTATAGAATCTGTCTGATAACCGGTGTTATTTGTGATGGCTGTATTATCTGTTTTTAATTCAAGTAAGGACTGCATACATTCAATTTTCAAGTAGTTCCAGATTTCGCCACCGTCAACGACCAACTAAGTTAGTTCTGAACTCTGTTACTAGATGCTACCGCAGTCGGCTCCTGGTGACGAACGTTGGAACCTAGAGCGTTACTCAAAATTAACCTACAATTTAGCTTCACACATGAGTAATTAGTGGAAGGTTCTTTATCATGCCATAAATTTATGACATGGGCCCGCTGGCTTTACTCCCTTCCGAAGGAAGGAAGGAAGGCTCTTAAATAATCCGACGACTTCGGCCGGGTTTGAACCCGTGACCTTGGGCATAGAAGCTCAGCATGCTACCAACTACGCCACCGAAGCCGCCCTCCTGCAAATTAACAGTCCCTAATTTAATTCAAATATTCTGATAGTAGAGAAGCGAATACCAGAGAAGTTACCTTCTTTCAGTAATGCGTTCCAGATTTCCCCAGAATCATGGTGCGTGACTAAACTCGCACCGCTACGCTGCATGAAAGCTTCTCTTAGTTTTACGTCGAATCCGAACCACCTGACGTCATTACACCTTGAGGGGGCTTGATGGCTCAGTGTTCAAGCATCTTGTCTCTCACCAAGGCGGACTGGGATGGATTCCCGGCCAACGAATGTGAGATTTTGCTAGTGAAATGTCACATCCTATAGTTCAGATTCCCGTAGCTCATGATCGAGGGATTAACGGTTAGGTAGAATTACAAGCTTTTTAACATTTTGTCTCGAAAATTACGCGTGCATTAACAGAGAATCAAACTCGGTAGGAGCGTTAAAATCCTTCAGTATGCTTTCCTTCGAAGGGGAAGTAAAGCCGGTGGGCCCATGCCATAGATTTATGGCATGTTAAAGAACCTTCCACTAATTACACTTGTGTGTAGCTATATTTTAGGATATATTTGACTAATGCTCTTAGGTTCCAACGTTCGTCGCCAGGAGCTGACTGCGGTGGCATCTAGTGATAAAGTTCAGTACTAGTTGTTCGTTGACGGTGGCGTTTGGTAGCAAAAGTTGGAACTGCTTGAAAATCGAATGTCTACAGTCCTTACTTGAATTAAAAACAGAAATCGCACACTAATATAGCCATCACAATATTAACACCGGTTATCAGACAGATTCTACACACACCCAAAGTACACGGGGCTACATGACCGCATTGTCGCAGCCCCTAAACTGAGGAACACACCAACCATTCTTACAGTACAATGACCAGAATTCAGTAACAAAATAATGTATTTTCTTTCTTTTCAGGTTTTCAAAATGTATCTTTGGCCGCTGTGTCTTGGAGTCCTTCTCATCCCTCAGTGCTCCGGCCACTTCGACACTGAATCCAACATTGATGTTGGTGAATATTCACCTTGTAAGCTTGGGTATATTTGAGGAGCTTAGTATCTAAGTAGGGCAACACCATTTTTGTCAGTTTTGAGATTTTGTTTAACTCTTATGTGAATTCTTATGCTGATTGCGAATCTACAACTGTTCTGCTTCAAAAAAGAGAGAACTGAGGGAGAATAGCATACATTTGCTCAGTTCAGAATCAAAATATAGACAATTCCACAATAGTTTCGTTAAAAAAAAATGACAACTCCTTCAGTAGCCAATGAGAAGCTTGCATTCATGCAATCTGCTCCCAACATGCATTGCAAATCCATCATGGCTGAATGTTTAACGTGTAACGACGCTGGTAATATTCTAAACAGTGGACATTGTGAGTGTGATGAGTCGGAGAGTGCAGATTTTGATGAACTAGTTCTTTCGAAGGTGTAAGAATAACTCAAGGATCTCAGTTTTGTCAAAAGGCGTCTCAGTACAATTTGTTCATGTCATTTTCTCCCTACCGCGTTGTCGCAGCCCCTAAACTGAGGAACCAACCAAACTCGGTGTGAGGCAACATCTTGGTGGCTGAGCCATCACGCCGCTATTACGCTGCATTGTGCTACTTGTTAATCCTCCGCAGCTTGTGGTGTGGGGCATAAGTTATATGGTCTGCAATTAGCAATACCAGGCACACAATTAGGAAGTGACGGCCGGGCGCTTTATGAACTTGTTTTGCACTAAGTGGGGAGTGCTAAGTACTGCGGAAGACAAATGAGGGGATGTGGAGACTACTGTCTTGCAGACCGCGAAATAAAGTGGTGAGGCGGCTTCGGTGGCTAAGTTGGTAGCATGTTGAGCTTCTATGCTCAAGGTCACGGGTTCAAACCCGGCTGAAGAAATCGGATTTTTAAAGATTGTTAAAAATCCCTCTGAATGTCTTCCTTCGGACGGGAAGTAAAGCCGGCGGTGCCATGTCATAGATTTATGGCATGAATATGAACCTTACACTAACTACACTTGTGTGAAACCAAAATTTGTAGGTTAGAATTGATAACGCTCTATTTGTTACAACGTTCGCCGCCAGGTGCTACTGCGATGCCATCTAGTAGCCAACTCCCCAAGCTAGGTGTCGTGGACAGTAGCATTTGGTAGCAAAAGTAGGAACTACTTGAAATTATTGTCTACACTCCTTACTTGAATTTTAAGAAAGATAACACACACTAATACAGCCATCACAATTAACACCGGTTATCAGACAGATTCTACACACACCCAAAGTATACGGGGCTACATGACCGCGTTGTCGCAGCCCCTAAACTAAGGAACCAACTAACCATAAAGTGGTGAGTATGTTGCTGACAAAGGTCAATAGTCTAACTCAGCATGGCTTCCATGTCTGTCTCTCCTGGGTTCGTGGACACACAGGGACTATTGGGAATGAACGAGCAGAAGAACTTGCTAACGAGGCTGCACAATCAACACTGGAAGTTTCATATGACACAACTCCAATGTGCCACCTGAACAGAAAGATAAAAGAACACATAATTCACCAGTGGAGTTACGAGAGAAATATTTTTTCAAGAGAATCATCATCGACTTCAAAGTAAAATACTAGTTCCGAATTTTGTGCTTACTCAATGTTTATCTGGACTTGGAAAATTCACGTCGTGCATTGAACGATTTCACATCACTATTTTAAATGACAATACAAGCTTCTGTGGATCCTATCTAAGTGTAAATCACCTGATTTTCGACGGTCCTGCTTTTGAAGGAGAAAGATATAGGCTACTATAAAATGTCACCTGAGTTACTGCAATAATGAATTGACTAACCCTCTGCATCCTATATTTAAAGAATCATGCTGTTATTCTCATTTTCTTACATTCATCCATCATGTTTTCCAAAAATTATTATAACGTAGGCCTAATACAAGTACTGTTGTAAATATTTTGTAATTGTCGAACTAAAACTAAAGCCCTGCGCGGATGCGGATATCCGCAACATTTTTCGCCATGTGGATATAGTTAGCAAGGCTGTGCGGATAGCGGATAAGCTGCGGATAATATTTGGAGGAAATTTGCGGATAGTTTTTAGAATACAATCCGAACTTGTTGAATATCATTGGGAAAGGTGGGTAATTTTGCGCACCTATGTTTTTCGAGTTGGTAGTACAACTAGCAACTCAGTTCCCTGCTACCCTTAAGCTGTCATCGTACCTACCAGATAGGGACAGTCAGCATGATGCCAGTTGCTATGTGATAGCCGTGAGGCTTGGATGAAGAAACTTTACACGTTGCATGTTATTTTCTGTAGCCAGCAAATAAGAAGGTAAGCCTACGCTTGTGATTCAATTATTCAAAATTAAATGTTGTTTTAAATGCCAGTTTTTACAGTATTTATGCATGTATTTATTTTTAGCCTACTTTTCACATTTTGCAAGAATGAGGAAAAAGTAGACTTATGAGATCGGGCTAAAGTGTGTCTGTCTGCCCTTCTGTCTGTCTGTCTGCCTGTCTGTCCTTCTGTCCGTCTGGCTGTGTGTGTGTCCCCCCCCCCCTTATCAACTCCTAAACGGCTGCAGCAATAGGAACAAAATTAGGTATGAGTAAAGATATCTGCATATCTCACGGCCATATTTGAAAATGATGTCAGTGCTACCAACTGCTGAAAAATTGCAATTGAAATTTGAGCTCCATGTTGGATATCTTGGAAGGTATGAATGGGAGCTATTTCAAAATTGGCAGACGTATAGATAATAATATTGCAGTTTAATTTCCAGGAGGCCATACATGGCAGTGTTGCCAAAATGATTATAAGCCTGCTGATAGGTCCAAATTTCAAATGCATATAACTTCTACACTATCATTACACTTAGGCTGTAAAATATATGATTGAAAATAACAGGTGAAAATATATACAATATGTACAATTATTTAGTTGCAGTATTAGTAATGCAACTTGTCAGTGTATGCTAGTGACGTTAGGTGGAATGCTAAAATGGTAATAGAAATCCGGAATTTCTCGCTTTCGAGTGACTATATGGTTGTAAAAGTCTGGAGCTGATGATGTTCGCTTGACGATCGAAACTGGTCATCCTAGTGTATTTATTAATTTCATGTCATTTTTTTAAGGATTACCGACTGAAAAGCACCAAACTTTTGTTTAGAAATACACATATAATTTGTGTGCTCTATCATGCTAGAAATGAGAGCTTACGGTTGGAACATTCATCGACAACAATAATCACCAGAAAATACTTTTCCCCCATCAACATTTAAATGCTTAATTTCCAATTATTTCAGGTTGGGCCTTGTAAGACTAAAATTCCCTAAGTGTCATTAAAATACCCTGATAACTCCCAGAGTTTTCCAGGACTTAAAAATTCCATGAGTATTCCCAGTTTTCCATGTGTTCCAGAGTAGTAGACACCCTGGGTAAACAGACATGTGTAACGCTCCGTGGAAGAAATAGGCCCTTACTGAGGCGATCCTGCGCCTCTGCCCCCGCTCTCCAGAACGAAAGCTAAATTATCCCTGCGTGAAGTTAATTAAGGTAGCTCGATCGTCATAACTTGAACACATGAAAATGAAAATCCACAGCCTGCTTCCAGTCTCCGACCGGGTCAGGAATGGAATGAATGAAGCCCCCAACTAGCGGCGAGGATATGAACTGTGCCGGCTGTCGAGGCCTGACGCACTCCTCTGGGACAATGATTAAATGAATGACAGATGAAATTAAATGATAGTGGAGAGTGTTGCTGGAATGAAATGTTGACAGGGAAAACCGGAGTACCCGGAGAAAAACATGTCTGCCTCCGTTTTGTCCAGCACAGATCTCACATGGAGTGACCGGGATTTGAACCACGGACCCAGTGGCGAGAGGCCAGCGTGCTGCCGCCTGAGCCACGGAGGCACTTAACTTGTACACATACAGTAGTTAATTAGAATAAAAGCAAATTCAAGAATTAATTATAGTTTGTAGGCTTATGAATACTTTTTGAGAAACAAATGAGTAATTTTGTAATTACTCTTTCCTCCATTAAATACGTTTAATAATAATACAGACAACGCACAATGTCCAGATTTCATACATTAGCCTTGACAGAAGTCAGTTAGGGAGGTTTTTATTTTGTCACAGTAAAGAACGTGGTATCTATCACAAAGTTTGTAACACAGATTACAAATTCACTGGTCGTCTGGTTGGTGGTAGCTCTTGTTCTGGCTGATAAGGTGGTGAAAGCCGTGCACGGCGAGTCGCGTCATCATATGTCTGAGCTCGTAGTCGGCTCGCATCCAGTCTCTATATGTCATTGTGGCTGTAGTATAAAAGTCCATTCAGATTTCTTCCATTTTCGCTTGTCGTTTACTTAAGAGTCGTTTATATGCTGACGTAGATGGCAGTGTCAGTTGATGACGCAGATCTTCAATGAAAAATGTTTATCTTGTCAGTACATAGTCTACACAAGTCTCGATTTTGTAGTTTTTGAGAGGCATAGTTCTTGCTTCAGGAAATTTGCTTTTATTATTACTATGAAAGGAAAGTAGGAAAACCAGTAGATACTGACAACATATTATACCAAGGTATTCCACTGACAAACACACAACAGTTTAAATACCTTGGGATCACCCAACAGACAAATGGTACGGCATTCAGCAAGCACATAAAGGAAAGAGCGGCAGCAGCTACCATTGCGTCAAATAGTATACAAAATATTCATAAGCTATCCATAGATACAGCAATGACATTATTCCAACTAAAGATAATGCCAATCGTGACGTACGGACTAGACGTAATATGGGAACAGCTGTCAAAAAGTAACCTAGAATATATAGAAATACTTTTTAATGGGCTAGGGTTCCGCCTGAATCATTATTTTTATTGAAAAGGATCACTTATGTAGTAATTAGAAATGGTACTTGTTGTGGAGTTTGAAGTCATTTTTCAATGTTGCCTAAGTAAACAAAAGTTTGGCGCTTTTCAGTCGGTCAACACGAATGTACCCAAAATGAGTTGGGTTATACCCTAATCCTGAAATAAATTACATGAGATTATTAAATACACTAGGATGACCAGTTTCGATCGTCAAGCGATCATCATCAGATCCATTATACTTAGGCTATAACATCTATGTTTGGGAATACAGGTGAAAAATATTTACAATATATACAATTATTTAGTTGCAGTATTGGTAATGCAACTGTCGGTGTATGCTAAATGTAGTATATCTAATGTTAGGTGAAATGCTAAAATGGTGATAGAAATCCAGAGTTTGTCAGTTTGGGGTGATTATATGGTTATAAAAAATCAACTATGGTTATACTGTAATAATACAGGCTGATACTTATCCGGTTGTCTTCCTGGCTGGAACTTCGAGCAGTTTCGTGTTCACTCTAGCACCAGTTTTGGTCGACTGAACCCGGGTGTTAACTGGACGAAACTGGTTTTTCCTTTCTCCCCCCCCTTGTTCCTATGTGCTTTCTGAGGTCAGTGCAATGTTTATTTGTGTGACGTTGCCAAATCTAGATAAGAATGTATGTTATTGAATACAGGAAGATCTACAACTACTAAAGACCGTGGAACTGTCTTCGCCACGCGTGGACTAAAAGGCCATTCAACTAAGCGCTGCCAGGTCTATTAAAGACGTCCCGGCACCTTTAATACTGCCACGCATACCGGCCTAGGTTTATTGCAGAAAAAAGTACATAGTACACCTGATCCTGATAACATTTATCTATTAACCACCGCTTTTTCCCCCCTTTTTTAATCTAGCTTGGCTGTATCGCTAAGTTGTGTCTTGTTTCCGACAGGGTGTGTTTTTTAGTAGAGTGAAAAGGGGTGAACTCTCCATAAAAGTGTGTTCATTTAGATTGTTGGGATTGTTTCGTTTGGCTAGGTGAATCTCGATTGCTTCCTTTATGCCGAGAGCTCTGCCTTTCAATTCGTGATGAATTATTTTTAGGTCGGTCTCGAATTTAGTAAAGCTGGGCCCCGTGGTACTTTTTCGAGGACTAATAGACAGTTTTGTCCCCTTCATCAGCCAATATTAAGCACTAAATGAGAAAATCATTTGATTAGCGTAGCACTAAAATATCAAAAGCCACTGAACGTAATATGGTGCACCTCATGCTGATTGGAGACCCACTCCTACTGCTTCGTACAGGGTGGCGCACGAAATGTCATACATCGAAAATGGTTAGTAAAATGTGTAAATCTGGGCTCGCAACCATGTACTTTCGTGAACAGAAACCTTATTTCATGCGTGATTCGACGGACAGCATCACATGTCGCGCAAGTGTACCGGCTTCCAGTTATACAACATGGCGGACAAAGGGAGGTTGAAAGTCATGATGTGAAAGTGTTTGTTGGGAATTATTGGGCCAGGAATTATTGGGCCAATCTTTTTCAATGACACAGTCAACAGTGCGCGTTACATGGATATGTAGCAAAACAGTTTCTTCCACAACTCTTTGCATCACGTCTACCAATAGAGACACAATAGTTCATGCAAGATGGCATTTTGGGCCCCGTGTGATGTCCCATCGATATCCCGAACGTTTTTAGAGCGGCTCAATCAGGCCACCACATAGCCTCGATTTTAATCCCGGTGATTTCTTACTATGGGGATATTTGAAGGAGACAATCTACCGCCAGAAACCAGAAAATGTACTGTAATTGCAAGCAGCCATTTAAATTTCTCCCGAGGGCCGAGTGAGGACATGTGTCGTAGAGTGGTCACAAACATGCAGGTTCGTCTCGAAGCTGTTGTACGCCGAGAAGATGGACATATTGAACATGCCCCGCATACTGACTAATCATGCACATGTCAGTGAATGTTGTAATGCCATTTTCTATTAAATATGTTGTATATTAAATGTTCTATAAACAGTTTCCAGTGTATGACATTTCGTGCGCCACCCTGTATATCTTTTACTTCTGACGAACTTGATATTGGCATTCACATCACTTCAGCAAAGCATCTTCATTGGTTTTCTACACAATGGTGATGTATTGAAATACCATGTTAATATTTATGTCGCATTACTTATTGATTGATAACAGAACTGTGATTGCATCGAGAACTGAACACTTATACGTCTTCGATGACCATAAATAAGCATTCCGCATATTCTTTTCGTGGATGTCACGTCGGTAACAACTGCATTGAATTGAACTGACCCGGTTAAAAGTGGTTATGTTCGACGATTTCGAAATGTAAATATTTTGTCAGAAAACTGTATCATAATGAGGGTCATTATAGTACTACTCTTCATTATGAAACAGTTTCTCCAGCCAATCAGAGCTCATTCATTGACCAATTAGGTAAGGATAGCTTTGCGCATACGCTCAAAATCCAACATGTCGGACATGAATTACATGATTTGAAAGTTCAAATTGGATATCGGATCAACCATTGTAGTTACAATCCCAAATACGAAGACAAAATCAGCACGAACCTTTGATGAAGGGGACAAAAATTTATATTAGTCCTCGAAACATGTACCATTTCTAATGACCACATAAGTGATCATTTTCAATAAAAGTATTGATTCAGGCGGAACCCTAGCCCATTAAAAACGTAATTAGTATATCAATACGGAACGAAAATGAATGTTTCAAATCTTAAAATTAAATACTTTGTTAAATATTTTTAAATTATAAGGTTAACAACAGTTCACCGAAACTAACAGCTGAACAGGTAGAAACATTTCCAACATTGTTGCTCAAAGACTCTTGCGCATCGAGAATATTTTGTCTCAAAAATGAGAAACTGTAGTGCGTCATTGGACATTCGAACCCATAACCTTACCATTCCGTCCACATTGCACTTAAATAAACACCTCACGGACCGTATCTCACTGATCTGTTGTCTTGAACATAGTAGACACTCACTATACTATGTGGATGTCTCCAAAGTGTCAACAGATGTGAGAAGACATTGCGCATGCCGAACATCGCAACCGTAGCGCTGCACCGGCAATATGCGATGGGCAAGTTACTGCATTAAGTTACATGGTTACTTTTGTATAAAATAATTGATGATTTCCCCACTCCCATTATTGTCTCAGTTGGTGAGTTAGCCGTGGTCGTTACGGCGTGGCTGCAGGCAGTTGCTCACATCCAGGAGGCGAGGAGGTTCTAATCCCCCCGCCGGCAACCTTGAAGATGGTCTTCTGTGGTTTCCCAGTTTCCTTCCAGGCAAATGCCGGGGTTGGTCCCTAACTATAGGCCACAGCGGCTACCTTCCAACTCCTCGTCCTTACATTCAGACTTTCCTCCCCAGACAACACTCCACACGCAACGGTACTTGTAGCATAGAAGTAGCTACAAACTCTGGCGAGCCAAATCCTTGGACACTCCCGGCACTGTAAGCCATACGCTAAAATTAAAAAGAAATTGTCTTGGTTTGAATGAATTCCAGTAATATGTAAAACAAAATGAATTGTCCACGTAAATCATATTTAATAATTAATAAATGAGCACAAAGGCTGCTACAACCCTCAGGGAATATCCAACATTCTCCCATCTCCAGGGAACACTAGAAGAATCTCCCCATAAGTAGGTTAGTGTCTTAAGTAGGGACTGAATTTTTAGCCTACTTCTCACATTTTGTAAAAGTGAGGAAAAAGTAGACTTATGACATCGATCCGGGCAAATGTCTGTCTGTCTGTCTGTCCTTCTGTCTGACTGGCTGTGAGTGTGTGTCCCCCCCTATCAACTCCTAAACGGCTGCAGCTATCGTATCCAAATTTGGTATGAGAAAAGATATATACCTGAATATCTCAAGCCCATATTTGAAATTGACGTCAGTGCTACCAACTGCTGAAAAACCACAATTGAAATTTGAGCTCCATGTTGGATATCTTGGAAGGTATGCATGGGAGCTATTCAAAAATTGGCACACTTATAGACAATAATATTTCAGTTTAATTTCCAGGAGGCCATGCATGGCCAAAATGATTTTAAGCCTGCTGATAGGTCCAATTTTTAAATGCATATACCTTATACACTATCAATTGGATTTCTACCAAATTTCGTATGTACTATGTGTACATAAACACATATGACTGAGCGTATTCTTAAGAGCCGCCAGGGCTGCCAACCGTTCATAAATGCTCGCTCTATGTTTTTATCCAAATACTAACATATCAGAAAATATGGAAACCGACTGCTTTAATCTATGTACTCATATAGTACCTGACATTCTAGATTAATTTGGAGTAACTTATGTACGTCAGTGCTACCAACATGCTTCTAAGCCTGCTGATAGGACCAATAATAAACACATGTAACTTCTATATTATCAATTGGATTTCAACCAAATTTCGTATGTGCTATGTGTACTATAACATATATGACTATGCTTATTCTTAAGAGCAGCCAGGGCTGCCAACTGTTAATAAATGCTGTCTCTATTTTTTTACCCTAATATTAATATATCAGAAAGAATGCAAGCCAACAGCTTTAAAATTTGCACACGTATAGTACGTGACATTCTAGATTAATTTGGAGAAACTAATGTACGCCAGTGCTGCCAACATGACTTTAAGCCTGCTGATAGGTCCAATTTTAAAATAAATGTAACTCCTATAATAACTTATAAAGTTCATCCAAAATTGGCACAACAAGAGATCATAATATTTCAGAATAGTTCTGACCAACACATGCATGACATTGTTGCCAACATGATTTTACGCGCGCTGATAGATCCAATGTCTAACTGCATGCTATCCATTGCACTTCAACCAAATTTTGTATTCTGTACTGAGACCGTATTTTGTATTTAGTTGGATGTAGGTTAAGTTGGCAATATCACTGATGGCAGTACTGCGACATTCCTTTGAAACGCAGGTGCGCGGTAGGACTGTGGCGAGGTTAGGAGCTGTCAGCGTTGAATACTCAGGATAATTTCTTGACTCCAATATGAGCAACTACAGTATAAGGCTTTATAAGAGAAGATTGAAGAGATTATGAAAGTCTGAATGACAATTTGTACTGCTACATAATGAAACTAGCTTGGCTTACTACATCAATGTTGTCGTGCTCTTTAGCAAGCGAAAGAACTATGAACTTTGTCAAACGAACTTCTGTTAGCTTCGCCTCGTTCGCGAACGGTAATCGGGTCTTCTTGATATCCAGTCGTTTTGTGATCGGTGCAGCTGAGCAGATAGGGTTCGATCCCAGACAGGAGTATGTGTTATAGCTTTCTCACTTCATTCAACTAGAACTTCAACAAGGTAGCTGGAAGTTTTCTTTTAGTAGACAGTACGAATTTGTCATGCTTTGAATGTTCCTTTTCACCAATTTTGATTAGAGTAGTTGAGAATTACAGACGAGGGCTAGGGTGATTCTTTAATCATTTCTGTCCGAGTATGTAATTCACTTTGTAGTTCAATTTAGTAGTTATTGTAGTGCTACTTTGAACATTACCTTGCTTTCATTAAGATATAATTTGGGAATAAAGTAGAAGAATATAGTTTGTTGGGAAGACAACATGAGAAATTTATAGGGAGAAGACGACGTTAAAATTATATAAGAATAATTCTAACTCAAGCAGATGTCCCATAATCCGTCGTATACGTGAATTCGACTTTGAACAAATTCTCTGGACTCTTTGAAGTTGACTTTAAATATTTTTGAAAGCTCATGCAAGTTTTTAGATAGACATGCAGGTCTATATTTTTGTCAGATGAAGCATAGACATGGAACATAGTGATTTCTAGTATGATTCTTTACGGCTGTGCGAATTTATTTCTGGTAATCCAGATTTTTGAGATTCTTTTGATTTCGACTCCCTTTGTGAGCTCGTTCAGTTTTTAAATTTTTGTGGATTCTTATGGGAAACTCCAACTTGGTTTAGCGTTCAAATCTAATGGTTAATTTGTACCTTCTCAAGATAGGCTCTTTTCCATGCTGTAGTTTTGACGTGTTTTCCTTTGAGGAGAATCTCCAGTGGAATTATTTTCAATTATGCGAAATCTGAATCGTTCTTTTCACAGTGGTCAGTCGAGAAATACGAAAGAAATACTTTGCTTGAGAAAATGTAATTAGTAATGATATGTAATGTAAGGAAGCCTCCGTGGCTTAGGCGGCAGCACGCCGGCCTCTCACCGCTGGGTCCGTGGTTCAAATCCCGGTTACTCCATGTGAGATCTGTGCTGGACAAAACGGAGGCAGACAGGATTTTCTCCGGGTACTCCGGTTTTCCCTGTCACAATTTCATTCCAGCAACACTCTCCACTATCATTTCATTTCATCTGTCATTCATTTAATCATTGCCCCAGAGGAGTGCGTCAGGCCTCGGCAGCCGGCACAGTTCATATCCTCGCCGCTAGATAGGGGCTTCATTCATTCCATTCCTGCCCCGGTCGGAGACTGGAAGCAGGCTGTGGATTTTCATTCATGTAATGTAAGGAGAGAAATGTTTAAAATATATGAAAGTCATAATCGAGATGACAGACTTTGAATTCTCACACAGTTATTTAGACTTGTGAATAGAATATTTTATCACTGTTCTGATAAAGATTATTCTCGACACTTGAATTTTTGGCTAATTTGAAGCAACATATTTATCCATGATTGTATAAAAACTTGTGTAATATTCGTAATGTTTGGAAATTTATTAAGAGCTGTTAAGCGATAATATGGTAATAATGGAATTTTGTCTGCGTATTTGAATTGCAATTTAGGAGATATTTGACATATGTGGATAGTCAATATCAATTTTTCCAGCACTGAATTGGCTTTAGAGCTATTGCTGAGTGCACTACGGTGTATTATTTTGAACGTGAAATTGAGTAGCGATTTTAGCTAGTGGAAAGCTAATGTACAATTTTGAATCCAACATTTAAGAAACCAAGTATTGTAACAACATCGTCAATATTTGTTGAGATTTAGTAACAATTGTTTTTAGAATGGAGTTTAATTGGAAAGACTGTAATATTAATACTTGTATAAACTTGAGCTATTTATAACTAAAATATTGAGTGATAGAAAATCTAATATCTGTGAGAAAGTGAAATGAAATATAATCATTATAATTAACAATACGACGTACGATTAGCTTAATTGTTTGTCATTTAGGACGGCACGGACTTGAAAATTGTAACCAAATACATTTATATGAATACATGAAATTAACGTGATGAATAATTCTAGGCGCAACTAAATCTCAGAAATAAAATGTAATTATGTAAAATATGTATATATTAATTGCTACGATTGAATAGAATATTTTTATAAATATGTCAAAAAGGGTTTACGATCATAACAGAATATTTTGTGTGTAAAATTTTTTTTTTGGGAACTTCGTTAATAATGATGAGACCATAGGCAGTTTGAGGCCTAATTAAGGCGGTTGTTACTTAAACATTTTTCATGCTTCGGCAGAGGCATAAGATTATAAACTTTTGTTCAGTGGAGTTTCTACTTTACGACACTGCGGTTTCAGTTAATAAAATTTTGTTAAGTTTTAAAAATTCATACGAATGACAGTGATTTCTATTCGAATTAGATGATGATGATGATAATTGTTGTTTTAAGGGGCCTAACATCTAGGTTATCGGCCCCTGATTCGAATTAGAATGTGCTTCGAGAACCAGTGGGCCATGAGCTAGGATGCTTTTTAACGCGCCCGAGATTAGATTAATTTAATTATCTTTAAGAGTCTTGGTAGCTCACTTTGGGCTATTTCTCTTTTTTTTATAGACCACTGGCATCTTCTTATCACATTCTTTTTAATTTTTGTGGTATTCCTATCCATGGTCTATCCTTGGTGGTGGTGTCTTCGGGGTTATTTTCAGCCGGGGCTTCCAGATTCTACGATCCTGCATTTTCTTCGGATTTCATCAGGTAAGACCACGTGGATACGGGTGCAGTACCTTAAGGGATGGAACTAACAATATATTCAGTCACCAGGGCTGCCGACTGTAGTGCTCTATTTGGCTACGTTATACCAGGTATATTTCGAACTAATTAGACATTTAGATATTACCAACTTAATTTCGTAATTATTCTTGATAGGTCTATATAGATTTGCATGAATCTTAAATTTTAAGAAAAGTAGGCCCTTTAGTTCGTCACGGAACTTCTTGTTAGGTTTTCAAATTGTCATTTTATGTTTTCAAAACCATAAAATAATTCTTTCTTTGGATTTTTAAATACGAGTTTATGTTTAAAATGTAGAAAAAGAAACTTTACGAGCCTTGCAGTAGTCGCATATGATGTGTAACATCTGGCATAGAAGAACCCTCACGTGAAATTGTAGATATACCTGTATTTTATAATATTATTGTCACAAATATTAATCTATTTTAAAATGGAGTATTTTACAGATATTGTAGTTATAATACGGAACTCATTTTATTGGATGATTTGTAGCTTCCACCAGTACTAACCTAAATAAAGAATACGATATGGATCAACTAGATTAATAGACGCGACACCGGTCATAACCTTAAATTCCTTGTAAATAGGCCAACTTGCGAGTAAATGCAATGTGCACAGCAGTAGATCATGAAAGGCTTGCCCAGTTCCCGGACCTCTTGATTCACAGACCAACACGTAATTTCATATGGATTCTGTTAAAAGGAGTCATATTGATATGATTAGCAGCAGAGTATCAAGAAGGCAGTGCGAGAACAATCAATAAGGCAGTGCGAGTGTAGAAATATCAAGTAGGCAGTGAAGAAAAAAAGAGAGTCTTTGAATTGGTATGTATTATTAGTGTTTAAATAAAAAAGATTTTTGTGTGTTGATGAACGTCCAGGAGGGATACGATCCAGCTGGCAGTGCGTTTTACACACTTCCGTCCGATCCACTTCCGTCCCATTTTTCAAAATCACTCCCACAAAAATATCCAGGAACCGAGTGGAAAGATGTTACACATCAAAAATTGAGATAAACTGCGCAAGGCTTAACATTAATGCCTAATTGGATGCGTCGTTTAGTAAACTATTATTTCCGAGAATTTCACATCAGGAGTATTTGCTGGAATATATGCGAGACCTCATACTGCAGGAATAACCATGGCAAAAATTCAGGATTTGGGATGAGTCGAACAGCTATCACACCCAGCATACAGCCCTGATCTTGTCCCTTCAGATTACCATCATTTTTGATCGATGGCACATTTCTTGAGTGGAAGAAATATCGAAAACATTGAAGCTGAGGAAGTGGGTCTCGCCGAATTCTTCGCATCAAAGCCCAGGGACTGTTACCGTCGTGGGATAAGAAACATCGCTGAAAGTTGGCTCAAGACCATAGAAGGATAGTTTAATTTCTTGTCAGAAAACTTTCCAAATAAAATTTTCTCATGAAGCGGCATTACTTATGAGACATCCCCCGTAATATTGAGATCTTGTGAAATGTTGCAACACTCCAACATTTTACTCGTCCTACAATGAGCCTGTAATCACTAAGATGGTTAATGTAACTGGTTTGTTGGTTGGTTCTTAAGTTTAGGGGCTGCGAAAACGCGGTCATGTAACCCCGTGCACTTTGGGTGTGTGAAGAATCTGTCTGATAACCGGTGTTAATTGTGATGACTGTATTAGTGTGTGTTATTTGTTTTTAGCCTACTTTTCACGTTTTGCAAAAATGAGGAAAAAGTAGACTTATGAGATCGGGCAAATGTGTGTTTGTCTGTCTGTCCCTCTGTCTGTCTGGCTGTCTGTGTGTCTGGCCCCCTCCCCCCCCCCCCTATCAACTCCTAAACGGCTGGAGCAATCGAAACAAAATTTGGTAGGCGTAATGATCAATACCTGAATATCTCACGGCCATATTTGAAAATGATGTCAGGGCTACCAACTGCTGAAATATCGCAATTGAATTTGAGCTCCATGTTGGATATCTTGGAAGGTATGAATGGGAGCTATTTCAAAATTGGCACATGTATAGATAATAATATTGCAGTTTAATTTCCGGGAGGGCATGCATGGCAGTGTTGACAAA
Source organism: Meconema thalassinum (assembly GCA_946902985.2). Taxonomy (NCBI): domain Eukaryota; kingdom Metazoa; phylum Arthropoda; class Insecta; order Orthoptera; family Tettigoniidae; genus Meconema; species Meconema thalassinum. The sequence continues at coordinate 402,505,161 of OX336393.1, read as the reverse complement.
ATGATTATAAGCCTGCTGTTAGGTCCAATTTTTAAATGCATATAACTTCTACACTATCAATTGGAATTCAACCAAATTTCGTATGTGTAATGTGTACATACACAGATATGACTGAGGGTATTCTTAAGAGCTTCCAGAGTTGCCAACTGTTGATAAATGCTCTCAATTATTTTATCCAAATACCCATATATCAGAAAGTATGCAAGCCGACAGCTTTAAACTATGCACACGTCTAGTACCTGACATTCTATATTAATTTGGAGTAACTCATATACGTCAGTGCTACCAACATGATTCTAAGCCTGCTGAGAGTTCCAACTTTAAATACATGTAACTTCTATACTATCATTTGGATTTAAACCAAATTTCGTGTGTGCTATGCGTACCATAACAGATATGACTATGCCGATTCTTAAGAATAACCAAGGCTCCCCACTGTTTATAAATGCTGTCTCTATTTTTGTTATCCTAATATCAAGATATCAGAAAGTATGCAAGCCAATAGCTCAAAACTTTGCACTCGTATAGTGAACCCGCTGAGCTAAGGTTCATGTGATATTTTTTATGACAGCACATTTATGATGGGATGTAGTACCTTTGAACACACCCAGAAAGCCACGTGGAGCTGAGAGCTCGTGCTATACTCTTTGAAGTAGCGGAGAATCGCACTTTTGACTTTGGTGAAGTCTGCTAATTATTTATCTGAGGTCTTATTAATTAATTTTATCTTTCCACGAGACTGAGAATATTCCATTTCGTCATTCAGCATTATTAAAACATTTTGGAGAATGTTTCTTTCGCTTAAGGTAAGGTAATACCCTTGCAGATACGCAAATAGGAATATAAGTAGTCGCTCAACGACTTTGGTTTGACGACCTACTTCCTCGAGGAACCCTGTGCCTTGCACTACGTCTGGAGAATCCGCCCCGTGTAGGCGTGAAGTTACATCCGTCGTGTCAGACGTAGAAAATATCCGCTTTATAGCGTGGAAATTGTTATCAGGTGCCATCGAGCACGAATACGTTACGATACGAGTGATAAGTAAGAATTGTATAGTGAATTATTTGCACTACATCTGGAAAATCCGCCCTGTGAAGGCGTGCAATTGTAGCCGTCGTGTCAGACGTGGAAGATATCCGCTGATTAGCGTGGAAGTTATCATCAGGTGCCATCGTGCACGAATATTCTACAAATCACTGTTTATTGATGCACAGTGAACAACAAGAATCATATTGTGAAATAATTGGCAAGTATAGTGAATTTTATAACATTACCGTAACACCACATTTTTATACCCACGTGTTTGTGGAGGGCCGAGAGCCTGGTGAAAAATATAGAGGTAAACGTGTTGTAACTATTTTAAGCAATTGTGATTATGAAAGTACAGTATATTTGAATTGCCACAGTGAATTTTTCAATTACAAAACGACGCACATTTCACGGATGCCACGTGATGTAAAAAGTGGCGTCAGTACACGTGAAGAACCACAGAACAGTGCTTGCTCGCGTATTATTCAATATCTGCGAAGTAAAGGCTGTGTTATCAATTGTATTAAAGCCTGTAACATTTACTACGAACATTGTGATTTTTGAAGTGAAAGAATGAACTACTACACGATTTATTCCACCACACACGTGATCAGATTATTCTACACCATGTTCGAGACCGAGATCATGGGCTAATACCGCTATGGTATGAGGATGATGTATCTGATGGAACCAGCATGATGGTGGAACTTCCAGAACAGCGAACGAGGAGGAAGGAACCCAGGATGCCATTCCCCGGCATATCCAGTACATTCACAAAGTTGACGACAGGGACAGATCGAACCCTGGTCTTTGGGAGAGTCCAGATGGGAGTCCTGATGAGGACAATGCCGTTCCGGAAAGCCAGAGGTACATTTGTTCAACCCTTGTCGTTGAACAGAGAGCTGAGTGAGAGCTCCTCCATTTCGTGAGTTTCTGTACACCGTAGTCATTTGAGGCCACTTTGTTTAACACTATCTGGGGTGATTTTTCAAGTCTTTGCTGACTTTAGTTATGGCAATCAGATGCCATGGTTATATTTCTTTAACTGCATTTTTTGCAACCAGTCTTTGTTACACCTCTGACTTCGTTAGAGCAGTCGTATCATTTAGGTAATCGACTGTAATTACCAGTTTGGTAACTGCATTATATTTCATTTGAGATGTTGCTTAGAAGCCATCTGGTCAAGTGTAGACCTTACAAGTAAAAGGGATATTTCGTTGTTGTCTAGCATCGAACCCAGTTCCCAACGTATCATTAAGCAGATCCAGTGTGTGGAATCTGCGTCACAATTATTATTTTGTTAGTGTCATGTGAAGACACGTATTTATTTGATGTTGTACAAGCAACTACTGAAGTATTATATCTTTGAGAGCAAAGAGCTCCAGCAATTAGTGACATTGCTACCATTGAAATGTCTTTGGAGTGAAAGACGGAATTATATTATTGTATTCAGATTTATAGCGTGCTTTTTATGCACGTATTCTTCGAGGTTTATAACCTATGGTAAAGGTATTATGATGAGGCCAGTTGTACAGTTTGTATTTTGCTTAAATCGCCGGCCTTGATAGTTAGTGTGTGTTGTGTCCGACAGCGCAGGAATGTTGTAGCCAGCAGCGACACAAACTGGTTTGTGACCCAGTGCCCTTGAGAGCACGCTTCTATTATGATACAGAATTATTTTGACAGAGGACAGAATGCTTGTTGTATTCGCTCTTCCTTTCATTGCTATTTAGCCCATGGAACCCAGTGTCCAACCTTGTATCTGATCACATGTTTTTATAGATTGTCATTTGTTAGTTAAGCGCACTTTTGCGTGTACCGTCGTTTGACGTGTACAGTTATGTCAGGTTTCTATAGTACGTTGTAGGCTGCCCTGTTAAAGGAGATATTTATTGTATGAAGGTACTTGTGTGTACCTTGTCCGGGATTGTTCCCGTTGACCAGATGTTATGGAGGGTGACTGTTGTGTGCAGGCCCATCCCAGAGTTATTGAACGCGAGCTGTGCGCCGCTGGTAACTTGTGTTATTGTGTGTCCGAGTTGTTATTGCTCGTTGATTGTATTCCGACTTTTGAGTCGAGGCTTTTGGTGGAGATTGATCTCGGTGGAGACACTCCGTGCCCAGGCTATTGTCAGTATTATTCGCCATAAACCAACGATAACCTAAACCGACATCTTAATAATAAAACGCATAATTTTGGTAAAACAAAAGCTAACTAACGAATTCTTTCTATCTAACCTTGTTCTTTTGCATTTGGAACCTGCTGACATGGCCGTGCTAATGAAGGTATTTCCTTTTGAGGAAATGACTTAGAACAGCTGACACTTTTGTAGCGACCTGAAGCTTGCTCGAACCTTGAGTTCGTAGCTTGTGGAGCGCAGGCCATGCGATGTTAGACGTAGTCTTTACTACGCAGTCGTCACCGTAACTACACACATTAGATGACTATGGCTTACAAAGAGTAAACCAAGGTGCAGGCAGGCATTTTAATAAAACTGTTGTCTCTTATTAATTATTTATGATGTAAAAGTGTATGAATCCTACATGTTACCCTCTTGTGTGCTGTTAGCACTTAGTTCCTAAGAATAATTAGATGTTTTTTTATATGGCTGTTCACTTAGCTTTGAATGTAATTGTTTTCTGTTACGGACGTCATCGCCGTAAATTTTGTTATTAATTGATAGGACTTAGCTAGATGAATTAACATTAAATGTAAATGTGGAGATGGTATCATCCTAACTTAGATTTGTTTTGCTACCCTGTTAAATGTAAATTCTGATATTAGCTTGATCTTGTAACTTGACCTAGGGATTTGCGTTGTACCATTTTCCTAGTGTTGCTGTTGTTGCTTTGTTATTGTGAGATAGATCTTTCGCGAGGGTTTTTCGTAACTTCTCAGGTAGGGACCTGCTCTTTAATTTTAGCCTATTTTCAATTTTGAAAAAATAGGCTTATGAGATCACCTTTTGTCCGTGTGTGTGTGCGTGTGTGTGTGTGTGTGTGTGTGTGAGGTGTGTGTGTGTGTCCCCCTAATAAAATCTAAACGGATGGAGCGATTTCAATGAAACTCGGTAAGTTCATAGCACTATTCCCGGCGACCTCGACCGTGCCCTGCAAGTTTTGTTAAGTCTCACCAATCCAACATGGCGGCTGTGCGAAATATTTCACTAGCATTCAATATCTCCGAAACTATTACCGATATCGCCCTGAAATTGTGTATGGTGATAAAGGGCACTACTAGAAGTTCACCTAAGAGACTTTCGAAAACCTGGTGCCTACAAAACCAACATGGCGGCCAAGCAAATTTGAGACTTTTAAATAGACTTTTCTCGCGGTTTAACTATCCAAACTTAATGAAACTTGGTACAGCAAATTTTTATACACAATGTAATGCATTGGAGTCTAATTTAGTTCAATTGTTTACATAACCACAAAATGGCGGCTGTGCGAAATATTTCACTGACATTCTATATCTCCGAAACTAATACAGATGTCACCCTGCAATTTTGTACGGTGATAAAGGGTACTGATACAAGTTTACCTGTGTATATTTCATAAACCTGTAAAGCACAAAACGAACATGGCGACCAAGCGAATTTGAAATATTTTAATAGACTTTTCTCGTGATTTATCTCTCTGAGCGCAGTGAAATGTGGTACAGTAAATGATTTTGCAGATTGTAATGCACTACCATCTAATTTAATTCAATTGTTTACATAACCTGAAGATGGCGGCTGTGCGAAATTTTAAAATTAAGTTTTTATTTCTTGTGTCGTAATCATGCGATCGAAGTGAAAGTTTGAATAATGAAGCTAGGCAATAATTGTCCTTGAATGGTACATAACTCTATGGCCTATACATATAACAATCCTAAATGGCGAGCTTCCGAAATATTCAGACGTTTCTCAATATCTCTGAATCTTTTACAGCAACCAAACTGAAATGTTTTTTGTTTATAGAGACTATGAACATATGTTCACATATAGGACTTTCAGTAACCTGGTGAGCACAAATCCAACATGGCGGCGACGCGAAGTATAAATATTTAAATGGACGTTTCTCGCAAATTAACTATCCGAGGGCCGTGAAACGTTGCACGTTAAATGCTTATACAAATGTTGATCCACTGGCATCTAATTTATTTCAATTGTTTGCATAATCACAAGATGGCTGCTGTGCGTAATATTAAAATTTTGTTTTTACTTCTTGTGTTCTAATCATGCGATTGAAGTTTGAATACCACACGTGCACAATAATCTTAATGTAATAGTACAAAAATAAAGATCCAACCTGGCGATCATCTGAAATATTTAGACGGTTCTCAATATCTACGAATCTGTTACAGCAATTAAACTGACATGTTGTATGTTGATAGAGACAATTAACATGAGCAGGATATATGAAAATAGGCTGTATAGTTCTTCACGGAACTACTTGTTGATTGTTTATTAGCTTGCGGACTAGCCGATTGAAACCCTCCGAACTAGGATAGGGGCTTGTGAATTTTAACAATAACTTTTCACGGTGTTTTACATATGTCTGGATATTTATTTTCTTAGTCTAGTTTTTAAGGTGAACCTTTCCTTAGGCAGTCTATGACCATCGTCACCATGTACCACGATCCCTGTGGACTACAGATTCTCGTGCCGCTTTGGCCTATTAGGAAGTTCACCTGATCCTCAGGGCAATTAGGTCCGACGGATGAGATGTTAGGGAAGTCATTGCGGTTGTTGGCTATCCTGACAGCTCCACCGACGGTCTCAATAGTACCTGGCATTCTAGATTAATTTGGAGTAACTAATATAGGCCTAAGCCAGTGCTGCCAACATGATTCTAAGCCTGCTCATAGGTCCAATTTTAAAATGCATGTAACTTCTGTACTAACTAATGGATTTCATTCAAAATTTACACAACAATAGATCACATTATTTCTGACCAACACATGTATGTCATTGTTGCCAGCATGATTTTACGTGTGCTGTTAGAACCAATGTTTAACTGAATGTAACGTCCATGCTATCCATTGGACTTCAACCAAATGTTGTATTCTGTACCATAAGAGATGGAACTAAGAATATATTCAGTCACCAGGGCTGCCAACTGTAGTTCTCTATTAGGCTACATTATGCCAGGTCTACAGTATTTCGAACTAATTAGAAATTTCGATATTACCAACTTAATTTCGTCATTAATCTAGATATATCCCTGTAGATTAATCATTGGCATGAATCTTAATTTTTAAGAAAAGTAGGCTCTTTGGTTCGTCACGGACCTTCTTGTTTAATTCAAGTAAGGACTGCAGATTTTTATTAATTTTTCAAATAGTTCCTACTTTTGCTGCCAAACGCCACCGTCAACGACTACTAGTTCAGAACTTAGCTACCAGACGCTACCGCATTCGGCTCTTGGCAACGAACGTAGGAACCTAATAGCGTTGTTTACATTCTTAACCTATGCAATTTAGCTTCACACAGGTGTAATTAGTGGAAGGATCTTTAACATGCCATAAATCTATGACATGGGACCTCCGGCTTCACTTCCCCTGGACCTGCATTACTGTCTTCCTACGCAAAGAATTATAATTCATTTAACAAGCCCTTGGTTAATTACTAATTACATATTGAATGAGGCAATGCATATGAATGGCTAAATGAATTTTCACTTCAACATGAATTAACATTCATTACTTCCGAGGTCGTCAAGGAGCCAACCACTTTTATGTCTTCATTTACATGGGAACCAATCCAAGCTATTTCCGACAAACTATTGTTACAATGAAAATTATTTGCTTGCACAATCGTTGAGATAATTTAAAATTGCCACTGTAGAGTATCTTACATGTGCACATGTTTTATATACATATATTACATAGCCAAGCTTATACTGTTGGTTGGTTCCTCAGTTTAAGGGCTGCGACAACGCGGTCATGTAGCCCCGTATACTTTGTGTGTGTGTAGAATCTATCTGATAACCGGTGTTAATTGTGATAGCTGTATTAGTGTGTTTTATCTGTTTTTAATTCAAGTCAAGACTGCAGACATTCGATTTCAAGTAGTTCCAACTTTTGCTACCAAACGCCATCATCAACGACCAACTAGTTCTGAACTTTGTTACTAGATGCCACCGCAGTCAACTCCTGGCGACGAATATTGGAACCTAAGAGCGTTGGTCATATATAACCTATAATTTAGCTTCACACAAGTGCAATTAGTCGAAGGTTCTTTATCATGCCATAAATCTATGACATGGGACCGCCGGATTTACTTCCCCTCAGAAGGAAGGCATACTGTGGAATTTTTAACGCTCTTAAAAAATCCGTCGACTTCAGCCGGGTTTGAATCCGCGATCTTGGGCATAGTAGCTCAGCATGCTACCAACTACGCCACCGAAGCCGCTTATACTATATTAGCTTTTCAATATACGAGAGCCTGTGGCTTAAGTGGGAACTATTCTTTCTTTACTTGTGTCATGCAGTCAGCCTGCTTGGTTGACAGGTACAGTCCCGCAGGAAGGATATGATTCATCTCCAGTAGCCTCATTCTCCATGGTTACGCTCATTATAGTTAACTTTCCGTTCACAATTCACAATATAACACTTGTGTCTAACACAAATAGCAAACTGTGTCCCACTGGTCATCCCGCAAGGCTCCTGCTGCTATAAACAACAAACACTGGCGCGGCCAACATCAACGGCAATCGTATCTTGAAAGGAATAATAGTAATAATGTTATTGCTTTTATGTTCCTCTTATTACCCTGCCAGGGAATTGTTACCACTAGACGTGGAGCGGGTCTGTTGTGTATACATTACGCCATCTCGCCACGTTATGGCTGTCGCTCGCGGGTGTGAGGTAAGAGGGGCAACGCCGGTAGAGTCATACAGGTGTTATATTGTGAATTGTGCACTTATCATGCACACACACACGCCATGCGATGAGGTTTCGATGGCGACGACTGGACGTCTATCGCAGTTGTGTGGCTGGGCGAGGCGCATTAGTTGCGATTACCGCCATCGGCAACAATTCGCTGGTAGGGTAGTAACTACTGCAGCATTCAGAGACGCTGGGATGCCGGTATTTTGGCCCGAAGGTGATCTTTAACGTACCAGTAAATCTACTGACTCGGCTCCCACTCATTTGCGCATCCTTAAATGCCAGATGACTGCGCCAGGATTCAATCCTGCAATCTTGGCCGCAGCAGGCGAGAACGTTACCGCTGAGTCACAAAGCCAGTCGTATCTTGAAAGCTGGTTGGTATAGTTGTGGCGTTCTACGGATCCCCACCGGCGAGTAATGAGAGCGGCTAGTGTTTGATTTTTCAACCCCTTACAAGTGCTTCTCGCCCATCAGGAAGACTGTTTTATGAGGGCAGTAGTCATAGCGCAGGCTGTGTTTAAAGTTTCCAGTCCTCAAGACAAACCCTTGCTGCATTGTTGCCAATACAACTATTTATTAATTTATTCACGTCTTTCTTTCTTATTTTCTTTCTTTCGGAAGGACCATGCTTGGGCCCAATGATTCATGGGCCGTACGGAGAATAAAAATCGTCTAATTGTTGACTAATATCACAAAACCTCGATAAGCTCACTTAAATTGAATGTCTCTTCGGGGGATCAAACAACATATACTTCTGTAATCGTTGTGCTGACGTTAATGTTCAGTTTTGTTTAAATATTTTGTCATAAAAATAAATTAGTGTCTTCAAATAGTCGATGCAAAATATGGCAACTACGCCGTTGGCAGTGTCTGCAGCATATTGAAACCCCATGGATTCGCTTAAGGCATCTGTTGTCCAGAGAAAGGAAGCCGACACCATACCCTCATAACTAATTAAGCGAGCCTGAGCGACAAGTATTTGGAGACGAAAGACTAACAAGTGGGCATCAGTTGGGCGACTTAACTATGTTACCCAATTACCTGTTTTGATTTCAGGTACATTGGCACCTTCTTCGTGGCACCACTTCATCCAGGCAGCGTTGATTCCGCTTTGGTTGCGTGTTATCATGGGTTTCGATAGATCTCGATCAACTCTCACATCACTTTGTACCGCGCACTCAGTCTTCCTAATGTTAAGTCGCAGGTCGCGAGCATGGTATCACACTTCATGAAATCGCTGGGCATTAAACACTACCACAAGGGTTTCTTGAAATTGATTTTACGGTATCAATAAAAAGCCATAATATTTATCATGATAGATAATGCAAGATATTCTTCCGTAGCCTGTTATTTACAGATTCATATCAATACAAATCGTATAATATATTATCGTATGGCCTCGGAAGCCGGGTGCAAGCTTTGTTATTTGACACCCAGAGGGTAGCTTATATGTTGAATTTCGTTGTTCCTTGAAGCACTATGGAAGTCAAGGAGGTTAGATATCTAAGCTCCTTGAACACTATAGCGCTTTCTAGTAGAGAAATGAGGAACTTTGTGTTGGCGGACACTCTCGAGATTAATTTTGCCATTATGAACACGGCCTACTGAATTAAAATGCGTTCTTTGACATGCCAACATCGTATGACATGCATTTCGTATTTTTGCCGGCTTTAATAAATCACTTACCAGGGCCAGGAGCGAACCTGCAAGCTTGGGGGTAAGTAGACCGACACGATAACTACTCACCCCCAGTGTCAAGCTAATACAAATCATGAAACATATATTGGATTGAAGTAAGTGTTTCTTCCCTTCGATGGAGTCCTCTTCAGCTTATATCTCAGCATCGTCATCATCAGTTTATCTGCCTGATGGCAGGTTTGCTCATGGTCGGTCTCTCCACCTTATCCGGTCTTCAGCAGCAAGTTTCATCTGCTCATAAGATTTATCAATCTTGATGGAATCCAGCATCTGAAACCTTCTTCTTCCTTCGGATTTTCCCTTGGACTGTCCCTTCTAATACACTTAGCTTATATTTAATGGCGAAACACAAAGGAAAGTAAACAACTAAATGTATCCTTACAAATTTCATATTAAAAATGTATTGAAACATTATTATTCTGAATTCTTTTCAAGATGTCAAAATATAATGAAATCAACTAGGTGCAATCAGTTATCAAAACTGAACATTACTTGAAACCTTTTCAATGCGGATGAGCTAATATGGATAGAGTATAGCCTATTTATATTATATGGATATGTTATGGTGAGGATTGGGAAGGAGGCGGCCGTTAGTAACCATCCCAGCATGTGCCTGGAGTAGTGCATGTATCGACCCTTCGATGGAGTCTTCTTCAGCATATATCTCATCATCATCACTTCCAAGATGGCTCATGTGTGAATCGAACCGATCTCTTCTCAGTTTTGCCTCACGAGGCTGAATCCACCCCGTTCCATTCTTCAGACCAGAATGACATTTCTTGGCAGTGTCGAGAATCGAACCCGAACCTCCGGGGGTACAGCCAAGAAATCTGGCCACTACACCACGAGGTGGTCTATAATTAAATTGTTCTAGGCATTATGTCCTGTCTGTGTGGACCCATTGTGAGATATCAACTTGCTACGTCCCATTTATGAAGCGCTTTGGTTGGTTGGTACACGTGGTTCACCAGGGAAGCCACAACACTTGGGGGAGGTTTGTAAATAAAATAAATTTTATAACACAGAAAATGTTCATTGTTTTCTTGGACTAGTCTGGACAGATGCGAGTAATAAGATAATTTATGTAGAACTTTTATTTGGAGTTATTAAGAGCAACCAGACGTAAATACCATTCCTCAGGTAGATACTCATCTCACTTCATTGTCGAGTCCGTTGAATGGCGTAGACATGCAGATACAAGCGACCGTAGCAATAAAACAAGATATGTTCGCCTACTTCATGGTGACGAGCCAGATTTCATATGGTGAATGCTGTACAAGGTGACTCTTTACGACCTTCCCACACACACACTGTACTACTATTGCGATCTCCAAAGTCACTGTCTTGTCGAACCCGTGTGTATGCATTACTCCAGATAAGTCTGCATTTTCATTTACAAGATCATGTCTGACTTTTCTAAATTCGAGGGTTTGATTATAAGAGCTGATAACCGCAATGCTTTAATCCGCAATTGAAAGATCGTCATAACTATTTACATTATATATACGAGTAATTTAGTAGAGCCTCCGTGGCTTAGGCGGCAGCACGCCGGCCTCTCACCGTGGGTCCGTGCTTCAAATCCCGGTCACTCCATGTGAGATCTGTGCTGGACAAAACGGAGGTAGACAGGTTTTTCTCCGGGTACTCCGGTTTTCCCTGTCACAATTTCATTCCAGCAACACTCTCCACTATCATTTCATTTCATCTGTCATTCATTTAGTCATTGCCCCAGGGGAGTGCGACAGGTTTCGACAGCCGGCACAGTTCATATCCTCACCGCTAAACGGGGGCTTCATTTATTCCATTCCTGACCCGGTCAGTTGACTGGAAGAAGGCTGTGGATTTTCATTTTCATCATTTAGTGACTATGTTAACAACATTTGGCAAGAACGCGAACTCATATATTGGTGTGCCTGGAGTTAGTACACTGGAAGATCCAGAACTGTTTCTAGCTGACCACATTAATTTTCCATCTTTACATATTTGCCAGTTTACGGTTTTATTTTTCTTAATAACATATTACCATTTTTTCTTTCTCTATATCCCTGAACGAAGGCATGAAAGTGATTTGTTTTCCTCCATTTGAGAACTTATTAAGAATTGTTTTACCCGGCGTTTCTTTTTCAGCCATTCTTCTTTGACATCCTTGCACTTCTTGTTTATCTTATTTCTCAGACGTCAGTATTCTGCTTTCCCCCTTACATCTATTGCATTCTTTTGCTTTCGCCTTTCGAGCATTAATTCTAATATATCTTAAGTAATCCACGGTTTTCTACCTATTCTTTCTTTTCTACCAATGTTTTCTTCTGCGGAGTTTGATATGTCATTCTTCAAATGTGCCCATTCTTCAACAATTGAAGTTTTTTCAGGGTTCTTCCCTTATACTCGTCTTGAATCTTTCGATCACCTCCTTCTATTTCAGATTGTCGATTGCCAACCTTTTCGGCTTTTGATTTTTCGACAGGTTCTTCAACTGAATTCTGCATTTCATAACAACCAGATCGTGGTCAGAGTTTACGACAGCTCCGGGATATGTTTTTCAATCAAAAATCTCGGAATCTCTGCTTGGCCATAATGAAGTCGATTTGGTAACGTCCTGTATCTCCTGGTCTCATCCATGTGTACATTCTTCTATTGTGGTTATTACATAATATGACCTACTCGCGCTCGGTGCAGCATGCCATCAGCTAGCTTCCTCGATCATTCCTAAATAAACTCTGCATCGATTCTATTGTTCTAACCTGAGAAAAATAACCGCTGAATCGATTTTATTGTTCTAAATTCTAAACTCTGAATCGACTCTCTTGTTCTAACCTGAGTAAATTAAAACTGCCTCGATTCTATTGTTCTAATCTGAGTAAATAAACTCTAAATCGATTGTATTGCTTTAACCTGAGTAAGTAAACTCTGAATCAATTCTATTGTTCTAACCTGAGTAAATAAACTCTGAATCTATTGCATTGTTCTAACCTGAGTAAATAAACTCTCAATCGATTCTCTTGTTCTAACCTGAGTAGATAATCTCTCAATTGATTCTCATGTTCTAACCTGAGTAAATAAACTCTGAATCGATTCTCTTGTTCTAACCTGTGTAAATGAACTGTGAATCGATTTCCTTGTTCTAACCTGAGTAAATAAACTCTGAATCGAATCTCTTGTTCTAACCTGAGCAATTTAAATCTGAATCGAATCTCTTGTCTAATCTGAGTAAATAAACTCTGAATCAATTCTCTTATTCTAACCTGAGTAAATAAACTCTGAATCCATTCAATTGTTCTTACCTGAGTAAATAAACTCTGAATCGATTGCATTGTTCTAACCTGAGTAAATAAACTCTCAATCGATTCTCTAACCTGAGTAGATAATCTCTCAATTGATTCTCATGTTCTAACCTGAATAAATAAACTCTGAATCGATTCTCTTGTTCTAACCTGTGTAAATGAACTGTGAATCGATTTCCTTGTTCTAACCTGAGTAAATAAACTCTGAATCGAATCTCTTGTTCTAACCTGAGCAATTTAAATCTGAATCGAATCTCTTGTCTAATCTGAGTAAATAAACTCTGAATCAATTCTCTTTTTCTAACCTGAGTAAATACACTCTGAATCCATTCAATTGTTCTTACCTGAGTAAATAAACTCTGAATCGATTCTCTTGTTCTAACCTGAGTAAATAAACACTGTATCGGTGGCGAAAATTTTGCAGCAAGAAGCGTGAGTAAGGGCGAATATAGGCAACCTGCCATGGATACCTGTTCGCCGGGTGAGACGTGGCTGCACCTGCTACTGACATGAAAATAACTCTTTCCACCATATTGAAACGGTGAAATGTTTTGGAACGACAACATTCCTATGCTTTTCACTGGTATATAAACTATGGTAATATAAAATTTCAGGTAAATCGGTTAAGTAATTCTTGCATGATAGAGTAACAGACAGACGCCACACCCCTAGACGTTCAGTGTAGATTCAGATTGGAGTCAGGGTCTAAAGGTGGTTTTGAGAAAAAAGAATGTGTAGATGCACGTTAACTGTCACCATGCACAGAGGTTTGCAATGCAATAATGTACATGTGTTTAGACTTGCAGACAATATATTGCTAGTAATTGCTCGGCGCTATCTAAAATGAAAGAGCGTCTCCCAATACACATACCAAAGTGTATTGCATTTGTGAGGAGATTTATGTCGCATTAGTTGGAACTGCCCTGAAATAAATATTCAAGACTCTTCTGACAGAACAGATAAGCTCACAGGCAAGGAGTAGTGGTCAACTTGCTGAGTGTCACAGGTGTACAAACATATGGCGTGATCTGAGATTTCAGCCCTCTGAAATTAGGGATGTGCTATTCAGAGGTGGGAAAGTTTGTATTTTTGCAAAAATGAGGAAAACGTAGATTTATGAGATCGATCCGGGCAAATGTGTGTCTGTCTCTCGTTCTGTCTGTCTGTCTGTCTGTCTCTCTGTGTGTGTGTGTGTGTGTGTGTGTGTGTGTCCCTATGAACTCCTAAACGGCTGCAGAAATCAAAACCAAAGTTGGTATGAGTATCTCAAGCCCATATTTGAAAATTATGTCAGTGCTACCAACTGATGAAAACCCGCAATTGAAATTTGAGCTCCATATTGGATATCTTGGAAGGTATGCATGGGAGCCGTTCCAAAATTGGCACACATATACATAATAATTTTTCAGTTTAATTTCCAACAGGCCTTGCATGGCAGTGTTGCAAAAATGATTCTAAGCCTGCTGTTTGGTCCAATTTTTAATGCATATAACGTCCACACTATCAATTGGATTTCAACTAAATTTCATATGTACTATTGTGTACATTAACAGATACGACTGAGCGTATTCTAAAGAGCCACCAGGGCCGCCAACTGTTCAAAAATGCTCTCTCTATTTTTTCATCAAAATACCAATATATCAGAAAGTATACAAGCCAACAGTTTTAACTATGCATACGTAAGGAATCTGACATTCTAGATTAATTTGGAGTAACCAATATACGTCAGTGCTACCAACATTATTTTAAGGCTGCTGATAGGACCAATTTTTAAATGCATGTAACTTTTATACTACCAATTGGATTTCAACCAAATTTCGTATGTGCTATGTGTGGCATAACAGATATGACTATGCGTACCGGTATTCTCTAGAGCAACCTGGGATGTCAATTGTTAATAAATGCTGTCTCTATTTTCTTACCCTCATATCAATATATCAGAAAGTAGGCCTATACAAGCCAACAGCTCTAAACTTTGCACACATATAGTAGCCGATATTCTAGATAAATTTGGAGTAACTAATATACGTCAGTGCTGCCAACATGATTCTATGCCTGCTGATAGGTCCAATTTTAAAATACATGTAACTTCTATACTAACGAATGGATTTCATTCAGAATGGGCACAACAAGAGATCATAATATTTCAGATTACTTCTGACCAACACATGCATGACATTCTTGCCAACATTATTCTACGAGCGCTGATAGATCCAATGTCTAACTGCATGTAACGTCCATGCTATCCATTGGACTTCAACCAAATTGATGACGTTACTAAAATATATATTCTGTTGCTTAAGAGATGGAACTAGGAATATATTCAGTCACCAGGGATGCAAATTGTAGTGCTCTATTAGGCTAGATTATACCAGGTATATTTAGAAATAATTAGAAATTTCGATATTAAGGACTTAATTTCGTCATTATTCTAGATAGGTCCATATACGAGGGCAGATCAAAAAAAAAGTTGCACTTCCCAGTTATGGGCATTTATTACACCACCTATACAACAGCAACACGTCTATAACGACATACAACGTAACGTCACTTTTCCACATAGTTTCCAAGCGACTCCAAACATTTCTGCGAAAGCACAACCAACTTGTCGATGCCGGATGCATAGAAAGTTCCTCCAGCGTTCTGCAACCACACGGAGACAGCGGCCTTCACCTCCTCATCGGTTTGGAAACGTCGACCACCGAACTCCGTTTTTAGCTTGCCGAACAGATGAAAGTCACATGGCGCTAGGTCTGGACTGTAGGGTGGATTTTGCCAGACCTCCCACTTGAAACGCTGTAGCAGTTTGCACGTCTGGCAGGCCTTGTGAGGTGTTGCGTTATCGTGCAACAAAATCACATCGGCGCGCTCAATTTCCCCCGGCGCTTCTCTTTTATCGTGCAATTCTTCTTTTGGCCCATAGGAATCGGATTGTCACACGCACCTCATATTTGGAGAGAACATCCAGTCGACGCGCCATTGCATTTGCCCGCTATTCACACCATACTAGCTGAGACACCACAGCGACCTGCCTTAGAGACGTGTGTGCAGTGTCTGTCCCTTTCTCCGCTGTGCCCACGTTTGTAACACACAGCGCGCTGCTGCAGCACGTTAGTACAACTAACTTTTTGATCCACCTTCGTAGATTAATCATTAGCATGAATCTTAAATTTTAAGGAAAGTAGGCTCTTTAGTTCGTCGTGGAACTTCTTGTTAATACTGAGAAATATCCTCAGAAAAATCCTTCAAGCAAGCAACTCAATTTTGAAAGCATCGTTTAATGCCATAGACTAGATCTTCCATGAACGCTATTCTCTTAGGGCAGTCATGGGCCAAGTGCGGCTCTTGAGCTAGTCTAATCCAACCCGCAACATGGTTTCAAATTATACCATCTACAATTACACACAGGTCATATTTCCTGTTCTGTGTACCTGGAAGTGAAAGGCTATTTCAATCTCATTGTGTTTATGCGTTTTGTATAATATCTTTTTGTGCGAAAACTATCCACGACGAATTTGAATGAATATTTCAGAACTTCAACGTTATTGAACAGGACTTGGACGTTTTGAGCATGTCATTTAATGTTGACTGTGAAACAGTAAAATCAGAGTTGCAGCTAGAACTGATTGAGCTACAATGTCACAACGAATTAAAGCAACTATTCCTCAGCGTTTCGAAAATTGAGGCCCTACTAAAATCAAGCTTCCCTAACTTGAAATCGCATGCACAGAAGATAACTGCCATGTTCGCATCTTACTATATCTGTGAACAGGTATTTCTTACAATGAAGCTTCGCAAATATAGCGTCAAAAATAGATTGACAGACCACCATTTAACTGCACTACAAAGAATCAGCTCATCCCAGTTTCTACCAGATTATGAAAAACTTTTAGAAGCACAGTCACAGTTTCACTTGTCACATACTCCTTCCTCTTCTAACAAATAATGAAGGTGTGTTCTTTTTTCCTACGTTTTCTAAAATTTTTAGCCTATAAGTTTTGTTTGAATCAAAATTCAGAAATAGAAATTTTATAATCTATCTATAAACATGTGTTGTTCTTGTTTTCGGCCCGCCTAGATTATTTGCAATTGCATCAGGCCCTGCCCCTATACCAAACGTCAGGTCAAGTCCTGAGGAAAATATCCCTCTCGCGTATCTCCTCTCTCTCAGTTCCTTCATTGTTTCGACATGGAAACTCGAGATTATCATCTCTCAACCTGTATTCAAAATCATTTGTTTGCGGCTTTGACTCAATTTCTCTCCACGTTTATTACCTTTGAAGCATTTTATTGGTGATTCAAGCTTTACTGCTTGAAGCTTGAACGCTTTCTCTACTTGAGGAATTTTGTGCTAGCGTAACAGTGTTGTCAACATTTGAGCCTGATTCGCCATGACATGGATCTATTCGGGTCCTCTTTTGCCACTCAAACAAGGTTTGTACAAAACTAAATGTAATATAATGTCAAATTAGTACTGCATTACTCTGCCTATCGTTCCAAATAACACCAAAAACTATATTCCCATTCACTATTCATCACATAAAAAGGAAAGTTGCTAAAGCTCCCAATTAACGTGAAAATTATTTTTACAAAGGAAATTCTGAGCAGTAATTTAGCCAGATTATGGAAACATAGGAACATGTGCTGGATAATCTTGTACGCCAAAAACCAGCAGAAAAAGTAGGAACTATTTTCTGGTGCGTTAGCTTCTTCACTGACCAGAACATCAAACGGACCGCTTAGGTGTTGAGGTGACTACATGTATAGAAAGCTTGCCCGTGTCTATTTTAAGGGACATGGACTTGGGAATTTACTTTTGGGGATATAGACTTGGTAATTTACGTAAATACCATCAAACTCTAAGGATATGAACTAGGAATTTTAAGTAAATAAAAAATAATAAAATATTATTTATTCCTTAAAAATTGCAATCCATCTCGAACCCGGTTCACCATTGAATCTTATTGTGGGTGCATTTGGAATTATTTTTCATTTTTCTCCACTTTTCCAAACGTAAAGGACACATTAAACATTTCTTACGACGTGCTAGCATGATGGCACGCGGTAGACTGATATTTGTTCACCGGGAACTCAACCATATCCGGTCGATTAGATTAGCAGTTTGACTTTTCTACCACTAAGAGCGCTAGTGTGAGTCAATTAAACTGAACCATATCTGGTCGATTAGATTAGCAGTTTGACTTTTCTACCACTACGAGCGCTAGTGTGAGTCAATGCAGAGTTTCACTTAAGTTCTTATACAGTAACTACTTCTGGTGTGACGATTTTTCAAAAGATCAAAAAGCTCCTGAGGGTATTGAACCAAGGCACACATTAAAGAAAGGATTATGTAAATACGTTAATCTGGCGAGGATTTGAATCAGAAAGAAAGCGAGTAAAAAAACAAGCGATTTTAGTTTGTTTTACCGGAACTGCATTTAGGTTGGAAGTGATTTTCGAAACTTGGTATTTTAGTTTGATAGAGGTCTTTAACCTTTTAACTGCTGAGTTTCTTCACTAGTATTTTTTTTTAAATTGTAGAAATCATAATTGTTAAGTTATCATTGAGAGGAGGGAGTGGCGAGGGGGAAAGGGGGGTGGTGATTAGGCTTAAAATGGCTATAGGTTTTGGGTCTTTATTAATCTAAATATAAATTCTAAACCCTTACGGTTATATACATTTCTATTTTGAGACGAAGCAAAATTAAATTTTTTGTGCAGGCATCATCTCCATACCAGGTAAAGGGTCGAAAATAATAGTATATACAACGAGTCTATAATGAAATAATTAAGACACGAGAATGTTTGTAAAACGAGCCAAGCGAGTTTTATAATTTCCATACGAGTGTCTTAATTACCATTATAGGCGAGTTGCATACGACTGTTTATGTTCGACGATAATTATAACTATTTTATGTTCGATCATAAATATTCATAATTATCTGTCGAGATTTCGCCAGTTTTATGCATTGAACAGAGCGCACGGGACGCAGAGAATACCTTGTATTTGATCAAGGCCTCCTCGATTACCCTACTATGACACTAGGCCAGGCAGTGAAATTTAAAATAGGAGGCCGTGGACGTCAGCTATCCTTACCTCATTGGTCACACAACTGATTCTTGAGCTCTGATTGGTGGGAGAAACTATTTCATAATGAAAAAAATAGTGTTTATGATACAGTTTTCGGACATATAATATTTACATTTTGACATCGTCGAACATAAAATCATACTAATATGTAACAAGATGTTCGGTAAAGAACATATAGCCTACTTTCTCCTAAATGCATGGGTATTGTTATAACTCTTTGTCCTTTTCAAGAAGTATGATTGAATGTTGGTTGAAGTAGCTTGTTGAAATACAACGTGCTATAGGGATATTAAACATGATTATGAGGTGCCCTTTGCTAGTGCTAACTCTGTACCAAATTTCGTTCAATTCGGTTTCACCGTGTTTGAATTGATAGGGGGAATCGATTTGCACACATACTTGGCCACCATCTGCAAACTATTGGGCTGATGTTCTTGCAGTTTGGTCTGAATATGTTTCCCACATAAAGATATGGTGTTGCAAAATTTGGTGGAGACTAGATTATTAGGTTGGTCGTAATTACATTTTAGCTTTTAACATTTGGGTGGCCGCGATTACGTTTCCGTCAAGATAGCGGTGATATAAAACATGACACTGAGGTGCCCTTTGCTAGTGCTACCTCTGTACCAAATTTCGTTCCATTCGGTTTCACCGTGTTCGAATTGATAAGGGAAATCGATTATCACACAAAGTTGGCCGCCATCCGCATAATATTAGGCTGATGACCTATTAGTTTGGTCAAAGGATGCTTCCTCCATAAAGGTATGTTGTTGCTAAATTTGCTAGAGATCGGATGATTAGGCTAATCGTAATTTGATTTAAGCTTTGAACATTTGTGTGGTCGCCATTACGTTTTCGTCAAGATGGCGGCGATATAAAACATGACACTGAGGTGCCCTTTGCTAGTGCTACCTCTGTTCCAAATTTTGTTCATTCGGGTCCACCGTGTTCGAATTAATAGGGGGAATCAATTTTGACATAAAGATGGCCGCCATCCGCAAACTATTAGGCTAATGGCCTATTAGATTGGTCAAAGGATGCTCCCTCCATAAAGGTATGTTGTTGCAAAGTTCGGTAGAGATCGGATGGTTATGTTAGTCGT
Source organism: Meconema thalassinum (assembly GCA_946902985.2). Classification (NCBI taxonomy): domain Eukaryota; kingdom Metazoa; phylum Arthropoda; class Insecta; order Orthoptera; family Tettigoniidae; genus Meconema; species Meconema thalassinum. The sequence continues at coordinate 402,485,086 of OX336393.1, read as the reverse complement.
AATTTGATTTAAGCTTTAAACATTTGTGTGGCCGCCATTACGTTTCTGTCAATATGGCGGCGATATAAATCATGACACTGAGATGCCCTTTGCTAGTGCTATATCTGTACCAAATTTCGTTCCATTCGGTTTCACCGTGTTTGAATTAATAGGGGGAATCGATTTTGACACAAAGATGGACGCCATCCGCAAACTATTAGGCGAATGACCTATTAGATTGGTCAAAGGATGCTCCCTCCATTAAGGTATGTAGTTGCAATATTTGGTAGAGATCGGATGATTAGGTTAATCGTAATTTGATTTAAGCTTTGAACATTCGTGTGGCCGTCATTACGTTTCAGTCAAGATGGCGGCGATATAAAACATGACACTGAGGTGCCCATTGCTAGTGCTACCTCTGTACCAAATTTCGTTCCATTCGGTTCCACCGTGTTCGAATTAATAGGGGGAATCAATTTTGACATAAAGATGGCCGCCACCCGCAAACTATTAGGCTAATAACCTATTAAATTGGTCAAAGGATGCTCCCTCCATGAAGGAATGTTGTTGCAAAGTTTGGTAGAGATCGGATGGTTATGTTAGTCGTAATTTAACTTAAGCTTTGAACATTTGTGTGGCCGCCATTACGTTTCTGTCAAGATGGCGGCGATATAAAACATGACACTGAGGTGCCCTTTGCTAGTGCTACCTCTGTACCAAATTTCGTTCATTCGGTTCCACAGTGTTTGAATTAATAGGGGGAATTGATTTTCACACAAAGATGGCCGCGATCCGCAAACTATTAGGCTAATGACCTAGTCATTTGGTCAAAGGATGCTTCCTATATAAAGGTATGTTGTTGCAAAATTTGGTAGAGATCGGATGATTAGGTTAATCGTAATTTGATTTAAGCTTTGAACATTTGTGTGGCCGCCATTACGTTTTCGTCAAGATGGCGGCGATATAAAACTTGACACTGAGGTGCCTTTTGTTAGTACTACCTCTGTACCAAATTTCGTTCCGTGCGGTTGCACCGTGTTCGAATTAATAGGGAGAATCGATTTTCACACAAAGATGGCCGCCATCCGCAAATTATTACGCTGATGACCTATTAGTTTGGTCAAAGGATGCTCCCCCCCATAAAGGTATGTTGTTGCAAAATTTGTTAGAGATCAGATGATTAGGTTAGTCGTAATTTGATTTAAGCTTTGAACATTAGTGTGGCCGCCATTACGTTTCCGTCAAGATGGCGGCGATATAAAACATGACACTGAGGTGCCTTTTGTTAGTACTACCTCTGTACCAAATTTAGTTCCATTCGGTTGCACCGTGTTCGAATTAATAGGGGGAATCCATTTTCACACAAAGATGGCCGCCATCCGCAAACTATTACGCTGATGACCTATTGGTATGGTCAAAGGATGCTCCCCCCCATAAAGGTATGTTGTTGAAAAATTTGGTAGAGATCGGATGATTAGGTTAGTCGTAATTTGATTTAAGCTTTGAACATTTGTGTGGCCGCCATTACGTTTCCGTCAAGATGGCGGCGATATAAAACATGTCACTGAGGTGTCCTTTGCTAGTGCTACCTTTGTACCAAATTTCGTTCAATTCGCACTAACCGTGTTCGAATTGATAGGGGGGGACAGACATTCAAAGTACACACACTCACACACACACACGCACACACACAGATACACACACAGACTCACACACACACATACACACACACACACACAGACTCACACACACACATACACACACACACACACAGACACACTTTTTCGCCCTGTGTTGATCTCATAAGTCTACTTTCATTTTTTGCAAAAATCGAAAGTAGGCTAAAAATGAGATGGCGTGTGTCTTTCTGTCTGTCTGTCTGTCTGTGTGTTACTCAATAACACAAGAACCACTGGTTCGATTTAAATGAAATTTTGCATGGACGTAGCTGATTTACCAGGCTTACATATAGGCTACTTTTGATTTCGATGTTTTGCACTATTTAAAAATGGCGACTATTTTCATAATTCCATTTCAAATAAAAATAGAACGCTAAGAAATAGCAAAATTTTGAATGCACTACGAGCTTTAGAATTTAATTTTCTATCTGAAGGGTCCTTATCAATTTTCGTGTATCTCCAACGGTTAGCGAGTAAAACCTAAATATGTCTTATAAAACACGGTCAACGCCGATCGATGTTAGTCTATGTTGGACTCTACTGAACCCAACGGGGTTAGGCTGACTGGTGTCGAACGTGGATCTCAGAGATAGTTGAGCTCAGAATAGAGGTTGCACCAAGGCACGAACACGAGATCTTTTGAGGGAGTTTAAGTTATAAAAACCCCTAGAGAAAATATATATTAAATCGCTGTTGTGATATGAACTAATGCTGACATTATTTATTAATATAATGCAGGGAATATTAGTAGAATACGGCATTTTTGGGCTGTATGATGCATACTATTCTGGACTTGAGCACAGAAGTTGGAGCGCTTGACGTTTGTCTAATGACTCTGGAAAAGGGGCGGAGATTCTTGGAGCCGTGTCACTCTATGTGACCTACTTAAGTCGTCTGGAGCAGGTCAGGAGGCTAATTTATTGTCAAGTTATTCCCCGTTTCAGAATGGAGAGGCTGGTGGTGTGAGGAGATACCAGCGTAATTTAATGATTACTCGTGATTGGAGCAACGTAGTGACATGAGGTTTACACCTATGTGAATGTTTAGCCGGGAGGCTAATTATCAATCCATTAAACATTGAAATCGAGGCAGATTTAATGGAGCGCGCAGTAACACAGTAATTGGAGGTTAGCGGAAAGATATAACCATGCTTTCGGGGGTTTTTAGATGACGCCGCTTGGGCACGCCATGGCAAAGGCAATTAATATTAATTAATTGGCCGATCGATCCTCGAGCACGCATACAGATCTGTGACCAGCGAGGAAAAATCAGAATCATGCTGTGAGAGAAGATGGCACTGCAGGGGAATTCTCGGTCTACTTTTTCTCTCCAAACGGATATAAGGGGTGGGCCCATGACAGAGGGGGTCAGTCGAACCATACTTGAGAGCGGAGAGCACGTCACCCTAGCTCAGAGAAGAAAGGCGCAGACTTTAACATTCTAAGTGCAGCAACATATAATCATGCATTAAGTCATGAGTTAATATCGAGTAATGCAATCAATTGAACCGCAGTCTAGTGCGAAGTGCGCGTTATTGAAGTCGAGAAGGGATGCTCGGACTTCAACATGAAGAGCCGCGCAGTAAGATATTTATTAATACCATTTATTAAGGACAGTCGTGCCATATTTGTATAGTCGGCATTACGAGCGATTGTTATTGTGCAGTAGGAAATGTACCGTGTAATATACAAGGTAGGACAATTGAGAGTGATAATTTGTACAAGTACAATGTAAAATGGTTGAGCGCAGTATGTAAACTATTAATTATACATATCTTAGTATGCCGGACTGCGCAGAGATAAACTTTATTATGCGATTGGTGAAATTTCATAAGAATACCAATATAAGTAACGCTCAGGACGATATGCAAGCATATTTATGCGATAGAAGGAAGTTCATCGAAGGATAGAGATTGATAGACCGTTGGGGGAATCGACAGGAATCCTTAGGCAGATAATCGAGACTTTCAATCAGGATGCGGATAGCAGCAAGGAGGAGCTTCAACGTCTGCATTTCTGATATCTTGCCAGGAAGAGTCAACCAGTAAGAAATGTAAATAATGAGCGTGTGAGTGTAGTGATGATCTGTTAAATATCTTTAAAATTAATATTGTAACAAGTGATATAAAGTGTTGTGTGTATGAGGAAGCAATAGCTTCAATATGGAAAGGAAAAGTGCCGTGTGTCTTGTGAGGCAAAAGTTATATAAATGTGTATTATCAGTGTAAGAATGCCTTGCTAATAGCAAAATATGGTAGGCATTACTGGAGGAAATGCGTGGTTGGAGCCACCAGACTAGCCGATGTAAGTACCCAAAAACCATGATTTTATAGCAGTTATAGTCCACTGTGTGTTGTGTGATTTCAAAATTATAAAATATGCCAATAAGAGTCAATTTTAGGAGGGAGAACCTCAAGGTATTATTGTTGTGTTGATTTTAGTAAAGTTGAGATGTTTTTGTACAGCATCGAGTGGATAAATCGTTACCAATATTGTAAAATGGCAATTCAGTTAGATAAAAGCTTAACGTAACGAACACGGAGGTTCGGTTATTAAAATGGTTACGTTGTGTCGGGTTATTGTAATTCATGTCAGTAATAATAATAATAATAATAATAATAAAAAAAGAATAAATGAACACATCAGGGAAAAATGGTTGTAAGCAAAATATATATGCTAAGTGGAATATTTATCTATCCAAGCAGTAATATTATACATGAAGGGCTAAGAAAAGCAAGTTAATATCAGAGTATATTGTGATAATGGGAATAAAATATGCAAGAATCTAGGGAATGGAAGAGTTTAATAGTGAACTGAATTTGCAGCTTTTGAATAAGCTTGTAGAGTAATTGATAGATTTATCTTACTAATTAAAGGACGAGATCATAGCATAATGGTCAGGGAAGCCAGGTAATCTATTCGACGTGTGGAATCTCGTATAGCCTAGGGCGTACAGAGATATTTATTATTTGCCAGAGTGTATTTAGTGATGTACCCTAACTCTGAGGATGGATATGGAATGTTCCGGGTTCGAATCCTGAGGTGTATGAGAGGATAACAATGGAAACCTCTGCATGATACCTGATGTCGACCGAGAACTAGTTATTGTATAATTCAGCTCATGGGAAGCGAATTTAATTGGCGGCAGGTTGTGCTTGTCCGTAGCATTTAATAAGATACCGGCTAGCCAGTTCGACCAGTGTTTGATGAATCTCGCTCCTTCATATAATGAAATGGACCTATTGAGGCCAGTTATTAATATCCTAAGGTTAGGAATAAATATTTAAACACGCCCATCACCTGTCTTGCATACAATTTAGTTGAAATCATATGGCATATGTGGGTCATTGAGACGGCACTATTGTATTTAAAATCTTGTTACTGCTTGGGTATAAAAGCAAGAAGGAGAGGAAGGGACAGCGCACGTGTTGTGACCGCCTGAATCAGTCCCATTGTATACAAGTCGCTCCGAGAGGAAGACTTTTAAACGACCATTGAAGGTTGACATTTAGAAGGGACAGATTTTGAAACCCTGTTTGTAATGAAAGAGTCATTGTTGTATTGTATAATGAATTTGTGTGGTTTGAAACACATTGTTAATTAAGGATCGTTCTTAGAACGTAATACTTGGCAAACTTATGAGTTGTTGGAAGTTACATTTTTTACTGACAGTGTTACTTAGCTCTGGAGGTCAATACCAGATGCCTTAGGCTACGCCCACGCAAGGGTAGCATAATGTACCATCCGACACAGCGGTAACGGAATCTTTGAAATTGAAATCACAACGGCATACAGTGGAACTGTAGAAAAGGGGACTGTAGAACTCCAATAATTACATAGAATTGTGGAGTTGCAAGTAAATTTGTGTAACCCATAAATTGGCTAATGCATGGTAAAGCATTTTGGTGGGAAAAGAGATACAAAACACAAAGGTACACATAATGTAAATTAAGATATGTTCAGAGTAAACAATTAAGCTTGTGAAATGAAATAGGTCACAACATGTGACATAAGAATATAAGTACTGTTTTTGTGTAATTTACGTGTGCATCAGAGCACTTGAGATGAATTTTGATGTCAATCTCAGGGTAAATGTATGAATAATCAGCTTGATTTGCAAGGATAAAATGTGAATAATTAGTGGATTGTAGGAGTAATTTTGCTTTGTTTTGTATGATATTGTTGGGATTGTGTTTTAATGTGTTTGAAGCCATGATTTACAGCTGAATTAAAGTCTTTAGAATAGAGTTGTGCTTTATCATTGTAGAGTTGATACCTTTTAGTCTCAGATCAAAATATGAAACTGCTCAGTGGGTGGACGGTACACGCCTGAGAACTGATGCTGGCTGGAGGCAGAAGCATATTTTCCATGGAAATTACTCACATGGGTACACTACATGAACTGTTTTATTTATAGAGGTAGTTTTTTGGGTCCGAAACTAGACGTGATTTTGAGTCTAATTTTATACTCTTTGCGCCGGTTATTTTATGTGAGTATTTAGATCTTTACGCTGTTTCACAATGTTATAGTGCTTTGTACTTTGCACGGTATGCTTTCATCCCTTTTATCGATTTGTTTCTCGTTAAATGAATATTTCAGTTGGCCAATATTTATCTGCTTTTTGTCGTTTTTTTATCGTGATCAGAAACCCAAATTCACAGGCGAATGTGTCGAAGACTATCTACTGTCACATTAGTTTATTTAGTGTTCATAGTAATCTTACTGCAGAACTAGGCAAATTTATTTCAATAAAGTAGGTATTTTGCCTTTCGCGACCAATAAAAAAACCAGCACGAAAGACGTCGTAAACCTAGAAAAGTTGCTGAGTTTTAATTGCTTGGCCCTGAAATTGAATATACAATCATTTTGGAAGCCTTTATGGGGAGGTGAAAGTCTGTTTTAACCTTTAGCACTCGCAGTAAAGTGGCTGAGGTGTTCTAAATAAGAATTGAGGTATCGCACAGTTTGCTACTCCTTTGGTAGTCCGCAAATAGACCACAAGGCCCACTGATGAACCATCTCGGAGTTACTAGGCGTAATCTCGCACAAGGCACGGCATAAACTTAGAATTTTTTCTGTGATTAATTAGTTTTTGTTATTATTACTTGGGATGATTGAAGTTTGGTACGTACTTTCCGCGATATTACTTATTGCGGATATGATAATTGCTATCAAGTTTGATGTAATTTAGCATAATGTTTATATGTTTAAATATAGTATGAAGACGTTAAACGATAGGTGTTCAATATTTAAGACAGGTTATTTAACTTTTACTACATAGAAGCTGATATTTATTTCCAATATGTACTCGCACTTTCTCACCTACAAAGCGGAGGCAACAGGCTTTTCTCCAGGTACTCCGGTTTTCCCTGTCATAATTTCATTCCAGCAACAATCTCCACTATCATTTCATTTCAAGCGTCATTCATTTAATCATTGCCCCAGGGGAGTGCGACAGGCTTCGGAAGCCGGCACAGTTCATATCCTCGCTGTTAGATGGGGATTTCATTCATTCCATTTCCTGACCCGGTTGGTCAACTGAAAGCTGGCTAAGGATTTTCACTTTCCTACCTCTGATTAATAATTTGGTGAGTGAAAATGCATGTAGTCTACACATGTGGTTGTTAACATGGAAATAACATAACTACATTAGGAATGTGTGATTATATATATTAATGATTTAGGCCAGCAAGTACTAAAAACCGTTCGAAGAACGGGTACTTCAGCTGGTTATTACTAAAAATCCGTAGTCAAGTAATACTTGTTCCTCCTTGTTAGTACAAGAAAATTATATTCTTTGATTCAAAAACACAACGCGGCGTGAAGAATTTGCTTGTTATTCCTGTTTACATCTCAGATGAACCTCAGCTGTAGAGGACAGACATCTACAAAATGGTCTGTTAGTTACTTCTGGAAGCAAAATTCCAAACTCAAGTAGTACTACATAATACCCAATGGATGGCAGAACATGTCAGGGATCGATTCGGCACTCCTAAGCAACGTTTATACACGGCTGTTTCACTCAACGTTTGGCACAATTGAGGAAATTGCTTAATTTTACGTTTTTGCTATGAAATGGTTTCAACATTAAAACTTAACAATGTTACGTGTTATGCATGAAGGCAACATTCTTAAAAAAATAATCGGCCCTACACAAGAAAATGGAATTGGATCAAGAGACTTACTGCAGACCTTTATAGTCTCACGACAGTTTCACAAACACTGTACGCAGAAGGCGGTTGAAATATTTTGGGCACACATTCAGGATGGACAATAGACTAATAAAAAGATTATTGAATATAATTAATACACAAAAATTGAGGATAAGTTGGCTGGAGGAAACAAGGGGGGCTCTGAATGAGATAAGCATTGGAGATAATAATATGATGGAAAACCGAGAAATTTCAGAACCTCTGTAAATAAGTACACATTTAGGGTGAGGACTGGTACAAGATGGACAGAAGAACGCAAGAGGCAACACATTGAGTTCATTTTGGGTGAAGAAGAAGGCAAAAGTCGTAAATCCAGCTAACAAGTTCCAACGCGCTCTGTGGATGGGTAGCCTATAACGAAGTAAGAAAGAAAGAATAAAGAAGGCAAGAAATAATAATAATAATAATATTCATAAGGGAATGAATACAGAAGGCCACCTAATCAAGAGCTCCACACGAACAGTGAAAGAATCACGGATGTTGCTAGGAAACGACGTCTACAGGATGCATCCTACCAGTTTAACCAACCAGCTCCTCGGTTACTGGCAAAAGCGGAAGACCAAGTCACCATGGTTGCGGGAAGTGAGCAAAGATATGCAAGAACTTGGAGGAACAGAAAGAGACTTAAAACAAGTAGTTCCGTGAAGAACTATACAGCCTATTTTCATATATCCTACTAATGTTAACTGCCACTATGAAGATACAAAATTTCAGTTTGTTTGCTGTAATAGATTCTTAGATATTGAGAACCGACTAAATATTTCGGATGGTCGCCATGTTGGATTTTATATATGTAGGTCCTAGAGTTATGTACTGTTACATGAAGATTATTGTGTACGTGTAGCATTCAAATTTCAATCGCATGATTAGGACACAAGAAGTAACAAGGATATTTTAAAATTTCGCACAGCTGCCATCTTGTGGTTATGGAAACAATTGAAATAAATTAGATGCCAGTGGATTAACATTCGTATAAGGATTTACTGTACCAAGTTTCACTGCACTAGGATGGTTAAATTGCGAGAAACGTCCATGTGAATATTTATACTTAGCGTCGCCGCCATGTTGGAATTGTGATCACCAGGTTATTTAAAGTCCTATAGGTGAACTTAAGTTCATAGCCCCTATGAACATAAAGAAATTTAGTTTGATTGCTATAATAGATTCGTAGATATCAGAGCCGTCTAAATATTTCGGATGGTCGCCATGTAGGATTGTTAAATGTATAGGCCATAGAGTCATGTACCATTAAAGGAAAATTATTGCGTAGGATCATTATTCAAACTTTCACTTCGATCGCATGATTACGACACAAGAAATAAAATCTTAATTTTAAAATTCGCACAGCCGCCATTTTGAGGTTATGTAAACAATTGAACTAAATTAGATACCAGTACATTACAATGTCTATAAACATTCCCTGTACCAGATTTCATTGCGTTTGGAACATTAAATCGCGAGAAAGGTCTATTAAATTTTTTAATTCGCTTGGCCGCCATGTTCGTTTTGTAGTTAACCGTTTTTTTTAGTCTTATAGATGAACTTCCAGTAGTGCCCTTTATCTCCGTACAAAATTTCAGGGTGATACCGCTAATAGCTTCAGAGATATAGAATGCCGGTGAAATATTTCGCACATCCGCCATCTTGTGGTTATGTAAACAATTGAACGAAGTTTGATGTCGGTACATTACAATGTGTATAAACATATACTATACCAAGTTTTATTGCGTTTGGTTGGTTAAATCGCGAGAAACGTCTTTTTAAAAGTCGCAAATTTGCGTGGCCGCCATGTTGGTTTTGTAGTTACCAGTTTTTCAAAAGTCACATAGGGGAACTTCTAGTAGTTCCCTTTATCACCGTAAAAAATTGCAGGGTGATATCGGGAATAGTTTCGGAGATATTGAATGCTGGTGAAATATTTCGCACAGCCGCTATGTTGGATTGGTGAGACGTAACAAAATTTGAAGGGCACGGTTGGGGTCGTCCAAAATAGTGCTATGAACTTACCGAGTTCCATTGAAAAGCTCCAGCCGTATAGAAGTTATAAGGGGGACACACACACACACACCTCTCACACACACACACACCCACACGCGCACACACAGACACACGGACAAAAGGTGATCTCATAAGCCTATTTTTTCAAAATTGAAAATAGACTAAAAAACGACATCTCTCAGGAAGATGCTTCAGCAAATGACGTTCCAGGACAAACCGCCAAGAAAGAAGACAGGTGCCCTCTGGACACAGGAGAGGAGGGAACAACACAGCCAGAGGATGCGTAACTACAGGGCAAACATCAAAGCCCACTCCGAATATAATAGTTGAATGTCGTGGTCCTTAGATGGCCTATACGAAACAAGAAGAAGAAGAATATTCATATTAACGTTTCCGGATTATGCCATGTTAAGATAAATGCATTATTGAAACACCCTATACGTTTCGTGAAGGGGCCTTGCCTCCGTTTTCAATAGAACAAAACAATGTGGCTAAATATGTGTCAATGAGAGAAGTTGCACTGTTTGTCACCAGATGGCTGACTGAAGTTACTGTGAGTACGTAAGAAGACAACGTGCCAGTTTTAAGTAGAAGGGCGGAAAGCGAAGGAGTTGGGGCGGGAAGAGAAATAAAATTAGACTCCTCGAAGACTGAAGATGCCCAAATATAAGGGGGGGGAGTGAATATATGGAATACAAAACTAAAAGTGAGTTTATATGAAGGCAAAGAGGTAAACCGAACAATTTGAACTGGGTTGAACTAAAGAGGGAAACTGAGGAGCTCTAGCCTATCTTCCCAAGGGCAACCATGTGTCACTTCTGGCTGCCTGGTGTTTTAATCAGAGGTTGAACCCGTGTACAGCTACAGAACAACTCAGATTTTATCATTTTTAAAATATAAAGTTTTGGGCGTTCTTACATGTGTTCTATCAAATGAACATAAAAAGAAAAACATGCTATTTCTGAAGAAGGCTTAGCGTATAAAGCCCCTTAAAAGTTTCACTTCAGTCGCCTCCATAGCGTAGCGGTCAACGTGGTTAGCTGCCGCCCCGGAGGTCCTGGGTTCGATTCCCGGCTCTACCACGAAATTTTAAAAGTGGTATGATGACTGGCACGGGGTCTACTCTGCCTCGGGTGGTCCAAATGAGTAGAGGGGGTTCGATTCTCACCTCAGCCATCCTCGAAGTGGTTGTTCGCGGTTTCTCACGTCATCTTCGGGCAAATGCCGGGTTGGTGCCTACTGTAAGGCCACGGACGCCTCCTTCCCTCTTCCTTGCCTATCCCTCCTCATCTTCCCCTCCCTTCCCTCATGAGGCCCCTGTTCGCTTTGCAGGTGAGGCCGCCTGGGCGAAGTGCTGATCACACCTGCCCAGTTGTATCCACTCCGATCAGATGTCCCCAGCTCTAGGACACTGCCCGTAGAGGCGGTAGAGGTGAGTTCCCTCGCTGAGTCCGTGGGAGTCACCAACCTGGAGGGTAAATTCAATTTAAAAAAAAGTGTCACTTCCATTTATAGACAGTTGTTGTTGTTTCATTGGATCTCATGAGCATTTAGGTCCGTGTACTTGGGTGTGTGTGTGGGATTTTGTCTGATGATCTGCGTTATTATGATGGCCCTATTGGTGTGTGTAATTGTTCAGGTGTGGATTGCGAAGGAGGTGGCCGTGGTATTAAGTTAGTTAGTTATTGGAGTTTAAAGGGGCGGAACAGCGAGGTCATCTGCCCGTTCACTTTAAGTTATGAACCATCCCAGCATTCACCTGGAGTAGAAGCTAGAAACCATGCAAAACCACTTCCAGTTTGGCCGAGGGTGAATGGAACCCACCGCTTCTCAGTTTTGCCTCACGAGACTGAGTGTCCCCCGTGGTAGCCCTCAGACCAGAATTAAATTCCTTGGCAGAGAAGAGAATTGAACCCGGACCTCCGATGTGACAGCCAATATTCTAGAGAGCCAAAATTAGGGCGATTCTTACTCCACCTCATGGAGCTACTAGATTGTTGACGTACAGTTAAGGTTAGCCAAGGCCTCGAACCGGTTACGCTTGACTCGAGGAAAATTCCGCCATAATATCTCCTGGATGCCTACTCCATGAACTTCAAAAGACCGGGGATCCGACAACAATTGGGACGTTCAGTTACTAAGAGTACCAAGAGGGAACTAATAAATTGGATCGCCGACGCCAATCTGGCTCATTTTGGATTTGGCCGGGACTTTAACATCTGATGTCCTTTATGAAACCACGTGGTTTTTCAGGTAAAAATTCCTGTCTCCAGGACTTGAACCCCAGCCGTTGAGGTGAAAGACTAGCACCTATGCCACTGTACCATCATAAGGAAACAGGCATGAACGCTAAATATTTTAAAACGGTATCACCAAAAGGACAACCATGCTTAAGTAGAACCCATTATTCAATACGTTCTGTGATCGAAGTCATGTAACCTAACACTAAAAGGTAAGTTAATATTTGAAGACCATTTGTCGACGGGGATTATGCTGTCATTATTTCCTTCCGCGACCGTTGTAAATTCAGGCTACAATAACATTGCCAATAGTAGATCATTGCACCAATAGCTTGCCACTGTGGGCGAGTGGTTATCATGTCGGACTATCAACCCCAAGCTTGCAGATTCACTCCTGGCCATGGTAAGTGATTTTTGAGAGGCGACAAAATCACGACACGCATGTCATACTATGTTGGCATGTTAAAGAACCCATTTGAATTCAATAGGCCGTGTTCATAATGGCAAAATTAATCTCGGGATTTTCCGCCAACACAAAAGTTCCTCCTTTCTCTACTAGAAAGCGCTATAGTGTCAAGGAACTTGGATATCTAACCTCCTTGACTTTCATAGCGTTCCAAGTAACAACAAAATTTGGCATGCAGGCTACCCTCTGGGCGTCAAATAACAAAGCTTGCACCCGGCACCAAGGCCATACGATATTTTTTTTTAAAAATATGCCAATCAAATAGAGCAATATGCCGGCTATTCTATATGAAGTGAGAGCGTACCAATATTCTTCTGTTAGACGTAGCATTATACGTTATTATGCATTATTATTTAGCTAGCAACGTGACTATTATGACAATTGTTTGGTTCCTTAGATTTGGGCTGCGACAACGTTGTCATGTAGCCACGTGTACTTTTGGTGTGTGTAGAATCTGTCTGATAACCGGTGTTAATTGTGATGGCTGTATCAGTGTGTATTATCTGTTTTTAATTCAAGTAAAGACTGCAGACGATAATTTCAATTAGTTCCTACTTTCGCTACCAAATGCTAACGTGAACGATACCTAGCTGTGAACTTGGCTACTACTAGATGCCATCGCAACCAGCGCCCGGTGAACGAACGTTGGAACTAGCATTAATCAAACCTAACCCACTAGTTTAGTTAGTGTAAGGTTCTCCTAAATGCCATAAATCTATGACATGGGACCGCCGGCTTTACTTCCTCTCCGAAGGAAGGCATACTGAGGGATTCTTAACGCTCTTAAAACATCCGACGATTTCGGGCGGGATTGAACCAGCGATCTTGGGCATAGAAGCTCAGCATGCTACCAACTACGCCACCGAAGCCGCTCTACTATGACCATGGATGGCGTCATAACACTCAGGGCCACCAAGAGGATTTAAGGGCCCTTATGCTATTCTCTTTCTCGCGTCCCTCTAGAAATGCTTTTACCTATTACAATCCACTACTTGCTATTCCGGAAAGACAATGCTATTTTGAGAAAAGCATGTGATGCACAGTCAGAATTTTTAAAAACATACAAATATTATTTCATAGGGAACATTTTAGTATTTATTCTATGAGAAATATTTTGCAAAGTGCACAAAACAAGATACACACTGAAATATTCAGTGAGTCTTCACTTTAATTACCAGTACGTAATGAATAATAAAGGAGCATGTTAAAACTCCTCGTTAATTTGATAGCAGATTCGACTAGTAGATTATTCCATACCAGTTATAACTCCTAACTCAAAGTCATATATATATAATTTAATGTTCTCCTGGGGTAGAATCATCATCATCATCATCATCATCATCAGTTTATCTGCCGGATGGCGGGTTTCCTCATGGTCAGTCTCTCAACCTCATCCGGTCTTCAGCAGCACGTCTCATCAGCTCATAAGATTTATCAATCTTGATGGAGTCCAGCACCTGAAACCTTCTTCTTCCTCTTCAGATCTTCCCTTGGACTGTCCCTTCTAATGCACTTTTCACCAAACCATCTGCCCTTATGCGGTGTCCAATCCAATCTATTTTTCTTTTCCTTATCTTCTTTAGCATCATTCATTCTTCTCGTACTTTCTTTAATACTTCCTCATTTCTCATTTTGTCCTTCCAACTTATTCCCTCCAGAGCCACATTTCGAAAGCCTCTATTCTTCTCTCGTCTTCCGCTCCATACATTGCTACACTCCAAACAAAACATTTCACTAATCTCTTCCTTAGGCTTACTTTCGTTGCTCCACAAAATAATTTTTTTTCCTTACTGAAGGCCTCTTTTGCTACTGCAATTCTTGTTTTATTTCTTTAGTGCATGCCATTTCTTGTGTAACCCAACTTCCTAGGTATTTAAAAATATCTACTTGTTCAATTTCATCCTCTAATTTTATTGTAATTTTTTCACCTTTTCCACCTATGACCATACTTTTTTTTTCTAATTTATTTTCATCGTATTTTACAAATTTCTTCTAGGTCTTTCAATATTTGTGTTGCTTGTCTTTTACTCGCACCCATAACCACCATATCATCTGCAAAACGAATACACTCAAATCTTTTTTCTCCTAAGCATACACATCTCCTTCCATCAAATCATTCTTTAATAATTTCTTCTAAATATATATTAAATAGAATTGGTGACACACAACTTCCTTGTCTCCATTTTGTCAATTTTCTAATATTTAGAATCAAAGAACTTCTTTTATCAAATGAATGGTTTCTGACAATAGGCCTTCTTTCGCGCTGTCATATTTGCCTCTGAAGTGCTTTTTTTGCCTCATTTCTCTTGACAAAAGATGGTAACATGCCGTCTCAGCGTAAATAATATTGAGACTCGAGATCCAGATCCATAAGACCTGTGTGAGATTCACGGCTCTGCCAAGAAATGTAATTCTGTTTTTTACGGTTGGGACGGAGTACATACTAAGTCTCGTTATGCAAAACTGAGAAAAAAATGGTTTCGATTCCCAACTGTCCTGGGAATGATTTCCGTGGTTTTCCAGGCAAATATTGGGTTATCTGGCTGCGTGGCTCAGCGGTAACGTTCTCGCCTGCTGTTTCCAAGGTTGCAGGATCGAATCCTGACGCAGTCAGCTGGCATTTGAGGGTGCGAAAATGCGAAAGAGCCGTGTCAGTAACTTTACTGGCACGATAAAGGTCCCATTCGGGGCAAAATTCCGGCACCCCGGTGTCGATAAAAGCCGCAGTAGTTAAAAGGGTCGTACAACCAATAAAAGAACCCATTTGAATTCAGTAGCCCGTGTTCATAATGGCAAAATTAATCTCGGTAGTTCCCGACAACACAAAGTTCCTCATTTCTCTACTAGAAAGCGCTATAGTGTTCAAGGAGCTTAGATATCTAACCTCCTTGACTTTCATAGTGATTCAAGGAACAACGAAATTCGACATGCAAGCTACCATCTGGGTGTCAAATGATAAAGCTTGCACCCGGCACCCGAGGCCATACAATATTATTATACTAATAAAAGTATTATTATTATTATTATTATTATTATTATTATTATTATTATTATTATTATTAAATACTGGGTTGGTACCTTAGTTAAGGCCACATCTACCTCGTTCCCAATCCTAGCCGCAATTACAAATATGAACCCTCCTTCAGAAACCACATTAACACAGGTTATTAGACCAGACACACGTAACCAAAGTTCACGGGGCTGAATGACCACGATGCCCAAGCACACCGATGCTAACTTAGGCTCTTCACTTGTTCCTAGTAATACATTCAACCAGTTTCTCTAAGGGAATGCACCAAAACCAGTTGTTATGTAATACAATGTAACTTTCTCCCAAATCGTTTCCACTTGCTCATCCTTGGATCACGAGAGTATAGCCTAGCTCGATAAAAATATCTTACTCGGAAATCGTGGACGGATGCTTATAACAATACACTTCCGCGAACTTATATCTCTGCCTTGTGATCTTCCCGCCCAGCTAACAGTATGTCTGTGGAGGCGTCACTACATTGCACTTCTCTAGTGATTCACAAACAGGGCGCGCACAACGATGATGGCAAACACTCGTAGCCGAATCCTGAGTGGGCTAAACAATCCAATGCGAGGGGCGCACAATTTCCTCCAAATCCTACGCCAAATTCCTTCGTCTTTTCCCACTCAAGTGGGGTCGACGTTCCTTGCAAGTGTTCTCCATTTCCCTCGGTCCCATACGTCCTCTTCCCTTAAGGTACGTCCAAACCAGGATGTTTTCGTTAACTTTGTTAATGAACACTGTTCATGAACAATGCTTATGACATTTTTGACTGTTCATAAACAAAATAGCGTGTTCGTTAACTTTACGAGCATGTTCATGAACAAAATCTTTTTAACTTTTGCGAATGAAACTTTTCATTAACTTTTCGTGTGTTTGTTAACATTTTGGTTCGCGCATGAGCAAAAACGCAATTAAGGTTGTAAATTCGTAGCGTGGAATACGATGCTCTTTTATTTATCTAAAAATCGACTATCGAATCGCAAGCGACTCGTATATTGCACGGAATTATGAAATACCAGGAAGCACATGAGAATATTAATTAACTTAATTCCAAACGCCATTCCAATATTTTTCTTTGCCACACCTTGCGTCTGCGCTTTTCTCTAATTGTACTCACTAAAATAATGAAAGCTGCAGCTATAAGTACTTTCTTCTTCCTGACCCTATCCATTGTAACCTCACAAACAGTTTATTTAATGTTGAAGATGTTTGTTAACAAAAGTTTATTTGGTGTGGAAGTTTGTTAACAAATGTTTAGTAAACATTTTGAGAAATGTTTTCATTAACATTGTTCATTAAAATTGTTAATTACATTTGGTGTGGACTAGCCTTTAGATGTTTCTCCCCCACGTCATCTCATATGTACATTCCCTCCATTTTCTTCTTGGTCTTCCCCTTCCTCTGTCACCTTCCACTACCATTACTGTCATTCTAGCTTGCCACGGTGGGTGAGTGGATAGCGTGTCGTTCTCCTAACCCCAAGATTGCAG
The DNA here is from genome assembly GCA_946902985.2 of Meconema thalassinum. Lineage (NCBI taxonomy): Eukaryota > Metazoa > Arthropoda > Insecta > Orthoptera > Tettigoniidae > Meconema > Meconema thalassinum. The sequence continues at coordinate 402,467,988 of OX336393.1, read as the reverse complement.
GTTCGCTCCTGGCCGTGGTAAGTGATTTTTGAAAGGCGTCAAAAATACGACACGCACGTCATACGATGTTGGTATGTCAAAGAACCCATTTGAATTCAGTAGGCCGTGTTTATAATGGCAAAATTAATCTCGGGAGTATCCGCCAACACAAAGTTCCTCATTTCTCTACTAGGGTGTCTTTTATATACCTTTGGAGAATGATAGGTCGTGTAGGGGACGGGTATAGAAGTAATTTGAGATAGGAAACTTGGGGTCGGAGCGGCCTCCGTAACCCCTAAAATAAAGATTCTTTCAGGTTCTCCACCCTGTAAGTTAGGAAACCAACCCAAGCCTCTATTACCTTTCTCAATCCTTTAACCGTTGGCAAGATTCATTGAGCAAGCCCAGAATCGAACCCGGGACTACCGGCCTTTCGCAACGCAACACTATCCATTACGCCAGCGCCACATGGTGAAATGAATCTTGCCAAGAGTTAAAGGATTGAGAAAGGTAATAGAGGCTTGGTTCGGTTGCCTAACTTACAGGGTGGACGGCCTGAATCAACCCTCATTTTAGGGGTTAAGGAGGCCGCTCCGACCCCAAGTTCCCTATCTCAAATTACTTCTATACCCGTCCCCTACACGACCTATCATTCTCCAAAGGCACATAAAAGACACCCTGTAGTGTTCAAGGAGCTTAGATATCTAACCTCCTTGACTTTCATAGCGATTCAAGGAACAACGAAATTCGACATGCAAGTGTCAAATTACAAAGCTTGCACACGGCACCCGAGGCCATACGATATTATTATTATTATTATTATTATTATTATTATTATTATACTGTCATTCTCTTGCTAACATACGTGTCGTCCCTTCTCATGACATGTCCATACCACTGTAGTCTTCTATCTTGAACCTTCTTTGATATCTCCGTCACTCTAACACTGCCTAGTCTCTCATTCCTAATCCTATCGGCTCTGGTGACGCCACAAATTCTTCTTAATATTTTCATTTCCGCCACATCCATTGCCTTACAATAGGCCCTGTTGGTCCCCATGTCTCTGCTCCATAAATCATTGCAGAACTCACTACTGACTTACACACCATTCATCATAACCCTCATAAAACCACCTCTGATGGACAAGAACCACTTATATAAGGTTTAGGATCAATGGCAATCCGATTCGTTTGAAACTGCCAGGGACCCTGTTGACCGTCACGATTATAAGAGGAATTATTCCAGCTCATCTCTGAAGTACTCGACGGTTTTCTTCGAAGCATATCGCACCGTTATATTCTACTCTATGGTACTCAATTTGATCGCCCCCCAGGGACTCACATCTAGTGGGACGTGGGTTGTCAACCACGGGACTCCAGCTGAGTCCGGCATTGCTCCCGCTTACTTGTGCCGGGCTCCTCTCCGTCTTCTCTTCTGTTGACCTCCCTTGGTCAACTCTTGTTCTCTTCCGACCCCGATGGTATTAGTGTATCCGCGGCCTAGGGCGTCTTTCACTTTTCCGCCTCAATTGGCCCTTGTCTCATCGTTACTGATACCCTCATTCGTCGAGGGGTCAGCCTTCTTTTCAATTCATACAATATGAATCAGCCATTTACAACAACCACATATTCTCTACTAACAAGCAAATTCCGGAGGTCAATCACCACTTCCAGTATCTCAACAAAACATTACATTGACTACAACTAACAAATATTGACGAGTTGCAGTACCAATACTGCAACTAAATAAGTGTATATATTGTAAATATTTTCACCCATATTTTCAGACTTAGATTTTATAGCCTAAGTGTAATGGGTATGATGATGATCGCTTAACGATCGAAACTGGTCATCCAAGTGTATTTATTAATCTCATGTAATTTTTTCAGGATTAGGGAATAACCCATCTCATTCGGGTACAATCGTGTTGACCGACTGAAAAGCATTAAACTCTTATACAAATGACAGTTAATTCCAAACAAGCACAAGTTTCTCATTAATAGAACAAAAAAACGTAAACGTTAAGTACAATGTGGGTGTATTCTTTTTTAATAAAATCTACAGCAATAACATTTTTTTAAAACTTTTTCTCCGTATCTTGCGACCCCCTCCTCCAAGACACATCCTGCGATCCCCTAGGGGGTCGCAACCCACCGGTTGAGAACCCCTGGCCTAGAAGAATCTGGTGTCAACTAAACAGAATTCGGTGTGGACACGGAAGAACTACGTACTTCATGCACACATGGGGACTCTCAGACTCCCTATTGCGTGGCAGACCATGGACCACATTGTAGAGGAATGTCCCAAGAGACGTCTCAGTGGTGACTGGAAGGATGTCATCAATGCCTTTGCAACAACATTGGAATAGACAGACTCACTCGACATCACTCTATAAGACCAGAGCTCGAGTATATTCTTTATTTTGTATACATTGTTGTAATATATCCATACGATAAATTTAAAAAAATTACGAGCCTTACAGTAGTCGTATATGATGTGTAACATCTGACATAGAAGAAACCTCACGTGAAATTGTTGATACACCGGTATTTTATACTATTATTGGCACAAACATTAATCTATTGTAAAAGGGAGTGTTTTACAGATATTGTAGTTCATAATACGGAACTCATTTTATTAGATGATTTGTAGCTTCCACCAGCACTAGCCTAAATAAAGAATACGATATGGTTCAACTAGATTAATAGACGCGACACCGCTCATAACCTTAAATTCCTTATAAACAGGTCCTCTTCATTCACAGACCAACACGTAATTTCATATGGATTCTGTTAAAATGAGTCATATTGATATGATAAATATCGTTTAAAATGATAATCTGGTAGCAAAAATAACTACACCGTCCGGGATTCGAACCCAAGGTCTCTAGATTCACAGTCATAAGCACTAACCCCACGGCTATTTCGACTACCCAAATTTTGTGCACAAGATGGTGACTTATTTCCACGTTCCAATAATACTGCATTACGGAATTAAGTTTCATTTATATTTTGCTTGTTTCGATAATGTTCCTGCGTGAAATTGAGTTTAAAATGCGTTATGAATAGGCCCTCTTGTGAGTAAAGAGAATGTATTCAGTAATAGTTCATGAAGGCTTGCTCAATTCTCGTATAACCACAACGATTATATTATATTGATGACTGCATTACCGTTATGTGGGTCAATATTTGAATAGCCATTGTGCAGAAAAATAATAACGGCAATGCCGACTACTTACAATGTTTGATATTAAGGCATTTTACCATTTAACTACTGATACGAAGACTTCGAACGTGTACCATGTCATTTGTTTCAATCACTTGACACCAGAGTTCGCATGAGCGTTTTCCAATCAGTATTTCATATACATTCCACATGTCCGAGAGAACGTCATGGTATCGATTTCCGACACCGCGCGCTCATTGTTTCTCGTACCACTGCCCGCTGAATCGATCGATCGAGTGGGCAGTGCATACTTCCGTTTTCCACCACTACCAGCTAGTACACTTCCGTTCGATTGATTGAGCGGGCAGTGCATACTTCCGTTTTCCACCACTGCCAGCTAGTACACTTCCGTTCGATCGATCGAGCGGGCAGTGCATAGTTCCGTTTGATCCACCATTGCCAGCTCAATCGTTCCGATCCACTTCCGTCCCCAATTTTCAGAATCACTCCCCCAAAACTATCCAGCAACCGAGCGGAAAGATGTTACACATCATTAACAATATTCAGCAGAGACCCTCTTGATGAACAAGAAATGCAACATGGATGATTTGGAGAAAGTCGAGAGACGTATCCTTCGAAGATTGCTCCCAGATGGTTCTTATCGACTTAAAGCAAACACCGAACTATACCGTCAGTTGGAACCAGCCACCACTATCATGCGACCTAGACGACTGAAATTCTACGGGCTCCTCTTCCGGATGGGGAACGATAGAATCACCAAGAAGATCTTCAACTTGATTAGTGACTACAAGACTGGCAGCTTGTGGCTTAATGAAGAGAAACAAGACTTGAATAACGCTGGCCTTTTAGACTGTGATATTCTTGACCGTTCCAAATTTTGTGATAGTGTTAACTCTTGGTGCCCACCACCCAAAGTGATTAAGACCCGACCACCCCTCACACAGGAGAGGAAGGACAAGTTATTGGCTGGACTGAGGAGATATTGGAGAACAAAGAAAGCATCGCAGAAGCACTGGTCATAAGCGCTTCTTAGTGGGCATAAATCACTAATTATAATAATATTATTGGTTTTACGTCCCTTTTAACTAATCTGGCTTTTATAGTCGTTGAGGTGCCGGAATTTTGTCCCGAAGGGGATCTTTAACGTGCCAGTAAATCAACTGACACGGCTCTCCCGCATTTGAGCACTCTCAAATGCCAGCTGACTGCGCCAGGTTATTAAGATAAATAATAAATACGCTACATGGGGCTAATAACCGCCATGTCCAAGCGGCTCAAATGCTAACTGACTACACCAGGATTAGATCCTGCAACCTTCGGTAAAGCAGGCGAGATCATCACCGCAGCCAGGAGTCAGGGTTAAGCAGCATTTAAGTGCCAAGAACTGCAACAAGTTGAACACATTTGCTCATTCCTATTTAGAGAGTGATTCTACTCGAGCGCAGTACATGTTATTCAAATGTATGTTCGTAACATCTCGTCTTGTTTATTTCAACTGGAGTTAATGATCACAATTACAGGCAGGGGGTCATAAAACTGAAGGACAGAATCACATAGTTCTTGGCCCTAGGGCTCAGGCAAGCTCACGTCAGCAGAGCGCAGCACGGCCAATTCTGGTGCTCCTCAGTGGGAAGCAGCAACAGATATGAGCCTGCACACCTTCTTCTCAGGTCCCAGATTTCCAAGTGGACTCCACCTATTACGCAAGACCTGGACTGCCCTAAACAGAATCAGAACAGGACATGGTCGATGCAGAGACTCTCTTCACAAGTGGAAAAAGCTACCTAATCCAGACTGTGACTGCGGAGCTCCACACCAGACTATTCATCACATTGTCAGAGAATGCACGATTCGAGCTTATCACGGTGATGAAGCGGACTTCCTGTTGGTAACTCCAGATGCTGTAGGCTGGATTGAAACTCTTGATATTCAGTTGTGAAGCACAAATTACTTTGTTTCTCTTCCGTAAATATGTATATATTTATATAAATGAAAGTTTGTCAGTTTTTTTCTGAATTTCCACGGAAATTTGAGTTATTAACGCGTTTCAGACTGGTTTATGATGGTTGCGCGCAAAAACAAAATGTTTGTCTGTCTGTTTGTTTGTCTGTTTACAACTTTGCACGCGCATCACTCGAGAACGGCTGAGTGGATCAACGTAAAATTTGGTACAGATGTCCATCAGAGGCACGAAAGTAATCATTGATGTTACTCTTCTCCATACCTCTCATAAAAGAGGGCCTACCCCTTAAAATGCATGCTGAAATGGGCGTAGAAAGACGAGACAAAGCTCATTTTACGCGTCTCAATGTGACAAACAAAACTTGGGAGTCCTACGGGCTCCGAAAACCACATTTTGTGGTCCTAAAACCAACAGTTTTCGAGATATTCCCAGAAAACTAATTAATAAACACTAATGAAAGAATGCAAGCCGGTAACCATGGCAACACAATCTCAGGAGTCCATCTATTTCTGTATGACGCAATGCCATTCCATTTATTACATTACTGTGAACGTTCGCAAACGGCTATAAGGTTATCACGGAACCAACCTAAGCTGTACAATTCATCAATACGTAAATAATGCGCTTAAAGGGGTCAAGGGGTACTCTTGAATTTTTTCACGTGATTTACACGGGCGGGTGTGATACTAAAGGTCTATTATATCCCCATCCCTATATTATTAAATTATTATTATTATGATGTCGCCTCCGTAGCGTAGCGGTCAGCATGGTTAGCTACCGCCCCGCAGGTCCTGGGTTTGATTCCCGTCTCTGCCACTAAATTTGAAAAGTGGTACGAGGACTGGAACGGGGTCTACTCAGTCTTGGGTGGCCCAAATGAGTAGAGAGGGTTCGATTCCCCCTCAGCCATCCTCGAAGTGGTTTTCCGTGGTTTCCCACTTCGTCTTCGGGCAAATGCCGGGATGGTACCTTCTTCAAGGCCACGGCCGCCTCCTTCCCTCTTCCTTGTCTATCCATCCTAACCATCCCTTACCTTCCCTCATGAGGCCCCTGTTCGCTTTGCAGGTGAGGCCGCCTGGGCGAGGTGCCAATCCCACCTCACCAGTTGTATCCCTTCCGATTCGATGTTCCCAGCTCTAGGACACTGCCCGTAGAGGCGGTAGTGTTGAGTTCCCTCGCTGAGTCCGTGGGTTCAACCAACCTGGAGGATAAACGACTAAAAAAAATATATTATGATTATTAATATATAATGGCGTACAAGGACCAGACAAAACTCAGCCCCTCGGTGGCTTGGAGGCTACTATGATTTAAGGCTCTAAAACCACGATTCTGAGATGTTCCCAGAAAACTAATTTCATTTAATAAACTAATAAATATATGACGAGTACAGAAGATGACCAAATCAGGAGCTATATAGATATACTGAGAAAATCACAGATGTGGCCAGGAAGAGATGTCTGACTTTCTACAGGCGTGTCTCATGGATGAACCCAACCGGCTTCTAAAACTACTGGGGGAATAGAAAGAGCAGACACCGTCGCTAACAGTAGATAACAAGGATATCCAAGAACTGAAGATAATGAAAAGAGATATTAGAAGCCGATGACATCTCAGAAAGATACTTAAACAGAAAAGTTTTCAGGACAGACCACCCTGTAACGAAAACGGCATCATCTGGAAAAAAGGGAGAAAGGAGAAACATAGCCAGAGAATGCGCTAATATTGGGCAAACATCAAGTCCCTCGCCTAGCTGAAAAGTTCAACGTCGTGGTCCTAAGGTAGCCCATCCGAAAGAAGAAGAAGAACAAGAAGAAACTAATGAAGTTATGCAAGCCGGTAACCATGACAACAGTAGGCCTATCACAAGAGGTGACATCCAACTTTCCATCTATTTCTGTAAGAAGCAATGCCACTCAATTTACTAAATTTCTGTGAATGTTTGCAAATGGCTATAAGGTTATCGTGGAATCAAACATAGTCTGTAAAATTCAACAATGCGATTAAGGGGGTCAAGGAGTAACCTAGATTTTTTACACGTGACTTACACGTGCGATATGCGATATGTTGTACACAAGGTCGATTATATCTCCAAACATCAACATTATTTTCAAACCTTCCTGGATGGAATAGTGTTTTTGGCATCTTTTGGGAATTTGGGCCACTGGAGGCTAAACATCCCGAATTTTCATGCACCACAAGCCTTTATAATTTATTAAAGGAGTCTTCCTGGTGATGGGGACTTTCCACAACGGTGAGGGTCAGTTTTAATTTGACATATATTGCGTTTCGTCTACGAGGTTTTCAATATTATTTTCACGTCAGGAAGTACACGTTAGGTGAATTTAGTTTGAGAGCACATTTTAACTAATCATATTTTTGTCGACAAACGGGTTCATCGTAAATATGATTTTGTTTGGCACTGTGTGGTTGATATATCCTTATGTTTATGTACGCCTATAACTCGTGTTCGGGTGCTTGGAGCATCGTAAAATTAGGTATTGTAACTATGAGTCTATACACCAATCATTTATAAAACTCTTCACCGTACTTCTCATAGAAGGGTTGGTATAGGGAAAAACTTTTCAAAATACACGCTAAAATAGGCGAAAAATAAAAATTAACCTAGAAAGACGACCAAAGCATTTATGTTGCGCTTCTCAATGTGTGACACAAAACTAGGGAGTCTATAATGGTGCTCCAAACCCACATTTTAAGGCCCTTAAATTAACAGTGTCTGTGATATACCCAGAAAACTAACTTCGTTCTGATAAACTTATGAAGGAATGACAAGCCCCTAACCAGTGCAACAGTAGCTCAATCGATAACGTCTGGTTATTAATACCCAAGACCGTTCGAAGAGCGGGTACTTCTGCTTTATATATATATTACTCATAAGTTCTGTATAAGCCATACACTAAATAAATACACAATCAGTATCATGACAGATGACATGAAAGCGTTAGAAGATAATAATGTTATTAGTTTTTACGACCGTTTTAATTACTGTGGCTTTAGAGACGCCGGGTTGCTGGAATTTTGCCCCGAAGGGGATCTTTAACGTGCTAGTAAATCAACTGACACAGCTCCCTCGCATTTGCACACACTCAACTGTCAGCTGACTGCGCCAGGATTCGATCTTGCAACCTTGGGAACAGTAGTCGAGTATGTTACTGCTAAGCTACGCAGCCAGTCAATTTTGTACTTTGGTGTCCATGTGTGTGTGTGTGTTTGAGTCTTCAGACTTTTGTCTGGTTTGATGCAGCACTCCATGTATCCCTGTCCTGAGCAAACCGTTTCGTCTCTACATAGCTACCACACCTAACATCCGAGACAATATGTTTAACATATTCTAACCTTGGTCTACCCCGACAGTTCTTATCCTCGATCCTTCCTTCCTGGGTGTCTTAGTAGGCCTCTTCATTAGCAGTCGCTAGAAACATCTCTCCTCCCCCACTCGTCTTAATACTTCTACATTTGTTACTCTACCTACCCATCTGATCATTATCATTCTCCTCTAACACCACATTTCAAAAGCTTAAATTCTCCACTTTTCGGCTGCACCAACAGTCCAAGTTTCAATTCTACGCTCCAGACAAAGGATTTCAAAAATAACTTCCTAATACCTGAATCTATATTCGATGTCAACAGAGTCCTTTTCTGAACAAATGCTTTCCTTGCCTGCGCTAACCAACTTTTAGCCTATTTTGATTCATGAAAAAATAGGCTTATGAGATCACCTTTTGTCCGTGTGTGTGTGTATGTGTGCGTATGTGTGTGTATATCCCCCTAATATAATCTATATGGCTAGAGCGATTTAAACGAAACTCGGTGAGGTCATTGCACTAAGTTTTATTACGTCTCACCAATTCAACATGGCGGCTGTGTGAAATATGTCACTGGCATTCTATATCTCCGAAACTAATAACTTACTGATATCACCCAGAAATTTTGCACGGTGAAAAAGGGCACTTCTACAAATACATCTATGTAACTTCCAGAAACCTGTCAAGTACAAAACTAAGATGGCGACCAAGCGAATTTTAACATTTTAAGAGACGTTTCTCGCGATTTAATCATCTGACCGCAGTGAAATATGGTACAGTAAATGTTTATACACATTGCAATGTACTGGCATGTAATTTACTTCAATTGTTTACATAACCTCAAGATGGCAGCTGTGCGAAATTTTAAAGTCTCGTTTTTATTTCTTTTGTCGTAATCGTGCGATTGTAGTGTGAATACTACACCTGCACAATAATCTTCATGTAACAGTACATACGTCTAAGACCTGCATATATAAAAATCCAACATGTTCTTTTTTTTTAGCCTATGGCTTTTAGTGCCGGGAGTGTCCGAGGACATGTTCAGCTCGCCAGTTTTGTAGCTGCTTCGAGACGGACGCCCAATGGGTGAGCTACAAGTACTGTAGGGGAGGAAAGTGGGAATGTAAGAACGAGGAGTTGGAACGTAGCGTCTGTGGTCTACAGTTAGGGACCAACCCCGGCATTTGCATGGAAGGCCATAGAAGACCATCTTCAAGTTTTCCGGCGGGGGGATTCGAACCTCCTCGCCTCCGGATGTGAGCGACTGCCAGCAGTCATGCCGTAACGACTACGGCTAATTCACCCGGTAATCCAACATGGTGATCATCCGAAATATTTAGACGGATTTCAATATCTACGAATCTATTTCTGCAATCAAACTGAATTTTTGTATGTTGATAGGGGCAATTAACATGAGTAGGATATGTGAAAATAGGCTATATAGTTCTTCACTGAACTACGTTTTATATCCTCTTTGCTTCGTCCATCACTGGTTATTTTGCTTTCTAAGTAACAGAAACCTCCTACTTTCCTTAGTTTTTCACCTGTCAATACGACGTCAATAAGGGTTTCTGATCCCTTTCAGCTGCATTCCAATATTTTTCCTTTACACTAATTGATTTTCATCATGAATTCCTTCCTCAAAACGGAGTCCATTCCATTAAAAAACGCATTCAAATCCTCTAGCGTGTCGGTCAAGATGACGTCATCAGCAAATTTCAGAGTTTAAAATATTTCTCCTTCAATCTCCACTCCCACTTTAAATTGTAATGTTGAAAATATTTTTGAATGCCACTAAGAACACCAGTGTAGTAAAAACGTAAAGTTAAGTTGTTTTGACAATTGTGCCAAACGTTAAACACCCGGAAAAGTGTTAACATGTGTGTTTTGAAAAGCTCTATCATATTTTAAAATATAATTTTTAATATTACTTCCGGCTTAAATAACATTTTGTAAAAACATGCAAAAACGCTTGTTTTTAAAAATGGGACTTGAGCTACAGATTTAAATGAAATTACATTTTGATTCTTTGAACCCTTTATAGGGCAGAATATTATTGAATATACGGTATTTTATTTGTATTTATTGAAATTTAAATAATTGGCCTAATTAGCCTATTTATGATTATTTTTATTGTTATTTTGTTATTTTTTAAATTTGAATGTTCATGTTTGATTTTATATTTTTTTATATTTTTTTTTTCATTATCTCAATTTATTATTAAATTATTAAAATTGTAATTTTTATAAGCATATTTTTTTACAAATTTAATCGTAAATATTTATTTTTAAATCTGATTTTTATTATATTTTATTATTTATTTTTCAATTTTAATTGTTTTGACTTAAAAAAAATATCAACCACCTTAGATCAAGGAGATAACCTAAATATTACTGTACTTGGTTTCAGAATTATTAACACTTCTAAAGAAAATTCGGTGAAATATGGCTGAAAGATACAACCTTCAGCATCATTGACAATATAAATTGGGGCCGATAACCTCGGTGTTCCACTCCTTAAAACAACAATAACAAACAATCTGGCAATGTAAATTGTCCTGACAGTAGGTGGTAAATATACTGATCACTGACAAGGGTTAATCTCTTCTTTTCATGCCAAACAAGTGGATGTGGCTCTCAATGATACTTGCTGAATTATAACTGGGTGTCTCAAATCCACTCCAATTTAATGGCTTTACCACCTCGCCGGGATAGCACCACCTTCTGTTCGAAGAGAAATATCAGCGAACAAGGAAAGGGAGAAGGTGGAGCATGAAGGAAAAGGAAGGAAGCTTGTAGTTTAACGTGACCGTTAATCTAGCGATCATGAGCCACGGGACTTCCTTTTTACGTGGAATCCGAACCACAGGACATGGCATTTCACTTCGAAAATCTCACATGCATTGACCGGGAATTGAACCCGGACCGCCTTGGTGAGAGGCATACAGCTAGACCGCTGAGCCACCACGCCCCCGGAGCATGAAGGAACTCATCCGTTATATGGGTACGAATTACACACACCAAGACTGAAATCTAGGAAGAGTTTCCTAAAGACATCAAAGGAACTCACAACCACCGAGAAAAATGCTAGACTACAATCTTGGAAAGCTAAAGGTCTTCTTCCTGGTGGCTGTACAACACCATCTGAAACTTTACCACCAGGTCATAACGAGGCATGGATGACATGGAAATCCCTAAATAGGTTGAGATCAGGAGTCGGCAAATAAAGAGCTAATATGGTAAGATGAAACTACGCTAAAGACGGAAACATCAAGTGTGATTGCGGAGAAGATCAGACTGTCGACCATATGATTCAATGTCGTAGCCTATGTGTCCAACCACGTGCACAACGGAGGATCTACACCTAGCCTCAGAGAATGCACTACAAGTCGCCAAGTTCTGGTCTAAAAGTATTTAGTGAAATGTTTGTATAACATGTTTCTGATATGAGAATAATAATCTCTTCTTTGATTTTTATCTTTTCTTATCCACAAATCTTATCTTCCAAGTCATGTTTTCAAAACTAATTTCTTAGCCTGTAGGGCGAGAATTATGCTTTTTTCTCTAATGTCCCTCTTTGAAAAAAAAAAAAAGTTTGATTCTTTTCAGTCGGTCCAAGTGTATTTCTCAATCTCACGTAATGTTTTTCAGGATTAGGGAATAAACCATCTCATTTCGGTACAATCGTGTTGACCGACTGAAAAGCACCAAACTTTTGTTTACTAAGGCAACACTGAAAATGGCTTCAAACACCATAGTGTCCTTCATTGCTTGTTCAATGTATAGGTTGAAAAGTAAGGGTTATAAGTAGAACTGTCGATCGATTAAAATTTTGATAGGTTAACCGATTGTCTTTAATCGGTTAATTGGTCGATTAATCGAACTTAAGTCGATTTCACACAGTGTCAGTTCGAGAAAAAGTACCTTTGAATAATATACTTTGAAATGTTTACAGTTCCATTTGCTATGAGGAATATAATAATTTTGATTTTTAATCGTATAAGGGGTGTTCAAATGAAAAGTAATAATAATAATGTTATTGGTTTTACGTCCCTTTTAACTACTCTGGCTTTTAGAGACGCCGGGGTGCCGGAATTTTGCCCCGAAGGGGATCTTTAACGTGCCAGTAAATCTACTGACACGGCTCCCTCGCATGTGCGCACCCTCAAATGCCAGCTGACTGCGCCAGGATACGAACCTGCAACCTTGGGCTCAGCGAGCGAGAACGTTACCCCTGAGCCACGCAGCCAGCCTCACAGCAAATGAAAAGGTACTATACGATACTTTGGGTACAATGTGTTCGTTATTCAAAAGTAATCACCACAGGCCTGTGCACAGGTGTCCCATTAGTTCATTAGCCACAGGATTCCCTGTTCCCAGAAGTCTTGTGGTTGTAACAGGAGCCAATCCTGTACGGTGTCCTTTAGTTCATCGTCCGATTGGAAACGTTTTCCCTTGAGATTTTTTTTAACGGACCAAACAGATGGAAGTCGCTGGGTGACAAGTCCGGGTTGTAGGGCGGCTACTCAAATTTCTCCCACTTGAGCGTGGCCGTTCGCACAATACACGTCACTGGTGATTGTTCGTCTCAAGGGAAAACGTTTCCAATCGGACGACGAACTAAAGGACACCGTACAGGATTGGCTCCTGTCACAACCACAAGACTTCTGGGAAGAGGGAATCTTGCGGCTAGTGAAGCAATGGGACACCTGTGCACAGGCCTGTGGTGATTACTATCGAATAACGAATAAATTGCACCCACAGTATCGTTCCGTACCTTTTCATTTGAACAACCCTCATATATATGTAGCGTGCACGTAAAAAAGAAAATTCAAAATCATTTAATTAGAAGAAAGCAATTAAGGAGATATTATCGCTTTTATCTTCATAAACCAAAGGCATGAGCATCAGTTAACTTTAATGACCTGTCAATCTTACAATAGCTGATGCTAGCGCGCCAAATGGCAAATAATATTACATAACACAGGTTTTGTGCTACGAACAACAATTACTTTTCCTACACCACACTACTGTTTGAATCGGTTCTATTAATCGACTAAAGCACATTGATCGATTAATCGTATTTTTAGATTAATCGGTTAACGATTAAATCGACAGCTCTAGTAATAAAGTGCAGCCTTGCCTTACACCTTTCTGGATATCAGCTTCTCTCTCATGTCCTTTGGATCCCCCCAGGGGCTCACAACCTGTGGGACGTGGGTTGGCGACCATGGGACCCCAGCTGAGTCTGGCATTGCTTCCACTTACTTGTGCTGGGCCCCTCTCCGTTTTCTTTCCTGTCGACGTATCTTGGTCAACTCTTGTTCTCTTCCGACACTGACGGTATTAGGGTATCCGAGGCCTAGGGAGTCTCTCCCTTTCCCGCCTTAATTGGCCCTTGTCTCATCTTGCCTGATACCCTCCTTCTGCGAGGGGCCAGCCTTCTTTTTCTTTTCATGTTATCTCCTGCCTTCTGCTCAAGGCCCTCAAGGAGGCCGGGTGTATGTAGCCCTACCACTTCTGGTGCACCCTGGCTAGTGCTACACCCTCAGGGGCTCACTGCTGGTGAGTTCGGGAGTTGGCGATCCCGGGGGATTCCTTAGCTGGGTCCGTTTTTTTCCTTTTCCACTGACTTTGGGGCGGGCCCTCTCCTCTTTCCCTTTCCTATCTGCCTTCCATGGCTCTCCTTCCTTCCAAGTCCCTCAATCCTCATTCTTTGAGGGTTGAGGGAATTTATTTTCATTCTGTCATTTATTTGCCTTATCCTTTATTTGTTTACAATTTCTTCTTCTAGTATGTAAGACTGTAGTTAGTATTAGTTTTAGTTTTTAGCCTACTTTTCACATATTTTAACAAAAATGAGGAAAAAGTATACTTATGAGATCGATCCGGGAAAATGTCTGTCTATCTGTCTGTTTGTCTGTCTGTGTTTGTGTCGACCCCTATAAACTCCTAAACGGCTGCAGTAATTGAAACCAAATTTGGTATGAGTAAAGATATATACTTGGATATCTCAAGGCCTTATTTGAAAATGATGTCAGTGCTACCAACTGCTGAAAAACCGCACTTCACCTCTGAGCTCCATGTTGCATATCTTGGAAGGTATGCGTAGGAGCTATTCCAAAATTAGCACACATATAGATATTAATATTTCAGTTTAATTTCCAGGAAGAAATATATGGCAGTGTTGCCAAAATGATTTTAAGCCTGCTGATAGATCCAATTTTTAAATGCATATAATTTCTACACTATCAATTGAATTTCAACCAAATTTCGTATGTAGGCCTACTATGTGTACATAAACAGATATGACTGAGCGTATATTTAAGAGCCACCTGGGCTGCCAACTGTCAATAAATGTTCTCTATATTATTTTATCCAAATACCAATATATCAGAAAGTATGCAAGCCGATGGCTTTAAACTATGCACACGTACAGTACCTGACATTCTTGATTAATTTGGAGTAACTAACATACGTCAGTGTTACCAACATGATTCTAAGCCTGCTGATAGGACCAAATTTTTAATTCATTTAACTTGTATAGTATCAATTGGATTTCAACCAGATTTTGTATTTGCTGTGTGTAGCATAACAGATATAACTATGCGTATTCTTAAGAGCAACCAGGGCTGTCAACTGTCAATAAATGCTGTCTCTATTTTTTTTTACAATAATATCAATATATCACAAAGTATGCTAGCCAACAGCTCTGAACTTTGCACACGTATAGTAGCTGACATTCTAGAATAATTTGGAGTAACTAATATACGTCAGTGCTGCCAACATGATTCTAAGCCTGCTGATAAGTCCAATTTTAAAATACATGTAACTTCTATACTAACAAATGGATTTCATCCAAAATTGGCACAACAATACATCATAATATTTCAGATTATTTTTGACCAACACATGCATGCCATTGTTGCCAGCATGATTTTACTCGCGCTGATAGATCCAATGTCTAACTGCATGTAATGTCCATGCTATCCATTGGACTTCAACCAAATTTTGTATTCTATACCTTGCGAGATGGAACTAAGAATATAAATTCAGTCACCGGGCCTCCAACTGTAGTGCTCTATTTTGCTACATTATACCAGGTATATTTCGATATTACCAACTTAATTTCGTCATTATTCTTCATTGGCCCATATAGAATAATCATTGGCATGAATCTTAATTTTAAGAAAAGTAGGCTCTTTAGTTCGTCACGGAACTTCTTGTTCATTCTCATCTCACTCTCACCCATACCATTGGGGGCCGATAACCCAGATGTTGGTCCCCTTAATACATTATTATCATCATCATCATCATCATGTCCTTAGGCTCGAATAACTGCCGTCTGGGTTCTGTAGAGATTGTAGATCAGCCTCATATCTCTGCACTGTGTCCATGAAATGACATAAAACACACAACGGAAATGAAACCAATGGTAGCAGAACATGGAAATGTTGGATGTCTTTGATGATTTAGAGAAACCAAGCGCTCAAGGGCGGTTGTCTGAGCGACTGAGGGTCAAATGCGAGCTCATGCCATCACACACGATAGAGAATTTGGTAAAACCTATGTCCGATGTCGTCATGAATCGCCTTCTGGCAGTTCCCTGGTCCCTTGTAAATATATCCTGTTTATAGAAAACCGTAAAGTGTGCTTTAAGCTTGTTGTCGGACGAACTACTGTGCTTCATTTGTCGCCAGACTCGGTGGACAGGACAGAGTGGTTCGCCATGAACTGGTGACTCATGAAAATGGCACATTACCATAACTGTCTGCTAGACATCAATAAATTTTTAAGAATTTAAATAATACTCTTTTAATCTCACACTTTCTTTCTTGTGTTCCTTTTACCTGTTTCCTAGACTAGACAAATATAGCCCAAGTGTTGGGGCGACATGAATATACATGAACTGCAGTCTGGAGCAACAGAAAATTATCTTTAATTGACACTTCGTGTTCTTAAAGCAAATGTTATGCGCTATTTACGCAAAAAGGGTTATAAAATGTTCTCAACATTGCCAACATATATTTAAAGAAGGCACCAACGAACAGTTTCTTTTACCTGGTCAAGGGTCCTGCTCGTCTTAGACGTTTGGAACCGAAGGTTTCAAGTTGGAGTCATGATCGCACCGAGTAATAGATTTAAGAAAAAGCTACTTAGGCTATTGCAATGGTAACCAGGTTCCGACTTCCGGAAAATATCTACACTTCTTCGCGTTTCATACGGAGTTCGCCTGACCACATACGCAATTTGCCTAACAGTGGTGGCCAAACGGCAGGATATCTTACAGGGGAGTCTTCACTCTCGTTTACGGTCGGCGGCAAACTTCTATGAAGAAGGTATCTAAAATCTTGTGCCACGCTATGAAAAATGCCTGCAAATGTTCGGCAGTTATGTGGAAAAGTAGTTTAAGAGGTGTAGAATGTTGTGCAATAAATAAATTTTCTGTATCTGTACACAATTTAATTTTATTACCAAACGGAACTTACTTTCTGGACGTGCCTCGTATAATTTCTATCTCACTTCATTGTGGACACGATAACTACCGCCATGTTGATTGGCTGATTCCTCAGTTTAGGTGCTGCGACAACGCGGGTGTGTGTAGAATCTGTCTGATAACTGGTGTTAATTTTGATGGCTGTATTACTGTAGTGTGTGTTACCTGATTTTAATTCAAGTATGGACTGCAGATATTCAATTATCAAGTAGTTCCTACGTTTGCTACCAAACACCATCGTCAATGACAACTAGTTCTGAACTTGTTACTAGATGCCATCGCAGTCGGCCCCTAGCGACGAACATTGGAACCTAAGAACGTTAGTCAAATCTAACCTATAATTTAGTTTCACACATGTGTAATTACTGTACATGCCATAAATGTATAATATGGGACCGCCGGCTTTAGGCTACTTCCCCTCCGAAGGAAGGCATACTGAGGGATTGTTTACGCTCTTAAAAAATCCGACAACTTTGGCAGGGTTTGAACCCCCAACCTTGGGCATAGAAGCTCAGCATGCTACCAACTACGCCACCGAAGCCACCAGGAGTCATGTTGCACCAACACTTTCAAATGTATACACAAATTATAAACATTTGAAATCTCGGTCGAGTTCGTTAATGGGGAAAATCGGACCAAGGGGGTGAAATATTGCCATATCGTAATATGTGAAAAATTGAATCCTTTAAAATTTCGTGCTATTCTTCGAATAAGGGCCAAATACTTATAGCAATATAGTTTTTGACTAAAGAGGTGGGAAGAATGGATTTTTGAGAGAAAAACAAGAAGTTCCGTGACGAACTAAAGAGCCTACTTTTCTTAAAATTTAAGATTCATGCCAATCATTAATCCTTATGGACCTATCTAGAATAATGACTAAATTAATTTGGTTATATCGAAATTTCTAATTAAGCACTACAGTTGGCAGCCCTGGTGACTGAATATATTCTTAGTTCCATCTCTTAAGGTGCAGAATACAAAATTTGGTTGAAGTCCAATGGATAGCATGGAAGTTACATGCAGTTAGACATTGGACCTATCAGCGCATGTAAAATCATGTTGGCAACAATGCCATGCATGTGTTGGTCAGAAATAATTTGAAATATTATGATGTATTGTTGTGCCAATTTTGGATGAAATCCATTTGTTAGTATAGAAGTTACTGGAATTTTAAAATTGGACCTATCAGCAGGCTTAGAATCATATTGGTAGCACTGACATACATTAGCTGCTCCAAATTAATCTAGAATGTCGGGCACTGTGCAAAGTTTAAAGCTGTGGGCTCGCATACTTGCTGATATATTGGTATTTGGATAAAAAAAATAGAGAGAGCATTTATTGACAGTTGGCCGCCCTGGTGGCTCTTTATAATACGCTCAGTCATATCTGTTTATGTACACATAGTACATACGAAATTTGGTTGAAATCCAATTGATAGTGTAGGAGTTATATACATTTAAAATTTGGACTTATCAGTATGCTTAGAATCATTTTGGCAACACTGTCATGTATGGCCTCCTGAAAATTAAACTGAAGTATTATTATCTATATGTGTACCAATTTTGGAATAGTTTCAATGTATACATTCAGAGATATCCAACATGGAGCTCAAATTTAAATTGCGATTTATTAGCAGTTGGTAGCACTGACATCATTTTACAGAATGACATTGAGATGTCCCTGTATTACTCATACCAAATTCGGTTTCGATAGCTGCAGCCGTTTAGGAGTTGATAGGACACACACACACACACACACACACACACAGACAGACAGACTAACAGAAGGATAGACAGACACAGACAGACATTTTCCCGGATCGATCTCATAAGTCTACGTTTCCCTCATTTTTGCAAAATGTGAAAAGTAGGCTAAAAATCTCTCCCTTAATAGGCTTTCGACACTGTTTATTTTGGACAAGTTGTGTAACATAATTATGGTGTATGCTTCAGCTTCCGTTTGTTCAGCAAACCGCATGACATTCCTATCAGTAAAGCCATGCATGGCTGTGCGGATAGCGGATAAGCTGCGGATAATGTTTGGAGTGCATTTGCGGATAGGTTTTAGAAAACAATCCAAACGGGTTGAATATAATTACTATGACCTTGATGTTTATGACAGATCAAATGTTTCCGTTATGTTTTCTTCAGAACAAAATGTAAGATGATTTTTAAGCTAATCTCATTCAAATTATATCATTAAGCATTACACTCCGAACTGAAAAGGGTTGCAATATTCACGATGTACAGTCTTACATTCATTTTAAACATAGCATACGCCAAAGGGAACGACTTTCTCCTCAATGTGTTGCTTTATTGCATTATGCTTTATCCAATTAAAATATTATTGTAAAGCCAGTAGTTCAGACAACAAACGTGCGGATGCGGATAACTGTAGTGCGGATGCGGGCCGGGTGCGGATAACATTAGTGCAGATGCGGGGCGGATGCGGATAACAGTGTTGTGGATGCGGGACGGATGCGGACAACAGTGTTGTGGATGCGGACCGAGTGCGGACAACAGTGTTGTGGATGCGGGGCGGATGCGGACAACAATGTTGTGGATGCGGACCGAGTGCGGATAACAGTGTTGTGGATGCGGGGCGGATGCGGGGCGGATGCGGGGCGGATGCGGACAACAGTAGTGCGGATGCGGGGCGGATGCGGACAACAGTGTTGTGGTTGCGGGGCGGATGAGGACAACAGTGTTGTGGATGCGGACCGAGTGCGGATAACAGTGTTGTGGATGCGGGGCGGATGCGGGGCGGATGCGGACAACAGTAGTGCGGATGCGGGGCGGGTGCGGACAACAGTGTTGTGGATGCGGGGCGGGTGCGGATAACAGTGTTGTGGATGCGGGGCGGGTGCGGATAACAGTGTTGTGGATGCGGGCCGGGTGCGGATAACAGTGTTGTGGATGCGGGGCGGGTGCGGACAACAGTGTTGTGGATGCGGGGCGGATGCGGACAACAGTGTTGTGGATGCGGACCGAGTGCGGATAACAGTGTTGTGGATGCGGGGCGGATGCGGGGCGGATGCGGGGCGGATGCGGACAACAGTAGTGCGGATGCGGGGCGGAAGCGGATAACAGTGTTGTGGATGCGGGGCGGGTGCGGACAACAGTGTTGTGGATGCGGGGCGGGTGCGGATAACAGTGTTGTGGATGCGGGCCGGGTGCGGATAACAGTGTTGTGGATGCGGGGCGGACGCGGATAACAGTAGTGCGGATGCGGGGCGGATGCGGACAACCGTGTTGTGGATGCGGGGCGGGTGCGGATAACAGTGTTGTGGATGCGGGGCGGGTGCGGACAACAGTGTTGTGGATGCGGGGCGGGTGCGGATAACAGTGTTGTGGATGCGGGGCAGGTGCGGATAACAGTGTTGTGGATGCGGGCCGAGTGCGGATAACAGTGTTGTGGATGCGGGCCGGGTGCGGATAACAGTGTTGTGGATGCTGGGCGGGTGCGGATAACAGTGTTGTGGATGCAGGGCGGGTGCGGACAACAGTGTTGTGGAGGCGGGGCGGGTGCGGACAACAGTGTTGTGGAGGCGGGGCGGGTGCGGACAACAGTGTTGTGGAGGCGGGGCGGGTGCGGATAACAGTGTTGTGGATGCGGGGCGGGTGCGGACAACAGTGTTGTGGATGCGGGCCGAGTGCGGATAACAGTGTTGTGGATGCGGGGCGGGTGCGGATAACAGTGTTGTGGATGCGGGGCGGGTGCGGATAACAGTGTTGTGGATGTGGGGCGGGTGCGGACAACAGTGTTGTGGATGCGGGGCGGGTGCGGATAACAGTGTTGTGGATGCGGGGCGGGTGCGGACAACAGTGTTGTGGATGCGGGGCGGGTGCGGATAACAGTGTTGTGGATGCGGGGCGGGTGCGGATAACAGTGTTGTGGATGCGGGCCGAGCGCGGATAACAGTGTTGTGGATGCGGGTCGGGTGCGGATAACAGTGTTGTGGATGCGGGGCGGGTGCGGACAACAGTGTTGTGGAGGCGGGGCGGGTGCGGATAACAGTGTTGTGGAGGCGGGGCGGGTGCGGATAACAGTGTTGTGGATGCGGGGCGGGTGCGGACAACAGTGTTGTGGATGCGGGCCGAGTGCGGATAACAGTGTTGTGGATGCGGGGCGGGTGCGGATAACAGTGTTGTGGAGGCGGGGCGGGTGCGGACAACAGTGTTGTGGAGGCGGGGCGGGTGCGGATAACAGTGTTGTGGATGCGGGGCGGGTGCGGACAACAGTGTTGTGGATGTGGGCCGAGTGCGGATAACAGTGTTGTGGATGCGGGGCGGGTGCGGATAACAGTGTTGTGGATGCGGGGCGGGTGCGGATAACAGTGTTGTGGATGTGGGGCGGGTGCGGACAACAGTGTTGTGGATGCGGGGCGGGTGCGGATAACAGTGTTGTGGATGCGGGGCGGGTGCGGACAACAGTGTTGTGGATGCGGGGCGGGTGCGGATAACAGTGTTGTGGATGCGGGGCGGGTGCGGATAACAGTGTTGTGGATGCGGGCCGAGCGCGGATAACAGTGTTGTGGATGCGGGGCGGGTGCGGATAACAGTGTTGTGGATGCGGGGCGGGTGCGGATAACAGTGTTGTGGATGCGGGCCGAGCGCGGATAACAGTGTTGTGGATGCGGGTCGGGTGCGGATAACAGTGTTGTGGATGCGGGGCGGACGCGGATAACAGTAGTGCGGATGCGGGGAGGATGCGGATAACAGTGTTGTGGATGCGGGCCGAGTGCGGATAACAGTGTTGTGGATGTGGGGCGGGTGCGGATAACAGTGTTGTGGATGCGGGGCGGGTGCGGACAACAGTGTTGTGGATGCGGGCCGGGTGCGGATAACAGTGTTGTGGATGTGGGGCGGGTGCGGATAACAGTGTTGTGGATGCGGGGCGGGTGCGGACAACAGTGTTGTGGATGCGGGCCGGGTGCGGATAACAGTGTTGTGGATGCGGGCTGGGTGCGGATGACAGTGTTGTGGATGCGGGGCGGGTGCGGAAAACAGTGTTGTGGATGCGGGGCGGGTGCGGATAACAGTGTTGTGGATGCGGGGGGGGTGCGGATAACAGTGTTGTGGATGCGGGGCGGGTGCGGACAACAGTGTTGTGGATGCGGGGCGGACGCGGATAACAGTGTTGTGGATGCGGGCTGGGTGCGGATAACAGTGTTGTGGATGCGGGGCGGACGCGGATAACAGTAGTGCGGATGCGGGGCGGATGCGGATAACAGTGTTGTGGATGCGGGCCGAGTGCGGATAACAGTAGTGCAGATGCGGGGAGGATGTGGGGCGGATGCGGATAACAGTGTTGTGGATGCGGGGCGGGTGCGGATAACAGTGTTGTGGATGCGGGGCGGGTGCGGACAACAGTGTTGTGGATGCGGGGCGGGTGCGGATAACAGTGTTGTGGATGCGGGGCGGGTGCGGATAACAGTGTTGTGGATGCGGGCCGAGCGCGGATAACAGTGTTGTGGATGCGGGTCGGGTGCGGATAACAGTGTTGTGGATGCGGGGCGGACGCGGATAACAGTAGTGCGGATGCGGGGAGGATGCGGATAACAGTGTTGTGGATGCGGGCCGAGTGCGGATAACAGTGTTGTGGATGTGGGGCGGGTGCGGATAACAGTGTTGTGGATGCGGGGCGGGTGCGGACAACAGTGTTGTGGATGCGGGCCGGGTGCGGATAACAGTGTTGTGGATGCGGGGCGGGTGCGGATAACAGTGTTGTGGATGCGGGGCGGGTGCGGACAACAGTGTTGTGGATGCGGGGCGAATGCGTGGCGGATGCGGATAACAGTGTTGTGGATGCGGGCCGAGTGCGGATAACACTGTTGTGGATGCGGGGCGGGTGCGGATAACAGTGTTGTGGATGCGGGGCGGGTGCGGACAACAGTGTTGTCGATGCGGGCCGAGTGCGGATAACAGTGTTGTGGATGCGGGGCGGGTGCGGACAACAGTGTTGTGGATGCGGGGCGGATGCGGGGCGGATGCGGGGCGGGTGCGGACAACAGTGTTGTGGATGCGGGCCGGGTGCGGATAACAGTGTTGTGGATGCGGGGCGGGTGCGGATAACAGTGTTGTGGATGCGGGGCGGGTGCGGACAACAGTGTTGTGGATGAGGGGCGGATGCGTGGCGGATGCGGGGCGGGTGCGGATAACAGTGTTGTGGATGCGGGCCGAGTGCGGATAACACTGTTGTGGATGCGGGGCGGGTGCGGATAGCAGTGTTGTGGATGTGGGGCGGGTGCGGATAACAGTGTTGTGGATGCGGGGCGGGTGCGGACAACAGTGTTGTGGATGCGGGGCGGATGCGAATAACAGTGTTGTAGATGCGGGGCGGACGCGGATAACAGTAGTGCGGATGCGGGGCGGATCCGGATAACAGTGTTGTGGATGCGGGGCGGGTGCGGACAACAGTGTTGTGGAGGCGGGGCGGGTGCGGATAACAGTGTTGTGGATGCGGGGCGGGTGCGGACAACAGTGTTGTGGATGCGGGCCGAGTGCGGATAACAGTGTTGTGGATGCGGGGCGGGTGCGGATAACAGTGTTGTGGATGCGGGGCGGGTGCGGATAACAGTGTTGTGGATGTGGGGCGGGTGCGGACAACAGTGTTGTGGATGCGGGGCGGGTGCGGATAACAGTGTTGTGGATGCGGGGCGGGTGCGGACAACAGTGTTGTGGATGCGGGGCGGGTGCGGATAACAGTGTTGTGGATGCGGGGCGGGTGCGGATAACAGTGTTGTGGATGCGGGCCGAGCGCGGATAACAGTGTTGTGGATGCGGGTCGGGTGCGGATAACAGTGTTGTGGATGCGGGGCGGGTGCGGACAACAGTGTTGTGGAGGCGGGGCGGGTGCGGATAACAGTGTTGTGGAGGCGGGGCGGGTGCGGATAACAGTGTTGTGGATGCGGGGCGGGTGCGGACAACAGTGTTGTGGATGCGGGCCGAGTGCGGATAACAGTGTTGTGGATGCGGGGCGGGTGCGGATAACAGTGTTGTGGAGGCGGGGCGGGTGCGGACAACAGTGTTGTGGAGGCGGGGCGGGTGCGGATAACAGTGTTGTGGATGCGGGGCGGGTGCGGACAACAGTGTTGTGGATGCGGGCCGAGTGCGGATAACAGTGTTGTGGATGCGGGGCGGGTGCGGATAACAGTGTTGTGGATGCGGGGCGGGTGCGGATAACAGTGTTGTGGATGTGGGGCGGGTGCGGACAACAGTGTTGTGGATGCGGGGCGGGTGCGGATAACAGTGTTGTGGATGCGGGGCGGGTGCGGACAACAGTGTTGTGGATGCGGGGCGGGTGCGGATAACAGTGTTGTGGATGCGGGGCGGGTGCGGATAACAGTGTTGTGGATGCGGGCCGAGCGCGGATAACAGTGTTGTGGATGCGGGGCGGGTGCGGATAACAGTGTTGTGGATGCGGGGCGGGTGCGGATAACAGTGTTGTGGATGCGGGCCGAGCGCGGATAACAGTGTTGTGGATGCGGGTCGGGTGCGGATAACAGTGTTGTGGATGCGGGGCGGACGCGGATAACAGTAGTGCGGATGCGGGGAGGATGCGGATAACAGTGTTGTGGATGCGGGCCGAGTGCGGATAACAGTGTTGTGGATGTGGGGCGGGTGCGGATAACAGTGTTGTGGATGCGGGGCGGGTGCGGACAACAGTGTTGTGGATGCGGGCCGGGTGCGGATAACAGTGTTGTGGATGCGGGGCGGGTGCGGATAACAGTGTTGTGGATGCGGGGCGGGTGCGGACAACAGTGTTGTGGATGCGGGGCGGATGCGTGGCGGATGCGGGGCGGATGCGGATAACAGTGTTGTGGATGCGGGCCGAGTGCGGATAACACTGTTGTGGATGCGGGGCGGGTGCGGATAACAGTGTTGTGGATGCGGGGCGGGTGCGGACAACAGTGTTGTGGATGCGGGCCGAGTGCGGATAACAGTGTTGTGGATGCGGGGCGGGTGCGGACAACAGTGTTGTGGATGCGGGGCGGATGCGGGGCGGATGCGGGGCGGGTGCGGACAACAGTGTTGTGGATGCGGGCCGGGTGCGGATAACAGTGTTGTGGATGCGGGGCGGGTGCGGATAACAGTGTTGTGGATGCGGGGCGGGTGCGAACAACAGTGTTGTGGATGCGGGGCGGATGCGTGGCGGATGCGGGGCGGGTGCGGATAACAGTGTTGTGGATGCGGGCCGAGTGCGGATAACACTGTTGTCTTGTAGCTCACCCATTGGGTGTCCGTCTCGAAGCAGCTACAAAACGGCGAGCCGAACATGTCCTCGGACACTCCCGGCACTAAAAGCCATACGCTAAAAAAAAACTGTTGTGGATGCGGGGCGGGTGCGGATAACAGTGTTGTGGATGTGGGGCGGGTGCGGATAACAGTGTTGTGGATGCGGGGCGGGTGCGGACAACAGTGTTGTGGATGCGGGGCGGATGCGAATAACAGTGTTGTAGATGCGGGGCGGACGCGGATAACAGTAGTGCGGATGCGGGGCGGATGCGGATAACAGTGTTGTGGATGCGGGGCGGGTGCGGACAACAGTGTTGTGGATGCGGGGCGGGTGCGGATAACAGTGTTGTGGATGCGGGGCGGGTGCGGATAACAGTGTTGTGGATGCGGGCTGGGTGCGGATAACAGTGTTGTGGATGCGGGGCGGACGCGGATAACAGTAGTGCGGATGCGGGGCGGGTGCGGACAACAGTGTTGTGGATGCGGGGCGGACGCGGATAACAGTGTTGTGGATGCGGGCTGGGTGCGGATGACAGTGTTGTGGATGCGGGGCGGGTGCGGAAAACAGTGTTGTGGATGCGGGGCGGGTGCGGATAACAGTGTTGTGGATGCGGGGGGGTGCGGATAACAGTGTTGTGGATGCGGGGCGGGTGCGGACAACAGTGTTGTGGATGCGGGGCGGACGCGGATAACAGTGTTGTGGATGCGGGCTGGGTGCGGATAACAGTGTTGTGGATGCGGGGCGGACGCGGATAACAGTAGTGCGGATGCGGGGCGGATGCGGATAACAGTGTTGTGGATGCGGGCCGAGTGCGGATAACAGTAGTGCAGATGCGGGGAGGATGTGGGGCGGATGCGGATAACAGTGTTGTGGATGCGGGGCGGGTGCGGATAACAGTGTTGTGGATGCGGGGCGGGTGCGGACAACAGTGTTGTGGATGCGGGGCGGGTGCGGATAACAGTGTTGTGGATGCGGGGCGGGTGCGGATAACAGTGTTGTGGATGCGGGCCGAGCGCGGATAACAGTGTTGTGGATGCGGGTCGGGTGCGGATAACAGTGTTGTGGATGCGGGGCGGACGCGGATAACAGTAGTGCGGATGCGGGGAGGATGCGGATAACAGTGTTGTGGATGCGGGCCGAGTGCGGATAACAGTGTTGTGGATGTGGGGCGGGTGCGGATAACAGTGTTGTGGATGCGGGGCGGGTGCGGACAACAGTGTTGTGGATGCGGGCCGGGTGCGGATAACAGTGTTGTGGATGCGGGGCGGGTGCGGATAACAGTGTTGTGGATGCGGGGCGGGTGCGGACAACAGTGTTGTGGATGCGGGGCGAATGCGTGGTGGATGCGGATAACAGTGTTGTGGATGCGGGCCGAGTGCGGATAACACTGTTGTGGATGCGGGGCGGGTGCGGATAACAGTGTTGTGGATGCGGGGCGGGTGCGGACAACAGTGTTGTCGATGCGGGCCGAGTGCGGATAACAGTGTTGTGGATGCGGGGCGGGTGCGGACAACAGTGTTGTGGATGCGGGGCGGATGCGGGGCGGATGCGGGGCGGGTGCGGACAACAGTGTTGTGGATGCGGGCCGGGTGCGGATAACAGTGTTGTGGATGCGGGGCGGGTGCGGATAACAGTGTTGTGGATGCGGGGCGGGTGCGGACAACAGTGTTGTGGATGAGGGGCGGATGCGTGGCGGATGCGGGGCGGGTGCGGATAACAGTGTTGTGGATGCGGGCCGAGTGCGGATAACACTGTTGTGGATGCGGGGCGGGTGCGGATAGCAGTGTTGTGGATGTGGGGCGGGTGCGGATAACAGTGTTGTGGATGCGGGGCGGGTGCGGACAACAGTGTTGTGGATGCGGGGCGGATGCGAATAACAGTGTTGTAGATGCGGGGCGGACGCGGATAACAGTAGTGCGGATGCGGGGCGGATGCGGATAACAGTGTTGTGGATGCGGGGCGGGTGCGGACAACAGTGTTGTGGATGCGGGGCGGGTGCGGATAACAGTGTTGTGGATGCGGGGCGGGTGCGGATAACAGTGTTGTGGATGCGGGGCGGGTGCGGATAACAGTGTTGTGGATGCGGGCTGGGTGCGGATAACAGTGTTGTGGATGCGGGGCGGACGCGGATAACAGTAGTGCGGATGCGGGGCGGGTGCGGACAACAGTGTTGTGGATGCGGGGCGGACGCGGATAACAGTGTTGTGGATGCGGGCTGGGTGCGGATGACAGTGTTGTGGATGCGGGGCGGGTGCGGATAACAGTGTTGTGGATGCGGGGCGGGTGCGGATAACAGTGTTGTGGATGCGGGGCGGGTGCGGATAACAGTGTTGTGGATGCGGGGCGGGTGCGGACAACAGTGTTGTGGATGCGGGGCGGACGCGGATAACAGTGTTGTGGATGCGGGCTGGGTGCGGATAACAGTGTTGTGGATGCGGGGCGGACGCGGATAACAGTAGTGCGGATGCGGGGCGGATGCGGATAACAGTGTTGTGGATGCGGGCCGAGTGCGGAAAACAGTAGTGCAGATGCGGGGAGGATGTGGGGCGGATGCGGATAACAGTGTTGTGGATGCGGGGCGGATGCGGATAACAGTGTTGTAGATGCGGGCCGGGTGCGGATGCGGGGCGGATGCGGATAGCGTTTTGTTTATCCGCGTCAGGCTGTATGGCCTCGTTTAGTTATTATGCTCAACTTTTGGACACTAGTGTAATTACTCATTCAATAGTAGGAGCTGACAACGTGCCGCGTGCGAATAAGGAATAGTTCTCAACTTGGTCGTCGGCACTGGTTATTAAAGTACAAAAGGAAGCTTGTAGTTTAACGTGACCGTTAATCTTGAGATCATGAGCCACGGGACCTCCTTTTTACGTGGAATCCGAACCACAGGACATGGCATTTCACTTCGAAAATCTCACATGCATTGACCGGGAATCGAACCCGGACCGCCTTGGTGAGAGGCATACAGCTAGACCGCTGAGCCACCACGCCCCTATTAAAGTACACTGAGCCTTGTGAGGTAAAACCGGAAAAAGGTGGGTTCGATCCTTACCTCAGACATGGTAGAGGTGGTTGTCCGTGGTTTCCCACTTCTCACTTCTACCTCAGACAAATTACTGGATTGTTTCTATCTTATGACTACAGCTGCTGTTGGTTTATTAGGGGCTCTCTGACATCATGGTCATGGTACCCCATGTACTTGGGTGTGTGTATTTGTAATTGAGGTAGAATCAGGGTAGGAAGCGGCTGTGACCTTACGTTAGGTACCATCCCGGCATTTACCTGGAGTAGGAGAGGGAAACCACTTCAAGGATGGCTGA
This sequence comes from Meconema thalassinum, assembly GCA_946902985.2. Taxonomy (NCBI): domain Eukaryota; kingdom Metazoa; phylum Arthropoda; class Insecta; order Orthoptera; family Tettigoniidae; genus Meconema; species Meconema thalassinum. The sequence goes on along the minus strand of OX336393.1, from coordinate 402,439,484 downwards.
GGTGGGAAGTGAACCCGCCTCTTCACAGTATTTGCCTCATGAGGCTGAGGTTATCCCATCCCAGTTCTCACACGAGAATTACAATTCTTGGCAAGGCCTCGAATTGAACACAGGCCTCTGAGGCGACAGATAAGAATGCCAGCCACTACGCAACAAGGTGCACCTCTCAATCCGAGCCTCTAATACAATTAGACACTCACACCACCATATTGTTTGAGTCCTCAGTGTTTTAAATGGTTTGATGCAGATCTCCATGCTTGTCTGTCCTGAGGTAATCGTTTCATCTCTACTTAGCTACCACACCATACATCCGAGACAATCAGTTTAACATATTCCAACCTCGGTCTACCCCTACAGTTCTTGTCCGCGACCCTTCCTTCCATAACTAAGCTTGCTATTCTGGGTGTCTTAGTATGTGTCGTACCAACCTATCTCTTCTCTTCATTAACAGTCACCAGAAACATCTCTCCTCTCCCATTCGTATTAATACCTCTTCATTTGTAACCCTATCTACCCATCTGGTCTTCATCATTCTCCTGTAACACCACTTTCCAAACGCTTCAATTCTCCTCTTCTCTGCTGCACCAATAGTCCAAGTTTCACTTCCATAGAGCACCACACTCTAGACAAAGGCCTTCAAAAATTACTTCCTAATACCTAAAACTATATTCGATGTCAACAGATTCCTTTTCTGTATAAATGCTTTTCTTGCCTGTGCTAACCTAATTTTTATATCCTCTTTGCTTCGTCCATCACTGGTTATTTTACTTCCTAAGTAATATAAGTCTCCTACTTCCTTTAGCTTTTCACTTGCCAATTTGATATCCACCATGGATACCACAATACCAGACATACAATACAGGAAACTTATGATCACGATGTCCAAGCCCCTTTTTTTTTTTTTTTTTTTTTTTTTTTTTTTTTTAGTGTATGGCTTTTAGTGCCGGGAGTGTCCGAGGACATGTTCGGCTCGCCAGTTTTGTAGCTGCTTCGAGACGGACACCCAATGGGTGAGCTACAAGTACCGTTGGGGAGGAATGTTGGATGGGAGGGTCGAGGAGTTGGAAGGTAGCGGCTGTGGCCTATAGTTAGGGACCAACCCCGGCATTTGCCTGGAAGGAAGATGGGAAACCACAGAAGACCATCTTCAAGGTTGCCGGCGGGGGGATTCGAACCTCTTCGCCTCCCGGATGTGAGCGACTGCCAACAGTCATGCCGCAACGACCTCGGCTAACTCACCCGGTAAGCCCCTAATAATAACCAACAACAGACGTTGTAAGTGTCGCTCGAGTGTCTTTGCTTCAGAATCATTCCGCCGCGCCGGGATGTTTGTGTATTTTTATTGTTATTTTTGTTTTAAGGAGCGGAACTTCCGAGGTCATCTGCCTTTGTATTTCTAAAACGTCGAATGACTTTTGTCACCGATCGGTAAAGCCCTGCGCGGATGCGGCTATAGTTTGCATGGCTGGGCGGATAGCGGATAAACTGCGGATAATGTTTGGTGAAAACTTGCGGATAGTTTTTAGAATACAATCCGAACTTGTTTAATATAGTTATTAGGACCCGGATGTTTATGACATGTCATATTTTTTCCGTTGTGTTTTTTCATGACAAATGTAAGATGATGATTTAAGCTTATCTCATTCAAATTATGTCATTAAGCACAATTAACACTCCGAAATGAAAAGGGTTGCAATTCTGGGTGTATAAAATTCATTTTGAACATAGCACATGACATACAGTACATAGCTTAAGGGAACGACTTTCTCCTCAATTGTCTAAATGTGTTGCTTTAATGAAAATCGACAGTCTGTTTCCAATCGACCGACCAGGCCAGGAATGGAATGAATGAAGCCCCCATCTAGCGGCGAGGATATGAACTGTACCAGCTGCCGAAGCCTGTCGCACTCCTCTGGGGCAATGATGAAATTGATGACAGATGAAATGATAGTGGAGGGTGTTGCTGGAATTAAATTTGTGACAGGGAAAACCAGAGTACCCAGAGAAAAACCTGTCAGCCTCCGTTTTGTCCTGCACAAATCTCACATGGAGAGACCGGGATTTGAACCATGGACCCAGAGGTGAGAGGCCGGCGTGCTGCCCCCGAAGCCACGGAGGCAATTGTTGCTTGAATATTTTATCTAATTAAAGATATTTTTGTAATGCCAGTAGATTCGAATATCAAACTTGCTGATGCGGATAATAGTCGTGCGGTTGCGGGACGGACGCGGATAACTATCATGCGGATGCGGGGCGGATACGGATAATGTTTTCTTTATCCGCGCAACGCTAAACCGATCGACGCAATGACAGGAAGCAGGAAGGGCCATGTGATGAGACAGCGTGTTTGATAACTCCCACACTAAGTCCTTGGGTCAGGGAAGACCGACAGACGACATCATTAATGGTTCAAGTCAACAAATCCTTTCCAGTCATTTCCCGGAGCTTACGTCGGGCTTATCAAGGTAATTCCGAAACTACAAGAGTTGCATGCTCTGGGGAATTGGACACTGTGGTCATCAGTAGAGTCATGCACCAACTTACTAAATATTACCGCACATTTTCGTCAACATTTCCAAAACAGACAAAATTAAGTTACAGTCAATTTTGAAAAACGGCTGGTTTAAAATGTAACACACGTAAGTTAACCCTGTATAGGGCAAAACTATTTTTTATGTGCTTTTACGTTTTAATTTATTTTAATTATTATTATTAATGTCATTTTTTCTTTCTCTAATTTTAATGTTTATATCTTTATTTTTAACTCTTAATTTATGTTCTTATAGATTTATTGTGTTGTATTTTCATTTAATTAATTAATTCTGAATTAATTTTTACACTTATTTTCATATTTTATCGTCATATTTATTAGGCTATTAATTTTTAATTTAATTTTTATTTTAATGAATTTTGTGACTAACATGCTTTTATGGAACATGTTCCACTCTCTAGAATAATATAAAAAAATTGTCCGGAAGATATGCGAAAAAGAAAATCGTGCAACTACGCCCTTCAAAAAAAAAAAGACGAATTAGACACATAAATGTTCATTAAATTGTTCGAAAATGCAATCTATTTGCTAGAGACAGATATTTACTCAAATACAGTATATGGCAAAGTTGGACACAAAATATAATGGATGATTGTTAAATATCAGTTTAGGACATAAATTGTTTTTTTTTTTTTGCAATACTAAGAAATTAGTGCAAATCTAAAGTACAGACATTGTGTTCAGATGGCATGGATTTGTTACACACAAAAATTGCAACAAATCTGAAGCACAGGGAAACACAACATAAGAGAGTCATTGTTGGTTGGTTCATTAGTTTAGGGGCTGCGACAACGCGGTCATGTAGTCCCGTGTACTTTGGGTGTGATGCACGTCCGCCCTTAAAAACAACTCAATATTTATGAACAGGAGTTTTATACGGAAAGAACGCTTGCACAAGCGTCCTTTCAATGGAATCAGATGCCTCTATCCAAAAGGAAAGCAAAACGCTAAAAAAGTGAAAATGTCAAAAAATGTCGAATACGCCCTTTCAAAAAACATCGATTCATTTACGTTTTATTGTTACACTCTAATTGTTAATGTTTTTAATATAGCACATTACGTCAAAATGGTACGTATATAGAGGCCGATAACGTAGATGTTAGGCCCCTTAAATCAAGAATTATCATTATCATAATCATCATCATCATCATCAGATACGTATATAATATTTGATTTGACTTTGGCATAAAAATTCTCCGAAATTTTGCTGAAAGATTCAACCATCTTTGAAATCATAAACTCTCCTTATGACAGGTGAATAATATAGAGACAAGGACTGCACACGATCGAATTCAAGTAGTTCCTGTCGGGATTTGAACCTATGACTAGAGCCCTGCGCGGATAGACAAAACCTTATCCACATCCCCACGACTGTTTCCGCATCCGCCCCACATCCGCACGTCCGTTATCCAAATCTACTGGCTTTTCAATAATATGTTTAATTATACAAAACTCCTGTGGTGGTGAGGTAGCGCGCCTGCCTCTCACCCGGAGGCCCCGGGTTCAATTCCCGGCTCCGTCAAGGATTTTAAAACTGACGTGAGTGTTGGAACGGGGTACACTCAGACGCGTGAGGACAATTGAGTAGCTGTCTGACAGTGAGGCAGCGCCCCGATCACGAAAACGAAGATTAACGGGCGAGGGGACCCGATTCGCTGATCACGCGTCACCCCAATATAAGCAGGCCGAATGGCTGGACAGCGGTCGCTTGGTCGGCCTAGGCCCTTCATGGGCTGTATAGTGCCAGGGGTTTTTATGAAGCAACACATGTAGACAATTGAGGAGAAAGTCGTTCCCCTAGGCTATGTATGCCATGTGCTATGTTTAAAATGAATGTTACACAGCCAGAATTGCAACCCTTTTTAGTTGGGGGAGTTAAATACGCTTAATGACATAATTTGAACTGAATAATATTAGCTTAAATCATCAACTTACATTTGACAAGAAAATAATATAACGGAAAAATATGTGGCATAACATCCGGGTCCTAGTAATGATATTCAACAATTTCGGATTGTTTTCCAAAAACTATCCGCAAATTTACTCTGAGCATTATCCGCAGTTTATCCGCTATCCACACAGCCGTGTTCTAACTTATATCCGCATGGCGAAACATTTTGCGTACATCCGCGGGCACAACTCTTAGTTTGCCTGTTGCCACTTGACTACGTTGCTGGGCACATTTCATTGAGCCGTGTGGATGAAATAAATGAATATAAATATTTAGGATGTCAAATCAATGATAACTGGGACTTAAGTCAAGAAAATTGCTGTAGAATTGAGCAGGCCAAAAGTTATTTAATGAAAATGAGAAAAGTTTTGGCCAGCCGTGATTTAAGTCTGTCATTACGCACCCGACTGCTTCGATGCTACGTTATTAGTGTCCTGCTCTATGGAGTTGAATCATGGACACTTACCGAGGTTTTAAGTAAGAAACTGATCGCATTTGAAATGTGGACGTATCGCAGGATTTTAAGGATATCATGGACAGCTATAGTCACAAATGTGGAAGTACTGCGGCGTATGAACAAAGACTTGGAAATTATCAGTATCATCAAAAGGAGAAATCTAGAATACTTTGGGCATTTCATGCGCAGCAACAAATACCACCTCTTGCAATTAATTATCCAAGGGGAGATTGATATCATTAGGGGTCCAGGACGTAGACGAATATCCTGGCTGAAGAACTTAAGCCAGTGGTGTGGACTTAATACAGCGTCATTGTTTAGAACTGCTATGGACAAACAGCAGATCATGCTACTGTTCGCTAATGTTCTTGGAGGATGAGGCACTTGAAGAAGCAGAAGAAGAAGAAGAGTGTGGATGAATGACTGCTCTACCACAGAAACCTCACTTCCTTAAGGTCGAGACGCTTGCGGTTCACTACGAAGCACTTTCACGGCCATGATTCATCTATTTTTGAACCTTTGTTAATTACGTTCTTCTTTCATAGGATGTCACGACTACAAGGATTTCCCGCGTGGTTTTCCAAGCTTCACACCTCATCGACGCGTGGACAGTCCTGTGCCGTGGTCGGTTTTCCGGTTCTTACTAGCGCACTGCGTCATGAGGGGCCTAGGGAAAATTTTGGATCATGCGAGCCAATCATCCGTGACATTTTTGGGTCATCGGACAGTTGCTTGGGATGATATAGGAGGGTAACTAGGAGGCAATACACCCCCTCTCCCCCACACCAAAGCTCCCACTAAAGAGTGCACACCAATAATAATAATAATAATAATAATAATAATAATAATAATAATAATAGTCAGCAAGTTAAACAAGATCTGCAAAGGTTTAACATCTCTGAATCCGTTATACAAGACAGACAAGCTTTCAGGAAAATGTTAAAAGAAGACCCACAGATTAAACTGAAGAAAGGGCAGATACCAAAGAGGTCAGAAGCCGCTAAACAACTACAAAGTCAGAAAATGAAGGAGATACGGGCTAGGAAGAAGACTCATAGGAATGTGGAACCAATCCCAACTCATCAAGCCGAAAACTATTTTGGTTAACCTACGTAGTCCAAAGTTGGCTCATTCGAAGAAAGAATAATAATAATAATAATAATAATAATAATAATAATAATAATAATAATAATAATAATATTGGAAGAGCCTCCGTGGCTTAGGCGGCAGTACGCCGGCCTCTCACCGCTGGGTCCGTGGTTCAAATCCCGGTCACTCCATGTGAGATCTGTGCTGGACAAATCGGAGGCAGACAGGTTTTTCTCCGGGTACTCCGGGTTTCCCTGTCAAAATTTCATTCCAGCAACACTCTCCACTATCATTTCATTTCATCTGTCATTCATGTAATCATTGCCCCAGAGGAGTGCGACAGGCTTCGGCAGCCGGCACAGTTCATATCCTCGCCGCAAGATGGGGGCTTCATTCATTCCATTCGTGACCCGGTCGGAGACTGGAAGCAGGCTGTGGATTTTTCATAATAAATTGGGTCGCCTCCGTGGTGTAGTGGTCAGCATGCTTAGCGGCCACTCCGAAGGACCGCAGTTCGATTCCCGGCTCTGCCACGAAATTTGAAGAGTGGTATGAGGACTGGAACGGGGCTATTCAACCTCGGGTGGTCCAAATGAATAGAGGGGGTTCGATTCCCACCTCAGCCATCCTCGAAGTGGTTCTCCGTAGTTTCCCACTTCGTCTCCGGGCAAATGCCGGGATGGTAATTACTGTAAGGCCACTGCCACCTCCTTCCCTATCCCTTCCAATCCCCCCCCTCCATTCCCATCCCTTATGAGGCCCCTGTTCACTCTCCAGGTGAGGCCTCCTGGCCGGGATGCTGGTCCCACCTCCCCAGTTGTATCCCCGGATCAGGTGTTTCAAGCTCCAGGACACTGCCCTGGCGGCGGTAATGGTGGGATCCCTCGCTGAGTCCGAGGGAAAAGCCAAACTTGAGGGTAAACCGACAAAAATAAAAAATAAAAATGGAAATGTGGAAGGCCAACATCTGCATGGAACACAAGTAAGTAATGAAGCAAGTCATCCCCATGTATTCTCTATCACTGTACAAAATACCAGGGTGATATCACTAACACAGTAGTTTCGGCGATATAGAATGCCGGTGAAATATTTCTCACAGCCGCCATGTTTGATTGGTAAGACTTATTAAAATTTGAAGTGCGCGGTCGTGGTCGGACAAAATAGTACTATGTCCTTACTGAGTTTCATTGAAATCGCTCCTGCCGTTTAGATGTTATTAGGGGACGCAAACACACACATACACACACACTCACACACACAAACACACACACGGACAAAAGGTGATTTCATAAGCCGATTTTTCATAAATGAAAAGTAGGCTAAAAAACATATGATACAATATATTTTAATTAATCAAATGTCTGTTTTGCTTCTGTGGGAGAAGATAAGTAGCCTGTACAATACAATCTGAATTGACCATTTACAACAACCACATATTCACTCCAAACAGGCAAATTCCGGAGGTCAATCACCACTTCCAGTATCACAACAAAACATCACATAGACCGCAACTAACAAATATTGACGAGTTGCATTATCTAATACTGCAAACACAGTAAATAAGTGTATATATTGTAAATATTTTCACCCATATTTTCAGACATAGATTTTATAGCCTAAGTGTAATGGGTCTGATGATGATGGCTTGACGATCCAAACTGGTCATCCAAGTGTATTTCTCAATCTCATATATATATTTTAGCCTACTTTTCACATTTTGCAAAAATGAGGAAAAAGTAGACTTATGAGATCGGGCAAATGTGTGTCTGTCTGTCTGTCTGTCTGTCTGTCTGTCCTTCTGTCTGTCTGTCTGTCTGTCTGGCTGTGTGTGTGTCCCCCCCTATCAACTCCTAAACGGCTGGAGCAATTGAAACAAAATTTGGTAGGATTAAAGATCTATACCTGAATATCTCACGGCCATATTTGAAAATGATGTCAGTGCTACCAACTGCAAAAAAAATCGCAATTGAAATTTGAGCTCCATGATGTATATCTTGGAAGGTATGAATGGGAGCTATTTCAAAATTGGCACACGTATAGATAATAATATTGCAGTTTAATTTCCATGAGTCCATACATGGCAGTACTGCCAAAAGGATTATAAGCCTGCTGATAGGTCCAATTTTTAAATGCATATAACTTCTACACTATCAATTGGAATTCAACCAAATTTCGTATGTGCTATATGTACATAACCTGATATGACTGAACTTATTCTTATGAACCACCAGTGCTGCCAACTGTTAAAAAATGCTCTTAATTTCTTTTATCCAAATACCAATATATATGAGAAAGTATGCAAGCCGACAGCTTTAAACTATGCACACGTATAGTACATGACAGTCTATATTAATTTGGAGTAACTTATATACGTCAGTGCTACCAACATGATTCTAAGCCTGCTGAGAGGACCAAATTTAAATACATGTAACTTCCATACTATCATTTGGATTTCAACCAAATTTCGTATGTGCTATGTGTACCACAACAGCTATGACTATGCGTATTTTTAAGAGCAACCAGGGCTGCCAACTGTTAATAAATGCTGTCTCTATGTTTGTTACCCTAATATCAATATATCAGAAAGAATGCAAGCCAATAGCTCTAAACTTTGCACACGTATAGTACCTGGCATTCTAGATTACTTTGGAGTCGTCAGTGCTGCCAACATGATTCTAAGCCTGCTGATAGGTCCAATTTTAAAATGCATGTAACTTCTATACTAACTAATGGATTTCATTCAAAATTGGCACAACAATAGATCATATTATTTCAGATTATTTCTGACCAATACATGCATGATATTGTTGCCAACATGATTTTACGCGCGCAGTTAGATCCAATGTTTAACTGCATGTAACGTCCATGCTATTCATTGGACTTCAACCAAATTTAGTATTATGTACCTTAAGAGATGGAACTAAGAATATATTCAGTCATCGGGGCTGCCAACTGTGGTGCCCTATTAGACTACATTATGCCAGGTATACAGTATTTCGAACTAATTAGAAATTTCGATATTAGCAACTTAATTTCGTCATTATTCTAGATAGATTCATATACTGTAGAATAATCATTGGCATGAAAAGTAGGCTCTTTAGTTCGTCACGTAACTTCTTGTTTTGTTTTTTTCAGTATAAGGGAATAACCCATCTCATTTGGGTACAATCTCCTGGCTCCGTCAGGGATTTTAAAACTGACGTGAGGTTTGGAACGGGGTGCACTGATCCTCGTGACGACAATTGAGTAGCTGTCTGACAGTGAGGCAGCACCCGGATCACGAAAACCAAGATTAACGGCTGAGGGGACCCGATGTGTTGATCAAGCGTCACCCCAATATCTGCAGGCCAAAAGGCTGGGCAGCGGTCGCTTGGTCGGCCTAGGCCCTTCATGGGCTGTATAGTGCCAGGTGTTGACATTTTTGGACTTTTTATTTGGGTACAATCGTCCTGTCCGACTGAAAAGCACCAAACTCTTGTTTAATAAGGCAACACTGAAAAATGGCTTTAAACACCACCATGAGAGCGTAGTGAAAGGAGTGAAGTACATCGATTAATCGAGAAAGGAATTAATCAAGTAATCGAACAACGTATGATCGAAAAGTGACTAATCGAGTAATCGATTAAACGCACAGTCGATTAATCGTTATTTGATACAATCAATCGATTTTTCTGTTTCGATTAATCGATTGTTCGATAACAAAGTAACAGATTGAATGTACCAGCTCTAATACAAAGCGTTAGCCGGAAATTCAGAATGTTCAGAATGGAAGCTTATTTGTAGAAATAAACTAACTTGTCGATTTTGCATTTGAGATGTTATTGCAAGGCTGCGCTGCCGTTTGTTTATCTCAAAACTAGGTAAATCTCAGAAAAACACTTGTATAGCAGCTGAAGTATGAATCGAACCTATCTATTCTCAGTCCATCCCCGCGAGGCTTCCTACCCTCACAGTCAGACCAGATTTAATTTCTTGACAGAGCCAGGAATCAAGTCCGGGGATACGATGACGTGAAAATCCACAGCCTGGTTCTAGTCGACCGACCGGGTCAGGAATGGAATGAATGAAGCTCCACATCTAGCGGCGAGGATATGAACTGTGCCGGCTGACGAAGCCTGTCGCACTCCCCTAGGGCAATGATTAAATGAATGACAGATGAAATTAAATGATAGTGGAGAGTGTTGCTGGAATGAAAGATTGACAGGGAAAACCGGATTACCCGGAGAAAAAACCGATTGCCTCCGTTATGTCCAGAACAGATATCACATAGAGTGACCGGGATTCGAACCACGGACCCAGCGGTGTTTTTCTGGCGTGCTGCCGCCTAAGCCGCGGAGGTTTGTCACAATGGCGTAAACCTCTGAAACTAAGACAACAACCTATGTGTTGGAGAACACACCGTGGTGATGTTTCTCGCCAGCGACCTGATAGGACAAGAACAACAACGTAAATAGCTAGATCGCATCGCAAGTGGGCCCTTTTCCTTACCTCTCGACACTGTGTTCGAAAGGAAAACTCACCTTAGATATTAAATGTTTTTACCTTCTACGGTCATAATTAAAAACATTACTTCCTAGGTGGATCAGTGGTAAGTGTATCCCAACAAGGTCCCAAGATTGCTGGTCCGATTCACTGCCCAGGGAAAGCAAATGTTTGTTGTATGGAAGTAACAATCCTTAGCAATCCTATCAAGTTCGGCATTTTAAAAGATAAGCAATCTCAGCCTCAGGTATCCTAATGTGTTAAACCGAACGTATACTTTCGTGAGATGATCTCCTCGAAGGCTCCAGGCCCAACTCAAAAAGTATCTGAGGCCATGTGATTGGAGAAATGATACTCTGGAACACTCTAAACCCAACTCAATAGGTATCGATGCCATGTGATCGGAGAAATGATACTCTAGAAGGTGTTAAACCCGAATCATGAGGTATCGAGGCCAAGGGACCAGAGAAATGATACATTAGAAGGCGTTAAACCCAACTCATAAGCTATCGAGGTCATGTGCCAGGAGAAGCAACTGAGGGCATGTTGCAGGTCATGTGATAATGATGTTGATGATAATTGTTATTTTAAGGGGCCTAACATCTAGGTTATCGGCTCCTAATGGTTTGGGTGATGGTGAAAAATGAGATGAGAATGAAAATTATAACTAATACTAACTACTGACTTACATACTAGAAGAAGAAATGGGAAACAAATAAAGGATAAGGCAAATAAAGGACAGGAAGAAAAGAAATGCCCTCAACCTCCGAAGAACGAGGATTGAGGGACTTATAAGGACGGAGAGCCATGAAAGGCAGATGGGAAAGTGAAAGAGGAGAGTGCCTGCCCCAAGTCAGTGGAAAAAGAGAAATACAGTGGAACCTCTCAAATCCGAACCCCGGAAATCCGAAATCCCGGGTAATCCGAACGAGTTCTTTCCGACAGTTATAAGTTTGAAAAACACGCGCAAAGAAAAGAGAAACTTATTTATTCAGTTATAAAACATTGATACATTCTACATTATAACTTTATTTTACATAATTAGTCGAAAAATAAACAAAGAAGTACAGTTAGCAAAGTGTAAATGTGCCTACTTACTTATCTCTTCCAGGATTGAACAACAGAAAAGTTGCTTATTGTAATTTCATAGGTTAATCACTTTGCAAAAACAGTGAAATAACCATAGAAACACAGAAAATATCACTTAATCTTCCACTTGAAATCAGCTATCAACAATTGTCCAAATGACGAAAGGCTTCCTGCGGAGGCAATTGGGCGCGAGCGGCGCATGAACACGACATCGTTTGGCGTGGCTGCTGTGTGTTGTTCTACGAAGCGCAATGCGATGTCAAGAGCAGATACAGCTTCAGTATAAGTAAAATTGTCTGTCGAAGTTTCTTCTTCCTCGCTCAATGTACAGTCATATACCGTAATGAGGGCTGGTTATTATGTTATGTATATTATTTGGCTAATCCGAACAAATTGAAATCCGACAGGCTACAGCCCCAATTAGTTCGGATTTGAGGGGTTTCACTGTAAACGGACCCAGCTCAGGAATCCCTTGGGGTTGCCAACTACCGAACTCACCAGCCGTGAGCCCCTGAGGGTGTAGCAATATCCAGGGTGCACCACAAGTGGTGGGGCTACATTCACCCTGCCTCCTTGAGGGCCTTGGGCAGAAGGCAGGAGATAACATGAAAAGAAAGACAAGGCTGACCCCTCGCAGAAGGAGGGTATCAGGAATGATGAGATAAGGGCCAATTAAGGCGGGAAAGGAAGATACTCCCTAGGCCTCGGATACCCTAATACCATCGGGGTCGGAAGAGAACAAGGGTTGACCACGAGAGGTCGACAGGAAAGAAGACTGAGAGGAGCTCGGCACAAGTAAGTGGAAGCAATGCCGGACTCAGCTGAGGTCCCGTAGTCGCCAACCCACGTCCCACAAGATGCGAGCCCCTGGGGGAGCAGGTCATGTGACAGAAGTCGGGGACATGATGGTGCAGCGTTTAATGCATGTGAGATTTATGAAGGAGTCATGTCCTCTAGTAATAAAATAAAAAAAAAAAAGAGAGGAAGCCCCGTGGTTCTTGACCGCGAGAAGCTTTCTAGTTTCTACCTGACACCAACCTCTTCTGAGGAGATGATGAAACATTATAGTTCCCTACTTTCCTCGTTAATGTGCGCTAAACGTGCCTTTGAAATCTAGCTGGGCGGATACGTTAACATCCCATGGGTGTCTGGAGCCAAGGCTTTCCTATCGCGAGGCACAGCGTTGTCAACTCTCCACCGTAGCCAATGAGAGCAGCAGCGAGACTGGACAGAACTACATGCAGGTGTGCAACACTGGACACCTGATACCCGCGTGACACGCGAGCTGGCCGCCAGAGCGGGACTTAGGAGTTGACGTGGAGTGATAGAGGAAGCATTCTATTGGTAAACAACCTTCAGCTATTGGTCATTAGCGAACAATGGTTATTGTGCTACTGCCATACGTTTGAGTCGCCGCTCGTTAACCAGGAAAGTGAGAGAACTGAATGGCGAAGACTGAAAAAATGGACACAAATTGGAGGGAAACGATTCAGGCCTGTCAGAAGGTCCCATTCCAGCATTTGACTGTAACTATAAATGCAAATCACGGAGAACCATTTCAAAAGCGACCAGCGTTTGGTGATACGCAGCTGCTACAATTCCGGAGATCACACGTTCGAATCCAGGCGCAAACAGCTGCTATCCTGAGTGTGGCTTTTCCTCTGATTTTTCCACACTCCCTTCAGGCAAATGCCGGGATAGCACTTCACTTCACATCGTGGCACACCTACCTCATCCTTGTCCATAATACAGTTACACATACTACTACGGCAATCGCATAAATACAGGTTATCGGACAAGTTCAACACACACCCAACTACACGATGCTGATGACCAAGATCTCCCAAGCCCTTTAAATGAATTAACAACATTTTCAGTTGAGACTTCCAGTTAGTCTGCAAACCTCTGACCCCTTATTGGCAGTTAGCACTCTATCTTTGAAATCGTTCAACACTGAATCTAACCGTCGCCTCCTAGGTCTACCTCTACCTCTCTTACCCTCTACAGCCGAACTCATTAACCTTTTAGGTAATCTCTCCTCCTCCATTCTCTTGTCATGACCCCACCATCTAAGTCGCCTCATACGAACAGCCCCATCTGGCGTGTTTATTTCTAACTTAGCCTTTATCACTGCATTACGAGTACTCTCATATCGCTACATGACCGCGTTGTCGCAGCTCCTAAACTGAGGAGGAACTCTCATATCAGTTACCTCTACCTCACGTGTCAGATATCCTGAATCTACCCTGCTCTCACTTCCATACAGCCACGTCGGTCTAATTACTGAACGACGTAGGGAGATTTTCGGTGCTGCACTAACTTATCTCTTGCAGCACAAAAAGCATCTTAAAAGAATGGTTCCGCCCGGGATCGAACCGGGGACCTTCTGCGTGTAAAGCAGACGTGATAACCACTACACTACGGAACCTACAAGTTGTATCGCTAACGCTACAATATGTGAATGAGAAAGCTGAGCTGTGTAATCCAAGAACGATCACTGACCCAATAACCCAGTGGTGAGTCTGTAAACATGCAGTTTATTCATGGTGCGTGACTACACAGCAATAGAAGGCTTCAGAGCTGACTTATGATACAAGAGGGTTCAGTGGTGTAGTGGTCATCACGTCTGCTTTATACGCAGAAGATCCCGGTTCGATCCCGGGTGGAACAATGCTCTAACTTGTTTAGGTGTTTCATAATCCATATCCTCGGCAAGCAGAGTTAGCCCACATTAATGTGCATTCGTTTTCTATACGGAGAAATGTGAATACATCGTCATAATACATACTAATATAATGTCCTAAACCAGACGAGGAAGAAAAACTGTTCCGACCAAACTCTGTTTCACCCACGGACTCTGCATGGGATCATTCCTCTACCGTCCCAAGGACGGTGTCTGGGAGCTGAACACACTTTGTGTGCAGACACACTGAGGACGGTGACTACGGAAAACCACTTCGAGGATGGCTGAGGTGGGAATCAAACTCATTTGGACCACCCGAGGCTGAGTAGTCTCCGTTCCAGTCCTCATACCACTTTTCAAATTCCGTGTCAGAGCCGGGAATCGAACCGCGGACAACCAGGGTGGCAGCTAACCACGCTGACCACTACACAACCGAGGCGACTGATCTGAGTTATTAATTATGCAAAACATGTATGTTACCTTTAGGCTCCATGCACAGACTAGTCTCTATAAGGGGAGAAGGGAGAAGAGGGCGTCACAATTAGATCTCGCACCACCTGAAAACTTTGCTAGAGCCGCCTGTGTTATCATATACCATCCAAGTGGAAGTGTAAAAATATTAATTATGAGTGTAAGTGGAACGCGGATTACACACTTGCAGGAGTCATGAATGTGACTTTTACATACCTTGTGTCCTTGTTTCATCTTCTGGGTGATATTACGTATTGAAATTACGAACCCTGGTCACTACTGAACCTCATATAAGTGCTAAAGTTCGTAAATATGTGTTTCTATTTCTTGCTATTTTAAAAACCGGGTGCCATGTTTCAACAGCGCTTTCATCTCGTTCCACTGTCAACAAGGTGCACTCTAGCGGCGCACAGCGAGGTGCACATTGTTGCCAACATGTGAGATACAAAATCACTGTTGATCAAAAATGTATTCATTGGGACACTTTAGGCTGCAACCATTGTCAAAACTCATTGATCTGGGCACAGGTTGACACAGAACCATTGATCTGGACGCGTTAGGCTGTAACCATTGTCAAAAACCAATGGATTGGACAAAACGAAGGTTAGAACTTTGGATGGTCGGGAGTAGGTGCGCCCTTTGGGCGCGCGCAGCTAGCGGGGCACGGTTGACAGATAACCATTGATCTGGGCGCGTTAGGCTGTAACCATTGTCAAAAACCAATGGATTGGACAGAACGAAGGTTAGAAGGTCGGGGGTAGGTGAGGCCTTTGGCCGCGCGCAGTTAGCGGGGCACTGTTGACACAAAACCATTGATCGCACAAATGATGCGCACTAGAGACTGAATTGGGTGCTTCTTTGTTTTTCATAGTACCGTCAGCGCGAGTTTGGCAGTACTGTCATGGTACTGTTTTGATAACGATTGATTTGAACAATGGCGCGGACAGCTGTAATTTTCGCTATATAAGACATGATCCTATTTGGAATGGCTGGTAGGTCACAGACATCGGAGGAGGTAATATCTATTAAAACATCGCTCCCTGATTCATTTCCCAGCGTTTCATAAGGCATTTTCGCTAATTCATGTTTTGCAGAGAATTTTATCGTGCGTTCTATCTTCATTCAGCGCTACCGTAAAAGTCAGGTTCTCGTCTCTTTCACAATTATTGCAGTGTATCTGTAAACATGCAGTGTATTCATGGTACGTGACTCCACAGCCATACAGGACTTCAGTGGTGTGAGTGACTTCGAGCAGCAAAGTTCCGTAGTGTAGTGGTTATCACGTCTGCTTTACACGCAGAAGGTCCCCGGTTCGATCCCGGGCGGAACCATCGGTATTTTTTATTGTTATTGTTTCAGTCATCAGTTTTGACTGGTTTGATGCAGCTTTCCATGTCTCCCTGTCTTGATCTAATCGTTTCATCTCTACATAGCTACCACACCCTACATCCGAAGCAATCTGTTTAACATATTCTAACCTTGGTCTACTCCTACAGTTCTTGTCCTCAACCCTTCCTTCTTTATTATTGTGGGTTGGTGACCACGGAGCCACAGTTGAGTCCGGCATTGCTTCCACTTACTTGTGCCGGCTCCTCTCCGTCTTCTTTCCTACCGACTTGTACGGGTAATGCTATGAAAAAGAGCATAATAATTGCCGGAGATTTAAACCTCACCAAAGTAGACTGGTCTGGTGAGTCAACTAGCTGTGGTCAAGCTCAGAGTGCAGCAAACAAATTCTTAAGGGAGGGGGGATTTTCCGAAGTAGTTGACTTCCCAACTAGAGGCAATAATACCTTAGATGTTTATCTCGTAAGGCCTGCAGAGCTGTATATTAACTGTCTGAAAGTACCAGGAATTAGTGACCATTCTGGGGTTGAATTAAATATTAGATACGGTGACATTACAAAATTAGACTCTGCTGTAGCAAATAAGATCATATTCCAGTATCGCAGGGCGGATCAGGGCAAATTTCAGGGGTATTTGAATGAGCTATTTGTAGGATGGGCATCGGAAGGAAATCACATTAATATCCTGTGGACTAACTTTTTGAAAATTTTAAATAGCGCTATTGATAAATTTGTTCCATTTAAATTACTGAAACAAAACCCAGATCCTGAGTATTACACACGGGAAATCAGGAGTCTTAAACGGAAAATTAGGAAATTACACAATAAAAGACATGATAGTGACAAGTATATGTTGAAATTTAAGTCCTTATCAAGAGAGCTCGTCTTAAAAAAAAGGGCTGCTCATGACAATTATATGCAAGGTTTACTTGGTTCGGGAGGCGATGGGTGGAAAAAAAATTACAGTTATGTTAGGAGAAGAAAGGGAAATTCAAATAATTTGTCGATGATAATGTCCGGTGACGGTAAATTAATTACTGAGAAGCAGGCCATTGCTAATGAATTAAATGTCTTTTATGGTAGTGTGTTCAATAAATCCAATAGCTGTGTGTTGGACCTTAACGGTGAATCAGGGGCTCCACTTCTCCAAATAAACTAATCAGCAATTGTAAAGCTAATACAAAAATTACGTTACAATATATCGAAGGGTCCTGAAAATATTGTTAGTGAAGTACTTAAACTAGGAGGTAAGGCCGTGGCACGATACTTAGAGGTGATGTTTAATGTGTCCATAAACAATGCGCAAATCCCGGATGACTGGAAAAGAGCTACGGTAGTCCCAATATTTAAGGGAGGGAGCAGACTTGAATTGGGCAACTACAGGCCGGTTAGTCTTACGTCCATCGTTTGTAAACAGATGGATCATCTCATTTGCGACTACTTGAGGGAACAGTGGGCAACATTATCATGGTTTAATGATAGGCAACATGGATTTCGGAAAGGTTACTCATGCGAGAGTCAGATGCTATCACTTTTTCAAGACATTAGCGAATCGTTATACCATGGAGTTTCAGTCGACGCCGTGGTTATAGATTTTGCGAAGGCATTTGATGTCGTTCCGCATGACATGCTACTCCATAAATTAGCTTCGACGAAGATTGATAGAAGAGTAATTTTATGGATCCAAGAATTTTTGACGGGTCGTTCGCAGAAAGTGAATGTTGAAGACCGATTCTCGGATGAAATTACCGTAACGTCGGGTATCCCTCAGGGCAGCGTAATCGGAACTTTGTTATTTTTGGCGTTTATAAATGACTTACCAAATGGGATTCGCAGTGACTGTCGATTGTTTGCGGATGATTGTGTAATATAACGAAAGATACATGACTCACAAGACAATGCAGTACTTCAAGATGACCTGAACCTGGTCTATAAGTGGGCGATTGAAAATAAAATGAAAATAAACACAAGAAAATATAGTCTAGTAAAAATAGGGAAAGTGCGAAGGCAAGATTTTCAATATAACATTGGCTCGGAAATTCTTGTAGAAGAAGATTCTTGCAAATATTTGGGCGTTCACGTAAGAAATGATATGAAATGGAGTAGTCATATAGGATGTGTAGTTTCTAATGCTTACAAATCCCTGCACTTTGTAATGAGGGTATTAAAAAGAAGTAGTACCTCTGCTAAAGAATTAGGATATTTGTCACTTGTAAGACCTATTCTGGAATACGCCTCGGCGGTTTGGGATCCATATCAAGTAGGGCTCATAAATGAGTTGGAAATGTTAGAAAGAAAGGCCGCTAGATTTGTGCTCAGTGACTTTAATCCCAGGAGCAGTGTGAGCCGCATGTTAAAGAAACTTGGGTGGGAATCACTTGAGGCTAGGAGAATGAAATCTAGACTCTGCGCTATGTACAACACATATACAAATCAACCAGCATGGGGTGAGCTTAGCAAACGTATTGAACCCTTAATAAGCTACGCGTATTAATGATTCTAATTATTCATTTCATTATATTCTGATTTTACTGCCAGAATCATACAGGAAGGCCAGACTGGATTGCGAAATATCAAGCTTATGTGGAGACAGTACGTTTGAACGTGCCCAGTCCTGAAACAAAGGAGTGACGAGATCGGAATGTTTGACAGACACTTTATCAGACAAAGGTGTGTTGGGGTCCTGACTCATTTCAGACCGTAATTTCTGTGTCACCCTAGCGTTACGAGTAAGATAGTTGCTGGATGAGAGAGACGAAGGAGGAACTTTCAACCAATCATAGGACAGAGGCTTCTGTTCTAAACTGCGATATTGACGTCATGAACTACCAATCAGAGAGGGTCACCAATTTTAGCGCCAAGGGAGCGTCTGACGCCGGCTTGAAGTTGAAAACGGGAAAGATTGGATTAACGAAATCTATGATCGATTCCAGAGCACGATAGCCCCATTGTGACCTGTTTAATTTTTCAAACTGTTTGATACCTGTTGCATGCCAATAGTCGCATTATTATAGAAGTTAGTGATAGATTTCCCTCTCCCTCCGTCCTTTTGCTAAATTCACATAAATACTGTCGTCTGAGTGACGAGGGGGTTGATTCTTGGTGACACCGTGAGGTGATCACTTATTCTTTTCCATACCGTGAAGATATACAGTGTTAAATTTATCAGAGATAGGGTCATTATTGAAAATATTATAATAAAGTTGTGTGCGCACAGCTGAGTGTGAAATTTGTGTATCGGTAATATTTTAGTAGTCTCCCACGACTACAACTATTAGGGAAAGTCTACGTTTAATTTTGCACTAGACAAATGGTGAATAAAGTAACTATTGGCAAAATTTAGATAGAAAAATTACGTGTGACTATAAATAACATTTTATTTTTTTTATTTTTATTCAACGTCAAGATGGAACTCCAGACCCAGAGGAAGACATCGAACCAACGTTTCTACGGCTCCATGTGGTCTGAGATGAGCTAAACACTTTGGAGAGAGAATGTCAGGCGATGTTCGATGAGACGACGCAGAAAGAGGAATAAGTACTAAATAATTTAATTATTTGACAAACTGGTTATGGTTTTGTGGGAACATATTATTTTGTGTAAATATTTTATTTTATTTTTGTCTTCGTGTTTTATTGTAGTTGGTTTGTGGTACTGACACACTTTAGTTTAGTTCATGAGCAACGTGGCATGTATTCTTTCTGTATGAAGATTATTTTTTTGTTGATGTCAAGTACACGGGGCAAGCGTACTCGAGTGCGCTTCGCTACCGTAAAATGCGCGGCTAAGCGACACAAATTGGGAACCGATATCATAACAGAAGCGAAACTGAATTAACTAGAGTAGATAATAGAATTGGTGGGAAATCTTTTTATTGTATAGATTTTTATTGTTACACAGGCTTGTGTGTTAATTGCCGTTTGTTGCATTTTTGTTAAGTGAGGGGTCATATGCCCAATGACTTTATCTGTTGATGAAGTTTCCCTTTTAGTGTCTTGGTACACAAAATCTATGATATTTGATTGGAGTGTCGGCCCGTGGTAGATTTGTGTTGTGTTCTGCCCTAAATGCTTTGTTGAGTCTGCAAATATATGTTTTATGGGATAGGAGTTTTCGGGAACCCTGGTTTCTGTCTGAAGCTTTGGCTAGGTTAAGCATTTAATCCTTACGAGGAAAATGTTGGAATCCCCTTCTACGATGTCTTGCAATTCTTTGGAATTGACAAGAAGTGTGTTAATTTATGTGTCGCGATTAACAGGTGGCGGAACGGGACTGTCTAGTCTCTTGTTATAAATAGCATGACTCAAAGCTTCGACAAGGAGGGCTGGTTTGAACACTGACGCTAATGAGTGGTAAGTGAAGGTATTTCTACCCGGCGCACTCCATCAGATAAGGAGCAAGCTGTGCTCATTAGTATTCACGGCCCAGGTCTCCGTTCTTCGTAAATGTTTATCTTATATTAAAATAAAGCCTGTTTAATGATAAAAGAATTGTAATCGGTAATTGGGTGCTGTTCGCGTTTTGATTGATCGAGTCCCAGCGTGTTAGCTTATTCATGCTTTTATTTCATGTAAATATCATCGGATTTTAGGCATCTTATTTCTTGTTTAATTATTGTCATGTTCTTTGACCTCGGGTGGTCTCGATGTTCGGCCACGTTGTTGTCATGTATATGTTGAGCAATTGAGCCATTGGGCAAGCTTCTGTTTTGCTGGGAGTTTCCTGACTCACTGCGATCTCGATGGAGATCAATTAGTTTATAAATTTTAAATGGTTGCGTGTGTCAGTAAAATTTTAATTGTTGGTAAGATATTCTTCGAGTGTGTCCCATAAAGCCATAATAATGGTTTGCAGTATGGGGGTTTGCAAGCATATTGGCTGTTCCATCTGTGAGCAAATCTCCATCAAAAGTACTTATTTCTTCTCTAGCGTAGTTATACGCGTGCATACATATTAATCAGACAAGTGGATTTTGATCCACAATTTTATTTCTTTGGAGTGGACCTTTCTAGGCCACTCAGATCTGTGTAAATTATTGTACTGTGGGAGTAAAGTTCAGGGTGGACTTTGTTTATATTATTTTTTATGTTTTGTTGTTTTTATTCAGTTATTAAATGGTGGTAATTTTTATTTGTTTTTCACTCATTTCTTGTTTATAGTTTTGCATATGGTCCTTGTAATTGTAAGCAGCCGTCTGGTATTTGAGCTCTAGTGAAAGCATATCCGGACTGAACGCTCCCCGAAGTTTGATTCTCGTATATACGACGCTGTTATATACAAGGGCACAGTATGGAAAAGCCTACTTACATGGGTAGGAGCGATCACCCTTTCAAAGTTATGGGCCGACCACAGCGAACAAATTATGGTAAATATTCTTTCGTAAACCGTGCCATTGATAATTGGAACTCTCTACTTGCCGCAGTCTTAGAGCCTTTTCCCAAACATATAGGTGTGTTTAAGAAAAGACTGACTATTTGTGTAAATACTCCAGTTTAATTGTTAGTGAATTGTTATGTACAATTATTTATTTGTTATGTATATCTAATTTGCCACCGGGGGACGCACCCCCAATTGCAAATAAACGAATGAATGAATGACCTCACTTGGTCAACTCTTGTTCTCTTCCGACCCCGACGGTATTAGGGTATCCGAGGCCTAGGGTGTCTCTTCCTTTCCCGCCTTAATTGGCCCATGTCTCATCTTTTCTGATACCCTGCTTCTGCGAGGGTTCAGCCTTCGTTTTTATTTCCTGTTATCTCCTGCCTTCTGCTCAAGGCCCTCAAGGAGGCCGGGTGTATGTAGCCCCACCACTTTTGGTGCACTCTAGATAATGCTACACCCTCAGGGGCTCACGGCTGGTGAGTTCGGGAGTTGGCGACCCTGAGGGATTCCTGACCTGGGTCCGTTTTCCCCTTTTGTCCCTTACCTTTGGGGAGGACCCTCTCCTCTTTCACTTTCCTATCTGTCTTTCATGGCTCTCCTTCCTTCAAAGTCCCTCAATTCGCATTCTTCGAGGGTTGAGGGCATTTCTTTTCCTCCTGTCCTTTATTTGCCTTATTCCCCTTCGTTTTCCATTTCTTCTTCTAGTATGTAGGTTAGTAGTTCGTTTTAGTTTTAAGTTTGCATTTCATTTTCATCTTCACGATCACCCAAACCATCAGGGACCGATAACCTAGATGTTAGGCCCCTTAAAACAGCAATTGTCATCATCATTATCATCTTTATTATTATGATTATTATCAAGTTTTGAAGGTGTCACGTAACTAGTGCACAATCGAAAGCTAGCCCTTCGTTAATTAGACCCAAGTTAGCGGTCACCTGTCACCATCCCCAGTTGTATCTACTAACAAAGTGTGTTCATCTCCTAGACACCGTCCTTGTGACGGTAGAGGAATGATACATCGCAGAGTCCGAGCGTTCTCAACGTTTTTTAGTATGTTATATGTTTGTCTTTCTTTCTAAGTAGTTTTACCGTCCAGGGTTGGTTTTCCCCCGGACTCAACGAGAGATCCCTCCTTTACTGCCTCCAGGCCAGTGTCCTGGAGCTTGAAACTTCGAGCCAGGGGATACAACTGGGGAGGTGGGACTTTTCTTACTGCGTTTTGTCGATGTTTTTCCAGGTGGTAACTTGTGTTTCTTGCCAGTGGATGTTTTAGATGATGTCTCCGTGTCAGCCAGTACAGTTGCCTGTGAGGAGTAGAGTGGTTATGGTTAAATTTGTATTACTAGGACATAAATATGTAGGACCAGGAGATACTGTGCCTGCAAGTGTTAAAAAATTCGTGTGTAAAAGTGACGAAATTGCATATAATCACGACGTGAGTTACACTAATGCTGAAAGTGCAGATGACATTCGTAAAGCTGACAGAAAAGCAATCAGTGAATTTTATACTGAATTCATAAATTCTTGGTGTTCTGGAGTTGGTCTAGTTGGACTTAGTAGTAAATACGCATTAGAGAGTCTCACTGGTGTTTTATATCCAATGCCTACATTTCCTTATAAAAAAGTGATTTTACTAAGGAACATTGGTCTGCGATAAAAAAAAACGCATTTAAAAGAAAGCATTATTATCCAGAACAATTACGTGTGATTCCATGAAACGCGCTGGAGATCAATATACAATACAGAATAAGAAAGGTCGTGTTACAGACGAAGCCAAATCTACAGCTCCTGGAAAATCAACTGCACAAGGTATTCAAGGTGGATCTGGTGAAGAAACTCCCACGTATTCTCCTATCGAAAGTCCAACAGCCATGGATGCACAAGATGAAGTTGATAGTCCTGCAGGAGCTCTTGCTATAGACAAACAAACTGCTGGAAGTACCGTTGAAGCCAAAGGAGGGAAATTTATTATGTTTAAATGCCCTAAGAATACTAGTTATGTGAGAAATTTTCATAAAGAGCATAATTTCATTTTATGGGGTAATAAATGGATGTCAGGACCGTATAAAATTGATTCAAAAGAAGTAGGAGCACATATTTGTACTAACTTTGCTGAATTTCCTGTTAATTATTTGGGGTTTTATAAGTCTCAATCTGATTATAAAACTTGACCCATGGAAGGAGATGGCCTTGCAGTTGGTTTAAAAGTTTCTTTATTTCCTATGGGAGAAACTTTTTTTTTATTTAATCAATTTACCCTCTAGGTTGGTGGTTCCCACGGACTCAGCGAGGGAACTCACCACTACCACCTCTATGGGCAGTGTCCTGGAGCCTGGAACATCTGGTCGGGATGGATACAACTGGGGAGGTGTGATTAGCACTTCGCCCAGGCGGCCTCACCTGCAAAGCGAACAGGGGCCTCATGAGGGATGGGAAGGGAGGGAAGATTTGGATGGATAGGCGAGGAAGAGGGAAGGAGGCGGCCGTGGCCTTACAGTAGGTACTGAGACAGTATTTTGCTATTTACTTGAACCCTGATACGACAGCGAGACGTATTTTGAATTATTGCTTGGCATTAGTTTTTCTGCAGACTTGAGACGCAGTACGCTTGTTATTCACTAAGGAGATGGATAGACAATCCCGCCACGCTCTTGATCACGTGCACAGGTCATGCTCACTGACTTGGTCCTGCAACTCTTTGATACATATATGACACGATAATCGACTGGGATCGATTGTTCACCTCGATACAGGAGTGATGCATCTTGGGTAGACTGCCAGCTGGGACGTGGATGAGCAGTTTTGAAACGACACACACTTGAGTTCAGTGACATATGCAGTGAACATGTTATCGCCGTAGTAAGAAAGTTCCGTTTATCACGCAGTAATACGAGTGTTCTCTACTCGCGGCGCGGATCGAACGGGTGAATTGCTACCATAGCAATATGCGGTTGTCCGTACTTCTGGTGTGTTTGATATAACCCAGAGATTAAATATACCCGAGTGAACTTAGCTATTCCATCGACTTGTTAATACAGACTCCTCGATGAGGAAATATAATACGTATATATTTGAAATGCAGGAAAGCATTAATATTATCAAGAACATTACGAATGGATTTTATTGTGAGAACCTAGTTGTTGTAGCAATGATGGGCTAAACATATCGTGCAGGAATGTAATGCAGAAGCAGAGTTGATCATTTGGAGTGACATCCTTATTTAACACTACAATGAAGAGAAAGATGCGTTGGGGAACGTTAGTTCTGATCCAGAGGTTTTAAAGTAGCCAAGAATGAAGAAACAACTCCAAAGAAACGAAACTACTTTACTGATAACGTCGAGGGAGCCTTGCACAAGCAATATGCAGGAACTCCGTTTCGTAGACAGTAGTTTTCGAGTTAGGAGGAAGTTGGTTCGGTGACTTGCAGCTCCAGCCATGCACAACTCAGGGATGATGGTTCAGTTCCTGAAAGGAATGTTTATTCCTATACTTTCTTCAATCTCAACCAGAACTTCGCCCTAGGTAGCTGGAAAACTTTTCTTCTCTTGTAGACAGTAGACCTTGTCACTTTTAGTTCGATACTTTTCACCAATATTTTATTAATTAGTATGAAATTCATGCGAATACTAGATCTGGTTCTTTTTTATCATTTCTGTCGGAGAGTGTAATTTTTTGTGTAGTTAACAGTAAACGTGATGCTATTTAGAGCATTACTTTGTTGCTTTTGTTTTGAAAATTTTGGAAATAAAACCAAGCATTCAATTTTGTTGAGAAGATATCTGCAGCATAATTAGGACCAAGACGACGATATCTTTGTATAAGAATAGCAATTAGGAAGAAGATGGCCACACACTCGTGCACTTGAACTATTCCAAAAATATTTCGGTGATACTATTCGTTTGGACTTATGACATTCTAGTAGAAATTCTTTCTTTTAGAAATGATAGTGCATTTTCATCGTTATTTTCCATGGTTATGGAATTATGGAAATCGTCCAGCGAAAACAATTGTGAATTGATTGCCAAGGCATTTGTAGCCTACTTTCATATTTCTTTTTGATTAAAGATTTTCTTTAAATGAAATATTTTTAGTTTTTAGCTTGTGTTATTTCAATTCGTTTTTGGGAAGACTCTTGGATAGATCATCGTTTGATTTAATGGTTTGCATGTATCTATTGTTAAGATGATAGACTCCTTTCCATGGTGTAAGTCTCACGTGTTTTCTTCTGAGTAGTTGAGCCATTTTTCGAGTTTGGATAGGCGAAACTGAAACGACTATTTTTACTAGTGTCTATTTACAATTTTCTCTCTCATATATAAGTCTTTATGAAAAAATATATATATAAATATATTGGAATTGTGAACTAAATTTAACAGTTCAAATTAGTATAACAGAATTTGTCGTAGACTTAAATGACGATAATTTGTGGAAATAGATAATACAATTTATTTAATAAATTGTTGCTTCTTGTTTAGTGAAGTTAGAAAAGAAGTAATCTGTGGCACTTCTATATTCGTCTATGATGGGCATGATATTTTCAGAGCAATTTTTGAAAGGTTTTAAGTTTAATAACGTTTGAGATTAATTCTTGACAGCTTTGGAAAGCTGAATTAAGGTATTGCAATTTTGTGCATACGATTTATTGTGTTAGTGAAGCGAACATTTGACATCATTGGATGGTCAATATTAATGTTGTATATTGTACTCGTAGTCTTTTGAGAAGACATTAACGTTGTCATTGCGTTTTAGTAAGAGTGAAATTAGCTTTTGAGCTATCACTATTTGGATATGAAGTTGTAGTTATCGTGAATTGGAATCACGAATGTTTCTCTTATATGCTTGTTTTATTCAAGTTGTCCTACGTTTTATTCTTGCCTAGTAGGATTTGCCGGAGATGAATTGCTTATATCATGACACACATATTTAAGTAACACAGCCAATTTTCGAATAACTTTAATTAATTCATGCAATATAATACATGTGATATTTCAGTAATTTTAGCAAAAAGATACTGCATTCATTGAAGCACTTAAATAGTTAATAAACTATTTTCATAACTTGTAACACTATTCGATTATCTTAATTGATTGTTGAATGCAACTAATTAAGAGAATGATAACCTTGAAACATACTTGTAAAATTAAATGAAGATGGGCAGCGTTTATCACAAAATCCTAATTAAGGATATAACTTGTATATAAAATGTAAAATATGTATAAATCTTTAATAAGGGTATAACATCAGTACATAATGTAATATTGTATTTTTCTTGTAATTTGTTCAGCGGATGATATGAGCAGTAAGATGGGGCCTTATTATAGGCATTTATTTAAAACTATTATATTTTCATCATTTGACCTAAAGAAGCTTTTCTTTAATTTTGTGTCTAGTTGACGGACATACATTATTAACCAGTCAATAAACGGAATTTAATTTTAAAAGAATCTTAGAACGACTGGTGTTTTATATTAGAAAAGGGGAGTGCGTTAGAAGGACCAGTGGGCAGTTTTTCCTTGAGTTTGCTTAAACTTAACGCCCGAGATATTTTCTTTTTATTTTAGAGTCTCTTGTTCGAGTTCTTTTGAGCTTCGTTTCATCGTAATTTTATACACCACTGGCATCTTCGTACCACATTCTTTAATATCGACGTATCCTGATCCCTGGTTGATCCTAGTTGGTAGGTTTTTCAGAGGTCATTTCAGCCGGGAACTTCTAGAATCTACGATCCAGCTTTTCCATCGGATTGCAACAGGTAAGACCACGTGGATTACGGGTACAGTACCATCCCGGCATTTGCCCGAAGACGAAGTGGGAAACCACGGAAAACCACTTCGAGGATGGCTGAGGTGGGAATCGAACCCCCTCTACTCATTTGGACCACCCGAGGCTGAGTAGACCCCGTTCCAGTCCTCATACCACTTTTCAAATTTCGTGGCAGAGCCGGGAATCGAACCCAGGACCGCCGGGGCGGCAGCTAACCATGCTGACCGCTACGCTACGGAGGCGACTCCGTATAAAATTGATTCAAAAGAAGTAGGAGCACATATTTGTACTTCATTTGCTGATTTTTCCTGTTAATTATTTGGGGGTTTATATGTCACAATCTGATTATAAAACTTTACCCATGGAAGGAGATTGCTTCGCAGTTGGTTTAAAGGTTTCTTTATTTCCTATGGGGGAAACTACTAGTTTTCTTAACTGGTAGTACTTTAAGTAGTAGTGCGTCTGCTTATCAATTTTTACATGTAGCTTTTGCTATTGGTTTGAATCGTCTATTTCCAATACAACTTGTTGATGTAAAATTAAAAGAAGGATCTATGGAAGTAGAATCTGTAAGCGAAGCAAGTTTGAATAATTTAACAATTAGTTCCGTGAAGAACTATACAGCCTATTTTCATATATCCTACTTATATTAAATGCCACTATCAACATACAAAATTTCAGTTTGATTGCTGTAATAGATTCGTAGATATTGAGAACCGACTAAATATTTCGGATGGTCGCCATGTTGGATTTTATATATGTAGGTCCTAGAGTTATGCAATGTTACATGAAGATTATTATGTACGTGTAGCATTCAAACTTCAATCGCATGATTAGGACACAAGAAGTAACAGGGAGATTTTAAAATTTCGCACAGCTGCCATCTTGTGGTTATGGAAACAATTGATATAAATTAGATGCCAGTGGATTAACATTCGTAAAAGGATTTACTGTACCAAGTTTCACTGCACTCGGATAGTTAAATTGCGAGAAACGTCCATGTGAATATTTATAATTCGCGTCGCCGCCATGTTGGATTTGTGATCAGCAGGTTATTTAAAGTCCTATAGGGGAACTTAAGTTCATAGCCCCTATGAACATAAAAAAAAATCAGTTTGATTGCTATAATAGATTCGTAGATATTCAGAGTCGTCTAATTATTTCGGATGGTCGCCATGTTGGATTGTTAAATGTATATAGGCCATAGAGTCATGTACCATTAAAGGAAAATTATTGCGTAGGTTCATTATTCAAGCTTTCACTTCGATTGCTTGATTACGACACAAGAAATAAACACTTAATTTTAAAATTCGCAAAGCCGCCATCTTCAGGTTATGTAAACAATTGAACTAAATTAGATACCAGTGCATTACAATGTGTATAAATATTTCCTGTACCAGATTTCATTGCGTTTGGAACGTTAAATCGCGAGAAAGGTCTATTTAAATTTTCAAATTCGCTTGGCCGCCATGTTCGTTTTGTAGTTAACCGCTTTTTGAAAGTCTTATAGATGAACTTCCAGTAGTGCCCTTTATCTCCGTACAAAATTTCAGGGTGATGCAGCTAATAGTTTCAGAGATATAGAATGCCGGTGATATATTTCGCTCAACCGCCATCTTGTGGTTATGTAAACAATTGAACCAAGTTAGATGTCGGTGCATTACAATGTGTATCAACATATACTGTACCAAGTTTTATTGCGTTTGGTTGGTTAAATCGCGAGAAACGTCTATTTAAAAGTCGCAAATTCGCGTGGCCGCCATGTTGGTTTCGTAGTTACCAGTTTTTCAAAAGTCACATAGGTGAAATTCTAGTAGTTCCCTTTATCAACGTAATCAATTCCAGGGTGATGTCGGTAATAGTTTCGGAGATATTGAATGCTGGTGAAATATTTCGCACAGCCGCCATGTTGGATTGGTGAGACGTAACAAAATTTGAAGGGCACGGTCGAGGTCGCCTGGAATAGTGCTATGGACTTACCGAGTTTCATTGAAATTGCTCCAGCCGTTTAGAAATTATTAGGGGACACACACACACACACCTCTCTCACACACACACACACACACACACACGCGCACACACACACACGGGCAAAAGGTGATCTCATAAGCCTATTTTTTCAAAATTGAAAATAGGCTAAAATGCGATTGTATGGGGAATCGAGATCTGCACAAAGTACTTGGTTATAAGATTATCAATGTAGTTTAAAACATTTCAGAGATTTCCATATGAGAACATGCATTGTTCATCCTGGAAATACTAGTATCAATAGACTAAAGGCTGAAAGTAGCCCTTCATATGGAATTATTAAATCGACAAAACATTTTTTTGTTTAATGGATTAAATAAAGCTCATTACATGACTGGTACTAATGTCCCTCCAACTTTGGGAATTTCTCAAAATTGGAATGCTCAAGATGCTAATAAAATAAATCTAACTCATGATAATTCTATGTTTCCACGTGTTGATAACAGAGATTATCAAACCATTAATCAAATAATTGAAAAAAATGATTGTATAGGTCCATTAAATAAGATTCAACCAGCAAGAGGAGCTCCTCCTTCTTTTTCTTTTGGATTGTATCCAACTAGAAGCAACACTCCTTCTTCAGAATTTGAGACTGTTAATTCTGTTGTATATGTTAAAGTAGTTACTGAATGTAAAGTGCTTTGTCACACTGAAAATCTGACTAATAATAGTTTTTCTGCTAAGGGAGTTCATTGTCCATTTGGCTCTGATCCACATCTCAGTGAATATACTTCAGGAATTCATGAATATGGATTATGGAATGATGGATTGGGAACACCAGTATAAATAAAATACTTGTATTTACTCAATGCCATAACAATTATATTTGTAAAATAAAATAAACACATACATGGGATTTGGCAATTTTTCAATTTCCACCTGGTACTCGTTCCATCTGAATCTCTCTATCCTCTCATCCCATTGCTTGCCTTGGAACATGTTCTTATTGGAGATATTAATAATCGATGTTTTAAGCATTATCTCATCACCCTGATTTTTTACTGACACGTTCAACTTATTTCCAGGCATTATACAGAGCATCTGTTCCTTGGCAAACGGATCAAAATTGGCATCATCCAATATACCAACACGGCAATTGGTCAGATCTTGTAAACTGAAGCGTTCAAATTTGTTTGATCTGTTACAGTATCCGACATTAATGAACGTCTCGGTAACAAAAGTTATAAACAAAGATGTACATGAAGATGGAGGACCAACAATCTCCAAGCAGTTTTTCTTTCCATTGGCCCTGTTCAAAACTCTGTACAAACAGTGTATGAAATGACTAATTCTTTCAACATTTTCATCAAATTGAAATTTGAGCAACTCTTCTATAAATAAACTAGTTTCATTCATTTCCATGTAATAGCTGTCATAATCTTGGTGTACAGCTCCTAAAAATAATTTATCTATGGGATAAGTTTTGTCTTTGTTAGTTAGGTAATTACATAAAGTGAGGACATCCATTCGATTGATTGTTCTCTTGGCAATTGTTTCTGCCTTCTCCCACGTTCCTTGTTTTATCTGGCAGAGATAAGAATTATCGAGCCACAATGATGTATTTTTTATTAACTTTAGTGGGGAGCACGGGTTCTTTAGTAGAACGCGTGATACATGGAAGGCTCCTCTCTCTCTCTTCCAGTATTTTCTCCTGTTTTTGTGCCTGACGCCTCTCCTCGCTCACACTGTGAAGGAAGTTTATCCCATGGATGTCCATCTGTGTCAGCGTCTTCGACTGTGGATTGACATCCATTAATGTCAAAGTATCCTTGACTGAAGCATCTGTTCCTTGGCAAACGGATCAAAACTGGCATCATCCAATATACCAACACGGCAATTGGTCAGATCTTGTAAACTGATATCATTCTTCCAGCTTTTAAGAATATTTTTTGATACACCATTTGAATGTATCGGTTCTTTACACAAATGCATGCGGGAGAAAATAACACTGCTAGATCCCCAAGCTTCGGAACTTTTTTTTATCGCTCGTAAGGGATAGACTGTTGTCTTGATTACATGGGATATCAACTAGCGAGGTTCCCACTTGCAAAAGTACCTTCCCTGTTTGTTTTTTGAAGAAATACTGCAGGAGATGTCTCCAGTATTCGTTTCCGAGGTCAATGGTGTTGTGTATGTTTTTATGGTGTCTTCTTCTAACGGTGACACCATTGAGGAAGGCACATCGACATTGGTTGGAAGTAAAAGTGCAGTCATGGACGACATGGATGTGGTGCCATCCATCTCGCCTATGGGGGTAGATGATGGCAATGCCTGAACTTCGCTTGAAGAGCTGTCCATTAAGCAATTTGTAAATGTCATCAAGTTGCTTATCGTGTTCGACGGTAACGGCATCATGCAACATATTTTGCTTTTTAACAGTGTTATAAATTGTTTCCACTTTTGGGTAGGAAGGTTGTCGTTCTCTAATTGAAATAGTTTGCTTAGTAATTGAATAGCTTGGGGATCTAGCAGTGTTATTTTCTCCCGCATGCATTTGTGTAAAGAACCGATACATTCAAATGGTGTATCAAAAAATATTCTTAAAAGCTGGAAGAATGATATTAGATTAAAAATAGAACTATCTATTTCGTCACCAGAGTCTTCTTCTTGTTGTGTGGTGGATTTCTTGAATTATACTATACAAGGTATTATTGTTTACAGATCCTTTATTCGAGACCAACGAGGATTGATTTAATCAAATACTTCAAAATGACTGACAATCAATCTCCTTCCACTTCCAGGAGAGAATACGAAGGAACTAAAAGAACCAAAAGGGGAATGCTCAACCACTGCCCTAAATCTGAGAAAATGATTATCATCTGGCATAATTTGGTGTTGCAAGTTATCCAAATGATAAATTTTGAACATAGGAAATGTGCATATTTGGCACCAAAATAGTCTAACATTATTAAATAGAGCTTCACTTGTGCAATTCCAATTGGGAAATTCATAAGTAAATGTAGACTTTGTATCTTCTGTGTTTAACTCATTTCCGTCTCGCTGCTCTATAACTTCATTTGTTTTACCATATAAATTAATATAACAGTCTTGACACATTGTCTTATGTTCAAACATATATGCCCAGAGGCTAGAATCTTCAGAATGGTATCTTTCTGTATTAAAATATGTAGTGATACATGTCAGTTTATGTTCTGTTAGATTGCTGGGAAAGTAAATATGTCTTGGTCCCATTTTATAATAGGTTTCATATACTTTTAGTGGTGTAGTGTCTACAACAATTAATTTGGTTATATTATTTTTCCCTTGCAAAAATTCACGTTGAAATTGAGAATCTGCTCTGTATAATTGAGTTACTGTCGTTTCTGAGTAAGCTCTCTCAAATTGTTTTAAAGATGAAGTATTCATCCACACAGGCAGTGGTCGAGACATACCTCTTTCCTTCTAGTAGCCACGATGATAATTTGTAGAAGTTGACTCCTCACAGGCAACTGTACTGACCTAAAGAAATGTAAGCTGTTTTATACCCGGCGATTAATGACCCTTAGAGACATAGCCACGAACATTGGGGGTTATCACTCTCTTACCATATCGTAACTGTTTACGTTCTCACCAGCAATCATCAAGGGCAAGCAGCATCAGCAGCAGGCTCTACGCACCACGCCTTCGGCGTGTATGCATGCTCTTCGCGCACTTCGTATGCACACACCTCGTCCAGGCGGCCTCACCTGCAAAGCGAACAGGGACCTTATGAGGGATGGGAAGTTGGGAGGGAGAGACAAGGAAGAGGGAAGGAGGGTAGGTACTGTCCCCGTAAATCCGGATAGTAGGCTGTCAGATATCCGCCCCCTCAATCGGATTGCCAAAATCAATCGCACCGGCACAGCTACATCAATGAAAATGGCACTGACAGATACTACCGAGATTAGAGCACAGCAGTTAACAAGAAATTATTGTGGAACACACCAAAATATACGGGGGTTCATACTTACCTTTACTTACCTCTTCCAATTAATCTCGGGTATGGGTTGCCAACTGGATCACTTAAAGTATGCCCACACAATAACCTCCACCATGATATTTAAAATGAACCAAGACGGAAACAAGAAACCTTAAACTGTACAATAATTTATTTCACATAAAGGGATGACTCTAACAAAAATTCAACAAAATACACGTGGCAATCAGACGCCATTGTCGATATAATCATGTCCTCCTGTAGGACTTCTAGACGTTACATACAAAATTTTATCTTTCACTTGCTTATAAAGAACGTAATAATAGTAATACACTTGGAATGGATGAGGGAATTGGAACGAGACACGTAGCAATTGTTTTCCTCTTTCATAAACATCACACTTTCTTTATAACTGCAATCCTGTTGTATAGTCGACCTTGGCCTCTAACATACAGTTGTCAGGCCAGCTGCGATCCACCCTACATCATGTCGCATGCCTACGTCGTTAAATGGACCCACCTGTCCAGTCAGTGTTAGCATATGCTCGTAACCTCAGAGCCTAACTCCTTTTCAAACATTTTAAATGTCCTCAACTCAACTCAAATATTAACACGCAAATCTTTTAAATGCTTCAATCACATGTTACTGGATTACTCTAATAATCCCAAAACTTGTTTAATGGTATAATCCACTTGTATAATTAGCGTTCTTTAGAGTATATTAACAAAACTCTTAATGTTTATAACAAATGCTCATTAATTGTTAATAACAATTATAAATTGTTTATAATATTGTCAAATGACAATTGAAAAATCTGTACACGCCTCTATTAATCCCTTTCGTTTCACATTATTGTTAAAGATATTTACACAATTTATTTACAATATTAATATTATTTATTTTAGAAATACATTAAACCACACGTTTATCCGGTTGATAATTACTCAAATCAGGTTAATATAATCGACCAATGAAGGTTAGTTATATTTATGCTTATATTCAGGTTTAATAAGTTTTAATAATTATTATTATTATTTGTGACGGTATCCTCCATTCAAAATCGTTATCTCAAATTATTTAAACACTCTTGTTAATTTTAACAGTAATTTCACATGATTAATTTTCAAAGGACCTGGACAATAAACTCAGCGGAAAAATACTTCGCTCAAATGCACAAAATTGCATAAAATAGGCCCAGAATTCATCATATATTTCCATATATATGGCATAAAAATCTTCCACAATATATTCAAAAACCTCCACTTACAAATTCTTCAACATTATTAATATTACTGTGGGAATCTCCTTCACTTATTCAAGGGCATTATTCATCAGCGACTTTTACATGTCCACTGAACTAACGATTATACATCCATAGTTCCACTTTAAAAATTCTTATATTCATTAATTGTTTCAAAACTGTTATTTATTTAACCTTCGTGGGTTTCATTCATGAATCGATATGAAGTAAAATTTTGCCAATCACAAATAAATTTAATAGCAAATACGATTATACACGCCTTTCTGGTCTATCAAAATTGAGATTAATATATCCTAAGTATCGTAGTATAAAAATACTATCTTCAAACAAAGTTCATCTAAACTGCATAAATAATTGAATAGAATACAATTTGACTGTGGAATGCAAACATTATTGTTCCAATCTAATATTGAGAAAAATTCCTATCAAAAGTTCATTACTATAGTGTATTCAATAAATCGTAATCAAAGTTCATATTTCATAAAATTGTCTATAATGCAATGGTAATTTCAGAACTGACGATAAATGTCTATGTTGCAATCATGTTCATAAAACGACTAGTATTTCCAAGATCGTCGATACAGAAATAGATTTTAACGCTCAAAAATCTTTTAATTATTCTTCTTTCTTGAGGATGACAGAAAATTGGTCAAAGTAATTTACTGAAGAGAATTACTTTAATAAAATGACACGCTGTCTGAATTCAACTCTGTCATAGAAAATCATTAACTTTACAGTCAAATCGTGACTTCAAAAATATGCAAATTACTGAAAGAATATAAATTATCAGTCTCAACTGATCCAAAATTATTTAACTATGCCACTGACATAACAATGTCTTAATAAATCGTAGAAAAAGTATAACTCATCGAAGTGTACTGAGTACAGAGATATTAATTAAAAATATTGGGCAAAATATAGGACAGAAAATATGAGAAAAATGGTTGCTCAGACATCGCTAAATGGCTCAAATAAAACAAGAAACGTTCACGACTACCTTATCTGTTGATTGAAGTTCTAGAGGAAAATCTTCCAAAGAAGACTGGTGATGGTTCCATTTCACCAAAAAGATGTGCTCCGTCCTCGAACCTGGAACCAGCGCCCTCGGAGAATAGAACTGCTTCCTCCTCCGGAAATTGCACTGCTCCATGTATACGATAGACATCCTTCTGGCAAAACTCTTCTTTGTGAGCCGGGTCTACCCTGGCCTCTCTTGATAATTCCCTGAAGTTCTGGTAGAAATTCGCCATGAAGTTTATTGCAGTTATTTCCGCAGAAATATTCATAATAGTGGAGTATGAATATATTTCCACTGCCATTTGATATAATTCAGCGTTGGACAACG
This sequence comes from Meconema thalassinum, assembly GCA_946902985.2. NCBI lineage: Eukaryota > Metazoa > Arthropoda > Insecta > Orthoptera > Tettigoniidae > Meconema > Meconema thalassinum. Next base: position 402,403,667 of record OX336393.1, on the reverse strand, counting down.
ATGCATGAGTGTAGTTGGATGTTCACTACATGCTCGCTTTTGTAGAAAGACGATTAGCGAAGTTCCATGCTGCTATTTCACTCCATCGATATATGTCCCAATTGCATTAAAGTCCTTAGCCTTCCATCTCCATTTCCGTTATAATAGTTGAAATAACTGCCATATTATATTGTTCCATGTTAGAATGCAGCGTTATATCATCAAAAGCAATATGTAGTATCACGGTTGCACTACACGTGTCAGCCGTAGCGTAGAGTGTGATATTATGAAAGTGCTTCTCAGATGGCGAGAAAATCACTTTTGTATGCCGTCTTAAAATGCCAATATCTTCCAAATTATAATCTTGAAAATGTTCAACCTTTCTACACACTTTAATATACAGTAGTACTGCACAATCGAATTAGCTTAAAGGCATTAGTCAACTCTTGATATATTATCTTGTAGACTCGTTAATGTGTGCGTTTCAACTTCGCCTAGTTTCAATCACCGTAAAATGGAACTGCGGCACGCTCGAAGCTCGTTCGATGCGGTGGGCTATACCACACGCGCTAAAGACGACTTGCTTTACTTATTCACTCGAAAACGACTATATGACATCAGAAATATATATGCGGTATGAGACACATGAGCTATGAGAGCTCCTCTCTGCTGTGCAAGACCTTATATCAACTTCATAAGGGGCGTATCCATCCCTTCCATAGCTTGTTTCTCCGTCATTGCTAGAATTTCTAACTTTGGCAATACTTGACGGATTTTCAAATTTCAAAAACTCAAAATTAATTTCTTCAAAATTCCAAATCAATGCCATAACTGAAAATAGATTTCCACAATTCTGCATTCCAAAAGTAATTAAATATGGTAGTTTCAGTAATCTCCGTCTCCCTCCAAACTATCGTTCATTGGTTCGAGTCTTTCCTCCAATCGCGTAACTTCTTCCTCAGCACAATTCCATGTTTCCCTGCGACTGCGTCGTAAATCTCAGATCTTTCTCGAACAAAATCATGACGTCACCAAGAATCTCAGCTCAAGCAGCCTATTTGCGTGAAGTCTGCGTCATCCGTGCCTACGTCATGAATATACGCGTCACAACTATGACAGCCATAACTTTCTTCATAGTTGCCAATACAGCCATCGTGGTCTCAATATAATTCAATTTACGGGGGCATTCTCCCTTCACCACGTTTTAAAAACAGTTGCAAATTGTTTTTAAACTCTGTGTTATAAATATCTCAATTCATTTGAACACGAAATTGAATTATTATTGGCTTACTCTTGGATAATATTTCTTCAAGTTTCCAGCATTGAACTTGCCATAAACGACATTATTCTCATCATCGTAGAGTTCATAACAGTTGTTTCCATAATCATTCGTAATTTTGAACGGACCCATGAACACTATTCCAAACTTGGGATAGATTTTCTTACTCACATCAGCCTTGACAGGTCTGCGTAGTAATACTAGATTTCCAATTTCTAAGGGAGCACCAAAACGTTTTCCAGCAACTCTTTTCAATCGTTTTTCTGCTGCTTTCTGGAGTTGTTCCTTTGCTCTGTCAATTCTCTGCTGCCTTCCTAGGTCGGGATCTCTAGGAACGTGGTTAAAAAGATTATCCCACGGTCTTTCTGGGTTTCTTCCTAGATGAAGTCTCATTGGCACTTCTCCTGTGCTCTCCTGCACTGTAGAATTCAGACATTCCTCAATAAGGGGTACAAATCTCACCCAACCAGAATGATCAATCGGACAGAAAATTCGACAAAATTTCGAAAATTCAGCCATATATCTTTCTGAAGAATTCGATTCCGGATAGCGCACGCTTGAAAATAAGTGCTTAATACCAAGCCTTTCCATATCTGCAGCAAATTCTAAGGATGTAAACTGAGCTCCATGATCCGATAGTAGATATTCTGGTTTACCAGCTTTTGGAAATACAGCATGTTCCAGTCTGCTTACAACATTCCTCGTGTTAGCTTTTTGCATGGGACTCATTGTTACAAATTTCGAGAAGACATCCACGGTAACCAACAGGAACTGATTACCCTGGTATCCCTTTGGACAAGGACCAAATATGTCCGTCGCCATGAGTTCATTTGGTTTAGAAGGAATCATAGCCTTAGGTTTTCCTTTTAATAGAGCGGAAGCATACTTTGCTCTTTGACATTTATCACATGAACGAATGACATTAGCAATGCTGGAACGCATGTTAGTCCAAATAAACCTCTCTTTAAGAGTATCAAGGGTTTTATCCAAACCTGCATGACCAGTTGCGTGATGAGCTACCCACACTAAATTGACAACAAGTTTAGGTGGCACGACTATTCGGAGCTTTGTATGCGCAGAGTCAGCATACTTACATACGATGTCTCCACTCAAGGCAAAGTGTCGTGATTCTCTCTGTGTAGCTGCATAGTCAACATCAGTATTGTCCATGTAACCCTTAAGGAACCTGTACATTTTCCTGATTGGAGCGTGTCTCTTCTGTGACACACCGATTCGGGCTAACCTCCTAACGGTCCCTTGATCTTGCTGCTCCAATTGTACATGGTGTATCTACACATTTTTGATAGGGTTACGTGATAAAGCATCAGCCAGTAAGTTATCTTTCCCAGGCTGATGAACGATAGTGGCGTTAAACTGTTGGGTGAACAAAGCCCAACGTGTCAATCTATCACTAGACATGTCAGTTTGCAGCATAAACTGAAGTGCTTTGTGATCTTTAATAATGATAACCTTGTGTCCCAGCAGCATTTTTTTCCACGCTTGCAAAGCTGTTACAAAAGCTAACGCTTCTAGTTCTGTCGTAAAGTAGTTTTCCTCGTGTTTCCTTAACTTTCGACTAGTGAACGCAATGTAGTGCTTGTTGCCTGCCTCGTCTTTTTGGTATAAGACTGCACTAATGCCTATTCTTGATGCATCATACTCAATATAGAACACCTTCTCAAAGTCTGGATACTCCAGTTTAACGTTGTTTCTGAGCATCTCCTTTGCTTTCTCAAAAGCCTCGTCTGCTGCTGTACTCCATTTCCATCTGTTATTCTTCTTGAGTAAGTCATACAGAGGAGCCATAATTTCAGAGTATCTCGGACAGTGACTGCTGATAAATTGGCATGCGCCTACAAATTCTCTGACTTGTTTTACCTTAGTTGGCTTTGGGAACCTTGTGATCGCATCTACTTTCTGCATGTTTGGATGATATCCATCCTTATCAATCGTATGCCCCAAGTAGTTGATCTCCTTCTTCAAGAATTGACATTTTCCAAAATTGACCTTGATATTGGCCTCCCTTAAATTTTCAAACAACTTTCTCAAATGCACTAAATGTTCTGCGGCGTTGGGTGAAGATACAATTAAATCGTCAATGAAGCAGATTACATTTTCCTTTACTTCGTCAGTGAGCTTGCTATCAAGTGCTCGAATAAGTGCTGGTCCACTGTTGACCATTCCAAAAGGCATTCTCACAAAGACCCATGACGTCTGGTCAAATAAGAATCCAGTGTACTGCATACTTTCTTCTTCCAGTTGAACTTGGTAAAACGAAGTTGTCAAGTCAAGAACACTGAAACATGCTCTCCCTTTGAACTTTCGAAGCAGATCTCTAATCTTAGGTGGTCGGTCATTTTCTGGAAGAATCTTCAAGTTGATGGTCCGAGCATCGAGACAAAGACGTATCTGACCATTACTTTTCTTCACTACAGTGATGGGGTTTATGTAAGACGACGCCTGTTTTTTAATAATCCCGTCTACCTCCATTTTTCTGATCAACCCTCGTACTTCTTGATAGTATTTCTCAGTTATGAGGTATATTCTCTTTTGGTAAGGGGTTTCATCGGTCAGCCTTATCTTGTACTTATAGTCTTTAATCAATCCAGGCTTTTCATCAAAAATATCTTGGAATTCCTTTATCAAATCCTCAAATTCCCCCTGAATTTCTTCAAATCCTTCAGTTTTTCTACTGGGTATTTCTGTTAGATTCTCCACTTCATTGATAATAGTACTTAAAATCTCTTCCCTAAGGTCTATCTCCAGACTGTTTTTCACGTCCTGTTCTTCGATCTCTTCTGTGATCATGTACCCATCATTAAAGCTAATAATCCTATTCTTCATATCAATAATGGCTCCAACTTTCGATATAAAATCGATTCCTAGCACAATATCGAAATGGATCTTGTTCACCACAATAAAGATCTGTTCATAATTCCTTCCATTAATTTCAAAGTTCAACAACACTTGGATCTTGCATTTCACTGCCTTGTCTTGGAAAATTCCTCTCACTTTGACGGTAGAAACAGGTAAAACTGTCATGTTTTCTCCTTTTAATAGACTTTGATAGCATTCATCCGAAATAATAGAAATAATTGCGCCGGTATCCATAAGAGCTTTGTACTGTTGGCCATCTATCAGTACAGAAATAATAGGTAAGGCACATGGTCTTTCCTCTTTGACGATTCCCCTCTCTTCTAATAAATCCTCATCCGTTACTTCATAAATTTCATTAATGGTAATTAGGTTTGGTGTGGCAATGTATTCATGGTTTCTCACTGTCGTTGAGAAATCGGCGGTTTTTTTTGTGTTACCAATCTCAAAGTTCTGCTGGCTTGTAGAAGGACCAGGATCGATCACTACATCCTGTCTTTTCTTTTGGTTTTCAGCTTCCTTCTCTCGTAATTCCTTAAGATACTGCTGACTTTCTTTCTCTCTTTCTTGATATTTGTCGGGTGTCATAACCTGACCTTGAGAATTCTGATTTCGATTCTGGTAATTTCTATTGTAGTTTCTATTGTAGCCCTGGTTATTGTAGTATCTGCCTCTTCCATTATTGTAGTTTCCTCTATTGTTAATCCAGCCTCTTCTTTGCTGATATGGACGGTAACCTTGCGATCTGTGGTTGCGAAAGTGATGGTTCCTGTGAGGACCTACATTTTCAGTTTTCTCTTCATTGGGCTTGTCAGTTTGCTGAACTTGATCCATATAGACTGTATTGATGTCTTTGAATTCGTGCCTCTGACCTTTTTGTACCACATTTGGCATTGGACTTGTGTAGTCAAGCCTTCTCAATAATTCGTCCATACTGGTCAAATCCCTGATGTTTGACGATATGATGAGTCTTCTCACCTCCACAGGCAGCATACGAGAAATCGCATCTATCAACTGCTCTGTTGACAATGGGGGTTGCAAAAATCTCAAGCGTGATAACTGGCTCGTGAAGAAATCAGCGTACCGTGTTGGAAGAGTACCTGAATACTTCCTTGAGTATACCTCAGCTTTTAATGAATTCTGCGCTTCGATGGACCAGAATCGTTTTATCAGTGCCTCTGCAAATTCGTCAAAATTACTGAAAGTATAGCGAAATACTCTGAACCATTCAAGGGGTCCTCCAGCTAGAAATCTCTCCACTATCCTCATCTCTCTTTCTCTGGGAATGTGAGCTTCAATGAAATAGTCTTTCAGGTTCCTGATATATTCTATCGGTGTTAGACTATCAGTATTGCTAAATTTTTGAGGTTTGTCCTCGAAGTTCCGGATGACTGTCACATTTCTCGGATATGAATCCATGTAATTCCTCCCACTATCACGATATTTCCATTCAGGTTCAATATTCCTATCCTCTTCTTCTTCCCGGAATCTGGATATACGTTCCTCAGGACTAATATCTCTCTCTTCTGTAGCAAGGTTACATCTTCTGACGTAATTCCTATCATCTTCGCAAGTCAAGCCTTCTGGATCCTTATCCGTGATTTCCGTGATGACTTTTCTGATCAACTCTTCTTTATAGGTTTCCATCATGCTGGCTTCTCCTAGTTTCAAATTCTGAAGTTTGCTCGTAGTTTCATTAACATCAGAGACAACCTTATGAATTTGTTCCTCTAACGCGGTTTTTAATGCTTGCACGTCCTGACCTATTTGAGTTCTATCCTCTACCTGCTTTTCGGATAGCGAATCCATCCTTATACTCAAATCTTTTCTAATTTGCACTACCTCATTATTGATGTCTACTTGTGTACTGGCAAGTTTTCTTTCAATTCGTTCCTGAATCTGAGTTGCATGTTCCCCACTTGACCTATTCCATTCATCTTTCCACACCGTTACATTTGCAGTTAACATTTCCACAATATCTACTTCAATGTCTTCCTTAAGTAAACGATTATGATCTAAGACTTGGGTTCTCATGACCTCTACATCACACTTTAATCCTGCTAAAGAAGCTGTTGTCCTAACAGACTCGTCAACCAACCTAGTTGTTAATGCACTAATGTTACGAGTACAAAGTGTTTTTGAAGTTTCAATTTCTTCTCTTACTTTATTAACATCAGTTTGAACTTTAGCAATGTCTACAAAAACAGTGTTAACTTCTACTTGTATCTTAGTTATATCGCTTTGTATCTCATTTACATCGGAATGAATATTATTAATGTCTACTTGAACATTTGACACATCGGTTCGAACATTTATAATCTCTCTTTGAACCTCTTCTACTTTATCTTGTACAGTAGCAACATCGTTCCTAACAACAATTACTTCAGCTCTAGCACAGGAAATATCACCCCGAACATTAGCAACATCAAGATTCAACATAGTAAGATCTTTCTGTACCTTAGAAACCTCTGTCTTAACATCAGAAACATCTTTATGAATGTCACAGCATTCTCGATTCCCTGGGTACTGATCTGTAAACGCGACATATCATTTTCTAAGTTTGCAGAACTGGTCTGAATAACTTTCAAATTTTCATCCATCCTAGTAGACAAATTACTAGCATTCTTCTTCATCATCTCCTGCATTCGACTAGTATTCCTAGCTTCCATCTCCTTCATGCTTTCATTCAGCCTAATAGACAAACTATTGGACATCTCCTCCAACATTTTCCTCATACTCTCATCTGCCATTTCAATATTATTCAAAAATAGACTGCTTTAGGGACATACATCAAACAGAGCAAAATAACAACATCTGAGCAACATTTTTCACCATATATAAATTTGAGCAATTTTCTGTCTTAAATCTAACTTATAATTACCTTATAATTAACCTTCGTAGACATCTTATGTTGAAACAAACTCAAGCACATGTTCAAATTTCATTGGTTCATTTTAAAATATCCTAACACAAATAATTTTACATTTACAATCCAAATAGTTTAATTTTATCTTTAATATGACGAAACATGTCATAAGCCGGTCAAATAAAATAAGATTCCAGATCATAGGCGATTTTTCTAAGTTTCCAGCCTATTTAACCTCTCTCAAGTTGTATAAGATCTGATCTTTTCTGAGTGTAATTTTCCTAATACAACACAACATTTAATTCCTATATAATCACACTCTCAAATTCTACAATTGGCCAAGACATCTAACAAAGAATCAATCTCTTTATTTGAGTCTTCACAATCCCATTGACATCGATAACTTGGTAATCCAATGTTATTCGAACACTCCACAAAATTGCGGTGCCAATTCTACTGCAATAACTTGGTAATCCAATGTTTTGCTGATCGTGCCCCACCGAATTGCGGTGTCAATCCTTCTGATCGTGCCAATCGAGCCAATCGAGCCAATCGAGCCCCACGTTTTAGGGTTGCCAATCCTACTGTCCCCGTAAATCCGGATAGTAGGCTGTCAGATATCCGCCCCCTCAATCGGATTGCCAAAATCAATCGCACCGGCACAGCTACATCAATGAAAATGGCACTGGCAGATACTACCGAGATTAGAGCACAGCAGTTAACAAGAAATTATTGTGGAACACACCAAAATATACGGGGGTTCATACTTACCTTTACTTACCTCTTCCAATTAATCTCGGGTATGGGTTGCCAACTGGATCACTTAAAGTATGCCCACACAATAACCTCCACCATGATATTTAAAATGAACCAAGACGGAAACAAGAAACCTTAAACTGTACAATAATTTATTTCACATAAAGGGATGACTCTAACAAAAATTCAAGAAAATACACGTGGCAATCAGAAGCCATTGTCGATATAATCATGTCCTCCTGTAGGACTTCTAGACGTTACATACAAAATTTTATCTTTCACTTGCTTATAAAGAACGTAATAATAGTGATACACTTGGAATGGATGAGGGAATTGGAACGAGACACGTAGCAATTGTTTTCCTCTTTCATAAACATCACACTTTCTTTATAACTGCAATCCTGTTGTATAGTCGACCTTGGCCTCTAACATACAGTTGTCAGGCCAGCTGCGATCCACCCTACATCATGTCGCATGCCTACGTCGTTAAATGGACCCACCTGTCCAGTCAGTGTTAGCATATGCTCGTAACCTCAGAGCCTAACTCCTTTTCAAACATTTTAAATGTCCTCAACTCAACTCAAATATTAACACGCAAATCTTTTAAATGCTTCAATCACATGTTACTGGATTACTCTAATAATCCCAAAACTTGTTTAATGGTATAATCCACTTGTATAATTAGCGTTCTTTAGAGTATATTAACAAAACTCTTAATGTTTATAACAAATGCTCATTAATTGTTAATAACAATTATAAATTGTTTATAATATTGTCAAATGACAATTGAAAAATCTGTACACGCCTCTATTAATCCCTTTCGTTTCACATTATTGTTAAAGATATTTACACAATTTATTTACAATATTAATATTATTTATTTTAGAAATACATTAAACCACACGTTTATCCGGTTGATAATTACTCAAATCAGGTTAATATAATCGACCAATGAAGGTTAGTTATATTTATGCTTATATTCAGGTTTAATAAGTTTTAATAATTATTATTATTATTTGTGACGGTATCCTCCATTCAAAATCGTTATCTCAAATTATTTAAACACTCTTGTTAATTTTAACAGTAATTTCACATGATTAATTTTCAAAGGACCTGGACAATAAACTCAGCGGAAAAATACTTCGCTCAAATGCACAAAATTGCATAAAATAGGCCCAGAATTCATCATATATTTCCATATATATGGCATAAAAATCTTCCACAATATATTCAAAAACCTCCACTTACAAATTCTTCAACATTATTAATATTACTGTGGGAATCTCCTTCACTTATTCAAGGGCATTATTCATCAGCGACTTATACATGTCCACTGAACTAACGATTATACATCCATAGTTCCACTTTAAAAATTCTTATATTCATTAATTGTTTCAAAACTGTTATTTATTTAACCTTCGTGGGTTTCATTCATGAATCGATATGAAGTAAAATTTTGCCAATCACAAATAAATTTAATAGCAAATACGATTATACACGCCTTTCTGGTCTATCAAAATTGAGATTAATATCTCCTAAGTATCGTAGTATAAAAATACTATCTTCAAACAAAGTTCATCTAAACTGCATAAATAATTGAATAAAAACAATTAGACTGTGGAATGCAAACATTATTGTTCCAATCTAATATTGAGAAAAATTCCTATCAAAAGTTCATTACTATAGTGTATTCAATAAATCGTAATCAAAGTTCATATTTCATAAAATTGTCTATAATGCAATGGTAATTTCAGAACTGACGATAAATGTCTATGTTGCAATCATGTTCATAAAACGACTAGTATTTCCAAGATCGTCGATACAGAAATAGATTTTAACGCTCTAAAATCTTTTAATTATTCTTCTTTCTTGAGGATGACAGAAAATTGGTCAAAGTAATTTACTGAAGAGAATTACTTTAATAAAATGACACGCTGTCTGAATTCAACTCTGTCATAGAAAATCATTAACTTTACAGTCAAATCGTGACTTCAAAAATATGCAAATTACTGAAAGAATATAAATTATCAGTCTCAACTGATCCAAAATTATTTAACTATGCCACTGACATAACAATGTCTTAATAAATCGCAGAAAAAGTATAACTCATCGAAGTGTACTGAGTACAGAGATATTAATTAAAAATATGGGGCAAAATATAGGACAGAAAATATGAGAAAAATGGTTGCTCAGACATCGCTAAATGGCTCAAATAAAACAAGAAACGTTCACGACTACCTTATCTGTTGATTGAAGTTCTAGAGGAAAATCTTCCAAAGAAGACTGGTGATGGTTCCATTTCACCAAAAAGATGTGCTCCGTCCTCGAACCTGGAACCAGCGCCCTCGGAGAATAGAACTGCTTCCTCCTCCGGAAATTGCACTGCTCCATGTATACGATAGACATCCTTCTGGCAAAACTCTTCTTTGTGAGCCGGGTCTACCCTGGCCTCTCTTGATAGTTCCCTGAAGTTCTGGTAGAAATTCGCCATGAAGTTTATTGCAGTTATTTCCGCAGAAATATTCATAATAGTGGAGTATGAATATATTTCCACTGCCATTTGATATAATTCAGCGTTGGACAACGATGCATGAGTGTAGTTGGATGTTCACTACATGCTCGCTTTTGTAGAAAGACGATTAGCGAAGTTCCATGCTGCTATTTCACTCCATCGATATATGTCCCAATTGCATTAAAGTCCTTAGCCTTCCATCTCCATTTCCGTTATAATAGTTGAAATAACTGCCATATTATATTGTTCCATGTTAGAATGCAGCGTTATATCATCAAAAGCAATATGTAGTATCACGGTTGCACTACACGTGTCAGCCGTAGCGTAGAGTGTGATATTATGAAAGTGCTTCTCAGATGGCGAGAAAATCACTTTTGTATGCCGTCTTAAAATGCCAATATCTTCCAAATTATAATCTTGAAAATGTTCAACCTTTCTACACACTTTAATATAGTACTGCACAATCGAATTAGCTTAAGGGCATTAGTCAACTCTTGATATATTATCTTGTAGACTCGTTAATGTGTGCGTTTCAACTTCGCCTAGTTTCAATCACCGTAAAATGTAACTGCGGCACGCTCGAAGCTCGTTCGATGCGGTGGGCTATACCACACACGCTAAAGACGACTTGCTTTACTTATTCACTCGAAAACGACTATATGACATCAGAAATATATATGCGGTATGAGACACATGAGCTATGAGAGCTCCTCTCTGCTGTGCAAGACCTTTTATCAACTTCATAAGGGGCGTATCCATCCCTTCCATAGCTTGTTTCTCCGTCATTGCTAGAATTTCTAACTTTGGCAATACTTGACGGATTTTCAAATTTCAAAAACTCAAAATTAATTTCTTCAAAATTCCAAATCAATGCCATAACTGAAAATAGATTTCCACAATTCTGCATTCCAAAAGTAATTAAATATGGTAGTTTCAGAAATCTCCGTCTCCCTCCAAACTATCGTTCATTGGTTCGAGTCTTTCCTCCAATCGCGTAACTTCTTCCTCAGCACAATTCCATGTTTCCCTGCGACTGCGTCGTAAATCTCAGATCTTTCTCGAACAAAATCATGACGTCACCAAGAATCTCAGCTCAAGCAGCCTATTTGCGTGAAGTCTGCGTCATCCGTGCCTACGTCATGAATATACGCGTCACAACTATGACAGCCATAACTTTCTTCATATTTGCCAATACAGCCATCGTGGTCTCAATATAATTCAATTTACGGGGGCAGTACATCCCGACATTTGCCCAGAGACAAAGTGGGAAACCGCGGAAAACCACTTCGAAAATGGCTGAGGTTGGAATCGAACCCCCTCGACTCATTTGGACCAACCGAGGTTGAGTAGACCCCGTTCCAGTCCTCATACCACTTTTCAAATTTCGTGGCAGAGTCGGGAATCGAATCTTGGACCTCCGGAGTGGCATCTAAGCACGCTGACCACTACACCCCGGAGACGACCTGCTCTAATTATATTTTATTTACTTCATTTTCGCTTTGGCCTTCTATGGACCACGCTTCACAGTGTATACGTTATGTTTTGCCTTCTCTGCCTTGACTCTCTGCCGGTATCTTCTTATTCTTTCTCCTACTTCCCTCTTCTGTTCTTCTGGGTAGGTTCTTTTCTTTGACACTGGCTCCTTCCCCATCTACTGGTAAACTCCGTACGCCTTGATTAGTCGTCTAAATTTCTCCCTATCTGCTATGACGACTACTTGTACCCCTATCTTGGCTAGGTTTGTTCTCACTTCTCGAAACCTTTTTAGCTCTGTCTTTCTCTTCCTGAAAAAATCGAAAATTATCTTTGTCAGTCTGTTGCCATCATTCGCAGGAGGTGTCCATAGAACCGTAATCTCCTCTTCTTCATCATTTCAACCACATCTTCAGTTTTCTGGTATAATAATATAATAATATCGTATGGCCTCGGGTGCCGGGTGCAAGCTTTGTAATTTGACACCCAGAGGGTAGCTTGCATGTCGAATTTCGTTGTTCCTTGAATCACTGTGAAAGTCAAGGAAGCTAGATATCTAAGCTCCTTGAACACTATAGCGCTTTCTAGTAGAGAAATGAGGAACTTTGTGTTGGCGGAAACTCCCGAGATTAGTTTTGCCATTATGAACACGGCCTACTGAATTCAAATGGGTTCTTTGACGTGCCAACATTGTATGACATGCATGTCGTATTTTTGCCTCCATTCAAAAATCACTTACCACGGACAGGAGCGAACCTGCAATCTTGGGGTTAGTAGACCGACACGCTATCCACTCACCCACCGTGGCAAGCCTTCTGGTATAATAATGATAGACTAATATTAGTAACGCAACATTCATGCACCGTTTTTACTTTACAGTGGTAACATTCTCGCATGCTGTGCCATGGCTCAGTCTGTTGGCATTTGAGGGTTCGCAAATGTGAGGGAGTACTGGATTTACTGGCACGTTAAAGATCCCCTTCAGGCCATATTCCGGCATCCGGACGTCTCTAAAAGCCGCATTAGTTAATTGGGACGTGTAACCAATAACATTCTTCTTCTTTCGATTCGGCCATCTAAGGACCACGTCATTTCAACTGTTTCTTGTTGCATCGAGCTTTAACATCCTCCCAGTACTTTCGCATTAGTTCTCGATGCTGTTGTTTCCTTTCTGCAGTCCACTTCTTGCCAGTTGGAAGCTTTGGCCTTTCTTGAAAATATCGGTGTGCTGTTAGTTTTTGTTTAAGTGTGGCACGTTCCCAAATATCGTTGCCTGTTATTCCCACTTCTTGTAAATCTTTGTCCACCTCAATGAACCAAGCTCCCTTGGTTTTCTTTTTGAGGAAGTAGGTGAAAATTCTATTTGTCAATCGTGCTGGGTTCATTCTTGTTATATGACAGTAAAAGGTAATTCTCCGTTTCCTCATGGCATCAGTTATTTTTTCCACGTGGGTGTAAAGTTCGTGGTTGTGCCTTCTCCTATATTCCCCATTTTCTTTTACCGGACCCAAGATTTTTCTTAGAATTTTTCTTTCTTTCACTTCCAGCTTCTCTGTTAGTCCCTTGCGATGCATTGCAAGGCACTCTGCAGCATACAAAGCCTCTGGACGGATGACTGTTTGGTAGTGTCTTAACTTGGCATTTGTTGATATGGATTTCTTGTTGTAAATGGCCTTTGTTATATTGTATGTCATTTCCATTTTCCTGATTCGTGACTCGAAAGCTGCCTTCTCGGAGAGATTGGGGTCTATCCACTCACCCAAATATTTGAACGCTTTCGTTTGCTTGATTTTCCCCTGTCCTACATCCAGCTCTTTTGGCTCTAGCTTGATATTAGTGATGAATTCTGTTTTTTCAAAGGAGATCTTAAGGCCCGCTTTTGCTGCTTGAATCTGGAGTTCATTAATTTGCGCTGCGGCTGCATCGAGGGAATCTGAAAAAATTGCGAGGTCATCTGCGAATGCTGTTATTATTTATTATATTTCCTTTTCCTCTCCCTCCCTCCCTCAGAAGTGTTCAAATGGCTAGGGATTCACCACTCACCAGGCATGTTGCAACTGCCTGCATGACTCATGCAGATAAGATAAATTACGTGTGAACAGTCAAGTCAAATCTGCATCTTTGGTGTTACTCATAAAACAGGGATGTCCAATTGTGTTTGTTTACTGTAGATTAAAAATACTATTTCACAAAATGTCGCCTCCATTGCGTGGTGGTCAGCGTGCTTCACTGCCACCCCGGAGGTCCTGGATCCGATTCCTGGCTCTGCCACGAAATTTGAAAAGTGGTATGAGGACTGGAACGGGGTCTACTCAGCCTCGGGTGATCCATATAAGTAGAGGAGGTTCAATTCCCACCTCAGCCATCCTTGAAGTGGTTTTCAGTGGTTTCCCACTTCGTCTCGCGCAAATGCCGGGGTGGTAACTAACGCAAGGCCACGGAAGCCTCCTTCCCTCTTCCTAGCCTATCCCTCCCAATCTTCTCCTCCCTTCCCATCCCTCTTGAGGCCCCTGTTCGCTTTGCAGGTGAGGCCACCTGGGCGAGGTGCTGATCCCACCTCCCCAGTTGTATCCCCCAACCAGATCTGCCAAGTTCCAGGACACTGCCCGTAGAGGCGGAAATGGTGTGATCCCTTGCTGAGTCCGTGGGGAAAAACAACTTGGAGGGTAAAATCGACTAAAAAAGAATAAAAATTCACAAATGATAACTTTTCTGACTGTCAAAACTTGAAATGTAAACACGATTATTCCCGTTCGTGCAACACAATTTGAATTGAAGACTGGATCCTCGGGGAGCTTGTGCTGTCGAGCACCAGGCTGAGAAAGACTGATGTACAGTAGGCTATATCATATTGCTGAATCGTTATAAAAATATAATGTCGGCTAGCCGATTAATCACGGCACTGTCAGTTGGCATTTGAGGTTAGTTAAATGCGGAAGTCGTGTAAGAAGATTTACGGGCACGTTAAAGATCTCCTTTGGAGAAATATACCGACCGCCTGGCGTCTTTAAAAGCCACCGTAGTTAATAGGAACGTAATACCCATTATATAACACTCTGGTTTCCTCTACTGGCAAATACATACTGGAGGTGAGTTTATCATTATTATTTAAGCCTAAGTCAAAACGTTTTACTATCCAAGACCTTCGTCTTTGCTCTGAAGATGTGTAGGATAACTCTTCTTCAAAACACCGTGTGTTCACATTTCTCCGTGAACAAATATAAGCCACTTCAAATCTAGGATATGGTTTGTAACACGTTCAGTTTAGCTACCACCTACACTAAGCGATTTAAGTGACACCTAATAAAGTAAAATTAACTCGTGGTTCCGCCCGGGATCGAACCGGGGACCTTCTGCGTGTAAAGCAGACGTGATAACCACTACACTACGGAACCGTCTTGTACACCTAATCTGCTCTGAAGCCTTGTATTGCTGTGGAGTCACGCACCACTGCATGTTTACAGACTCACTGTCGTGTTATCGGGTCAGAGATCGTGGATTACACAGCACAGCTTTCTCATTCAAATATTGTAGTGTTTGTTTCCGTGGTGGGTAGCGGTTCACTTTAGACCATCCTTTGTATAAATATTTTTATAAACTGAAATTTCCTGATTTGATAGTCGGGAGGATATCAGGAGAGGATTGAGTATTAGATGTTCACTGCTCCGCTGTCATAGACCCGCCATCCCGCCCAAATAGCGACACGACTTATATAGTTGAAATCGAAGTTCTCACCCCCATCTTTCTCACTGATTCAGTATTGCCAACCCCACGCGTTTGGTAATATTTCGCACGTGATGTCTGAAATCACTAAGTGAACTCAATTACAGTGTTTATTTTTGTATTTATAATGTCTTACGTACAAAAACAGACCTAACCTGGGGCTTACGCCCCAGATCCCCTTGCTTGTGGTACTAGCATTAATTTTCGACCAGGCAGTACCTAACCTAGTAGCGGACATAAATTGTATGTTATTAATGTTTTACATACAAAAACAGACCTAACCTGGGGCTTACGACCCAGACCCCCTTGCTTGTGGTACTAGCATTAATTTTCGACCAGGCAGTACCTAACCTAGTAGCGGACATAAATTGTATGTTATTAATGTTTTACATACAAAAATAGTTAGCTTTCTAATGAAATCTACCTAACAGACCTAACCTGGGGCTTACGCCCCAGACCCCCTTGCTTATAGTACTAGCAGTAATTTTCCACAAGACAGTGTCTAACTTAGTAGCGAAGGCGTGTGGTGAATTTCTTTATTCAAGTTGGTAACGTAGTCACATGATTGACTTTCGGGTGTCACATGACGGTCAAAGATGGCATCCGTAAGTGAAGAAAGTGAAAAAAAATTGCATTCTTTCCGTGAAATAACAATTATTGCGGTGCAGCAGTGGCTATTGAGTATGAAGAGATTGTGAAACGACTCCCAACAGCTCCCCGAAAGGTATGCATATCATAAATGATATATTTTCAATAAGCTAAGGTGTTAAAAGTTGATAAAAGTGATGAAAAGGGAGGATGGTCTAAAGTGAACAATAAATCCGTGGCGTAGTGGTTATCATGTCTGCTTTACACGCAGATGGTCTCCGGTACGATCTCGGGCAGGACCTTCTTATTCTTTCTGTTGTTCGATTTTGAAATGCGATATTACGTAGGCCTAACATAGTGCTGCTATAGAAACAATAGAACAAGACCGTGTTGAGTCACACTTGTATGATGATTATTTGTGCTAGTTAATTTTTTATTTTTTATATTTTTTTATTATTTATTTAGTCCATTTACCCTCTAGGTTGGTGGTTCCCATGGACTCAGCGAGGAAACTCACCACTACCGCCTCTATGGGCAGTGTCCTGGATCTTGGAACATCTGGTCAGGAGGGATACAACTGGGGAGGTGTGCTCAGCACTTCGCCCAGGTGGCCTCACCTGCAAAGCGAACAGGGGCCTCATGAGGGATGGGAAGGGATGGCAGATTGGGATGGATAGGCTAGGAAGAGGGAAGGAGGCGGCCGTGGCCTGACAGTAGGTACTGTACCCATGTGAGTAATCTCCATGGAAAATATGCTTCCGCCTCCAGCTAGCATCAGGACTCGGGCGTGTACCATTCCCCCATTGAGCAGTTGCATATTTTGGATTTGAAACTAAAAGGTATCAACTCTACAATGATAAGGCACAACTCTATTCTAAGACTTTAATTCAGTAATAAAATCATGGCTTCAAACAAATAAAACAATCCCAACAAACATAAAACAAAATCAAACAAAAATATTACTTCCACAATCCGCTAATATTAACATAATATCTCATCAATGACTCATATCATAACTCAAACCTTTACCCTTATATCAACTTTACAATATACTCTAGTGCGCTGATGCACATACAACTTCATAAACAAACTGTACTTTAATTCTTCTGTCATCTAATGTGACTTCTTTAATTTCACAAAATTACTTATTCCTTAAACCTCGTCTTAATTTGACAATTATGTGTGCCGTGTGTGTTTAATCTTTCTCTTCCCACCAAATGCTTTACATGCATTAGCCTATTCAGGTGTTGCACAGCAGTCGACGTGCAACCCCATACTTATGTCAAGCTACCCCTACACTTCTCTATTTATATAGCTCCACTGCATGCCGTTGTGATTTCATCTTAAAACTTTAGTTAACGCTGTGTCGGACGGTACTATTAAACTACCCTTGCGCGCGTAGCCTGTGGCGTTAAGTAACCAACTTCTGAAAAGTTGTCAGTGACAGTAATAAATGCAACCTCCAACCATTCGTTAGATTGCTAAAATCATGAACCATCAGGGTGATCTATAATTACCAATGTGTTCTTAAACCACATGACTTCATTACTCACTATAACAATGTTTCTTTCAATGCAAGCAAGGTCTTAAATCTTTCCTCTCAAAACGCTAGCCTTCATGGTACGTTTAACGACCCAGCCCCTTGGAGCTGTCTGTATACAATGGAACGGAGTAGGGGTTGTTCACAGCTGTAAAACGACCCTTGTCTCCCTGATTCCTGGACTTCATCTCCCCAAACAGTATTCGATTTGTAAAGACAATACCGTGGTCACAGTGACACACATATCTCAATGGATTTAAACTGAATATTATGCAAATAGGTATTGGATGAGCTTTAACATTTATTCCTACCCTGAGGATATAATAATAACTGGCACCAAATCGGTCCATATCAACATGAAGGCACGAGATTCATAAAAACATTGGTCTAGTAGGATAACCGGTATCTTAAATAAATGCTGCGGTCAGCCCACATGCTACCGTCATAAGATTCGCTTCACAAGAGCCGAATCACTCAATAATAAGTTCTCGGGCGATCAGATAGAATGCAGAGGTGTCCAACGTTCTCCTCTCACCTATCACAGGATTCGAACCCAGAACATTCCATATCCATCATCAGAGTTAGGGTCCAACACTAATTACACTCTGGCACAAAGCGCATATCCCAGTATACCCACGGCATACGAGATTTCATACGTCGAATAGAATACCTGGTTCCCTGACCTAATGTTATAATCTTCGTCCGTTAATTATTAAGAGAAATCTATCAATTACTCTATAAGCTTTTTCACAAGCTGCAAATTCAATTCACTAGAAAGCTTTTCCATTTCCTTGCATAATTATATTCCCATTAATACAATATATTCTGATATTAAACTATTCTCTCTATCCCTTAATGTAATCTTACTGTATAATCTTACTGCTTGGATCGATAAGTCTTCCAATTAATGTAAATATTTCTTGCTTACCACATTTTTAGCCTACTTTCGATTTTTGCAAAAAATGAAAGTAGACTTATGAGATCAACACACGGCGAAAAAAGTGTGTCAGTCTGTGTGTGTGTATGTGTGTGTGTGAGTCTGTGTGTGTGTGTGTGGGTGTGTCTGTGTGTGTGTGAGTGTGTGTACTCTGAATGTCTGTCCCCCCCTATCAATTCGAACACGGTGAATGCGAATTGAACGAAATTTGGTACAAAGGTAGCACTAGCAAAGGACACCTTAGTGTCATGTTTTATATCGCCGCCATCTTGACGGAAGCGTAATGGCGGCCCCACAAATGTTCAAAGCTTAAATCAAATTACGACTAACCTAATCATCCGATCTCTACCAAATTTTGCAACAACATACCTTTATGGGGGGAGCATCCTTTGACCAAACCAATAGGTCATCAGCGTAATAGTTTGCGGATGGCGGCCATCTTTGTGTGAAAATCGATTCCCCCTATTAATTCGAACACGGTGCAACCGAATGGAACGAAATTTGGTACAGAGGTAGTACTAACAAAAGGCACCTCAGTGTCATGTTTTATATCGCCGCCATCTTGACGGAAACGTAATGGCGGCCACACAAATGTTCAAAGCTTAAATCAAATTACGACTAACCTAATCATCCGATCTCTACCAAATTTTGCAAAAACATACCTTCATAGCGGGAGCATCCTTTGACCAAACTAATAGGTCATCAGCGTAATAGTTTGCGGATGGCGGCCATCTTTGTGTGAAAACCGATTCCCCCTATTAATTCGAACACGGTGCAACCGAATGGAACGAAATTTGGTACAGAGGTAGTACTAACAAAAGGCACCTCAGTGTCATGTCTTATATCGCCGCCATCTTGACGGAAACGTAATGGTGGCCACACAAATGTTCAAAGCTTAAATCAAATTACGATTAACCTTATCATCCGATCTCTACCAAATTTTGCAACAACATACCCTTATGGAGGAAGCATCCTTTGACCAAATGAATAGGTCATTAGCCTAATAGTTTGCGGATGGCGGCCATCTTTGTGTGAAAATCAATTCCCCCTATTAATTCAAACACCGTGAAAACGAATGGAACGAAATTTGGTACAGAGGTAGCACTAGCAGGGGGCATCTGTGTCATGTTTTATATCGCCGCCATTTTGACAGAAACGTAATGGCGGCCACACAAATGTTCAAAGCTTAAGTTAAATTACGACTAACATAACCATCCGATCTCTACCAAACTTTGCAACAACATACCTTTATGGAGGGAGCATCCTTTGACCAATCTCATGGGTTATTAACCTAATAGTTTGCGGATGGCAGCCATCTTTATGTCAAAATTGATTCCCCCTATTAATTCGAACACGGTGGAACCGAATGGAACGAAATTTGGTACAGAGGTAGCACTCGCAAAGGGCACCTCGGTGTCATGTTTTATATCGCCGCCATCTTGACTGAAATGTAATGGCGGCCACACGACTGTTCAAAGCTTAAATCAAATTACGATTAACCTAATCATCCGATCTCTACCAAATTTTGCAACTACATACCTTTATGGAGCGAGCATCCTTTGACCAATCTAATAGGTCATCAGCGTAATAGTTTGCGGATGGCGGCCATCTTTGTGTGAAAATCAATTCCCCCTATTAATTCAAACACGGTGAAACCGAATGGAACGAAATTTGGTACAGAGGTAGCACTAGCAAAGGGCATCTCAGTGTCATGTTTTATATCGCGGCCGTATTGACAGAAACGTAATGGCGGCCACACAAATGTTCAAAGCTTAAGTTAAATTACGACTAACATAACCATCCGATCTCTACCAAACTTTGCAACAACATACCTTTATGGAGGGAGCATTCTTTGACCAATCTAATATGTTATTGGCCTAATAGTTTGCGGATGGCGGCCATATTTATGTCAAAATTGATTCCCCCTATTAATTCGAACACGGTGGAACCGAATGGAACGAAATTTGGTACAGAGGTAGTACTAACAAAAGGCACCTCAGTGTCATGTTTTATATCGCCGCCATCTTGACGGAAACGTAATGGCGGCCACACAAATGTTCAAAGCTTAAATCAAATTACGAATAACCTAATCATCCGATCTCTACCAAATTTTGCAAAAACATACCTTCATAGCGGGAGCATCCTTTGACCAAACTAATAGGTCATCAGCGTAATAGTTTGCGGATGGCGGCCATCTTTGTGTGAAAACCGATTCCCCCTATTAATTCGAACACGGTGCAACCGAATGGAACGAAATTTGGTACAGAGGTAGTACTAACAAAAGGCACCTCAGTGTCATGTCTTATATCGCCGCCATCTTGACGGAAACGTAATGGTGGCCACACAAATGTTCAAAGCTTAAATCAAATTACGATTAACCTTATCATCCGATCTCTACCAAATTTTGCAACAACATACCCTTATGGAGGAAGCATCCTTTGACCAAATGAATAGGTCATTAGCCTAATAGTTTGCGGATGGCGGCCATCTTTGTGTGAAAATCAATTCCCCCTATTAATTCAAACACCGTGAAAACGAATGGAACGAAATTTGGTACAGAGGTAGCACTAGCAGGGGGCATCTGTGTCATGTTTTATATCGCCGCCATTTTGACAGAAACGTAATGGCGGCCACACAAATGTTCAAAGCTTAAGTTAAATTACGACTAACATAACCATCCGATCTCTACCAAACTTTGCAACAACATACCTTTATGGAGGGAGCATCCTTTGACCAATCTCATGGGTTATTAACCTAATAGTTTGCGGATGGCAGCCATCTTTATGTCAAAATTGATTCCCCCTATTAATTCGAACACGGTGGAACCGAATGGAACGAAATTTGGTACAGAGGTAGCACTCGCAAAGGGCACCTCGGTGTCATGTTTTATATCGCCGCCATCTTGACTGAAACGTAATGGCGGCCACACGACTGTTCAAAGCTTAAATCAAATTACGATTAACCTAATCATCCGATCTCTACCAAATTTTGCAACTACATACCTTTATGGAGCGAGCATCCTTTGACCAATCTAATAGGTCATCAGCGTAATAGTTTGCGGATGGCGGCCATCTTTGTGTGAAAATCAATTCCCCCTATTAATTCAAACACGGTGAAACCGAATGGAACGAAATTTGGTACAGAGGTAGCACTAGCAAAGGGCATCTCAGTGTCATGTTTTATATCGCGGCCGTATTGACAGAAACGTAATGGCGGCCACACAAATGTTCAAAGCTTAAGTTAAATTACGACTAACATAACCATCCGATCTCTACCAAACTTTGCAACAACATACCTTTATGGAGGGAGCATTCTTTGACCAATCTAATATGTTATTGGCCTAATAGTTTGCGGATGGCGGCCATATTTATGTCAAAATTGATTCCCCCTATTAATTCGAACACGGTGGAACCGAATGGAACGAAATTTGGTACAGAGGTAGCACTAGCAAAGGGCACCTCGGTGTCATGTTTTATACCGCCGCCATCTTGACTGAAATGTAATGGCGGACACACGAATGTTCAAAGCTTAAATCAAATTACGATTAACCTAATCTTCCGATCTCTACCAAATTTTGCAACTACATACCTTTATGGAGGGAGCATCGTTTGACCAATCTAATAGGTCATTCGCTTAATAGTTTGCGGATGGCGGCCATCTTTGGGTCAGAATCGATTCCCCCTCTTAATTCAAACACGGTGAAACCGAATGGAACAAAATTTGGTACAGAGATAGCACTAGCAAAGGGCATCTCAGTGTCATGATTAATATCGCCGCCATATTGACAGAAACGTAATGGCGGCCACACAAATGTTTTAATCTTAAATCAAATTATGACTAACATAACCATCCGATCTCTACTAAACTTTGCAACAGCATACCTTTATGGAGGTAGCCTCCTTTGACCAATCTAATAGGTCATTAGCCTAATAGTTTGCGGATGGCGGCCATCTTTATGTCAACATTGATTCCCCCTATTAATTCGAACACGGTGGAACCGAATGAACGAAATTTGGTACAGAGGTAGCACTAGCAAAGGGCACCTCAGTGTCGTGTTTTATATCACCGCTATCTTGACGGAAACGTAATCGCGCCCAGCCAAATGTTAAAAGCTAAAATGTAATTACGACCAACCTAATAATCTAGTCTCTACCAAATTTTGCAACACCATATCTTTATGTGGGAAACATATTCTGACCAAACTGCAAGAACATCAGCCCAATAGTTTGCAGATGGTGGCCAAGTATGAGTGCAAATCGATTCCCCCTATCAATTCAAACACGGTGGAACCGAATTGAACGAAATTTGGTACAGAGGTAGCACTAGCAAAGGGCACCTCATATTCATGTTTAATATCCCTATAGCACGTTGTATTTCAACAAGCTACTACAACCAACATTCAATCATACTCCTTGAAAAGGACAAAGAGTTATAACAATAACCATGCATTTAGGAGAAAGTATGCTATATGTTCCTTACTGAACATCTTGTTTCCTGATGTATTCATTCATACCTTTTATTATTCATTATTATTATTATTATTATTCTTACTGACATAAATTACCAAAATCCGACACAACTTAACCATCTTAAAAATCGAACAACCGCGTTCGTTACGTTACGTTTACATCACTAATTTGCCATTTTATTAATAGTGGTAACGATTAATCCACTCACTGATGTAACAACATCTCAACTCTACTCACATCAACACAATAATAATTAAACCTGGAGGGTCTACCTCCTAATACTGATTTTTACTGGCATCTTTATAACTCTGAAATCACATTACATGCAGTGGCCTATACTTCTACATAATCATAATTTGTGGGGTACTCACATCTATAGGCTCATCATGGTGGCTCCAACCACTTATATCCTTCCGGGTCGCCTGCCATATGCAGATTTAGTGCGAAATTTGCATCTTGAATATACACATTTTATGATATATTTCTCTCACCAACCGCACGGCACTTTTCATTTCTATAAAGAAGCTATTGCTTCCAAAACACATGACACTTTATGACACTTATTATACCATTAATTTAAAAGATATTTCACATATGATTTACACATTACACACGTCACTTTTTACACTTTTCATAGGTTGAAATTCCCCGGCAAAATATCAGAATTGCAGGCGTCGACGATATCTTCCGTGCTCCTACCAACTCCTGATTGAAAGTCTGGTTCATCTGCCTCCGGAATTCACCAACAGTCTATCAATAATCCTACGGTAAACTTCCTACTTTGCATAAATATGCTTACTTCCGTCCTGAGCGTTACTATTTGGTATTCTTAAGACATTACCAAATGCTTCGTAAAGTTTCTCCCAGCGCATTCCAGCGTAATAAGACATGTATAACCAGTCAATACATTATACACTGCGCTTAACATTGTACATAATTTTTACACAGCTTATTACCTTAAATAGTTCTGCAACTTATATCACACGGTACTTCCTATGTGAACACAAACCATTGTTCGTACTGCTGACATCACCTGCAGCACGACTTTCCTTAATAAAGCCTTCTAAAGGTTTTACTGCGCGGCTTCCCAAGTTGAAGTCCGGGCCTCCTTCCTTGACTTCGGTAATACGCATTTCACACAATAACGTTCGTTGAATACCGTACTTCTTATTATTTCATGACCATGCATGATTATCTTCTCACTTGGTGCATTACGATGTGCAGTGAATATAATGGTTAACACTCAAATACTCAAGTCTTTGTTTGAGCGTCCTTTCCTGAGCCGGACCGACATACGTTCCGCTCTCGAGTCTGTTCAAAAACAACTGTCTCCGACTGTCTGACAACGACTGACTTCTGCTAAGGGTCGACTCCCTTATATTGGTTTCACACAAAAAATAGAGCTAAATTTCCCGCGCTATCTCAACTCCTCTCCCAGCGTGATTCTGGTCTGGAAACCATGGTCATCGGGTTCCTTTTTCTTCACTGATCCCAGAACTGCGTGCTAAAGGGTCGATCGGCCAATTAATTAATATTAATTGCTTTTCCCATGGCTTGGGGACGCGGTTTCAGTGGGAATCCCTGGCGACATCGTCAAACCCAGCCGCGAACATCCATCGTCCTGTGTCCCTACGCACTCCATTAAATATGCGTCAATTTCGCAGATTAAAGGCTCTAAAATTAGCCTCCTGGCTAAAGATTCGCCTGTGTGCAACTCTCATGTCATTGCGTTACTCCAATTACGAGTAATCAATGATTTTCCTCGGGATCTTCTCATCCCACTCTCATGTTCCTTCTCAAACGGGGAAGAACCTGGTCATTATTCAACCCCCCGACCCCTTGCAGACGACTTAACTAGGTCAGCGAGATTGACACGGCTCCAAGAGACTCCTCCTACTATTCTGGGCCTATTAGTAAAACGTCAAACTCTCTACTTCTGCGTTCTATGTCCAACATAGCCTACTCCAAGTAGTCCAATAATGCTGTATTCCGCTCCTTTTCCCTGCATTATTTTAATAAATAATGTCATTATCAACTGAAATCACACCAGTGATTAAATATATTCTTTCCTCTAGGGGTTTTTACAATGAAACTCCCTCAACAGATCTCGGGTTCGATCCCTGGTGGAACCTTTATTCTGAGATCACAGTCTCTGAGATCCACGTTCGATATCAGTCAGCATAACCCCCTCGGGTTCAGTACCATCCCGGCATTTGCCCGAAGACGAAGTGGGAAACCACGGAAAGCCACTTCGAGGATGGCTGAGGTGGGAATCGAACCCCCTCTACTCATGAACTGTTTGCTGAAGGGCATACATAGGCCGGCATCGTGGAAACCTGGTAAGCAGTCTAGTCTATGCTGATGATCTGGTTGTTATGACAGACTACGTCATGTTGGTACTTAAATATAAATTTAGGTTATGCGCTATGATGTAAACTAGAAGATTTAAAATACGATGGTGATGTCGGTAGGGATGAAACGCAAGAAAATATAATGCCATAATTAGGCTGGGTATTCCCTAAGGAGGATGATAGTTAGGGAAGAGAAATAGAGTCGAGGTACAGAAAGTCCAATCCAGTGGGTTCCCAGTTGCGATCAGCAGTATTCTGCAAGAAAGAAGTTATTTTAGCACCAAAACTCTTCGATGGCGTAGTTGGTAGCATGCTGAAATGCTGTGCCTAAGATCTCGGGTTCAAATCCGGCCGAAGTCGTCGGATTCTTTTAAGAGCGTTGAAATCCTTCTGTATGCCTTTCTTCGGAGGGGAAGTAACGCCAGTGGTCCCATGTCATAGATTTATAACATGTAAAAGATCCTTCCACAGACTACTTGTGTGAAGCTAAATTTCTAGGTTAGATTTCGTTAAAACGCTCTATCAAATTTCCAACGTTTACCAGTATGTATCAGTGACATGTGGTAGTGAAAGTTGGTACTACTTGAAATTGATAGGAACTTGTATCTCACCCTATGGGTGTCCGCTTGAAGCAGCTACAGCCTCTAGCGAGCCGAAAATGCCCTCGTACACTCCCGGCACGAAAAACTATACGCAAAATGAATAAATTAATACTCGTCCTACAGCATTCAGTATTTAGACCGACAAAGGTGCATGGAAGTGAGATCTACTGTAGGTAGACTAAGAATATCTGTTATATAAGCTAGAGCAGGGATGCCCAACCTTTTAAACTAAGGGCCCCATTGTAAATAGTTGTGGGACCTTGCGGGCCAATAACACTCCGGGGGATTTGGGGGTTATGGCATTTTTTAATATAGGTGCAATATGGTGAGATTTGTGCCTGTCTGACCTTAGTTATATTAGTATTTTTGCAGTTTTCTATATTTATTTGTAGTAAATACAAATAAAACACTAAAAATAAATTTACATATTTTTAATTTATCTCTTTAAAATAGAAGTACGATGATATTCAATACACATACAGCATGAATGACAAAGAGTGAGTATTTATGTTCATTTGACACAATTATTCATCAAATTATGAAATAAAGTTCATGATAATTTAGTTTAGTGCTACGACTGGAACTGCTTTGGGTAGGGATGCGCGCGCACTGCTTTGTCCAGTGGGCTTTAGTTGTATCAAAAACTTGGCCGTAGAAAATAGTTTCGCCGTAGGTTGGAGAGTCCTGAGCTAGAGGATAGCAAGAATGATTGCTGGGGCAATCAGATGGGAGCAATGGCAGGAAGGTACTCGTAATGAAGAGATAATGGCTAAGTTAGAAATTAACACGCTAGAACAGGCAGTTTAGGCGGCTTCGGTGGCGTAGTTGGTAGCATGCTGAGCCTCTATGCCCAAGATCGCGGGTTCAAATCCAGACGAAGCCGTCGTATTTATAAGAGCCTTAAAAATCCCTCAGTATGCCTTCCTTCGGAGGGGAAGTAAAGCCGGCGGTCCCATGTCATAGATTTATGGCATGTTAAAGAACCTTCCACTAATTACACCTGTGTGAAACTAAATTGTATAGGTTAGAAATGTAAACAACGCTCGTAGGTTCCTACGTTCGTTGCCAAGAGCCGACTGCGGTGGCGTCTAGTAGCTAGGTTCTGAACTAGGCCTAGTAGTCGGTGACGGTGGCGTTTAGTGGCAAAAGTAGGAACTATTTGAAAAATTCAAAGTTGCAGTCCTTACTTGAATTAAAAAACAGATACACACACTAATACAGCCATCACAATTAACACCGGTTATCAGACAGATTCTACACACACCCAAAGTACATGGGGCTACATGACCGCGTTGTCGCAGCCCCTAAACTGAGGAACCGACCAACCAACCAAAACAGGCTGTTTGTATGAGCCGACTTAGATGGTGGGGTCACGTGAAGAGAATGGGGGAGAAGTGATTACCTAAGAGGTTAATGAGTTCGGCTGTAGAAAGTAAGAGAAGCAGAGGTAGACCCAGGAGGCGATGATTAGATTCAATGTTGAACGATGTCAAAGCAAAGTGAGAGTGTAGAAGCAGTGGAGGCCGCAATGCTAACAGCTAATAGGGGATCATATAGGCTTGTAATCTAGACTGGATGCTGTAAAGCAAAACAGTCGCAAATGAAAATGTTATTAATTCAGCTTAGGAGGTTGGGACATTCTGGTCAACAGCTCCGTGAGGTTTCGTGTGTGTTGAACTTGTTTGATAACCTGTCATAACAAACAAGCCATCACCATAAACCTGACTGTTTACCAGCAAGCGGTCCATGTTTAAAATAAACTGTAGCTTCGCTTCTGTATTAACAACGTTAAACCAAGAACTCGTCGCCTCCGTAGCGTAGCGGTCAGCATGGTTAGCTGCCGCCCCGGAGGTCCTGGGTTCGATTCCCGGCTCTGCCACGAAATTTGAAAAGTGGTATGAGGACTGGAACGGGCTCTACTCAGCCTCAGGTGGCCCAAATGAGTAGAGGGGGTTCGATTCCCACCTCAGGCATCCTCGAAGTGGTTTTCCGTGGTTTCCCATTTCGTCTTCGGGAAAATGCCGGGATGGTTCATGCTGTAAGGCCACCCACGGCCGCCTCCTTCCCACTTCCTTGCCTAACCGTCCCCCTCCTCCCATCCCTTCATCATGCCTCCTGTGAAGGGGCAGGTGAGGCCACCTGGGCGTAGTGCTGGTCACACTGCCCAGTTGTATCCCTGACTCAGCGACTCAAGCTCCAGGACACTGCCCTCAGTGACGGTAGAGGTGGGATCCCTCGCTTAGTCCGTGGGAAAAGCCAACCCTGGAGGGTAAAACGATAACGAAAAAAACCAAGAACTCTCACTGAGGTCTGCTTATCATCATAAATCAACTAAAATAATATATATATTTTTTAAAATCGTGTTTACCCTCCAGGGTGGTGGCTCCCAGGGACTCAGCGAGGGAACTCACCCCTACCGCCTATCCAGGCAGTGTCCTAGAGCTGGGAAGGGATACAACTGGTGAGGTGGGATTAGCACCTCGCCCAGGCGGCCTCACCTGCAAAGCGAACAGGAGCCTCATGAGGGAAGGGAAGGGAAGATTGGGATGGATAGGCAAGGAAGAGGGAAGGAGGCGGCCGTGGCCTTACGGTAGGGACCATCCCGGCATTTGCCCGAAGACGAAGTGGGAAACCACGGAAAACCACTACGAGGATGGTTGAGGGGGAATCGAACCCCCTTTACTCATTTGGGCCACCCGAGGCTGAGTAGACCCCGTTCCAGTCCTCGTACCACTTTTCAAATTTCGTGGCAGAGCCAGGAATCGAACCCAGGACCTCCGGGGCGGCAGCTAACCATGCTGACCGCTACGCTACGGAGGCGACTAAAATAAAATTAACTAACAAAAATAACCATAATACAAGTGTGACTCAACACGGCCTTGGTTTATTGGATCTAGAGCAGCACTACGTTACGTAATATCGCATTTCTAAATCCAAGAATATGCAAATAGATGGTTCTGCCCGGGATCGAACCGGGGACCTTCTGTTTGTAAATCGGACGTGATAACCAGTACACTATGGAACCTATATGCCGTAAGTGAATGAGAAAGCTGAGCTGTGTAATCTAAGCACGTTCTTTGACCCGATTTACACAGCAGTGAGTCTCTAAACATACAGTGTATTCATGGTGCGTGACTCCACAACAACAAAGGGCTTCAGAGCTCAACAATTGGACAAGAGGGTTCCGTGGTGTAGTGGTTATCACGTCTGCTTTACACGCAGAAGGTCCCCGGTTCGATCCCGGGCGGAACCATTAATTTGTTTTAGCTCTTTAAGTGTCACTCAGCTCACGCACAATTGACTGCAGAACACCAAGACATTTGCAGTATAGCCCAAATTATTAGACCAGCCAGAGTTGTAGGCTTGACTATGCCGCGGAGAAATATAATTGAGAGTTCATTTGAAACAAGAAGCCCCCCCCCTCACTCAGCATGGGCGAAACAATGCAAACACTGTGAGTAGGTTTAGCATAGGGAACCCATTACACAAATAGTGCCAACATAGTAAACTTAAATAATATCATGAAAAAACAAAATCTCTCAGATTCTTTACACTGTCGTTGCAATCCCATGAGACATCTGTTACAAGTACACACATTAGTACAGACATCAGAGTGACACAGGTTATCAGACGATTTCTACACACACCCAAGTACACGAGGCTACTCGACCATAAAGAAAAAACAGTTATGTTTCTTGTTTTATTGTAGATCAGTTCGAATAATTCCTGGTCGCACAGGTAATTTGTTGTAAGCTGATGTTGTTGATTCTTTAGAGACTTTGCGACATAGTGGTCGTGTATTCATCTGATAATCTATGTCACTCTGATGTCTGTACTAAAGTGTGTACTTGTAACAGAGGTAGGATTTGGGTAGGAAGCGGCCGTGCCCCTCTGTCAGGTACTATCCCGGCATTTGTCTGAAGTAGGAGTGGAATACCACGGAAAACCAATTTTAGGATGGCTGAGGTAGGAATCGACCTCGCCTCTTCTCCGTTTTGACTCACGAGCCTAAGTGTACCCCATTCCAGTCCTCAGACCAGAATTAAATTTCTTGGCAGAGGCGGGAATCGAACCCGGGCCACCGCCAATTATTTTTGTACGTCAAGAATTATGCGAATGTGTGTCTACGATTCTTCCCAACCACTGAATAGTTGTGAAAAACTGAACTAACTTAGACGTCTCATTGGATTCCAACGACAGTGTAACAAAACTGAGATTTCCTTTTTCATGATATTATTGAATTTTTCTAAGTTGGCTCTATTTGTGTAATGGGTCCACTGAGCTAAACCTACTCACAGCGTTTGCATTGTTCCGCCCTTGTTAAGGGGGTAGGGCACTTCTTGTTTCAAATTAACCCAATTATATTTCTTCGCGGCATAGTCAAGCCTACAACTCTGCCTGGTCTAATAATTTCTAGGGGCCGATAACCTTGATGTTAGGCCCCGTAAAACAACAATCATCATCATCATCTAATTAAATGTGGGCTGTACTGTAGATGTCTTGGAAAATTACAAGCCATTTCTCTGTGTTGCGCTAGTGTTTCGCAGTCGATTGTGCGTGAGTTGTGTGACACCTAAAAACTAAAACGAGAAAATGGTTCCGCCCGGGATCGAACCGGGGGCCTTCTGCGTGTAAAGCAGACGTGATAACCACTACACTACGGAACCCTCTTGTCCACTGACTAAGCTCTGAAGTCCTGTATTGCTGCAGAGTCACGCACCATGAACATACTGCATGTTTACAGACATACGGCATTCACCTGGAGTAGAAGTGGTTTCTTTTTTTTTAGTCAATTTACCCTCTAGGTTGGTGGTTCCCACGGACTCAGCGAGGGAACTCACCACTACCGCCTCTATGGGCAGTGTCCTGGAGCTTGGAACATCTGATCGGGATGGATACAACTGGGGAGGTGTGATCAGCACTTCGCCCAGGCGGCCTCACCTGCAAAGCGAACAGGGGCCTCATGAGGGATGGGAAGGGATGGAAGATTGGGATGGATAGGCTAGGAAGAGGGAAGGAGGTGGCCGTGGCCTTACAGTAGGTACCATCCCGGCATTTGCCCGAAGACGAAGTGGATAACCACAGAAAACCACTTCCAGGTTGGCTCAGGTAGGTTGTGAACTCACCTCTTCTGATTTTTTATCTCACGAGGCTGAGTGTAGCCCGTTCCAAAACCTCAGACCAGAATTACATTTCTTGACTGAGCCGGGAATTGAACCCGGGCCTCTGTGGTCACAAATTGAAAACTGAAGATATTGCATGTACTAACTTGCAGATGTATCAAAACTTCGGCCATTCGAGATGTGGTGCTGGCGATGACTACTGAAGATAGCTTGGACTGATAAAGTCACGAATGAGAATGTTCTCAAAAGAGCAAAGGAGACTCGTACCTTGGTTGAATCCTTAAACAGAAGAAGGAATAGTTTTGGTGGTCATTTGATTCGTCATTCTGACTGGTGCACCACACTCTTGGAAGGGAAGCTAGAAGGAAAGAGGAGTCGAGGAAGACCAAGGACTCAATTTATAGACAGCATTCAAGGCAAGCACACTTATTGCCATTTGAAACTCCAGGCCAGAGAAAGAAGACGTATTGGAAGACATGCTTGTTACCCACCAACCTAGCGGTTGAGGAGAAGAGGAAGCCGAACTTGATGTTTACTAGATGCTTTAATTGAAATAGTGTTATTTTCTTGGAGCTTCAAAGTTTGCCTTTGGTGTCCTCAGAAAGATCTAAAATCAGACTGCAATTAATAGACTACCGGGTTGTTGTACATTGGAGACACACGGAAAACCAGTGAGTTCCGAGCCAATATATCGTAGTTGAAGCCCTGCGCGAATGCGGATATCCGCGGATATCCGCAAAATGTTTCGCCATGCGGATAGTTTCCATGGCTTTGCGGATAGCGGATAAACTGCGGATAATGTTTGGAGTAAATTTGCGGATGGTTTTTGGATTAAAATCCGAACTTGTTGAATATCATTACTAGGACCCGGATGTTATGACACTATTACTTTTTCATGACAAATGTAAGATGATGATTTAAGCTAATATCATTCAAATTATGTCATTAAGCATGGTATTTAACACTCCGAACTGAAAAGGGTTGCAATTCTGGCTGTAATAACATTCCTTTAAAACATAGCACTTTACATAGGCCT
Source organism: Meconema thalassinum (assembly GCA_946902985.2). Taxonomy (NCBI): domain Eukaryota; kingdom Metazoa; phylum Arthropoda; class Insecta; order Orthoptera; family Tettigoniidae; genus Meconema; species Meconema thalassinum. The sequence goes on along the minus strand of OX336393.1, from coordinate 402,371,559 downwards.
ACATAACCTAAGGGAACGACTTTCACCTCAAATGTTTAATAATGTGTTGCTGTACTTCTTTATCTAATAGAAATACTATTGTAATGCCAGTAGATTCGGATAACAAACGTGTGGATGCGGATAACAGTCGTACGGATGCGGATAAAAGTCGTGCGGATGCGGGGCGGATGCGGATAAAAGTCGTGCGGATGCGGATAACGTTTCGTCATCCGGACACCACCACCCGAAATCTAGAGACACAGTCGTTACACACACACACTTTTTTAGGGGCCAGGTGGCTCATACGCAATGACTGTGTACGCGTCATCGCCCTTTGGCGGGATTAATTTAGCGGCAATCTCTAAACGGGTGATAAGAAGTGTGTGTCATCAGCAGAGTTATCAGGAATTCAAGGCTCAGGAAAACTACAGACTGTGAGAGATGTGAAGTTCAAGGCCACGTTGAAACCATTTCCTGTGCTCGGCACAGAACATAACATCCGGTATACACTCACTTCCGAAAACGGCATTACAAAAAGAAAGTGTTTCCAACATTATTCCGACAATAGGTGACTCAATCATCTAGGAAGTGGCTCTGAATATACAGTGAGAGTGGAGCCTCGCAGGCGCCGTGTAACGGACAGGGCACTGTGGCTTATAGCAGCAGTGTAGTGCCCAACTAGTTCAACACATTTCCACTTTCTAACATTATGGTGTGTGAAGCCATTTCCAGTGTTGCCTTAGTAAACAAAAGTTTGATGCTTTTCAGTCGGGTCAACACGATTGTACCCAAGAAAGAAATTCCGGATGTCATTCACCACTTCCAGTATCTTAACAAATCATCACATAGACTATAACTAACAAATATTGAAGAGTTGCATTATCTTAACTAATAAGTTACTGCAACTAAATAAGTGTATATATTGTAAATATTTTCATCCGTGATTAATTCATGAATCGTTCTTCCATGCGTTTAGCTTATATCAATTGTGAAGAGCAGGCGTTGACACTGCTAAAGGGGGGACGTGTGTAAAAATGAGTACAAGTAGTAATTTTCTTTTATTCGCCCATAATTTACCTTACGGTATCAAGATTTTAATTCAAAAATATTACAGTTCAATACCATCTGTAAATGTGAGAAAAATTAATATTATGTAACTGCTTGTATACTGACACACCTACTACTGTAGGAAGAATGTGAGGATAATCTGACATCATCAGATGATGAAATTGGAATCAAAGGCTCATCAATGGAGAAATTCAATGAGAAAACAGCTGGAGGAATAAGAGGAATAAGAGGAAAATGGATATGGTCTGAACTCATTCATTAGATGAGCTGCAATACTGAAATCTCTGATTCAAGTTTTCCACAACTTACATTTTCGTAAGTTTATTGTACCTTTTCTCCTACATCATTAATGATACAGTGATGAAACTTGGTATGCTGCTGTAAACCTTTATTCTAAATAACTTCCTGGAATAATTTTTTTAAAGAACATATTTTGGATTTTAAGGGGTAACATGACATTATTTTTTTATCAAATTAAATCCATCAGATTTTGAAGTGCTGTTAAAATAAAGTAAATAAGATATCAAAAATTTGTTCCACACATATATTTAACCTGGTTTGCAGATATTACATGTCAAATTTTGTAACTTACAACGTGGTGGTTTTGTAGAAAAGGTACATATTAAGGGTAGGCCTACATGTTTCACAAAATTCAAATATTCCTAGCTGAAGAACACTGATAATCATGTGTGTAATAGTATATAGCATTATCTTTAAAACACTGGGAGTTACTATACTTCTTTTACTGGAGTGCAATTTTGCATAAATAAGTCAGTGCCCACTGTGCCCCATGGCAATATGCAAAACGTATTTTGAAGTGTGTAGTTACATCGTGAGAATAAGTGAAGTGTTGCTTATCAGGGAATTTGCTAGATCAAACCACATCCGTAACTGGAGCACTCCCTGCATTATCACTCTAACAACGTCATCAAATACTGTCAGATTATGAACATAGTTTCATGTTCTTCTTACATCTCGTCTCTTCCACGGGAAAGCCCAATCTGTCTCGGAAAGGACTCATCACGTTAGAAGGTCCGCGGGGCTAATAACTTGGAAACACGAACTTTTATTGATGGCCATTCATTCATTGTCATCAGAGAATGTTTATCAGCGCCTAGTCTAGTCTGCAAACCTCCATGATCACCTATTAGCAGTTAGCAACGCGGCTCCCTCTGATTCTAAATCTCCCAATTTGAAATCGTTAAACACTGAATTTAACCATCACCTCGTAGGTCTACCTCTGCTTCTCTTACCGTCTACAGCCAAGTACACCCTCTGTCTGAAAAGTTCCGTGAATGGGTCTATATTACGAATGGATTGTTGGCTTACCTGAAACAGCCGTTACTGTCCTTCGAAGTAATCCCCGTGGAAGGTTATGAACGTCTTGGAACGGCTGTACAAGTCCTGGCATAGTCTTCCTGAGGGATAGCCTTTAGTTGGGTCGTCACATTACGTCGGAAGTCCGAAATGTCTGAAAACCTCTGGCCCTTCAGGGCTTTTCGGCGACCCTGGACGCCAGTACTCCATACTTTGACGCTTGCCTTCGAGGTCGTACCTCAGGCACCAGTTCTCGTCACCCGTGACGATGAATTTCAGGACCATTCCATTCCACGGAACATTCACTCTTCTCACTGCCACCCGTCGAACAGGTGTGCACGTTAGGTTGCATAAATTCACCCTTCTTACTGCCGCCCGTCTATCACGTACGCAAGGCAGGTTGCATAAATTAACGCTTCTCTCTTGCTTTCAACTTAGAGTTTTGACGACCCAAACTGAAGGCTATTCCAAAAGAAGACTGCGCCAGGAGTTTCCAGGTCTTGTTCAGTCGTTCTCAGAAGTGCATAACCATCCACGAGGATTACTTCGAAGGAGAGTAACGGCTGTTTCAGGTAAGCCAACAATCCGTTCGTGATAAAGACCCATTCACCGAACTTTTCAGACATTTATCTCCTAGGCAATCTCTACTCCCCCATTCTCTTCACATGGCCCCACCATCTGAGTCGGCTCACGCGAACAGCTTCATCTAGCGTGTTCATTTCTAACTTAGCTTTTGTCTCTTCATTACGAGTCCCTTTTGTTCATTGCTCCCATCTATTTGCCCCCCCCCCCCCTGCTCCCCCTGCCCCCCCCCCAGGGCTCACATCTAGTGAGACGTGGGTTGGCGACCACGGGATCCCAGCTAAGTCCGGCAGTGCTTCCACTTACTTTATCCGGGCTCCTCTCTGTCTTCTTTCCTGTCGACCTCTCTTGGTCAACTCTTGTTCTCTTCCTACCCCGACGGTATTTGGGTATCCGAGGCCTAGGGAGTCTCTTCCTTTCCCGCCTTAATTTGCCCTTGTCTCTTCTTTCCTGATCCCTCCTTCTGCGAGGGGTCATCCTACTTTTTCTTTGCATGTTATCTCCTGCCTTCTGCTCAAGGCGCTCAAGGAGGCCGGGTGTATGTAGCCCCACCACATCTCTTGCGCCCTGGATATTGCTACACCCTCAGGGGCTCACGGATGGTGTGTTTGGGAGTTGGCGACCCCGAGGCATTCCTGAGCTGGGTCCGTTTTGCCCCCTTTTTCCTCTGACCTTGGAGCGAGCACTCTCCTCTTTCACTTTCCTATCTGCCTTTCATGGCTCACCTTCCTTCCAAGTCCCTTAATTCTCATTCTTCGAGGGTTGAGGGTATTTCTTTTCTTCCTGTCCTTTATTTGCCTTATCCGTTAATTGTTTACCATTTCTTCTTCTAGTATGTAAGCTTGTAGTTAGCATTAGTTATATTAGCATACTTTCGATTTTTGCAAAAAATGAAAGTAGACTTATGAGATCACTACAGGGCGAAAAAAAGTGTGTCTGTGTGTGTGTATGTGTGTGAGTCTGTGTGTGTGTGGGTGTGTGAGTGTGTGTACTCTGAATGTCTGTCCCCCCTATCAGTTCGAACACGGTTAAACCGAATTGAACGAAATTTGGTACAAAGGTAGCACTAGCAAAGGACACCTCAGTGTCATGTTTTATATCGCCGCCATCTTGACGGAAACGTAATGGCGGCCACACAAATGTTCAAAGCTTAAATCAAATTACGACTAACCTAATCATCCGATCTTTACCAAATTTTGCAACAACATACCTTTATGGGGGCAGCATCCTTTGACCAAACTAATAGGTCATCAGCCTAATAGTTTACGGATGGCGGCCATCTTTGTGTGAAAATCGATTGCCCCTATTAATTCGAACACGGTGAAACCGAATGGATCGAAATTTGGTACAGAGGTAGTACTAGCAAAGGGCACTCCAGTGTCATGTTATATATCGCCGCCATCTTGACGGAAACGTAATGGTGACCACACAAATGTTCAAAGCTTAAATCAAATTACGACTAACCTAATCATCCGATCTCCACCAAATTTTGCAAGAACATACCTTTATGGAGGAAGCATCCTTTGACAAATCTAATAGGTCATTAGCCTAATAGTTTGCGGATGGCGGCCATCTTTGTGTCAAAATCGATTACCCCTATTAATTCGAACACGGTGAAACTGAATGGAATGAAATTTGGTACAGAGGTAGCACTAGCAAAGGGCACCTTGGTGTCATATTTTATATCGCCGCCACCTTGACGGAAACGTAATGGCGGCCACACAAATATTCAAAGCTTAAATCAAATTACGATTAACCTAATCATCCGATCTCTACCAAATTTTGCATCAACATACCATTATGGAGGGAGCATCCTTTGACCAAACTAATAGGTCATTAGCCTAATATTTTGCGGATGGCGGCCATCTTTGTGTGAAAATCGATTCCCCCTATTAATTCGAACACGGTGAAACCGAATGGAACGAAATTTGGTACAGAGGTAGCACTAGGAAAGGCCACCTCAGTGTCATGTTTTATATCACCGCCATCTTGACGGAAACGTAATCGCGGCCACCCAAATGTTAAAGGCTAAAATGTAATTACGACCAACCTAATAATCTAGTCTCTACCAAATTTTGCAACAACAAATCTTTATGTGGGAAGCATATTCTGACCAAACTGTTAGATCATCAGCCCAATAGTTTGCAGATGGTGGCCAAGTATGTGTGCAAATCGATTCCCCCTATCAATTCAAACACGGTGAAACCGAATTGAACGAAATTTGGTACAGAGGTAGCACTAGAAAAGGCCACCTCAGTGTCATGTTTTTTTATCACCGCCATCTTGACGGAAACGTAATCGCGACCACCCAAATGTTAAAGGCGAAAATGTAATTACGACCAACTTAATAATCTAGTCTCTACCAAATTTTGCAACAACATGCCTTTTTGTGGAAAGCATCTTATGACTGACTACAAGGTCATCAGCCCAATAGTTTGCAAATAGCGGCCATGTATGTGTGCAAATCCATTCCCCAGATCAATTCAAACACGGTGAAACCGAATTGAATGATTTTTTTTACAGAGGTAGCACTAGCAAAGGGCACCTCATATTCATGTTTAATATCCCTATAGCACGTTGTATTTCAACAAGCTACTACAACCAACATTCAATTATACTCCTTGAAAAGGACAAAGATTTATAACAATTCCCATGCATTTAGGAGAAAGTAGGCTATATGTTCTTTACTGAACATCTTGTTTTTCATTCTCATATCATGTTTCACTATCACCCAAACCATTAGGGGCCGATAACCTAGATGTTAGGCCCCTTAAAACAACAATTATCATCATCATCATCATCCATCTATTTGTCCCAGCTACCCTCATATGAGTTATCTCTAGCTTATGTATCAGATATGCTAGCGAGCTCTCACTCCCATACAGCAAGGTCAGTCTAAATACTAGCAATGTAGGGCAAGTTTAGTTCCTTTTGTAGATCGCAACTGAGAAGCCCACTTGGACTCCATATGCTACGCTACACAGCTCAAGTTCAGTAGTCTACCTCGTACCAGAATATTGTAATTGAGTCGTCCAGTTGCAAAACTCGTTTAATCCACTTGTGAATAAGAATCATTTTCATGAGAAACGATTCTCTGGACTTTGCCTGGCATATATTAAGTGTTTATGTTTTCTACTTTTTCGTTTTGCTTTGTGTTTTTGCTTTTCTTTCTTGGTTTTGGTTTTGTATTTGTTTTCTGGTTTTGCTTTTCTTGGTTTTGGTTTTTAGTTTGTTTTCTGCTTTTGCTTTTGTTTTTGAATTTTTCTTTTTACTTCGTGTCTCTTGTTTTTGGTTATAGGTTTGTTTTCTGGCAAATCAAAATAAAACAAAACAAAATAAAACAAAATAAACAGAACAAAATCAAAATAAAACAAAACAAAATAAAACAAAACAGAATAAAAATAAATTTAAATAAAATATAATAATTAAAACAATTTCATACAAAATAAAGCGAAATAGAATAAAACGAAATCAAAATAAAACAAAACAAAATTAAATAAAATTAAACAAAACAAAATAAAACAAAATAGAATAACATAAAGTTAAATAAAATGAAATAATCTAATTAAATAAATAATTTTACGACATGATTCTTATTCACAAGTGGATCAAACGATTTTTTGCAGCTGGACGACCCAATTGTCCATGACAAAGTCGAGAATCGAAACCCTGACTGTCTTCTGTTTGCAACCTTGGAATAAGCATTAACCGCGAGGACTGGCGCATGGGTATTTTTGACCCGAGAGTTAATTAATGCTCCATATTTTCGTTTTGGTCAGCCCTTATTTCCTGTCGCTTACTGTACCTTCCTTCCTAGCCTTGAACTTCACCCTGCAAAAGACACATGTCTATAGGTTTTTGAACGCTCAAGTTATTTCTGTATTATTTTCGGTCGGGTCAGATTTACCCATGGCGCCAGTCCTACCGTGACAATTTTCGGCTTACGTTAGTCGGAACAATCTGTAAAAACTAGGGAGGAAATCCAAATATTTTGGTGCAAAACAATCACATAGCTCACGATATTGTTGATCCATGTTTAGGGTCTAGAGACACATTGGTCATCAGCTCCTTTGTTAAAAAATTAAATTGACTGCTTTACCTCCACTATCAAGGCCAATACTGTTACGAAAATTATTTTCATTTCTCTGCATGTTTATTCTGAAAAATATAAATAAACCTCATTTCATATTGGGAATTGTTCATAAGAAGACATCAGGTGTAAAATTACTTAGTTAAAATCCGTACGACTAGGACAACATTGTTTTCATAACCACAAGATGGCAGCTGTGCGAAATTTTAAAATATGATACCTTCGTGAGCAACAAGGATAGTAGAGAGTACAATGTGGATATGAAGGTAAATCTGATTTTCATTTCTTGTTTCCTAATCATGCTAATGAAGTTTGAATACTACACCTACACAATAATCTTCATGTAATAGTGCATAACTCTAAGACATACATGTATAAAATCCAACATGGCGACCATCCGAAATATTTAGACGGTTCTAAATATCTAGGAATGGATTGTAGCAATCAAACTGAAATTTTGGATGTTGATAGAGGCAATTTACATAAGTAGGATATTTGAAAATAGGCTGTATAGTTCTTCACGGAACTACTTGTTTTTGTGACTAGTTTATATGTTACTAGCAGGTACCCGCGGCGTCGCTCGCGTCATAGTCGTGTCATATTGTTATTCAATGAAATGCAGGTTTAACCCCGTTAACACCCCTTTAGAACCTGAATATTCAAAAATCCCTCCTTAGTAGACGTTTTCGACACACAACAAACAAACATATCCCCAACATATCATTCTTCTAACATTAATAGTTTTGGTTGGTCGATGAGAGTGAATATCCAAAAATCCTTCCTTAGTGGACGTTTTTCTTCCAGAATTTCACCCCTCCCGATGGGCCCCTTTAATTGGATTTATGAAAAGAAAAGTCGAACGCCTATTTATTTAATTATTTTTTTAATATTTTTATTAAGCTGATTGTTTTCCCTGAGTTTCAAACTCCTCGCCTATGTCGTTTAAGAGATGCACACTCCGTTAGGAATCCATCAACCCCCCACTTTTCACCCCTTTCACTCATAATATACACCACATCAAAATACCATTAGACATGTGTCAGCTTATTTTTAATGATTAGTTTATATGCCAAGTATCACGTCCCCAAATGAAACCACTCGTGAGATATTGTCATTCAATAAAATGCAAGTTTATCCCCTTAACACCCCTTTAGAACCAGAATATCCAAAAATCCTCCCTTAGTGGACGTTTTCGACATACAACAAACATATCCCCAAAATTCCATGTGTCTAACTTCAATAATTTTGGCTGGGCGATGTGAGTGAGTGAGTCAGTCAGGACATTTTCTTTCGTTTATTTTTGAGAATTTCACCCCTCCCCATGAACCCCATAATGGGATTTATGAAAAAAAACGGTCGAATACCTATTTAATTATATTTAAGCGGATTTTTTCCGCTGAATTTCAAACTTTTCGCTTATGTTGTTTATGAGATACACGCTGCGTTAAGAATTCTTCAACCCCCAATTTTCACCCCTTTCACCTCATAATATACATCATTATCGATAAACCCTTAGACATATGTCTGCTTATCTTAACTGATTAATTTATATGCCGAATATCACATCCCCAAATGAAACAACTCGTAAGATATTGTTAATCAATGAAATGCACGTTTAACCCCCTTAGCACCCCTTCAGAACATGAATATCCAAAAATCCATCCTTTGTGGACGTTTTCGACATACAAAGAACATATCCCCAAAATTTCAAGTTTCTAACTGCAATATGTTTGGCTGGGGGATGATGAGTGAATATCCAAAAATCCTTCCTTAGTGGACTTCTTTCACCAGAATTTCACCCCTCCACATGTGCCCCTTAAATTGGATTTATGAAAAAAAAAAACGGTCGACCACCTATTTACTTTTTTTTCAAGCTGATTTTCTCCCCTGAATTTCATACTTTATGCCTCCGTCATTTAAGAGATACTTGCTCCGTTAGGAATCCTTCAACCCCCACTTTTCACACATACACCTCATAATATACTCTATATCGAAAAACCCTCAGACATGTGTCTTCTTATTCTTAATGATGAGTTAATATGCCGAGTATCGCAACCCCCCAAGGAAACCATTCGGGAGATATTGTTATTCAATTAAATGCTGATCTACCCCCTTAACACCCCTTTAGAACCTGAATATCCAAAATTCCTTCCTTAGTGGACGTTTTCGACATATAACGAAGATAACCCCAAAATTTCATGTTTCTAACTTCAATAATTTCGGCTGGGCGATGATGAGTGAGTGAGTATGTATGGACATTTTCTTTCATTTATTTTTCAGAATTTCACCCCTCTCATGAACCCCTTAAATTGGATTTATGAAAAAAAACGGTCGAACACCTATTTACTTATTTGTAAGCTGTTCTTTCCCCCTGAGTTTGATGAGTGAGAGAGTTAATCAGTTAGAACACTTTCTTTCCTGTTTTTTTTTCTCCAGAATTTCATCCCTCTCCATGGGCCCCTTAAATTGGATTAATGAAAAAACGGTCGAACACCTATTTACTTATATTTTAAGCTGTTTTCTTTCGCTGAATTTCAAACTTCTCGCGTATGTAGTTTAAGAGATACACGCTCCGTTAAGAATCCTTCAACCCCCACTTTTCACCCCCTTTCACCTCATAATATACACCACACCGATATACCCTTAGACATATTGAACCCTTTATCCACAGGCTGTATAAAGGATTCTAATAAATTATTCATCATCTTTTGATACATTTCTACAGACCGCAGATATGAGAGCCAGACGGTGTTGGGAAATATTGAGAAATCAGTGGCCGAGAGGACACAATGGTTTAAGCTCCTGTGGTATTTTAGGAAGTAGCATAAATATTCATGACACATAGAACAGGTGCAACTTTTAGCGCGGAGACGGCTTGGGTACGCACAATATGGCCTGTTGCTATGAGTGTTGGCGCCAAGAAGAAAATCAAATGCTACGATGTAATTGGTCAATCTTCATGGTAACCACTCCCTGTGGCAGAAATACAAGTAAAAGCGCGCAAAGATCTACAAGAGTCTGAACCAATAATATCAAGACGCCCTGTTTTAGCGGCAACTCGGCTTGGTAACGCACCCTGGTAAATAAACGCGGGAGTTATCTACGGATTAATTCCACGATCGATTCGAGCCGGCTACAGCATAATCGTAACCTCCACACTGCTACGAACTCAATGATACCAATCGCATGCTAGTCTGATAATAACTATGGAATATTTTTTCCATAAATCCCCATCCACACCTACCCTAGTCAGTTCCATTTATAATGATCCAGAAAGCTTCGAGAGACGACAATTTATTTTGTGCGTCTGAGGACGTAACGTTGATTTATTTGAGCATTTGAGGACGTAAGGTGTCCGATATTTTCATGTATTTGAACATGGAACATTTTCGTCAAGTTATAAGTGTAACTTCAGTGATTTATTTTTAGTCCCAGTACTGCCAGATAGGACCAGTTCATCGAATATAATTCACCAATAGACAAATACGGTTTTCACATACAATGATCATATTCACCCAAATGTCATGTGTCTAACTTCAATAATTTTGGCTGGACGATGATGAGTGAGTGAGTGAGTCAGGACAATTTCTTTATTTTCTTTTTCTTTTCAGAATTTGACCCTTCATCATGACCCCCTTAAATTTGATTTATGAAAAATAAACTGTCGAACACTTATTTACTCCCTGAGTTTGAAGAGTGAGTGAGTCAGTCAATCAGTTAGGACAATTTCTTTCCGGTCCCCCCCCCCCAGAATTTCACCCCCACCCCATGGGCCCCTTAAATTGAATTTATGAAAAAAAACGATCGAACATCTATTTACTTATCCTTTAAGCTGATTTTTTTCCGCTGAGTTTCAAACTCCTCGCCCATGTCGTTTAAGAGATACACGCTCAGTTAGGAATCCTTCAACCCCCACTTTTCACCCCTTTCACCTCTTAATATACACCACATCGAAAAACCCTCAGACACGTGTCTTCTTATTTTTAGCCTATTTTCAATTTTGAAAAAATAGGCTTATGAGATCACCTTTTGTCCGTGTGTGTGTGCGTGTGTGTGTGTGTGTGTGTGTGTGTGTGATTCGTGTGTGTGTCCCCCCCTAATAAAATCTAAACGGCAAGAGCGATTTCAATGAAATTCGGAAAGTTCATAGCACTATTCCCGGCGACCTCGACCGTGCCCTTCAAATTTTGTTACGACTCACCAATCCAACATGGCGGCTGTGCGAAATATTTCACCAGCATTCAATATCTCCGAAACTATTACCGATATTACCCTGACATTTTCTATGGTGATAGAGGGAACTACTATAAGTTCACTTATGTGACTTTTGAAAACCTGGTAACTACGAAACCAACATGGCGGCCAAGCGAATTTGAAACTTTTAAATAGACGATTCTCGCGATTTGACCAACCAAACGCAATGAAACATGGTACAGTATATGTTTATCTACATTGTAATGCACCGACATCTAACTTCGTTCAATTGTTTACATAATCACAAGATGGCGGATGTGCGAAATATTTCACCGGCATTATATATCTCCGAAACTATTAGCGGTATCTCCCTAAAATTTTGTACGGAGATAAAGGGCACTACTGGAAGTCCATCTATAAGATTTTCAAAAACTGGTTAACTACAAAACGAACATGGCGGCCAAGCGAATTTGAAAATTTTAAATAGACCTTTCTCGCGATTTAATGTTCCAAGCGCACTGAAACCTGGTACAGGAAATATTTATACACATTGTAATCCACTGGTATCTAATTTAGTTCAATTGTTTACATAACCTCAAGATGGCGGCAGTGCGAATTTTAAAATTAAGTTTTTATTTCTTGTGATGTAGTCATGCGATCGAAGTGAAAGTTTGAATAATGAACCTACGCAATAATTTTCCTTTAATGGTACATGACTCTATGGCCTATACATTTAACAATCCAACATGGCGACCATCCGAAATATTTAGACGATACTGAATATCGACGAATCTATTTTAGCAATCAAACTAAATTTTTTAATGTTCATAGGGGCTATGAACTTAAGTTCACCTATAGGACTTTAAATAACCTGGTGATCACAAATCCAACATGGCGGTGACGCGAATTATAAATATTCACATGGACGTTTCTCGCAATTTAACCATCCGCGTGCAGTGAAACTTGGTACAGTAAATCTTTATCCGAATGTTAATCCACTGGCATCTAATTTATTTCAATTGTTTCCATAACCTCAAGATGGCAGCTGTGAATTTTTTTAAAATCTCCTTGTTTTTTCTTGTGTCCTAATTATGCGATTGAAGTTTGAATACTACACGTTCACAATAATCTGCATGTAACAGTACATAACTCTGGGAACTACATATATAAAATCCAACATGGCGACCATCCGAAATATTTAGTCGGTTCTCAATATCTACGAATCTATTACAGCAATCAAACTGAAATTGTGTATGTTGATAGTGGCAATTAACATAAGTAGGATATATGAAAATAGGCTGTCTAGTTCTTCACGGAACTACTTGTTAATCATGAGTTAATATGCCGAGTATCACATCCCTCAATGAAACCAATCGGGAGTTATTGTTATTCAATGAAATGCAGGTTTAACCCCCTTAAGACCCCCTGACTATCCCAAAATCCTCCCTTAGTGGACGGTTTTGACATACAATGATCATATTCACCAAAATGTCATGTGTCTAACTTCAATGATTTTGGCTGGGCGATGGTGAGTGAGTCAGGACTTTTCTCTGAATTTTCTTTTATCAGAATTTCACCCCTCCCCCTGAACCCCTTAAATTGGGTTTACGAAAAAAACCTGTCGAACACTTATTAACTTATTTTTAAGCAGATTTTTTCCCCTGAGTGTGAAGATTGAGTCTGTCAGTCAATCAGTTAGGACACTTTCTTTCCTGTTTTTTCCCCCCAGAATTTCACCCCTCCCTATGGGCCGCTTAAATTGGATTTATGAAAAAACGGTCAAACACCTATTTAGTTATTTTTAAGCTGATTTTTTTCCGCCGAGTTTCAAACTCCTCGCCTATATCGTTTAAGAGATACAAGCTCTGTTAAAAATCCTTCAACCCCCACTTTTCACCCCTTTCACCTCATAATATACACCACATCGAAAAACCCTCAGACACGTGTCTTCTTATTTTTAATCATGAGTTAATATGCCGAGTATCACATCCCTCAATGAAACCAATCGGGAGTTATTGTTATTCAATGAAATGCAGGTTTAATCCCCTTATGACCCCCTGAATATCCCAAAATCCTCCCTTAGTGGACGGTTTTGACATACAATGATCATATTCACCAAAATGTCATGTGTCTAACTTCAATGATTTTGCTGGGCGATGGTGAGTGAGTCAGGACTTTTCTCTGAATTTTCTTTTATCAGAATTTCACTCCTCCCCATGAACCCCTTAAATTGGGTTTATGGAAAAAAAACTGTCGAACACCTATTAACTTATTTTTAAGCAGATTTTTTCCCCTGAGTGTGATGATTGAGTCTGTCAGTCAATCAGTTAGGACACTTTCTTTCCTGTTTTTCCCCCCAGAATTTCACCCCTCACTATGGGCCCCTTAAATTGGATTTATGAAAAAATGGTCAAACACCTATTTACTTATTTTTAAGCTGATTATTTTCCGCCGAGTTTCAAACTCCTCGCCTATGTCGTTTAAGAGATACACGCTCTGTTAGGAATCCTTCAACCCCCACTTTTCACCCCTTTCACCTCATAATATACACCACATCGAAAAACCCTCAGACACGTGTCTTCTTATTTTTAATGATGAGTGTATATGCCGAGTATCACATCTTCCAATGAAACCAATCGGGAGATATTGTTATTCAATGAAATGCAGGACTACCCCCTTAACACCCCCTTTAGAACCTGAATATCCAAAAATCCTTCCTTAGCGCGCGTTTTCGACTTACCTCGAACATATCCCCAAAATTTCATGTTTCTAACTTTAATAGTTTTGGCTGGGCGATGATGAGTCAGTGAGTCATTGAATCAGTCAGTCAGTCAGGACACTTGTTTTTATATAAGAGAAGATTCCGCGATGTCTAATTCTTGTCAAGGTAATAGAGCAGTATTGTGAGAGCTGAAGGTTACTTATTTCCCATGCAGGCGCCAGAAATAAGTAGCACCACTGTCAGCTGTCAATACATTCAGTTTAATGCATTCAATAGTCACATGGGAAGTGCACACCATATCATTAAAGTCATTAGGGCGTGCAAAGCGTACGACATGACGAGTGTGAAGAGGTCAAGAAGTAGGAGCTTTAATGTACAGTACATCACAGTACATGAGGCGTAGAGCACCACCCTCAAGCCATACCAAGTGCTTCAGCACTACTTGAGCATCACCTTCACGCCATACCAAGTACTTGAGCACCACCTTCAAGCCATACCAAGTACTTGAGCACTACCTTCAAGCCATACCAAGTACATGAGCATCACCTTCATGCCATACCAAGTACTTGAGCATCACCTTCAAGCCATACCAAATACTTGAGTACCCCCTCCAAGCCATACCAAGTACTTGAGCACCACCCTCAAGTCATACCAAGTGTTTGAGCACCACCTTCAAGCCATACCAAGTCCTTGAGCATCACCTTCAAGCCATACCAAGTACTTGAGCACCCCCCATCAAGCCATACCAGGTGCTTGAGCACCACCTTCAAGCCATACCAAGTACTTGAGCATCACCTTCAAGCCATACCAAGTTCTTGAGCATCACCTTCAACTCACACCAAGTACTTGAGCACCCCCTCAAGCCATACCAAGTACTTGAGCATTGCCTTCAAGCCATACCAAGTACTTGAGCATCACATTCAAGCCATACCGTACCAAGTACTTGAGCATCACCTTCAAGCCATACCAAGTGCTTGAGCACCACCTTCAAGCCATACCAAGTACTTGAGCATCACCTTCAAGCCATACCAAGTACTTGAGCACCACCTTCAAGCAATGCCAAGTGCTTGAGCACCCCCCTCAAGCCATACCGAGTACTTGAGCATCCCGTTCAAGCCATGCCAAGTGCTAGAGCACCACCTTCAAGCCATGCCAAGTACCTGAGCATCACCTTCAAGCCATACCAAGTGCTTGAGCACCACCTTCAAGCCATACCAAGTACATTAGCATCACCTTCATGCCATACCAAGTGCTTGAGCACCACCTTCAAGACATACCAAATACTTGAGCATCACCTTCAAGCCATACCAAGTGCTTGAGCACCACCTTCAAGCCATGCCAAGTACTTGAGCATCACCTTCAAGCCATACCAAGTTCTTGAGCATCACCTTCAACTCACACCAAGTACTTGAGCACCCCCTCAAGCCATACCAAGTACTTGAGCATTGCCTTCAAGCCATACCAAGTACTTGAGCATCACATTCAAGCCATACCGTACCAAGTACTTGAGCATCACCTTCAAGCCATACCAAGTGCTTGAGCACCACCTTCAAGCCATACCAAGTACTTGAGCATCACCTTCAAGCCATACCAAGTACTTGAGCACCACCTTCAAGCAATGCCAAGTGCTTGAGCACCCCCCTCAAGCCATACCGAGTACTTGAGCATCCCGTTCAAGCCATGCCAAGTGCTAGAGCACCACCTTCAAGCCATGCCAAGTACCTGAGCATCACCTTCAAGCCATACCAAGTGCTTGAGCACCACCTTCAAGCCATACCAAGTACATTAGCATCACCTTCATGCCATACCAAGTGCTTGAGCACCACCTTCAAGACATACCAAATACTTGAGCATCACCTTCAAGCCATACCAAGTGCTTGAGCACCACCTTCAAGCCATGCCAAGTACTTGAGCATCACCTTCAAGCCATACCGTACCAAGTACCTGAGCACCACGTTCAAGCCATGCCAAGTGCTTGAGCACTCCCCCTTCAAGCCATACCAAGTACTTGAGCACCGCCTTCAAGCCATGCCAAGTGCTTGAGCACCCCCTTCAAGCCATACCAAGTACTTGAGCACCGCCTTCAAGCCATGCCAAGTGCTTGAGCACCCCCTTCAAGCCATACCAAGTACTTGAGCATCACCTTCAAGCCATACCAAGTGCTTGAGCACCACCTTCAAGCCATACCAAGTGCTTGAACACCACCTTCAAGCCATACCAAGTACTTCAGCATCACCTTCAAGCCATACTAAGTAGTTGAGCACCACCTTCAAGGCATACCAAGTGCTTGAGCATCACCTTCAAGCCATACCAAGTACTTCAGCATCACCTTCAAGCCATACCAAGTACTTGAGCATCACCTTCAAGCCATACCAAGCGCTTGAGCACCCCCTTTAAGCCATACCAAGTACTTGAGCATCATCTTCAAGCCATACCAAGTACTTGAGCAACACTTTCAAGCCATGCCAAGTACTTGAGCACCACCTTCAAGCCATACCAAGTACTTGAGCACCACCTTCAAGCCATACCAAGCGCTTGAGCCCCACCTTCAAGCCATACCAAGTACTTGAGCATCACTTTCAAGCCATACCAAGTACTGGAGCACCACCTTCAAGCCATGCCAAGTGCTTGAACACCCCCCTCAAGCCATACCAAGTGTTTGAGCACCACCTTGAAGCCATACCAAGTACTTGAGCACCACCTTCAAGCCATACCAAGTACTTGAGCATCACCTTCAAGCCATACCAAGTACTTGAGCACCACCCTGAAGTCATACCAAGGGCGTGAGCACCATTGTATCATATATAATGGCACATCGTCCGGGTTCTCCCGATCATCGGTTTCTGGAGGATCGGGAGCGTCATGCTGAGAATGATCGGAGCTTCTCAAAATCTCTTCTGCCGAAGAAAAGAACTTCATAGGTACAGTCAACGTAACTCCTCACTGAAAACGGGCAAACTCAAACAAGTAATAGGCACCTTAAGTTAATTTAAATCGCAGCAATACAGAAAACTCACCTCCTAGACGAGAACATTTTTGATTCAGAAAACTTCAGAATATACAAGGGTAAACCAGTCACAATAATATCAGACAAAATTCCACAATTCGGAACACCTATCTTGATAAGAAAAACAATAGCAAATCCATAACAAGTGACAATAAGATAAATCCTCATAACGTTGATAATTTCTGGGAGCTCCTTGAAGAAACCTTCAGAAACATTAGAAAAACATCAAGTTAAAATCCTTAGCTGGCTTCAGCGCACAGATTGGTACAGAAATAAAATGTATAGATAGGCGTCATCCAGGACATCGAAGAAGAAATGATAACGGTGAACATATCATATAATGTTGTAAATCTTTTAATCTTCAACTCATGTCTACATAATTTCACCGGGGCTCAGCACAAGAAGGAAGCATGGAAATCACCAAATCAACTACTAGGAGATTTGTAGATTGACCACGTAGCTGTCTCCAAACTGAACATGTGTGAGATTCAAAATGTGGTCGACTCTGACCACTACTTAACACAAGTTAAAGTGAAATTCCAACCGAACAGATCCAAACCCTAATTTAATAGATAACCAAGAGTACAGTAGACCCAGAACACCTCAGACAGAACTCCAATGATTTTCAGCAGGGCATACAAGAACAACATAACAAGGATTGGCCTGGTCTGCAAAATATGATTCTAACATCAGCACAGAAGTTAGGACAGCCGTCGAGGAAATAGACACACAGGTGTGGAACACAACTTGGTATTGTACCCGATACCTAGTTGAGGCTATCGGCTACGCCAGCAGACATTGAGCCGTAGTTGAGATTTTGGGAAGAGTTATGAGAAGATAGCGCTCAAATCGAGACAAGAGGAATGTCAAGATGACGTTGAAGGTCTAGGATTAAGGAGGCACTGACATCAGTCAAGCGGATGGAATTATGGATGGAAATATGAAGCTTTATTAAGATCTATATGGAACATGGTATTTAAACATCTCAGAAGAGAAGATATAACAAGCATTATACATGGTAATAATTTGAAGGAAGTCAGATAACCCTTAAGTTATTTTATAACTTAATAGCCGAGTTGATCGGGGTTCGAGATTATATTTGTGACGCAAGACCACAGAGGTGGGGAGAACGTCACGTGACTGCGCCAGGGAGGTTCAGGTCAATGCAGTCCAGAGACAGTCAGTTGAGCTCAGTGAGCCACGCAGTCGAGTTCTGTAAGCAGAGGAGTCAAGTACAGTTAGCACGGCAGTCGAATTCAGAGAGCGAGCCGAGTGGGACATGCGCCGAGCGTATGGTAAAAGTCGCGCAGCGAACAGCATTTGTCACGGAAAGTGAAAGCGACAGTTTTGACTTCACTAAGCAGCGAACGAAAAGTAGGTCAGTGAGCCGGGCGGACATCCGCAGTAGGCAGCGTGAAGACCGGTTACAGAACCAGCTGTACGGCCCAAGCAAGCATGAGAAGGCCGGGGGTTTAGGACAGTACTGTAAAGCAAGTTGGAGAACTTATTTCAAGCTGCATTTTGGTAACGCAGTACAGCATAGCAGAGCGACATGGCGAGGCCAGCTTTATGTGGAGATTATTCTAGCATTGCAGTAGGGAAGAGCGGGTTATTTCCAATTTTATACGCAAGCATTATGACAGAAGCTGAACTTCATTACAACATTGAGTTGGAACGTTTATTCAGCATTTGAATTGAACAGGCAGATAGTTGCGAGATACTGCAACTGTGAACTTCGAATGAACATAGTTTTTCAATGACATTACGACTATGCATTTCATAACGCATTCCAAGTAACATTAACGATCTTAGGCAAATGAAATGTTTCAAGCATATGCACTGATGAACATTGTCTCGTGCATTAATGCAATTCTTTCTTATAAAGTGTTATAAATTACCGAGTATGAACACAGCTACAGGGTGTTTCATAAACTTAGACACTCTCATATAAAATTTTATTTTATGGAAGTGAGACTTAGCAGTTATTGGAGATTGAACTTTCAACACTCAAACCGAACATTGTATGGAACAGTGGCGTAACGTAGAAGAGGAATAGGGGGTCCGCTGTTTCTATGAACTTTTTCGTGAAGATTTGGACAGTATCCGCTATGGATAACCAGCAGTTCATCATGTCGGAGTAAACGCAGACAGAGACGCGATGGCACCACAGAGCGATGGATTCGATTCCTGACGAGGAGGAGGTCCACCAGCTGATTCACTTGGGAATTTGAAGGCAATCGTCATTGCGTGGGTGGAATGATATTCACGCCGATCTTTCGAGAAATTCATTACATAAGGAAAATCGACGATCTTTGAAATTTAATAACAGCTGATTATGAGAAGGTACTGTAAGAGTTATAACTTCCTGATACGATTATTTTCATGAATACTGGGCACACATGTATATTTTTCTAATAGGAGTGATACGATTATTTAGACATGGCTTTGACTTTATATGCTTCGAATTTTGCTAGAATATGGCGTGACCATATGATATGGCAGGCATCATTATACGAAATTCTCACCATTGGTTGGCTTTATTAAGCAGATGTTTGGTCTTTTAGACATTTTTTCCAGCAAGGATAGTTTTCATGAATAGTTTTTTTTGTGTGACGAGTATTTCGAACTCGTGATCTGCAATTGATTATCTATATTACTTCGTCAGTTCATTGCATACTAGCGAGTGTGTATTATTCAACAGTAGGGATTTTTTCCATTGGATTGTTTGGAGATATTAAGATGTTATTCACTTTAGTGAATGAATATCGCTTTTATATGACAACTAGAGACTTGTTGATTCCTATCTGGTACATTCACTCATTTAGTCTTCGAGATGGGGTCTTTCGTATTTATACGATTGTATGGTGGTTACTCATCTTACCCATCGTTCAGGGCACTATCATGTTAGTCGACGGGGCGAGGTCTTTCGTATTTATACGATTGTACGGTGGTTACTCATCTTACTTGCCATTGAGGGACTCATTTTTATCATCCGAGTGTACTTGAGATTGTAAGTGGATCAAACAAGGAACTACTAGTCACATATCAGTCGAATTTGTGTTAAATAAAGTAAAGATAAATGTTAGCAGGGTTACATTTGTAATTCTTGTTTGCCAATCCAATATTTTGTTGCTATACTCTTTTGAAAGTACTTTCAGTTTAACAGCTGGTACAGCTGATGCTTTTGATGATTTTTATAATTGTGTTTGATACCTTTGAAAAGGATTTAAAGTAATTGAATCTTGTAAGATGAATCATTAATGGTCAGATTTATTTTAAGGCAGATCAGTATTGCAGTTTTTGATATGAGAGATTATAGCACATTGGTGTTTTTCTGTGATGTGAATTATGAGAATTGTAAGAGAATTTATGCTATTTGAAAGCAGATCTTGAAATACTAAGGTAATATTTTTTCCAATTGTTTAAGAAGTTGTCTAGATGTGATCAGAGTAAATACAGTTATTGGAGATTGTGTGCGTTGATAATTTGAAGCCAGTTATATATTTTTTGTAGATCGTGCAACATGGTTAAGTGAAGTTTGTGATAGGCATTTTGTGGAAGTTGCCAAGTGATAGTTGTAATATTGCTAATGTATTTTGAGGCAGACATGAGGTTGTCGAACCCAGTCTAGCGTAATTGTTGAGATTCATGCTGTATGCGCTGAATATTTATGGAGTTTTGTGGAATAATTGTGGTATTCAAATGTGATATTTGAAGATGTGAGGATATATAATGTAGTTGTGGATAGTCAGATCCAACGTGATGTCGTGAAGGCAATAATATTCTTGGCATGAAAATTAAATACGAGATATAACTTGGAAGTGATAAAACTGTAAGACAACGTTCTATAACCCATATTAAACAATTCGTTAGGAAATTAAACAAATAAATAAAGTTGATAATACAAGATTTTCTGAGAATAATAATTAATGAAATAATAATCTGAAATTTAAGCATATTAATGATCTGACCTAATGAAATAAAAATCAGAATGACTAGATGAAATAATAAAAATCTAAATAACCAGAAGGATAAAATTTAAATAAATTAATAAATTAAATTTTGGAATAAATCAATGAATTAAATAAATGGATGAATTAAAGATTGGATAAATAAACTGATTTAAATAAATTAATAGACGATTGGATAGATGATGAATAACTGAATTAGAAGGTGATAATTAATTAAAGAAGCTGATGATTAATGAATTTATATGGATTAAAATAAATTTAATTGAGATATGAATTAAAGGAATTGCAACTTGAGTTGAGAAATTAAACAATTTGTATTGATGATTTAAGATGATTTAATCTGAAGTAGATGATAAAATAAGAGAGTGTGGATAATTAGAAAGTATAATGAAGTAATGATAATAATTTTCATTTAAATGATTTAATGGTGATGAGTTAATGATTCTGACAGGAATATGTTGAATTTTAAGATGAGAATTAATGAGAGAAATATTTAACTTTGATGATGATGATGATGATGATGACCAATGAGCAGTGGATTTTCTGTAATTCACGAACAAGCAATTATTAATGACAATGTAAATAGTGTAAATTAATTATTCGATGTTTAGGAGCATTTTACTAACGTGTTCAACATTTAAATTATGCCATGCAAGCCATAAATTGCGTGATATTTAAAATATGTGATTATAATATGTGTATGTTTAGACAGATTAATAATTTTTTCAAATCCACATTTATGAAGTTAAATTAAAGAGAAATTAGGTCTCAGGTATCACAAATGTCAGTGACGAAAGACATAGTGCTACAGTGATCCTGAGAACTCAAGAGAACTTTAGAGATTTTTCTTGTTTTATGTGGATGACATATTTTTGATTAGAAAAGAGATGGTTCGATTTTTGGACAATGACAATTTAACGTTGGCATTCGACCATACTCTCAGGTAGGATGATTATTTAAAATGTCTGTCTGACTATCAAAGTGAAATAAATTTGTTTTTATCTTAGTTGTGATTTGATGATGGTGTGATTTTCCTTTTTCTTTCCTTGTCTTGATTAAGGCTTAACCGGAAAGGATGTGGTTTGCTAGGAGTTCATTTGATGGCGCCCATTTATATTTGCATTTTTCTATTAAACTTAAGCCCATAACGACCCTAGAGATACTTTGTCTCGTGTTACCCACTGTTTTTTTCGATATCTCAGCTGAATTTCCGACACATTCCTTATTTGACTAGAGGTTCATTTAACTCCGCTCTGTCCTGGAACTCCAGGAATGCGATGTAATAGCAGATGGGTCATCGCATCCCCAGGACGAACGGGTACAGTATGAAGCAATTGAGGCCAGAATCAATGCCTGGACAAAATTGAACGGACAAAAGATGACTGAGTGATGGAAGGGAAACATTTGTTAAGATCCAGAAGATGACACCTAAGTAATCTGCAGGGAAGAGCGTGCACACGACAGAAACAAACTCATAGAAATAGAACAGGATTTCCCCAAAAACAACAACAGGAATTTCTACAAACCTTCCGTAAGAGTCTATCCAGCTATCAACCCTCAAGCATTTATGTTTTCGTAGATCAGATGGCGCACTACAAACAAACACCAAAGAGAATTGCAAGATACTAACAGATTAATTCCAATACCTACTATATTGTGACCAACCAAAGGAGAGAATGCACGTTGATAAGCCCACACCGAATCCGGATTTACAGTCTCTAACACTGGAAGAAACTGCAGATACCATTCGATTTCTTAAAAACAACAAAGCACCGGGAGAGGATGGCATTATCGCAGAGATTATGAAGCTTGGGGGAGAAGTGCCTAACAGAAAAATCAGAAATCTGGAAAACAGAAATGATCCCTCAGGACTGGAAATACGTGTTGATACATCCGCTGCATAAGAAAGATGACAAATCAGATCCAAATAACTTCAGAGGTTTATCTCAACTACCAGTCACGTATAAGGTTCTGTGGAAACCCTTCTAAGCCAACTAGAGAAACAAACCAATTGGTCAATATCAGCCGGGTTTTAGGAAAGGACGTTCCTGTGCTGAATAGATATAAATACCTCACGGAATGAACGGGTAAGTCCATTCTTTCCGAAAATGTATTTATGACGCATTCTAGTGGTCAGCCATCGTTACTACAGATCAGTTGAAATTAATTTCAAATAAAGCGGAATGTGACCGAGATAGAGAAGTTTTTATTTGTAGTGGAAGCGGAAAGAACGTCCCATATCCTCTCACTCTTTTCATAATTTAACTTTAGTTTTTATTTGTTTTACATGTTCTTCCTTTATAAGAAATACATTTGGCAAAGAAAACTATATTGCTTACCCTCAATTGGGGTGTTTTAAGTATTTCTCTTTGGTGTTGAAAGTTTAAATTCGCTCTACTAAAAAATTTACAGAATGTGGCTAACCCCGGTTTACCATGGAATCTTCATATGGAATATGAAGATCCGCAGGTTCAACAACACGATAATCACCTTCGTGGACGTGAAGAGAGCGTATGACTCTGTGGATAGACAGAACTTTTTCGAAACACTAGAAGAACTTCGAGCAGACAGGAAGGAGCTATCTCCCTTTTTATGCGCCTCTTCACTGCGAGAGCTAATTCTGCTACCCCTGTTGAGGTCCGGGCGCGGACACCAAGAGCCCGTTGATGATCCTGCTTGGTATCCTAGGCGGATCCCCACATAACATACGTCTAGAAATATTGCTGAGAATATCTTATGTCAAATTTCTGACTATTAAGCACAATTATATGTCCTAAAACGTACATTACACGTACATAATTTGGATGAAATCCATTCGTTAGCATGAAAGTTTCCTGCTGTTATTCATTGAACCAATCAGCACGCGTAGAATCATGTTAGCAGCAATGCCATGTCTGGGATACTCAAAAATAATCTGGAATATCATGTTCTGTAATTTTCAAAATTTAGATCTGTTGGCCTGCATACTTTCTATACTGAGACTAGAGTTCAAAAATATAGTGAGTAATTAACAGCAGTTGGCAGCCCTGGCGACTCGGAATATATTCTGAGTTCCATCTCTTAAGGTATAGAATGCACATACAAAATAAGGATGATGTCAATAGGAAGTATGGATGGTACCGGCTGTTAAACATCAAATCTTTCAGTACGCGTAAAATCATGTTGGCGTCACTGTCATATATGGTTTGCAGAAAATAAAGGTATATGTGCTAATTGTGGAAGAAATCCATTGGTTAGTATGGAAGTTACATGCAGTTAAACATTGAATCAATCAGAACGCGTAGAATCATATTAGCAGCACCGACGTATATCGATTATATCTACAATTTCAGGTACAATACGTGTGCAAAGTTTAGAACTGTTGGCCTGCATACCTTCTGATATATTGAGATCAGGATAAAAATTATAGAGATCATTTGGCTGCCGTGGGGAATCTAAAGAATAAATACATACAGTCATAGGCTATCTGTTGCGAAATTTAGTTGAAATCCAATGGATAGTATGGAAGTTAGAGTAAATGTATCTAAAAATTGAACCTATCAGCAGGCGTAGAATCATGTTGGCATCACTGTTATGTATGGGCTTCTGAAAATTTATCTGAAATTTTATTTGCAAAATGTGAAAAGTAGGCTAATGAAGGAAGGATAGGCTGCACTAATTAAAAGTCTGAAATTAATGTAATTTTTTCTAGACATTCTTGGAGCTTTTCCCAGAGGTCTGCGGCTAGCCAGCGCTTCAAAAGCCGGTATACGATATTAGGTTTGCTTCTTTATTGAGGAAATATTGGGGGTTTTCACGTTAGCTGTGTTGGATATGAAGTGACTTTTCACCAATCACAGAACAGAGTAAGTCTAGCATATGTGAGTTTATGAGACCTTGAGAGAAATCTCATGAGCGTTCATCAGACGCTGAAATTTGGAGACCGGTTGTAGTGTGTACTCACACACACACACACACACACACGCACTGGGAAGACCTTGTCTTTGCCGACAATGTCACTGCTAATTTCCATGAGTGGTTCAGTTTATCCTGCTTATTTATTCCATGCCACGCGTGCGGAGACACAACTTAATGTATTGTATAACGTCATTGGTTAGTTTTAAGAGCTAAATGTTAGGTTAGTCTCTTACAAACCCAAGGCTCAGAGATTTAATGTAATTATAGTACATCACGTCACGTATCTTACGTACTAAAAGTAAAGGGAGTGTTCACTTTGTTGTGGTGCCAGACACCAGCCAGGTGAACTTGATATGTGACTCATATCTCACTAATGTTTGTGGCAGGCAGAATATACAATTCGTTGACGAATGGAAGCTTATCGTACCGAAAATTAAAGCCAAACCCTTATCCACAGTTTGTTTTAAGCGTATGGCTTTTAGTGCCGGGAGTGTCCGGGGACATGTTCGGCTCACCTGAGTCTGTAGCTGCTTCCAGCGGACACCCTTAGGGTGACCTAAAAGTTCCGTTCAATTTCAAGTAGTTCCAACTTTCGCTACCATATATCAATGAAACCTAGTAATGAACGTTGGAACTTTGATAGAGCGTTCCGAAGAAATCTAACCTAACAATTTTGCTTCAAACAAGTTTAGTCTGTGGAAGGATCTTTTACATGCCATAAATCTATGACATGGGACCGCCGGTTTTACTTCCCCTCCGAAGGAAGGCATACTGAAGGATTTTTAACGCTCTTAAAAAATCCGACATCTTCAGCCGGGTTTGAGCCCGCTATCTTGGGCACAGCAGTTCAGCATGCTACTAACTACGCCACCGAAGTCGCTGTTTTCTGTAGTTTCCCACTTCGTCTTCAGGCAAATGCCGGGATGGTACATAACGTAATGCCACGGCCGCCTCCTTCCCTCTTCCTTGTCTATCCCTCCCCAGTCTTCCCATCCCTTCATCAGGCCCCTGTTAGCTTTGTAGAGGCCGTCTGGGCGACGTGCTAGTCACACTCCCCAGTTGTATCCCCGACTCAGAGTCTCAAGCTCCAGGACACTGCCAGTGCCGGAAGAGGTGGGATCCCTCGCTTAGTTCGTGGGAAAAGCGAACGCTGGAGGGTAAACGATAAAGAATGAAAGAAAGAAGGAGAGAAAGAAAGAAAGATCATATCTGTAACACGACCATCACGGAGCGGATGGGGAGGGCATCAATTCTTCAAAAATACAGACTTGGCTTCTCATTGTCCTGCGTAACACACTCAGTGTCATAGAATGGAGAGCCTGTTTGGCTCTGTTCGTGGTAGCCCAGCACTCATTGTCCGATGGATCTTGGACTTTGGAAGTTGCTTGTCATAACCTTCCTCCATTGAATCCATGTTATATTGATTCTCGTACGTACTTCCTCATTCAGATAGCCATCGATATGTAGTCGAGATACTAAATGAAGCAACGTGTCCACCTCTCTTTTAAAACGATAATAATAATAATAATAATAATAATAATATCGTATGGCCTCGGATGCCGGGTGCAAGCTTAGTTATTTGTCTCCCAGAGGACAGTTTGCACGTCGAATTTCGTTGTTCCTTGGAGCATTATGAAAGTCAAGGAGGTTAGGTATCTAAGCTCCTTGATGCTATGGCGCTTTCTAGTAGAGAGAGGAGGAAATTTTTGAGATTAATTTTGCCTTTATGAACACGGCCTACTGAATTCAAATGGGTTCTTTAAGATGCCAATAACGTATGACATGCGTGTTGTGATTTTTGTCGCTTTTCAAAAATCATTTACCACGGCCAAGAGCGAACCTGCAAGCTTGGGGTTGGTAGACCGACACGTTAACCACTCACCCACCGTGGCAAGCTTTTAAAAAATATAATTAGGATCTAAACATTGGGACAGTTTTACGGTTCTCCGTCTTTTGAATGATAAGACGCAAGCCAATGGCATTATTTTACTTGATTTTGGAGATACTCTACGTAGGTAGCATCCAATATTACACCATCAGCGTAGAAAGTGAAGTGAAAATCCACAGCCGGCTTCCAGTCTCCGACCGGGTCAGGAATGGAATGAATGAAGCCCCCATCTAGCGGCGAGGATATGAACTGTGCCGGCTGCCGAGGCCTGACGCACTCCTCTGGGGCAATGATTAAATGAATGACAGATGAAATGAAATGATAGTGGAGAGTGTTGCTGGAATGAAATTTTGACAGGGAAAACCGGAGTACCCGGAGAAAAACCTGTCTGCCTCCGTTTTGTCCAGCACAGATCTCACATGGAGTGACCGGGATTTGAACCACGGACCCAGCGGTGAGAGGCCGGCGTGCTGCTGCCTAAGCCACGGAGGCTTCAACCATCAGCGTAGAACGAAGTCCAATTTGCAGGAGGCTGTAATCTTTCACCGATGCTGTTTATTCTGTACATGGGTCATTTGCTGTAGGACATAAACTGGCTGGATGAGATTTAGATAGCTGGAAACCAGGTAAGCAGTCTGGATTATGCCCTTCCACCTCATAAAGTCCACAGCCGAAAAGACCATGACAAAAAAGGACCACAAGCAATAATGTCCACCAAACCAAAATGTCCAGAGTGTCAAAATGTCCAGGAATATATGCACCCCGTTCAAAATGACCACAATTAATGATATCCAGAGTGTCAAAATGACAGGGAATGTTAGCACCTCGTACAAAATGACCACAAATAATGATGTCCAGAGAAACAAAATGTCCAGGAATATTTAAACCCCGTTCAAAATGTCCTCAAATATTGATGTTCATTAAGACAGGATTCTTATATTTTTCAACTCTTTCTTAACTATTCTTTTTTGAAATGATATGTCACATTGGGTTGGTGTGGGTGGCAGCGTTGCATATTCTTCTTAAACTGCACCTCCAGTAAATTTTGGTTTTTTGTTTATTGAAATCGCGCTGATAATGTACAAATTTCCGAAATGAAAGTAGTGGTTTCCCCTTTTGTGAATCAATGATTTCTAGAATATCTTCCATTGTACGCTAAATTTCAGATGTTAACATTGCCAGTCGGCCGCAACGGCTAACAATGCTTCCTGGGTCTGCACCGACAATTAAGACTAGCGCTGGCTGAGCTGGACCACGCCCAACAACTCGCGGAGGTTTTTCACTTTAGACGTTTTGCAATCTGGACAATTCCCACTTTGAACGTTTGGCACTCTGGACATTTTGACCTTCAGCCGTTTTGTACTCGGGACATTTTGACATGGGGACCAAAAACCAATGGACCAAAAAACCTGGCCATTTAAGACCTGGACCAAAAGGCGTGGACTTCCTTGTACCCGACATTCTAATCGTGGGCATTATGTCTGGTAACCGGGTTGAGCTGATAAGGTCGTTGTAATGACGAATGCTAACATGTTAGAAGTTGAACGGAAATGCAGGAAATATGTATGAAAATAAGCAGGTCAGAAACAAAGGTGATGTTGGAAGAGAAGGAGAGAATGCCAGGTAGGGTGAACCAAAGGGGGAGCATGTTGACTATTTTAAGTACTTGGGCTGTGTATTCTCTCACGATGGTGGTGTAGAGAAAGACATAGAGCGAAGGTGCAGAAAAGCCAGTGAATTCTCACTAGCGATCTACAGTATTCTGGAAGATAAATGATTTAGCAACGGAAGGTAGACCTAGAAGGCGCTGGTTTCAAGGTGTGAGGTGTACCAGAGGATTTGTTGTTGATTCATTTAGGGAATTTGCGTTGTGGTGTCTTGCAGGGAAGGAGGCTGCTGTGGCCATTAGTTAGGAACCATCCAGACATTTGCATGGAGTAGAATTGGCAATCCACGGAAAACCACTTCCAGGATATCTGAGATGGGAATCGAACCCGCTTCTTATCTGTTTTGCCCCTACGAGGCTGAGTGGACACCGTTCCATCCCTCAGACCAAATTTTAATTTCTTTTCACAGCCGTGAATCGAACCTTGACTCCAGAGGCGACAGGCAACGGTTCTTGCCGCAACACCAGGAAGTGGACATTGTAGCGTACGAGGACGCAGAGCATGTTCCATTGGACGCTGAAAGGTCAAATAATCTCAAATGAAAATGAATAAATGAGTTAAATGAGACATTTATTTTAATGTTTTAAGAAGTTGTATTATAATAGAAGCAAGTACTGTAGTTCCATGAAGAACTAAATAGCCTGTTTTCATATATTTCACTTATGTCAATTGCCTCTATCAACATACAAAATTACATGAAGATTATTGTGTAAGTGTAATATTCAAACTTCAATGGCATGATTAGGACACAGAAAATAATAAAAACGAGATTTTAAAATATCGCACAGCCGCTATCTTGTGGTTATGAAAACAATTGATTTAAAATACACGCCAGTGGATTACAATTTGTATAAGCATATACCGTACCAAGTTTCACTGCGGTCGATGGTTAAATCGCGAGAAACGTCCATTTATATTTAAATTTTGCGTCGCCGCTAATCTGAACCTAAGTTCACAGCCTCTATCAACATACAAAATTTCAGTTTGATTGCTGTAATGATTAATAGATATTGAGAACCATAAAAATGTTTCGGATGGTTACCATGTTGGATTTTAATATATGTAGGCCATAGAGTTATGTACTATTAGAATACGATTATCGCGTAGGTTCATTATTCAAACGTTTGCTTCGATCGCGTGATTAGGACACAAGAAATAAAAACTTAATTTTAAAATTTCGCACAGCCGCCATCTTGAGGTTACGTAAACAATTTAACTATATTAGATGTCAGTGCATTAGAATGTGTATAGACATTTGCTGTACCAAGTTTTACTGCCCTCTGATGGTTAAATCGCAAGAAAAGCCTATATAAATGTTTCGATTTCGCTTGTCCGCCATGTTCGTTTTTAGTTAATAGGTTTTTGCAAGTCACATAGGTAAACTTCTAGTAGTGCCTTGTATCACCGTACAAAATGTCAAGGTGAAATCAGTAATAGTTTCAGAGATATAGAACGCCGGTGAAATATTTCGCACAGCCTCCATGTTGGATTGGTGAAACGTAATAAAATTTGAAGGGCACGGTCGGGGTCCGACGAGATAGTACTATGACCTTACTGAGTTTGTAATCGCTTCAGCCGTTTAGATTTTATTAGGGGACACACACACACATACGCACACACACGGACAAGAGGTGATCTCATAAGCCTATTTTTTGTCATACATGAAAATAGGCTAAAAGTAACAAACAACTTGTGATGTAACAGTCGACACAGACAGGAATCACCTGTATAACTAGCATGTCTAATACCAGTATTTTAAATTTTCATTGCAACTCTTAACTACTCTATTCTGCAGTCCTATATTCGATAGATACAGTTGCTCTGAACGATTGTGTATAAATGGTATACTACAGTGAGAGCCCTCTCTATAGAACGGAGCTTAGCAGAGGCCGTGCCGTGGTCAGGTCGAAATGCGTCACCGCGAGATTTGCAGTATGTACGGATTACAACAAAGAGACGGGAAGCCTGGATGCTGTCATAGCATTTATTACATACGCAGCCAGCAAGATACCTTAGTTGTGATAATTAAGACTTGCTGAGAAGTACTGTGGCCTACCTCGTATCCCCTGAACATGGTTGGGTATAGAATGAAACATCGAATTTTCCTAGTGGAAACTTAACTTCTCAAGAAGAAGCTTGCAGTAAATTTGTACTCTGGAGGATCTCGAGATCGCAATATTAGTGAGGATGAATCACAGCCAGTGTACCAAAACTTTCTACGTTGGTGCAATGTGTGTTTAGAAATTGAAGGACAACATTTCCAGTAAATACTCTGAAATTGATGTAAGTAATTATAATTATTGTATACGTTGAAGTGTAAATGTGGTGGCTTCGGTGGCGTAGCTGGTAGCATGCTGTAATTATATGTCCAAGAACGCGGGTTCAAACTCGGCCGAAGCCATCGGATTTTTAAGAGCGTTAAAATCCCTCAGTATGCCTTCCTTCGGAGGGGAAGTGAAGCCGGCGGTCCCATGTCATAGATTTTCGGCATGGAAAAGAACCTTCCACTAACTACATTTATGTGGAGTCAAAATGTGTAGGTTAGAAATGATAACGCTATATTAGTTCCAACGTTCGCCACCAGGTACTGACTGCGATGGCATCTAGTAGCGAAGTCCACAAGCTAGGTGTCGTGGATGTAGTAATTGGTAGCAAAATTAGGAACTACTTGAAATTATCGTCTGCAGTCCTCACTTGAATTAAAACAGATAACACGCACTAATACAGCCATCACAATTAACACCGGTTATCAGACAGATTCTACACACACCCAAAGACCGCGTTGTCGCAGCCCCTAAACTAAGCAACCAACCGATGTGTAAATGTGTTAAACTAGTTGGGCGCTACGCTGCTGCTAGTGCCATTCCTTGCTCGACACGCAGCAATACACAGTGTCGCGGCCGCCACAGGCCTCTACGTGTCTCCATTCTATAGGGAGGGCCCTCACTGTGTGTTTTACTTAGCTTGCCACGGTGGGTGAGTGGATAGCGTGTCGGTCTACTAACCCCAAGATTGCAGGTTCGCTCCTGGCCGTGGTAAGTGATTTTTGAAAGGCGGCAAAAATTCGACACGCATGTCATACGATGTTGGCATGTCAAAGAACCCATTTGAATTCAGTAGGCCGTGTTCATAATGCCAAAATTAATCTCTGGAATTTTCGCCAACACAAAGTTCCTCATTTCTCTACTAGAAAGCGCTATTGACGTCCGAAACGGGGGAGGAGCTTACGGTCAGCTGTTTGCAATATGGCGGCGATATAGTGACGTGAAGTAATTGGGTGTGCGTTTGTTATGGCTTCTAATTATTTATGATGGCAAAAAACTACATATTTTCTTTCATTGATAGACATTTTTATAATCAATTTAAATGCAGTGCCTAATTACTACCAGTTAAAAATATTACCCACATGTAGATAGTTAATTTACTGTCTGCTGTTACATAGGCCTATATGAAGCCTGTACTTGTGAGCCTAGCGGTATCGATGTTTTTATTAATTTCACAATATATATAGAAGCCTTCGTGGCTTAGGCGGCAGCACGCCGGCCTCTCACCACTGGGTCCGTGGTTCAAATCCCGGTCGCTCCATGTGAGATCTGTGCTGGACAAAACGGAGGCAGACAGGTTTTTCTCCGGGTACTTCGGTTTTCCCTGTCAAAATTTCATTCCAGCAACACTCTCCACTATCATTTCATTTCATCTGTCATTCGTTTAATCATTGCCCCAGAGGAGTGCGTCAGGCCTCGGCAGCCGGCACAGTTCATATCCTCGCCGCTAGATGGGGGCTTCATTCATTCCATTCCTGACCCGGTCGGAGACTGGAAGCAGCTGTGGATTTTCATTTTCACAATATATATATCTCACATAACACAAAGGACGACTCCCTGATATTAAATTGAATCAAGCAACCCTGAATTTGCATGAATGTTTTGGGTTCAAAGAAGCGTTACTTGGGATGCTCAAATCATACTTCAATATTGCAAATATTGACCTACATACTTGCTGTTCAAAGGCAAGAATATTAATTTATTAATCTCTTGCCACAGGCAAGCTAAAATGGAAGCATCCTCTTTATCAATATATTTAATTAAATATTTAAAATACAGATATTTAACAAAGCTGGAGTCTCCATTTGAACTTGTCATAAGCAAACGGAACAGATCAAAAACTACACTTTAAGCCAAACCTAATTCACTCCTCAGCTTGACATAAACCATAATACCAATTAAAACCTATGCAAAACATACTCTCCTTACTTTTGTACAACTTTCAAACCAACTATTCGCACTCAAAACTGAAAAACCCTGAAATGGGAACTAATTAAACAGAATAGCCTAGGCCGATCCGGTCTCCTGCTACATTACCGCATATGTATACTTAACATCACTTTAACTTCAAAATTACGGCTAAGTGACCTATCTGCCTGAGTAGTATAGGTGTTACCGGCCTGCCTGGGATGATGGGTCACCAAACCGGTACTTAAAACTAAGATATTACATTTTAATTAACTAAATTCAACAGTAGGGAGATCATAGCCAAAAACACAATTTAAGCAAAATCATACTTCAATGACTTGCTGTTCAAAGGCAAGAATATAAATTCTCTGGCAAATTAAAGCTAGGAACAGCATTTTTCTTAAGTTTTCTAATCATTCGGCTATTGTCAATCGGGAGGACCCCTAAAATAAGTTTACGAAGAGCGGATTACATTCTATGTACGGCACAGAAGTAATAGGCTACAAGTTTATCAGTATTTTTGATGTAGCTAAATCCATGTGAATACAAATTAGAGACAATAACTATCAATAATCCACAGTACCGGTGGAAATAAGTCGTCTTCACAAAAATGCAGACTGCACACTGTCATGTAACGTGTAACACGTTTTCCAATTGACAGCGCCGAAGCCCATCTTTCCCTCTGAACTTTTTGTACAGGAAAGTAGTGAAGATAGTTCGTACCCGTTTTATACGATTTGCAACCGTATACAGAGCAGTACCTCCTCGAATTTGAAAAATTTCTTTCTGTTTCCATCACGACGTCAATGCTTCACCATCTAAATAAACCACTCCAGTCACAATGTTACAGCTTCAACATTCTACCGCGTGGCTGCGCCATCCAACTTTTCTGACGTCAATAGTGTTCAAGGAGCTTACAGTTAGATATCTAACCTCCTTGACTTTCATAGTGATTCAAGGAACAACGAAATTCCACATGCAAGCTACCCTCTGGGTGTCAAAATACAACGCTTGCATTCGGCACCGAGGCCATACGATATTATTATTACTTAATATTCCGAACTACTCGAGGCGTTACGATGAATAAAGTATGGGGGCAAGGGAAAATGTATTTATAACATAATCTGGCACATTGCGGTATTATTATTATTATTATTATTATTATTATTATTATTATTTTTAACTCGCGAGGACTGGCGCATGAGTATTTTTGACCCGAGACTTAGATAATGCCCTATATTTTCATTTTGGTCAACCCTTCTTTTCTGTCACTTACTGTACCTTTCTTCCTAGCCTTGAACTTCACCCTGCAAAAGAAACATGTCCATAGCATTTTGAACACTCAAGATATTTCTATATTATTTTCGGTCGGGTCAGATTTACCCATGGCGCCAGTCCTCGCGTGACAATTTTCGGCTTACGTCAGTCGGGATAATCTGTAAAAAATAAGGGGGAAATACACACCTATTTTGCTGCAGCACAATCACATAGCTCAGGTTCTTGTTGATACATGTTTAAGGTCATCGGCTCCTTTGTTCAAAAAAAAAATGAGATGACTGCTTTGCCGCCATTATCACAGCCAATACTGTTACGACAAATATTGTAATTTCTCTGAGTGTTAAATTTGAAAAATATAAATAGACTTCATTTTATATTGGCATAGCCCATAGGAAGACACCAGGTGTGAAATTACTTCATTAAAATTCGTACGACTACGACTAAAAGGGAGTGACACACTATGGGTCAAAATGTTCCGGTGCCAGTCTTCGTGTTATATTTTTTCACGTCCAGGGATTCTCCAACCAGAGCGCAGTCCAGTTATTATTGGATTGAAACAGAGTGGATCATATCCGGGTAGCACAAGCTCTGGGTAAGGAAACGTTACCATCAACTGTCTTCTCGGACACATTAAGTGTATTTTGTCCAAGGATAACTACATATCTTCACTCTGACTCAGCGAGAATTCTTGGGTTGTGTTAGACGCGGGTTTTATTTGATTAATAAATATGACTTATGCCGTAACCTTATAAAACTGAACAGGGATCGGGTGTGGCGAGTGGGATACCGGAACGCATCTAAGAATGCTGGTTCGATTCCCAGGCGGAGAAGTGTGATTTTTCTAGGGCGGCAGAAATTCACGGCACTCCGAGTCGTACGATGAGGGCTGGTAAATGATCTCTCGTAACACATTTGGTAATTACTGCAAGGCAGGTCATGGAGTTCCGATTTCGCTACCACATTGCAGGGCTAGACGGTACGTGGAAATTGGAAAGTAGCATATATCACCTAAACGCCTCCAACTCATAATATCTAAACCAGGTAGCTGATATTATTATTACGTACTAGCAGACCCGTGCGAGAACTCTCGCTTGTGTATAAAACACCCGCCTGGCTTGTTTAAACACACTTTTTAAACAAATTGTGGGTTGTGCGCGTCCCATGTGTATAGACTACGCGCCTGGCTCTAGTGGTATGCGGCTGTACGTGACAGTTTTGTCTGAGGCTATCGTCTTGTTTATTTGTTTAAAACCACTTTATAAACAAATAAATAAATTTCCGTCGACTTTAAAAGATATGCAAGACATTTCCTGTACTAT
Source organism: Meconema thalassinum (assembly GCA_946902985.2). Lineage (NCBI taxonomy): Eukaryota > Metazoa > Arthropoda > Insecta > Orthoptera > Tettigoniidae > Meconema > Meconema thalassinum. Next base: position 402,336,348 of record OX336393.1, on the reverse strand, counting down.
TGAGACAATTTGGAAGATTTTGGTACAAACCACACCTTCTAACTCCCTCCGGTTTAGGAGCTTGAGTTTTGTGAAACATGCACCTTAGCGCATTATACAGTGTGTCATTTATGTACTTGAGTACCCTTAAGGAGCGTGTAGGGGATGGGTATAGGATCAATTTGAGATAGGGAACCTGGGGTCGGAATGGCCTCCTAACCCCAGAAAACAGGTTTGTTTCAGGCCTTCCGCCCCTGTAATGTAAGGAAGCGGCGAGGCGCGGTGCCACGGTGGCCTCAAGTTCGTTTCTCATGCCTTCATTTTTTTTTTATTTTTTTTTAGAGGGGCAGGAGGGGGTGTAGTCACAGTGGGTGTTTATTCTGTGCTGATTTTTTAAACTATCGTTGATTCTGTAAATTAATTGCCTTATGATTATTAGTATCCACGAGTTACGTTTTTTTATGCAGTAGTTACAGACGACGGAACTATCAATTGCCAAGAGGAATGCAGCTCTCGGCTAACGCAGCGTTGAGCGGTGGTCGCGCCAAGACCGTTGACAGCGAAAGAGTGCCTGACCACAGTGTAGCACATGGCATGCTTTCCTACTTTACAGGGGCGGAGGGACTCCATTGATAACATAATATTAGATAGGCCATCTTATTGGCCTCCATGGATAATGTGATATTAGATAGGCCACCTTGTCGGCCTCCATAGATAATATGACTGACTGACTTTCTTCGGCTTTTCCGAATTAATTGGGGTCGCCGGAGCCAACCAGGCCCGTATTAGCCTACTTTCGATTTTTGCAAAAAATGAAAGTAGACTTATGAGATCACTACAGGGCGAAAAAAAAATGTGTCTGTCTGTGTGTGTGTGTATGTGTGTGAGTCTGTGTGTGTGTGTGTGTGAGTGTGTGGACTCTGAATGTCTGTCCCCCCCTATCAATTCGAACACGGTGAGCGCAAATTGAACGACATTTGGTACAAAGGTAGCACTAGCAAAGGACACCTCAGTGTCATGTTTTATATCGCCGCCATCTTGACGGAAACGTAATGGCGGCCACACAAATGTTCAAAGCTTAAATCAAATTACGACTAACCTAATCATCCGATCTCAACCAAATTTTGCAACAACATACCTTTATGGGGGAAGCATCCTTTGACCAAACTAATAGGTCATCAGCGTAATAGTTTGCGGATGGCGGCCATCTTTGTTCGAAAATCGATTGCCCCTATTTATTCAAACACGGTGAAACCGAATGGAACGAAATTTGGTACAGAGGTAGTACTAGCAAAGGGCACCCCTGTGTCATGTTTTATATCGCCGCCATCTTGACGGAAACGTAATGGCGGCCACACAAATGTTCAAAGCTTAAATCAAATTACGACTAACCTAATCATCCGATCTCTACCAAATTTTGCAACAACATACCTTTATGAAGGGGGCATACTTTGACAAATCTAATAGGTCAATAACCTAATAGTTTGCGGATGGCGGCCATCTTTGTGTCAAAATCGATTACCCCTATTAATTCAAACACGGTGAAACCGAATGGAATGAAATTCGGTGCAGAGGTAGCACTAGCAAAGGGCACCCCAGTGTCATGTTTTATATTGCCGCCATCTTGACGGAAACGTAATGGCGGCCACCCGTATGTTCAAAGCTTAAATCAAATTACGACTAACCTAATCATCCGATCTCTACCAAATTTTGCAACAACATACCTTTATGAAGGGGGCATTCTTTGACAAATCTAATAGGTCATTAGCCTAATAGTTTGCGGATGGCGGCCATCTTTGTGTCAAAATCGATTACCCCTATTAATTCGAACACGGTGAAACCGAATGGAATGAAGTTTGGTACAGAGGTAGCACTAGCAAAGGGCACCTCAGTTTCATGTTTTATATCGCCACCATCTTGACGGAAACGTAATGGCGGCCACACAAATATTCAAAGCTTAAATCAAATTACGATTAACCTAATCATCCGATCTCTACCAAATTTTGCATCAACATACCATTATGGAGGGAGCATCCTTTGACCAAACTAATAGGTCATTAGCCTAATATTTTGCGGATGGCGGCCATATTTGTGTGAAAATCGATTCCCCCTATTAATTCGAACACGGTGAAACCGAATGGAACGAAATTTAGTACAGAGGTAGCACTAGGAAAGGCCACCTCAGTGTCATGTTTTATATTACCGCCATCTTGACGGAAACGTAATCGCGGCCACCCAAATGTTAAAGGCTAAAATGTAATTACGACCAACCTAATAATCTAATCTCTACCAAATTTTGCAACAACAAATCTTTATGTGGGAAGCATATTCTGACCAAACTGCTAGATCATCAGCCCAATAGTTTGCAGATGGTGGCCAAGTATGTGTGCAAATCGATTCCCCCTATCAATTCAAACACGGTGAAACCGAATTGAACGAAATTTGGTACAGAGGTAGCACTAGCAAAAGGCACCTCAGTGTCATGTTTTATATCGCCGCCATCTTGACGGAAACGGAATGACGGCCAACCAAATGTTAAAAGCTTAAATCAAATTTCGACCATCCTAATAATTTGATCTCTACCGGATTTTGCAACAACATGCCTTTTTGTGGAAAGCATCTTATGACTGACTACAAGGTCATCAGCCCAATAGTTTGCAAATAGCGGCCATGTATGTGTGTAAATCCATTCCCCAGATCAATTCAAACACGGTGAAACGGAATTGAATGAATTTTTTTACAGAGGTAGCACTAGCAAAGGGCACCTCATATTCATGTTTAATATCCCTATAGCAAGTTGTATTTCAACAAGCTACTACAACCAACATTCAATTATACTCCTTGAAAAGGACAAAGAGTTATAACAATACCCATGCATTTAGGAGAAAGTAGGCTATATGTTCTTTACTGAACATTTTGTTTTTCATTTTGGTCGTCTCCATTGATAACATGATATTCGATAGGCCACCTTGTCGCCTCTATTGATAACATAATATTAGATAGGCCACCTTTTTGGCCTCCTTAGATAATATGATATTAGATAGGCCACCTTGTCGGTCTCCATAGATACTATGATAATAGATAGGTCACCTTGTCGCCTCCATTGATAACATACTATTATATAGACCACCTTGTCGCCTCCATAGATAATATGATATTAGATAGGCCAACTTGTCACCTCCATTGATAACATGACATTAGATATGCCACCTTATCGCCTCCATTGATAAATTGATATTAGATAGGCCACCTTGTCGGCCTCCATAGATAATACGATATTGGATATGCCACCTTGCCGCCTCTATTGATAACATGATATTAGATAGGGCACTTTGTCGCCTCCATTGATAACATAATATTATATAGACCACCTTGTCGCCTCCATAGATAATATGATATTAGATAGGCCAACTTGTCACCTCCATTGATAACATGATATTAGATATGTCATCTTATCGCCTCCATTGATAAATTGATATTAGACAGACCACCTTGTCGGCCTCCGTAGATAATACGATATTGGATATGCCACCTTGCCGCCTCTATTGATAACATGATATTAGATAGGGCACTTTGTCGCCTCCATTGATATCATGATATTAGATAGGCCATGTCGCCTTCGTTGATAACATGATATTAGATAGGCCACCTTGTCTCCTCCATAGATAATATGATATTAGATAGGCCACCTTGTCTCCTCCATAGATAATATGATATTAGATAGGCCACCTTGTCGCCTCCATAGATAATATGATATTGGATATGCCACCTTGCCGCCTCTATTGATAACATGATATTAGATAGGGCACTTTGTCGCCTCCATTGATATCATGATATTAGATAGGCCATGTCGCCTTCGTTGATAACATGATATTAGATAGGCCACCTTGTCTCCTCCATAGATAATATGATATTAGATAGGCCACCTTATCGCCTCCATTGATAAATTGATATTAGATAGACCACCTTGTCGGCCTCCATAGATAATACGATATTGGATATGCCTCCTTGTCGCCTCTATTGATAACATGATATTAGATAGACCACCTTGTCTCCTCCATAGATAATATGATATTAGATAGGCCACCTTGTCGCCTCCATTGATAACATGATTTTAGATAGGCCAGGTCGCCTCCATTGATAACATGATATTAGATTGGCTACCTTGTCGCCTCCATAGATAACATGGTATTGGATAGGTCACCCTGTCACCCCCATAGATAACATGATATAAGATAACATGATAACATGATATTAGATAGGAGGCCATGTCAGCTCCATAGATAACATGATGTGAGATAGAAGGCCACGTCGCCTTCATAGATAACATGATATTATATAGATAGGAGGCCATGTCAGCTCCACAGATAACATGATATTAGATAGGAGGCCATGACCTCCTGAGTCAAAGAATAAGACGGTAACTTAACTATAGAGGGTAGTCATTGTCTGCTCAAATGATAGCGATCGCCCAATACTAACGTTCTTAGGGTTTTCAGCTCTCTCTATCGCCCCTCGATGGATTCTGGTTGTGAAATGTCTCTCCTTGCAGATAACAAATGTTTTATCAAATAAATGTATGGTCATTCTCTCTAGTTTGCAATAATATGTGTTAGTGTTAGAGCATAGGATGTTCCTTGGCCCTCCTACATATCTGGCCAGCCACAGGAACATGGAAGTCAGTTAAGACCAACTAAATCTTTGACCGATTGCAAAGATATGCCTTTGGTGACATTGCGCTTGAAGATGGCCTCGATATTGTGACTTCTGAGAATATTGCTAACCCTATCCGACAGATTGATCGTATGTCAGATACTAGAAGTGGCGGCAGATGTGTGAATTGCGCAGGAGAAGGTTTCTGCGATAACCTGTCTTTCGGCTTAGGATGTTGCACCTCATTAATCTGTCCCATTGAATAGCCATTCTTCCGGAAACACAAGTTCACCATCTAACTTATCCTCTTAAAACATCTTCTTTTAGCTGTAAACAAGAGTGTTAAGGGCAGACTTTCAACTTGACCTCTCATATTCTGTCCATCTTTAAGATCTCCTCTCTCCCCACGGTGTTTTTGTGAAAGAAGGTCATTTACTATCACTTTCAAGAACCTTGGTTCAGCTATCTTCATCGATAAATCAAAGAATCAGTCGATGAAACGTTGCAAAGCAGTCATAAACAAACGGACGGCTGCTCCGTCATGAAGTTAGTGACCTTGACTTCTCACCCCCTTAAAACATAAATTACCAGTCATTCAGTGGCGGGGTCTGTCCTTCAGGTGTTTAGAGGTGTTTGTATTTGTTGTTGTTGTTGTTGGACACTATGATTAACAGCCCCGTGCAAGGGGGTATTTAGAAATGTGTCTGCTAACCTATATTATTATAGTGTCTGAAGTAGTGTGGTTGGAGAGAAGGCAGCCATGCCTTTACTTAGAAACCGTACCTCATCCCCTCCTCTGGGTTGCACCAGAAGGCTGTGTGTATTTCTAGACCAGCATTAAATTCCTTGGCAGAGACGGAAATTAAACCCAGCACACTTCTAGGTCAGGAGTCGCAATATGTGCCCCGAGACATCCAAAGGCGGAATCCTACCATTTTAAACCACGATCGTGAAGGAAGCTGGAGCAAGATCGTAGGCTCGAATCTGGGCGCTGACAGCGACTATCGTGAGTTTGGTTTTTCTACACTCCCTCCGAGTAAATGTCGGGATAGTGCATTCCTTCAATTCCCGGGGCGCCTAGCCCATCCCCGTTCCTAATATAGTTACACACACTACTACAGTCAACACATAAATACGGGTAAGTTAGTTATTGTTGTTTTAAGGCAGTCATGGGCAAAGTACGGCTCGCGAGCCAAGTGCGGCCCTTGAGTTAGTCTAATCCGGCCCGCGACATGGTTTCGAATTATACTTCCTACAATTACACATGGGCCATATTTCCTGTTCTGTGTACCTAGAAGTGAAAAACTGTTTCAATCTCATTGTGTTGATGCGTTTTGTGTAATATCATTTCGTGAGAAAGATCTCCACGACGAATTTGAATGAAGATTTTAGGACTTCAAAGTTATTGAATAGGACTTTGACGTTTTCAGCATGCTAGTTAATGTTGACTGTGAAACAGTAAACTCAGAGTTGCAGCTAGAAATGATTGAGCTACAATGTAACAATGAATTGAAGCAACTATTCCTCAACGTTTCGAAAATTGAGCTCTACAAGGCCCTACCAAAATCAAACTTCCCAAACTTTAAATCTCACGCACAGAAGATAACTGCCATGTTCGCATCTTACTGCATCTGTGAACAGGTGTTTTCTGCAATGAAGCTTTGCATAGTGTCAGAAATAGATTGAAAGACCACTATTTAGCTGCGCTACTAAGAATCAGCTCATCCCAGTCTCAACCAAATTATGAAAAACTTTTAGAAGCACAGTGCTAGTTTCACTTGACACATACTCCTTCCTCTTCTAACAAATAATGAAGGTTTCTACCATTTGTCTATATATATAAAAATCAATGTAACGTGATAGTTTGTCTGTGGGTGGGTATGTATGTCTCCTATGCGTTCATATACCATTCGTCCGATTGCGACGAAACTTGGGTGAGATGTTGAGTACACTCCAAGGAAGGTTTCTGACTTAGTAAATCCATTTTACAATAGGTAGCGCACGCGTAGATTCAACAAATGAGCGACGATGCGCGAAGCATTTCAACAAAGTCCCGTATGTGTTCATATACCATTCGTCCGATAGCGATGAAACTTGGGTGAGATGTTGTGTACACTTACGTGAAGGTTTCAAAATTAGTGAATACATTTCACAGTAGATAGCGCAAGAGTAGATTCAACAAATGAGCGACGACACGCAAAGCGTTTCAACAAAGTCCCATATGCATTCATATACCATTCGTTCGATAGCTATGAAACTTGCGTAAAATGTAGTGTACACTGCAGGGAAAATTTCTGGCTTAGTACATTCACTTTACAATAGGCAGCGCACGAGAAGATTCAACAAATGAGCTACGACGCGCGAAGCATTTCAACAAAGTCACGTTTGCGTTCATATACCATTCGTCCGATAGCGATGAAACTAGGCTGAGATTTTGTACGCACTCCAGGGAAGGTTTCTAGCTTAGTAAATCCCTTTAAAAATAGGTAGAGCACGAGTAGAATCAACAAATGAGCGACGACGCGCGAAGCGTTTCAACAAAGTCCCATATAATTTCATATACCATTCATCCGATAGCGATGAAACTTGGGTGAGATGTTGTGTACACTCCAGGGAAGGTTTCTGGCTTAGTACATACATTTTACAATAGGAAGCGCACCAGTAGATTCAACAAATGAGCGATGACACGCGAAGCGTTTCAACAAAGTCCCGTATAAAGTCATATACCATTCGTCTGATAGTGATAAATGTTTGGTGAATTGCTGTGTACACTCCAGGAAAGGTTTCTGGCTAAGTAAATCCATTTTACAATACGAAGCGCACGTTTATGTTCAACAAATGAGTGACTACGCGCGAAGCGTTTCGACAACGTCCCGTATACGTTCACATACCATTCATCTGATTGCGATGAAACTTGGGTGAGATGTTGTGTACACTGCAGGGAAGGTTTCTGGCTGAGTACATCCATATTACAATATGTAGCGCAAGAGTAGAATCAACAAATGAGCGACGACACGCGAAGCGTTTCAACCAAGTCCCGTATTCATGCATGTACCATTCGTCCGTAGCTATGAAACTTGGGTGAGATGTTGTGTACACGTCATGGAAAATTTCTGGCTTAGTAAATCCCCTATACAATATGCAGCGCACAAGTTGATTCAACAAATGACGGCCGACGCGCGAAGCGTTTCAACAAAGTCCCGTATAAGGTCATATACCATTCTGCCGTTAGCGGTGAAACTTGGGTGAAATATGGTGGACACTCCAAGGAAGGTTTCTGGCTTAGTAAATACATTTCACAGTAGGTAGCACACGAGTAGATTCGACAAATGAACGACGACACGCGGAGCGTTTCAATACAGTCCCCTATGTCTTCATATCCCATTAGTCCGATAGCGTTGAAACTTGGGTGAGATGTTGTGGACACTTACGTGACGGTTTCTAACTTAGTAAATATATTTTACAGTAGGTAGCGCACGAGTAGATTCAACAAATGAGTGACGGAGCGCGAATCGTTTATACAAAATCAGGTATGCGTTCATATACTATTCATCCGATTGCGATGAAACATTGATCAGTTATTGTGTACCCGCCAGGGAAGGGGACTTAGTAAATCCATTTCACAATAAGTAGCGCAAGAGTAGATGCAACAAATGGTTGACGACACGCGAAGCGTTTCAACAAAATCCCCTATTGTGTTCATATAACATTCATCGATTGCGATGAAACCTTGATGAGTTATTGTGTACACGCCAGGGAAGGGCTTCGACTTAGTAATACATTTCTCTATAGGTAGCGCACGAGTAGATTCAACAAATGAGTGACAGCGCACGAATCGTTTAAACAAAAACCCCTATACATGCATATACCATTCATCCGATTGCGATGAATCATTGATGAGTTATTGTGAACACGCCAGGGAAGGGTTTCGACTTAGTAAATCCATTTCACAATAGGGAGCGTACGAGTAGATTAAACAAATGAGTGACAGCGATGAAACTTTTGAAAGTTGTTGTGCACGCTTCCACGAATGGTTCTAAATTAGAAAATCCATTTTAGGATAGCTTAGAGGCAGTTAGCATGTTGTGTATCCAAAAGCACTTCAAGAAACAGAATTTCAACGCCAACACTTTCTTTGATTGGCATTGCAACGCATGCCGGGTACAGCTTGTAGTCTATAAGTTTAGTTTGATTTAAAATTCAGAAATGAAAAGTTTATAATCTTTCTATAAACATGTGTTGTTCTTTTTTTCGGCCCGACTAGATTATTTTCAATTGTATCTGGCCCCAGGGGCGTATCTAAGAGGGGGGGGGGGGTGCTGAGGGGGCTCCAGCCCCCCCCCCCGAAAAAAGCCAATATAAATTAAGAAAGTGCTGCTTTGGTAAGAGCATAAAATAATTGTACATTTGGTTGTACCCTAATCTTAACTTATCGGCTAAGTTAGAAACAATATTAAAATTGAAATTATATTAACTCGTGGTGTAGTGGGTAGCATTCTTCGCTGCCGCCCCGGAGATCCGAATTCAATTCCCGGCTCTGCCAAGAAATTTTAATTCTAGTCTGAGGGCTGGAACGGGGTGCACTCAGCCTTGTGAGGTAAAGCTGTGAATTCCACAGTATGTTTTTTTGAGAAATACATGTAAGAAAAACTGTTAACCTTTCTGCTTAGTAAATTGACAAATATTTAGATATTCGCCATTCATACTCCATAGATCATAATAGAAAGTTCATTAAGTATAACATTTTATTTGTGTGTTGTGTAGTATTTTACAACTTTTTTGTATTGCCAGTAATTGTAGGCTATATAAACTTTGAATCATATCTAAAATAATTACACAAAGTTAAATGCTCTAAGATATTGATTGATATTTCTGGGTATTTTGCGGTGACAATCCCCTGAGAATACTCACAATTTTCCAGAATAGTCAGCCCCCCGCCCTGATTTTTTTTCTATATACGCCCCTGTCTGGCCCTGCTCCTAAAATGTTTGCTCATGTCTGTTTAAAGGGGTGGAACTACGAGGTCATCTACGCCTAATAAATGCAGGCTATCAGACAAGTTCAAAGCTGGTAACTACATGTGGCTGATGACCAAGATGTCCCAAGACCTTAATGAATTAAAAACAAAACTCTTACCATATTAACCTATTCTGTATTATACTCATTGGGCTTCGGTGGCATGCTGAACTGCTATGCCCAAGATCGCGGGTTCAAAACCGGTCGAAGTCGTCGGCTTTTTAAGAGCGTTAAAATCCTCCAGTATGCCTTCCTTCGGAGGGGAAATAAACCGCTAGGCTCATGTCGTAGATTTATGGCATGAATATAGTACAATATGCAACGATCCTATAGTGGCAATAATTAAGACACGAGTATGTTTATAAAACGAGAGTAAGCGAGTTTTATGATTTCCATAGGAGTGTCTTAATTGCCATTATAGGCGAGTTGCATACAACTGTTTATGTTCGACGATAATTATAACTATACTAGTAACCCAACCCGGCTTCACCCGGGAACAGTTATGAATGCATTAGGTGATCAGCGCTTTTTTTTCAATCTCAATGAACAACGACCAATATCCGTTTAACGTCTCAGCATGATGGGTTAAAATCACTGACTGGACTATTAATGTTAGATTATCATGGAGATGCACGTGCAAAAAATTCTTGTCAGACGTAATTTGAGAATTGCGAAGTGCATGAAACACAAATCCCCCTTCCGTACAATCTTAACTTGACTGTGAATTTTGTGGAACGAAAAGTTCACAGGCGAAATGAACAAAAGCCGAGTTGCACTTCCAGGGAAACTCCAAACACAACCACTCTCTTCTCTAAAGTTTTTAACTCAACACGACTCGACAGTTTGCTGCTGGCTGTATCTGGGGCAATAAGCTCGCCCGCTAGCTAAGCTGTAACTGGGGTGATAGACTCGCCCCTAACTAGCTCGTACACTGTCGCCTCAGTAACTGAATGGAGATTGTTGGAAGAAATTAAAACGTAAAAACACTTATAGAAGGCGATGTATTGAAGACAGAGATATGCTCTCCCGGGCTTTTTGTAGAACTTTTCATGCTGAACAATTCGTACACTCATAGTATACATATATTTTTAACGGTTTGCCCAGCGTAAGCTTAAAAAGCGCACGGACGCCAGTTTTTTTTCTCGACCATTTCACTGAAATCGTTAGTGCTTGACTTCCTTTGGTCATAAATAAATTATGTTCTACAGAAACCTTCCTCGAGATATCCTTTACAGAATGGTGAAAACCGCATCAAAATCCATTCAGTGGTTTTTGAGATTACCCGTGACATCCAAGAATCGGGGACTTTGTTTTATACTAAGTAGTGATTATACGCCAATCAGTATAATTTAATATAATCCCCCTTCCGCCCAATCTAAAATTGACTGTGAATTCTGCGGAACGAAAAGAGAGTTGCACTTCCAGGGAATGGCGAGGTGAATGAAACTCAAATCCCCCTTCCGTCCAATCTTAACTTGACTGTGTTTCACAGGCGAAATGAAGAAAACCCGAGTTGCACTTCCAGTGAAACTCCTAACACAACCACCCTTCTTAGAAGTCTTAACTCAACACGACTCGACGGTTTGCTGCTGGCTGTATCTGGGACAATAGGTTCTCCCGCTAGTTAGGCTGTAACAGGGATGATAGACTCGCCCTTAGCTAGCTCGTAAACTGTCGCTTCAGTAGTTGAATGGGCATGGTTGGAAGAAATTAAAACGTAAAAACACTTATAGTTTGCGATGTATTGGAGATAGACATATGCTCTCGCAGACTTTTTTTTTTGTAAACATTCCATCTGAACAATTCTTACACCCATAGTATTTAGATATCTTTAACGGTTTGCCCAGCGTAAGCTAACAAAGCGCCCGGACGCCAGTTTTTTTTTCGACTTTTCCGCTAAAATCGTTACTGCTCGGCTTCCTTTGATCATAAATAAATAATTTTCTACTGAAATCATCCTCGAGATATCCTTTATAGAATGGTGAAAACTGCATCAGAATCCAACCAGTGGTTCTCGAGTTTACCCGTAACATCCAAGAATCTGGGACTTAGTTTTATACTAAGTAGAGATTCTATCTTTTAACATAAATATTCATAAATATCTCTGGGATTCAGTTAATTCATTTAGTGAACAGGGCGCGCTGGCTTTGCTGACTGAAAAGAGCGCATGCGTGGTCAAGGCACTCCGAAAGCAGAGACCATTCACTTTGCTTGCCAACACAGAAATATGTTGGATTTTGAGCGCATGCGTGAAGGTATCGTTACTTAATTGGTCATACAACTGTTTCATGAGCTCTGATTTGTGGGAGAAACTGTTTCATAATGAAAAACAAGATGTTCAGTAAAGAACATATAGCCTACTTTCTCCTAAATGCATGGGTATTGTTATAACTCTTTGTCCTTTTCAAGGAGTATGATTGAATGTTGGTTGTAGGAGCTTGTTGAAATACAACGTGCTATAGGGATATTAAACATGAATATGAGGTGCCCTTTGCTAGTGCTACCTCTGTACCAAATTTCGTTCAATTCGGTTTCACCGTGTTTGAATTGATAGGGGGAATCGATTTGCACACATACTTGGCCACCATCTGCAAACTATTGGGCTGATGTTCTTGCAGTTTGGTCAGAATATGTTTCCCACATAAAGATATGGTGTTGCAAAATTAGGTAGAGACTAGATTATTAGGTTGGTCGTAATTACATTTTAGCTTTTAACATTTGGGTGGCCGCGATTACGTTTCCATCAAGATAGCGGTGATATAAAACATGACACTGAGGTGCCCTTTGCTAGTGCTACCTCTATACCAAATTTCGTTCCATTTGGTTTCAGCGTGTTTGAATTAATAGGGGGAATCGATTCTGACACAAAGATGGCCGCCATCCGCAAACTATTAGGCGAATGACCTATTAGATTGGTCAAAGGATGCTCCCTCCATAAAGGTATGTAGTTGCAAAATTTGGTAGAGATCGGATGATTAGGTTAATCGTAATTTGATTTAAGCTTTGAACATTCGTGTGGCCGCCATTACGTTTCAGTCAAGATGGCGGCGATATAAAACATGACACTGAGGTGCCGTTTGCTAGTACTACCTCTGTACCAAATTTCGTTCCATTCGGTTCCACCGTGTTCGAATTAATAGGGGGAATCAATTTTGACATAAAGATGGCCTCCATCCGCAAACTATTAGGTGAATGACCTATTAGATTGGTCAAAGGATGCTCCCTCCATAAAGGTATGTAGTTGCAAAATTTGGTAGAGATCGGATGATTAGGTTAATCGTAATTTGATTTAAGCTTTGAACATTTGTGTGGCCGCCATTACGTTTCCGTCAAGATGGTGGCGATATAAAACATGACACTGAGGTGCCGTTTGTTAGTACTACCTCTGTACCAAATTTCGTTCCATTCGGTTGCACCGTGTTCGAATTAATAGGGGGAATCGATTTTCACACAAAGATGGCCGCCATCCGCAAACTATTACGCTGATGACCTATTGGTTTGGTCAAAGGATGCTCCCCCCATGAAGGTATGTTGTTGCAAAATTTGGTAGAGATCGGATGATTAGGTTAATCGTAATTTGATTTAAGCTTTGAACATTTGTGTGGCCGCCATTACGTTTCCGTCAAGATGGCGGCGATATAAAACATGACACTGAGGTGCCTTTTGTTAGTACTACCTCTGTACCAAATTTCGTTCCATTCGGTTGCATCGTGTTCGAATTAATAGGGGGAATCGATTTTCACACAAAGATGGCCGCCATCCGCAAACTATTACGCTGATGACCTATTGGTTTGGTCAAAGGATGCTCCCCCCATAAAGGTATGTCGTTGCAAAATTTGGTAGAGATCGGATGATTAGGTTAATCGTAATTTGATTTAAGCTTTGAAGATTTGTGTGGCCGCCATTACGTTTCCGTCAAGATGGCGGCGATATAAAACATGACACTGAGGTGTCCTTTGCTAGTGCTACCTTTGTACCAAATTTCGTTCAATTCGCATTCACCGTGTTCGAATTGATAGGGGGGGACAGACATTCAGAGTACACACACTCACACACACACACACACACACAGACACACACACACACAGACTCACACACACACATACACACACACAGACAGACACACTTTTTTCGCCCTGTGTTGATCTCATAAGTCTACTTTCATTTTTTGCAAAAATCTTAGTAGGCTAATAGTGTTATAATGTGCCTCATTATGATACAGTTTTCTGACACACAATGTTTACATTTCGACATCGTCGAACATAAAGAACCTACCAATACAAATGGTATTGTGCAGCTAAATGTGTAGGTTATTTGGTTAGAAACGCTCTATCAAGTTCCAACGTTCACCGCTAAGTGTTATTGTCAGTAACATCTGGTAGCCAAAGTTGGAACTACTTGAAATTGAACTTGTTGGGAGGCCACGGGCTTTCAATCAAAAATACCCAGCTATGGCCATTGGCTGCGATTCAAACATAATATAGTCCGAGTGCGTTTGGGAAGTTTCTCCGCAGACTTGTCATGCCGTGCTGTTAAAAGCAAATTATTGTTAACTTATTTTTAGGCCATTCTGTGTGTTTCTAGGAAGTATAATGCATAATATGGACCTAAGACCTGGACTCTAAGGAAGGATGCAGAAAGAAGACTAGAAGCGTTTGAAATGTCGTTATGGAGGAGGATGGATAGAATATCCTGGGTGGAAAGGGTCCGGAATGAGGAGGTATTGGAGCGAGTTGGAGGAAATGGGAGGCTGTTACATACCATCCATACAAGAAGAAGTAGAAGAGGTAGTGGCTTGGACACTGGCTGCGAAGAGAGTGTTTGCTGAGGGATTCTCTCGAAGCATCAGTAAATGGAAAGAGAGGAAGAGGACGGAGAAGGTACCAGCTGGCGGACAGTGTCATGATTGCAGGAAAATACCACCAAACAAAGAGAACGGCTGAAGACAGGACTGCATGGAGAGCTGCTGTGTGAAGACCTGCCTAAGGTAAGAACACGTTACATATATATTTTTAGGGATTGGGACGTCTTGGTCATCATCCCCATGTACCTGAGTGTGTGTTGTACTCGTCTGATGTGGCTTCGGTGGCGTAGTTGGTAGTATGCTGAGCTTCAATTGTCAAGATCGCGGGCTCAAACCCGGCCGAAGTCATTGGATTTTTAAGAGCGTTAAAATCCCTCAGTATGTCTTCCTTGGGAGGGGAAGTAAAGCTAAATTATAAGTTATATTTGAATAACGCTCTTAGGTTCCAACGTTCTTCACCAGGAGCCGACTGCGGCGACGTCTAGTAACCAAGTTCTGAACTAGTAATCGTTGATGGTGGCGTTTGGCGGCAAAAGTAGGAACTACTTGTAAAATTCAATGTCTACAGTCCTTACTTGAATTAAAAACAGATAACACACACTAATACAGCCATCACTACTAACACCAGTTATCATACAGATTCTACACACACCCACAGTACACGGGGCTACATGACCGCGTTGTCGCAGTCCCTAAACTGAGGAACCAACCAACCGACCATCCAACCAACCATCCTACTCGTCTGATAACCTGTGTGTCTGTGATGGCTGTAGTATTGACAGTGATGGTTTAGGTGCCCCGGGTGTTGAAATAGGTACTATCCCAGCATTTGCCTGGAGGGAGTGCGGAGAAACCACATACTCAGGTTAGCCACTATCAGCCCCGGGAATCCGGTCTCTAAACTTGCTTCAGCTCCACGTCACATTCATGGTGAGGAATGTAACACACTCGGCTACGCTGCTTGGTAATAAGGAGAGAGAAATAACATTTGTCATTAATGTGACCGTTAACCTTAGGTTCATTAGCCTCTGGATCTTCTTTTTACGTGAAATCCGAACCGCGGAACATAGAACGGAGGTCTCGAGGATTATGAACCTGAGATTAACCGTCACTTAAAATTAGAATTGGTATTTCTTTTTTTCTTGCTACACCGTGCGGCGTAACTCACACCAAATAATAATAATAATAATAATAATAATAATAATAATAATAATAATAATAATAATAATAATAATAATAATAATAATAATAATAATAATCTCCTTCTTCTTCTTCCTATCAAGTGTTAGGCCAGATGGCCTTGTTAGGGTCTCGTTCCATCTCTTCGTAGGCCGACCTACGTCTCTTCCGGCTCTCGGTTGGTATTTTAGGATTCGTCTGGGGATCCGGCTGGTCTTCATACGTAGTAGGCATACATGGTCCTTCCAAACTGATCTGTAGTTCTGTAGTGTGTTGATAACAGGCCTAAATTGGTTTTACTTTTAGTTCTTTAAGGATAGCCTCAGATCTTTTCCTATCCCAAATAATAGACTAATAATAATAATAAATAATGCCAACAACAAGAATATAGTGATGGTTGTCTGCTACGCGCAAATATACGCTCGAGACATTTGCCTAGAACCAGGTTAGTGGATTTATCTTGGAGAGTAGCCATAATGTCTCTCTCTGGATGGTCACTGGAATGTGGAGGGATTCGGAACTAATTTAGGCGAGCACATTATCGTCTCCATGGAGAGCAATAGATAATGAACTTGTATTCATTAATATTGAGGGCTTCTCAAATTCCTGCACTTATCACGTAATCTAGTCGCTAATGAGCTGGGAGTTAATTTAGATTTGGCACTGTAAATTTTAGAAAATTTCATCATTTATCTGATTGACCTTGAGCAAACAAGGCTGCTGCGGAATACTAAATGACATTCAAGGTGACGATAATGGGTTTTCAGCTCAATAATCTACTGTCATTGTAGCAAAGCGAACAGCAAGTCAATGGTACCCTACTAGTACCCCAAACCAGAATTGCATTTATTGGGAGAGCCAAACATGCTAACCACTACACCACGCGGCGTATTCTGCGCACTTTAAATTGGTTACAAGTTGCAAAATAATTTCTACATATTATAAAATGAAGTCCCTGATTCTTGGATGTAAGGGGTAATCTCGAGAAACCCTGAATGGATTTTAATGTGGTTTTCACCATTCTATAAAGGATTTCTCGAGGAAGGTTTCTGTAGAAAATCATTCATTTATGACCAAAGTAAGCCAAGCAGTAACAATTTCATTGAATCTAGTCGAAAAAAACCTGCCGTCCGTGCGCCTTTTAGGCTTATGCTGGATAAACCGTTAAATATATATATATATACTGTTATTGTAAGAGTTGTTCAGCATGAAACGTTCTACAAAAAAGTCCCCGACAGCATACCGCTATCTTTAATACATCGCCCACTAGGCTATACGTGTTTTTGCGTTTTCATTTCTCTCCATTGAGTGGAAATTTCAATTACTAGCTTCGGAGCGCGTTTACGACCTAGCGAGTGAGCCTATCATCCCAGTTCGGCCAGTATCAAACTGTCGAGTCGTGTCGAGTTATGACATCAGGGAAGGGTATAGCCTATGTGTCTGGAGTTTCGCTGTTCATCTTGGCTTTTCTGAATTGCGTGTGGAACCTGCCGTCCGTGCGCCTTTTAATCTTTCGCTGAGTAAACCGTTAAAGATACCGGGCGAAGCTATAAAATAAAGTACAGCGGTAGGATGTCGATCTAAAATCTGTACAGAAAACAGACGGCAGTTATTCGAGCAGAAGGTCATGAGAGAGAAGCGGGTTTTGAGAGAGGAGTAAGACAAGGGTGCAACTAATCACCCATACCTTTCAACCAGTTCATTGAACAAGCGATGAAGGAAACTAGAGAAAAAATTAAGGTAGGAGTATTCAAGGAGAAATAATCTCAACTCTGTGATTTCCTGATGACATTGTCATCTTAGCCGACACACCAGAGGATTTGAATGAGTTTTTAAACGTCTTGAGGAAAGAATTCATGACGAAAATCAATACTAAATGAAAAACAAAAAATATTGGAATGCGGCCTAAAGAAATCAGAAACTTATGGACGCAAGATTGGCAGGTGAAAAGCTAAACGAAGTATGAGATTTCTGCTACTTAGGATGCAAAATAACTAGAGATGGACGAGGCATAGACAATATAAAAAGTAGGTTGGCTCAGGCAAGGGAAGTATTTCTAAAGAATAGGAATCTGTTGACATCAAAAATAAGTCGTCCAGTTCCAAAACTCATTTAATCCGCTTGTGAATAAGGATCATGTCGTAAAATTATTTATTTAATTATTTTATTTTATTTTGTTTAATTTAATTTTGTTTGTTTTATTTTGTTTTGTTTTGTTTTATTTCGTTTTATTATCTTTTAAATTGTTTTGTTTAATTTTTTGTTTTGTTTTATTTTATTTTGTAATTCTTATATTTTAATTTAATTTTGTTTTATTTTGATTTTGTTTTGTTTATTTTGTTTTATTTTAATTTTATGTTTTATTTTGATTTTCCAGAAAACAAAAACAAAACAAAAAACAAAAAACATGAAGCAAAAAGGCAAAATTCAAACATGAATGCAAAAGCAGAAAACACAAATCAAGAAACAAAAAGCAAAAAGCAAAATTCAAAAAAGAAAAGCTGAAAACAAACACAAAACAAAAACCAAGAAAGAAAAGCAAAAAGTAAAATTCAAACGCAAAGGCACAAAGCAAACACGAAACCAAAAAAACAAAAACACAAAACAAAAAGTAGAAAACAAGAAACACAAAAGATACGTGAGGCAAAGTCCAGAGAAACGTTTCTGATGAAAATGATTCTTATTCACAAGTGAATTAAATGAGTTTTGCAACTGGACGACTCAAATATAGAATTTGGTATTAGAAAGTCATTTTTGGAAGCTTTTGTCTGGGGCAAGGCGCTCTTTGAAAGTGAAACTCTGACTGTTGATGCAGCAGAAGAGAAGAATAGAATCATTTGAAATGTGGTGTTACTGGAGAATAATGAAGATCAGGTGGACAGACCAACAAATGGAGAGGTATTAGAAAGAGTGGGAGATGAGAGATGCTTCTGGCGACTAGCACTAGCAAGTGGAAGCAATGCCAGACTCATCTTGGGTCCCGTGGTCGCCAAGCTACGTCCCACTAGTTGTGGTCCCCGTGGGGAAAACTGCCCTATGGGACCGGTTTTTCTGCTCTTGACGTAGTGACTAGCAATTTAATTCTATCTCAGACATAGGCTACTAGAAGTCGTTTTCTGTGGTTTCCCACTTCACTTTCAGACGAATTCATTCATTCATTCATTCATTCATTCATTCATTTATTTGCAATTGGGGGTGTTCCCCCCGGTGGCAAATTAGATATACATAACAAATAAATAATCATACTTAACAATTCAATAACAATTATACTGGAGTATTTACACAAATCGGCAGTATTTTCTTAAACACACCTATATGTTTGGGAAAAGGCTCTAAGATTGCGGCAGGTAGAGAGTTCCAGTTATCAATGGCACGGTTTCCGAAAGAATATTTACCATAATTTGTTCGCTGTGGTCGGGCCCTAACTTTGAAAGGATGATCGCTCCTACTCATGTAAGTGGGCTTTCCCATACGTTTGTTAAGCTCACCCCATGCTGTACGTGTTGTACATAGCGTAGAGTCTAGATTCCATCCTCCTAGTCTCAAGTGATTCCCACCCAGGTTTCTTTAACATACGGCTCACACTGCTCCTGGGATTCAAATCACTGAGCACAAATCTAGTGGCATTTCTTTGTACCATTATCAACTCATTTATGAGCCCTACTTGATATGGATCCCAAACGGCCGAGGCGTAATCCAGAATAGGTCTTACAAGTGACAAATATCCTAATTCTTTAGCAGAGGTACTACTTCCTTTTAATACCCTCATTACAAAGTACAGGGATTTGTAAGCTTTAGAAAGTTAGTTAGTTAGTTATTGTTGTTTTAAGGGGCGGAACTACGAGGTCATCTGTCCCTAAGCTTTAGAAACTACACATCCTACATGACTACTCCATTTCATATCATTCCTTACGTGAACGCCCAAATATTTGCAAGAATCTTCTTCTACAAGTTTTTCCGAGCCAATGTTATATTGAAAATCTTGTCTTATGGTTCCTAAATTGAGGCCATTGACGCCTCCTGCCCGTATCCTTGCTCGAATCACAAACACACACACTAGTATGGCCATCCAAATGACACAGGTTATCATACTAATTTCACACTTATCCAAGTATACGGGGTTACATGATCACAATGTCGCAAAGTCCCAAAATGTTTCAACAACAACGGAATCAAATTTCTTGGTTGTGTAAATCGCACCTTAGGGGTGACAGCTAGTGACTACACCATGAAGCTTACATACTGTACAGCCCGGGGGCAGTACCCCCTGAGACCCACCCCGCCATCTTTTACCAAAAGTACCCGCATAGGCAGACCATAAGCTTCATGCATTTCTTCAGACACAAGCGGGCCCGGCATACTGCTGACGGCCACACTTACGAAATATAAACATAAACACGGTAAATGGAGCGTCAGCTATGAGGAAATGCTGACAAGGCAGTGGGGGAAGGCCTTAAAGCCTAGGCCCGCAGGAGCCCCATCATCTGTTCTGTTCTGTTCTGCTCTTGGCCAGCGGCCTTGCCCGACGAGGTTCGTTCCAGCTCTTCGCCAGGTGAGATCTAGCTGTGCTCAGAGTCCTTTATCTTTGTAAACACCTACCCTGAACAACTGTACACTTTACAAATTGTACTACATTTTATATTTGTTTAAACTCCCCAAGAGGGACATCACATCACATCTACTGGCCAATAAACACATGGTCAGTAAGCATACACGTTTATTTATTTATTTATTTACATATGTTACGCCCTCATTGGAGCACTTAACCAAAACAAGTATATACATATCTCAAAAACAATATTAAAGATTCAGCTTCTTATTTTTCTTCTTTTCCCAAAACATTTTCATTCAAGTTGACCTTGCCGCTCTCTCTGCATCGCTTATGGTGTAAGTTTTGCGGGTAAAGGTTTTTAAGGGAAGTCGGATGTTCTTGTTTTTCAAGATATTCTTCTCATCTTTGTTAGCAATTTGGGACATTGTCAAGCCGAGTTCATCCAGATCATTGTGAATTTCCATAAACCAAGAGTTCTTTGTTTTACTTTTGAAAAAATAATTAAATAATACTTTTAATTGTCTGGTATCCGGCAGGCGTGAGATATGACAAAAAAAAAGCAATTCGCCTTTTTCGCATAGTATCGACTATAGACTCAGTTTCTTTATAAACCACTTCATTTGGTAATAGACACCATTGACCATCCACCTGATGTTTTTGATTAATTATAGTTCTGAGAATTCTTCTATCAATCTTCTGTAATGTGTCAGTAACTGATCGAGTGTTTAACTTGAAAAGTGTTTCACAAGCATATATTGCTTCCGGTTTAATAACTGATTCGTAATGTCGTAATTTGGCATTTATGGAGAGTGATTTTTTTTTTGTAACTAGACCAAGTAATATATTGCGCTTGTCTTAACTTTGTTGTTCTATTTTCGATTGACGCTTTCTCATTCAAATTCCATGTTATAATCTCCCCTAAATATTTAAATTTATGTACATCTTTAATTTCTTTATTGTTGATCAATGTAATAGCTTGTGTTTCCACATCAAAGGATGCCATTATTTCAGTCTTTTCAAATGAAATTTGAAGTCCTACTTTTGCTGCAATAGACCCAAGTTCTTCAATTTGGTGTTTAGCCTCATCTATACTGGTTGCAAGCAGTGCAAGGTCATCACACTCCATTTTACATCCTTATACCCAACCTGACCTTAGTCATGATTGCCCCTGACCGTAGAGGCCAGTAACTGCATCGTCAGGTTCTATTGTACTCGAGCAAGCGACTCGACTGCAGAGTGCCGAGTCACTGACTCTGCACATTCGCTGAATTGCTCACTGTACTCAATTAGCAGGCTAGATTAGCAGCCTGCACTTAGACATTCATCCCCTGGCAGGTAATTGCATCATCCTGCAGAGACGCCCCCAATAGATTAAACACTCACACCAACACACTACACTGGTAGTCTCTCCCAACCCCGGGAAACTACCCTCATCCGGAAGCAGCCCTCAAAATTAGCACACCTACACTACCGTGTTTATCCCACCCCCAACCAAGGGATAAAACAATACACTAGCCCAGGGGTACCCAACCTTTCAGCAACTGCGTAACACTTGATTTTTTTTAGAAATGTTAGCGTACCAACAGTCCTATACTTCTTTTTCACCCTATGGGTGTCCGCTAGAAGCAGCTACAGCCTCTGGCAAGCCAAACATGCCATAGGACACTCCCGGCACTAAAAGCCACACGATAAATAAATAAATAAATAAATAAATAAAGAAACAAATAAAATATACTTCATTTGAAACATTTATTTACTGTTGGAAAAGTGCCCAATGGCTTGTTTTATCATAATTAAATTACTGAGAAAACTTCATATCTATACTAATATAATAAAGCTCAAGAGTTTGTTTGTTTGTGTGTTTAAACGCGCTAATCTCTGGAACTACCAGTCGGATTCGAAAAATTCTTTTTGTATATGATAGCCAGAATCAAGAGGAATAGTTTAGGCTATGTAGCATTAGGCTACACCTCTCAGGTAACCTTAAAGATTGATTTTTGTTCAGTAAGTCGGAAGAACAAGCGCTCCCGAACAGCTTCAATAATACCTAAGTCTATTGCTGCCTGGAAATGCGGGCTGCATCACGTCGTCCTACCAGTGTTCTGGTGCAGAATTGCGAGCTACTTATAAATTGCAGTCACGAGGAGTAATTAGTGCAAAACGATTTCTTAGGCCCCTTAAAACAATAATCATCATGACAATACAGTAGTATTCCTCTGTACAAGGGCGACGATGGTGTTGGTGCAGTATACTGAGGTTATCAGCTGCAATAAGCGTTGGTGCTTTCCGAGCCTTATCCTTGAGCGCTCCAGTTCAGTAGTAGTATTCATTGTCATCCATAAAACAAATAAATCCATCGGGCGAAGCCGGGTACTACTGCTAGTTTAATATATATGTATATTTATAACATTTATATAATAAAGGAAAAAATAATAAAATAATTGCAAAATAAAGTTTTATTTATTACTCATAGGTCTAAAAACATACCATTTTACATAATTAGTACAAACTAAGGAAAAGAACATAACATCATCCAAAATCTTCCTTTACCGCGAAATTTGTTGTTGTTTGCCTGTGATTAAAATATCAATATCAGGAGTAATTGAACTTAACTTCACTCTTAAGTCCTCTTCAACACTTATTCTCTTTCTATGTTTATTTTTGATATACAAACGTTCATAACATCCACTCTCACACAGGTAACTTGTAACAAATGGCATCAAAAATAGCAGAGCTTGCCAGAAGATCTTTGGGTACTCGGTTTTACATCCAATCCAGAAGTTAATTAAGGATTACCCTTTGAAACTGTCTTTCACGGAACTATCTTCTGTTAGATCGATAAAACTTCCTTTTAATTTCAACTCATTTGGTGATGTTCCCGAAGAAGTATTTCTGATCCAGTCAAATTTGGAATAAACTTCGGAGAAATATTTATTAAAACTTTCTTGAAGGGCTTCCAAGTGAACAATGATATCAGCAACCACATCTGGCATTGGAAGAACGATGATTATTTTATTTCTACAGCTACACAAACTGGCACATTTTACATTAATCAGCCAGTTCAATACACTCTTGAAATAGAACATCCGTATTAAAATAATTATAACAAATTAAATATTTCGTCCATTGAAGTGGTATGTGGAATAGTTCCCATAACACAGGATGCGTTTCCCTTTTGAATCGCTATGCCGATTCTCTGCATCAAATAGGTTTTGGAACGAGGATCACCAGAGACTCCACCTATTACTCTTCCTAGCTTGTTTACTAGATTTATTGCGTCCTCACTCCAAGGACCCATTGTCTCCACAGCAAAGGCCACAAAACTATAGTCCTCCATGATCTTCCTATATTTGTTGTGCTTCCGAGTGACGGCGATCTCGGCTACAGATCCTGCTTCCTTTGACGATGATGAGATATAGGAAGGAGCCAACGTATCTGAGCACGTTGCATCCCAGACTAGGCATTTGCCATTCGACCATGGAATTATGGTCATCCCCTCAGGCCGAGAATGTCGGCCAGCACTCCTTTCACAAGAGAGACTGCGTGTACCACGTGCGGAAACGACCTCACCACATACACAAGTATGAGGTTTACAAAGGGTTGATCCAAGGCGGAGAGACATAGAAATCCTAAAACTATTGTTGTCCAGTAATGTCCCTATTGTTCTCGATGGGATGGCATTTAACCATGAATTCGATTCTTTCTTCAAACTAGCCAAATTAATAGCCTTTTCCTCATCTGAGTGAAATTCAAGGTTGTCCATTATATTTTGCAAACGAGACCATCCCGAATACGTTGGAACGCAGGAGCTGAAGGGATAGATGGATCGTTAAACTGGTAGTTCCATAATTCCAAGGCCTCAGAGTAAAAAGTGTTTTCCTCAATGTCCGAAATAACTGGAAACATTGACTGGACGAGAGAGAAAACACTATTCACCGATGACATGAAAGCTGGAAGCATTAAATCTTCAATTTTCCTTATTCCGATTCCCCCGTAACGAACAGGGAGTGAGACTATTGTCCATGATCTATTATTTAAATTTGTATTAAGAGTTGACTCTAGTGTGCATTTCACAAAATCATCCATTCTCTGTATCGACGGTCTAATCTTCCATAGAGGAGTACTTCTAAGCAAATATTTGAGCTTAGGAACAAGGAAACAGTTTTTTAGGAGAAAGTAAGCAATGTGAAACTTTAAATCTTTCAGACGTCAAAGCAGAAGAGTTAACTCGTCAAATTTTCTGGATAAGGAGGGTTCAATGGCGTCTTCAATGACTGGAGCCTTCAGCAAAGGTAGAGACGGAACCACATCAATGCCTGGAGATAACTCGTTGAAACGAGAAAAAAACTCATCTTTTTTGTCACCGCAGAAGAACAACTCACATTTTCTGGGGTTGATATCAAGGCCAAGTGATTTACATTCCGCAATAATTGAGGGAAAATCATTTAGAACGACAGTCGGATCCCCTAGCAGCGAGCCATCATCCAAATACCAAATATTCAGTTCAGATGAAAGCTTCTCCAAAATTGGCTGAATGACCAGGCAAAAGCCTAAGGACCCTCCAGGGTCACCTTGTTGGAGACCAGATTGAGAAAGGATAATCTTGTCTTCAAAAACTAGGTAAGATGGTTCTCGATAGCATTGCCAGAGGAAGTTGTAATGTGAAGGGGCTTTATCTTTGATACGTGTCAGCAGAATATCTCGATCAACACTATTAAACGAATTTCTGAAGTAAATCTTAAGTACAATCTTGTCGGTTCCGACATTTTTGTTCACAAAAGCTCGAGCAGAATGGATTGCAGCTTCACAGGAACCCTTCGTGCCAAAGCCAAGTTGGATAGGGTTGAAGTATTCTGCCAAATCTTCACGAACATAATTACATGCTTGACTTGCTGTTAACCTTCTTAGAGTGCAACCAATTGCAATAGGGCGGAGCCCGCCACCCTCCTTGTTCGGTCCACACAGACTCGCCCCATATAGGATTGGAAGGATATCCGAATTCTCCTGACCCGATAGCATAACATTGCAGAGGGATGTTAAAGAAGTTAGTAATTTTTTTTCGGCCACACCATTACCCTTTGCAGTTAGGTCTTTGAGGTGTTGCGGGCGTAAACCATCAATACCACTTGCAGACCCATTTCGGTATTTGCTGAGAATTACCACCACATCTTCTTCTGATACTGTGAACTTATTTTCTTCATTAGGAGGATCGGGAAAAATAAGTGCTCTGGCATTGGATATATTTCATTTACTTCAAAAAATAATGTTAGAGTATGAAAAGAAGATAAATTCTACTCCTGTTATTATGAACAATTGTATCACCTACGCGTACCACCTGAAATGTTCCCGCGTACCTCTGGTTTGGAACCCCTGCACTAGCCCATCTCTCTGGTTTACTTGTGCAGAAGGCATGAATGAAGTGATATCCATGTCTGTGTTTGTGGTGCCGTCTGAACGTAGAGTTATCCGCGACGCTGTGTACTCAAGAGGGACAATATTTATTCTTGGAAAGATAAAGAGACCAACTCCCATTGATGAACTCCGTACCTAATTGATAGCAGGTCATTTTGGAGCCAGTTCGTTAAATAATCTTATCATGCATGTCTGTTCTAAGATAACTTACAGATTCTCCATGTTCA
This sequence comes from Meconema thalassinum, assembly GCA_946902985.2. Lineage (NCBI taxonomy): Eukaryota > Metazoa > Arthropoda > Insecta > Orthoptera > Tettigoniidae > Meconema > Meconema thalassinum. Next base: position 402,310,526 of record OX336393.1, on the reverse strand, counting down.
AATCATGGCTGCTAGACGTTACGATTTGGAGAGACATGCTCCGATATTTAGATAGAAATCCCGATTCCCACTTGGAACCTAGGTGCGACACGACTTGTCCCATCGTAAGTAAATGAACTTATTATTACATTACATACATTTACATTTGAAATTGTTTTGCCTTTCTGCATTCAGTCTAAAGTCTGTTCGCCGAGTCGAGATAGTGGAAGTAAACACAGTTGTACACGTGATTGCAGGGCTGCCCGCAAGGGGTGCATAGAGCTGTGTCTGTTGAACGTACGCCAACTTCAGGGCTGTGTATAGCCTACATGTGAAGCGGGGTGACTTATCGGTTACATGCTACAGCGCGGTTTATTAATTGTTCGTTATTGTATTTATATAATTAATGAATTAATAAGTTCTTAACTGCTTATGACAGGCAAAAGCATACAGTGCAGCACAGCACTAAGTGCAGCAAGTCTTGTATTTTCTAGGGCTACGGCATGACTAATGATCTCGGAGATTCTTGGCTACCCGGGGCACTGTCTCGGCTCGATGAATATACTTTAGTTGCAAGCCTCTATTTGCGAACAAACGATCCTCTACTAGCAGTTAGCACTGCGGCCGCCTCTGTTTCTGCACCTCTCACTTTGAAATCATTCAACACTGAATCTAACCATCGCCTCCATGGTCTGCCTCATCTTCTCTTATCCTCTACAGCCGGACTCATTAACCTCCTAGGTAATCTCTCCTAGCCCATTCTCATCGTATGACCCCATGGATCATAAACCAGCTTCATCTAGAGTGTTCGTATCTAACTAAGCCTCCATCGCTTCATTACGAGTACCTCCCAGCCATTGCTTCCATCTACCCTCATATCAGTTACCACTAGCTTATGTATCAGCTCTCACTTCCATACAGCAAGGTATATCAAAATACTGAGCTATGTAGAAACAGTTATTTTGCGTAATTATTTTGTAACTAACCGAATATGAACTATAACCAAAAGCAAAGAATAGTATATATTTGTTTAGTACTCAACATGTTTGGAAATAGAATTGATTTCTTTGTCAGCAAATTGTTGTTGTGTGAGTCTCTAGTCTTTCGACTGGTTTGATGCAGCTCTCCATGCTTCCCTGTCCTGAGCTTATCGTTTCATCTCTACATAGCTACTACATACTACATCCAAGGCAATCTGTTTAACATATTCCAACCTTGGTCTACCTCTACAGCTCTTATCCTTGACCCTTCTATAGCTAAGTTTGCTGTTCCTGGATGTCTTAGTATGTGTTTTACCAACCTATCTCTTCTCTTCATTAGTAGTCGCCAGAAACATCTCTCCTCTCCTACTCGTCTTAATACCTCTTCGTTTGTAACCCTATCTACCCATCTGATCTTCATCATTCTCCTGTAACACCACATTTCAAACGCTTCAATGCTCCTTTTTTCTGCTGCACCCACAGTCCAACTTTCACTACCATAGAGTGCCACGCTCCAGACAAAAGCTTTCAAAAATGACTTCCTAATACCTAAATCTATATTCGATGTCAACAGATTCCTTTTCTGTAGAAATGCTTTCTTGCCTGTGCTAACTTACATTTTATATCCTATTTGCGTCGTCCATCACTGGTTATTTTGCTTTCTAAGTAACAGACGTCACCTAATTCCTTTAGCTTTTCACCTGCCAATTCGACATCCATAGGGGTTTCTGATTTCTTTCGGCTGCATTCCAGTATTTTTGTTTTACATTTATTAATTTTCATCATGAATTCTTTCCTCAAGACGGAGTCCATACCATTTAAAAGCTCATTCTAATCCGCTGGTGTGTCGGCTAAGATGACGTCGTCATCGGCAAATCTCAGAGTTGAAACTATTTCTCCTTGAATCTTCACTCCTACTTTGATTTTTTCTCCAATTTCCTCCATTGCTTGTTCAATGTATAGATTGAAAAGTATGGGCGATAGGTTGCAGCCTTGCCTTACACCTTTCTGAATACCAGCTTCTCTCTCATGTCCTTCCACTTGAATAACTGCTGTCTGGTTTCTGTATAGGTTGTATAACACCCTCCTATCCCTGTAGTTTATTCCAATCGTTTTCACAATTTCAAACAACTTACTCCAATGTAGTATTACGTGCGTTTGTACACCCTCTGTCTGAAAAGTTCGGTGAATGGGTCTATATTACGAACTGATTGATGGCTTACCTGAAACAGCCGTTACTATCCTTCGAAGTGATCCCCGTGGATGGTTATGCACTTCTTAGAACGGCTGTACAAGTCCTGGCATAGTCTTGCTGATGGATAGCCTTCAGTTGGGTCGTCACATTACGTTGGATGTCCGAAATGTTCGAAAACCTCTGGCTCTTCAGGGCTATTCAGCGACCCTGGACGCCGATACTCCATACTTTGACGCTTGCCTTCGAGGCCGTACCTAAGGCACCAGGTCTCATCACCCGTGACGATGGTTTTCAAGACCATTCCAGTCCACGAAACATTCTCCCTTCTCACTGCCACCCGTCGAAAAGGTGTGCACGTTAGGTTGCATAAATTCACCCTTCTCACTGCTGCCCGTCTATCATGTGTGCAAGACAGGTTGCATAAATTCACGCTTCTCTCTTGCTTTCAATTTAGAGTTTTGTCGACCCAAACGGAAGGCTATTCCTAAAGAAGACTATGCCAGGAGTTTCCAGGTCTTGTTCAGTCGTTCTCAGAAGTGCATAACCATCGACGGGGATTACTTCGAATGACAGTAACGGCTGTTTCAGGTAAGCCAACAATCCGTTCGTAATATAGACCCATTCACCGAACTTTTTAGACAGAGGGTGTATTTTTGCTTCCGGAAGTTACTAACATACCATTCTGTAGACGGTTGTCATCTACAGCTGGAGTTCATCTAAGACAGGGTGCCCAACCTTTTTTTAACTAAGGGCCACATTGTAAATATTTTGTGTACCTTGCGAGCCAATGACACTCCGGGAGGTTTGAGGAGTATGGATTTTTTAGCCTACTTTCGATTTTTGCAAAAAATTAAAGTAGACTTATAAGATTTACACAGGGCCAAAAATTGTGTGTCTGTATGTGTCTGTGTGAGTGTGTAAGTGTGTGTAATCTAAATGTGTGTCCCCTCCCCCCTATCAATTCAAACACGGTAAAACCGAATTGAACGAAATTTTGTACAGAGGTAGACCTAGTAAAGGGCACCTCAGTGTCATGTTTTATATCGCCACCATCTTACAAAAACGTAATGGCGGCCCCCCAAATGTCAAAATCCTGAATCAAATTACGACCAACCGAATCATCTGATCTCTACCAAATTTTGCAACATTATATCTTTAGTATAAAGAATCTTTTGACCAAACTACAAGGTCATCAGCCCAATAATTTGCGGATGGTGGCCATGTAGACTCTTTGTGCAAATCGAATCCCCCTATCTTTTCAAACACGGTGAAACCGAATTGAACGAAATTTGGTACAGAGGTAGCATCACCAAAGGATCGCCGCCATCTTGACGGACACGGAATGGTGGCCACCGAAATGTTAAAAGCTTAAATCAAATTACGACCAACCTAATCATTTGATCTCTACCAAATTTTGCAACAACATACCTTTTTGTGGGAAGCATCTTCTAACTGAACTACAAGGTCATCAGCCCAATAGTTTGCAGATAGCGGCCATGTATGTGTGCAAATCGATTTCCCATATCAATTCAAACATGGTGAAACCGAATTGAATGACATTTTTTTTACAGAGGTAGCACTAGCAAAAGGCACATCATATTCATGTTTAATATCCGTATAGCACGTTGTATTTCAACAAGCTACTACAACCAACTTTCAATTATACTCCTTTAAAAGAACAAAGAGTTATAACAATACCCATGCATTTAGGAGAAAGTAGGCTATATGTTCTTTACTGAACATCTTGTTTTTAATGTTGGAGCAATATGGTGAGTTTTGTGGCTGTCTGAACTTAGTTTTCTTAGTATTGCTGCAATTTTCTGTATTTATTTGTAGTGGATAAAAGATTAAAACACTAAAAATAAATCTAAATATCTTTATTAAATCCCTTGAAAATAAGTTAGAAGTACGATGATATTCAATACACTCATACAGCATGAATGACAAGGAGTGAGTATTTATGTTCATTTGACACAATTATTAATGAAATAAAGTTCATAATAATTTAGTTTAGTGCGACGACTGGAACTTGTTACAAAGTTTTGGCGACACGGCGTGGCCGGACAAAATAGTCTCGCGGGCCGTATCCGGCCCACTGGCCGTAGGTTGGGCAGTCCGAACCTAAGATGTAAAAAAGCATGGCGGAATTGCAACCAAGTTCGTCTCGTAGTGTTTTCGCATCAAAGAATATCAATTCTTGTATAAATAAGGAGCATCAAGGTTCAATTGCCTGATAATTTCAGGAATTAATGATATTTTGGGCCCTTAACCTGGTATGGAGATAATACAAGCGTTGATATTGTCAAAATAAAAGTTAATATAATTGTAGGATTATGAATTAGCATGTAGAATAATAAAGACCCAAAACATAAGACATTGTAAGTCTATCGCGCCCCTCCCCCCTGATAAATTCTATATTTTATGTTTAGACTTGCAACCCGCCCCGGCTTCGTCCGGTAACAGTTATGAATGCATTGCGTGATAAGCGCTTTTCTTTCGATGTCAATGAACTACGACCTATATCCGTTTTACGTCTCGGCATGATGGGTTAAAAACACTGACTGGACTATTAATTATATTATCATGGAGATGCATGTGCAACGAATTTAACAATGGCGGGGTGCGTGAAACAAAAATCCCCCTTCCGTCCAATCTTAACGTGACTGTGTATTTTGGTTGGTTGGTTAGTTCCTCACTTTAGGGGCTGCGACAACTCGGTCATGTAGCCCCGTGTACTTTGAGTGTGTGTAGAATTAGCCCGATCAAGTTAGACATGCAAGGATACAAAAATTTGCATAGAGCTGAAAATTTGTATTAATGGTCGAAACACCATTATAAATGATATGTGAAAAGTCCCCATCGATCCGACAACGGCAAAAAAATATTCAAGGTTAAAGTTCGCAAATATGAGTTCTTTGTGTTTTTCAGCCAAACGGTAAGTTTTATCAGAAAAATAGATAAGACTAAATTGTAGATCATGCCATTATCTATAAGAATTGTCTCAACACTTTTTCCTCTAAGAGTCACCGTTTGTGAGATATAATGATTCAAAAATTTGAAAGAGTTGTATTCTTCATAATATGCACACGTTTCCACGCCACCTGTGAGGTAGTGTACTAGGCGCGTCTTTTTAACGTGGTTTCCCCGTTAGGCCTATTCCACTATCTATTGTGATCCTGTTTAATTCAATAATATTTAATAATAAAGTTGGTACTATTGGAAATTATGAAAGGCTGTGTGAATTTTAAGAAATTGGGGGAAATTATTCGGAATCATCTAATATTTCTGCATCCTCATGTTCTTGTTCTTTTTTTCTTCTTGTTTCTCTTCTTCTTCTTCTTCTTCTTGTTCCTCCTCTTCTTGCTCTTCTTCCTCTTCTTCCTGCTGGGTGCAGGTAAATTGTCCTAACAGCGATGAATCAGATGTCTCCACGCTGATATCGTATGAACACTCTTCTGATGGCAATCAACATTGGAGCATGACTGGCCTTGACAACTGGCACATGCTAATGAACAAAATAATCCAACTTTTTTGCAGCCGCATTTAGCATTACATCCCTTTTAACAATTGCAAAATACTTTGTTGAGGAGTTTTCCTGTGCAGGTGGGAGTAAAGTCTGGATTGGTTCCAATGTATTGTCGATTAACTTCCAATATTAACTTCTGGGTCTAGTTGATTACCAAACCACACTTGAACTTTATAATATACCCGAAATAGATGTTGATGAGCAGAAGCAGAGGTTGGAGGAAGACAAGGTAATTGCAATTGTTTTTTGTTCCAACTGATGTTGAGCTTTCCCAGGTTTAAAAAAATAAATAATTTCTTCGGTTGGAGTTCGAGCAGTAAGTAATATCAGTAAGTCAACGTCTTCACCAACAACAATAGTTGTATTTGTCAAGTTGTACTGTTCTATTGCTCTTTCAATTATCAGGACTTCAGCAATTGTAAAAAGGGATGTAATGCTAAATGCGGCTGCAAAAAGTTGGATTATTTTGTTCATTAGCATGTACCAGTTGTCAAGGCCAGTCATGCTCCAATGTTGATTGCCATCAGAAGAGTGTTCATACGGTATCAGCGAGAAGACATCTCATTCGTCGCTGTTAGGACAATTTACCTGCATCCAGCAGGAAGAAGAGGAGGAACAAGAAGAAGAAGAATAGGAACAAGAAGTTAAAGAAGAACAAGAACTTGAGGAAGCAGAAATATTAGCTGATTCCGAATAATTTCCCCCAATTTCTTAAAATTCACACTGCTTTCATCATTTCCAATAGTACCATTTTTTCATTACTAGTGGACCCGTGCGAGATTTTCATAAACCATACTTTCCCCAACAGGTTTATAATGAGAGACTTAAGGAGAAAGGTTGTTATGATTTTATTTCAACCAAATGATTATCGAACACTATTTACATTTCAGTTAGAATTCCAAGTTCTACGTTCCCTAACTTAAGAAGGCAATCACTGGAAATTGGATCATCATAACACTCACCGGTTATTCGATATTTATGAAATTATACGATTTGAGTATTCATTTCTTTGATTTACTGTTTCTAAAATCCATGAACAATGATAAAGGAAAGACCTCAGATGTTAAAAAAGACATGAAACAGGCGTCACAGCAGTTAAAATTGGGAAGTGGACAGCAATTATGGAGAGTATTTTCCTACAGCAACAGTATGTGCAAATCGCACACTTCTAACATTTTTTGAAAGTCACTTTTTAAGAAAAGTATAGATATTTATGAAATTAGAGTGCAATTCGTCACTGCTAATGTCTATTCTCTTTCATTAGAATGTTCATTTGTCACGATCGGTCTCTTGTAAGTGCCGGAGGAGGGATCTACACAACTGAAATAATATATTTGATTAAATATTATTGAATTAAATAGGATCACAATACTGTAGATAGTGGAATAGGCCTACCGGAGAAACCACGTTAAAAAAAACGCCAAGTACGCTACCTCACAGGTGGCGTGGAAACGTGTGCATATTATGAACAATACAACTTTTCAGCTTTTTGAATCGTTATATCTAAAAAACGGTGACTCTTAGGATAAAAAGTGAGAAGGCAATTCTTATAGATAATGGCATGATCTACAATTTTAGTCTGATCTATTAGCCTACTTTCGATTTTTGCAAAAAATGAAAGTAGACTTATGAGAACAACACAGGGCGAAAAATTGTGTGTCTGTCTGTGTGTGTGTATGTGTGTGTGAGTCTGTGTGTGTGTGAGTGTGTGTACTCTGAATGTCTGTCCCCCCCCTATCAATTCGAACACGGTGAAACCGAATCGAACGAAATTTGGTACAGAGGTAGCTCTAGCATAGGGCACCTCAGTGTCATACTTTATATCGCCGCCATCTTTACCAAAACTGAATGGCGGCCACTCAAACGTTCAAAACGTAAACTCAAATTACGGCTAAACTAATCATCCGATCTCTACCAAATTTGGTGACAACACACCTTTATATAGGACGCGTCTTTCACCCAAACTTCAAGGTCATCGGCCTTGCCATTTCAGGATGGTGGCCGTGTGAATTATGCAACCATTATAATCAATAGCTTAAGTCCCACCAATTCAGATTATCAAGCCTAGGGTGGTTTAAGCTATCCTGAAGTTCGTGATCCGTTATTTATTATAATTTAATATTATAATATTATTCTGTATGAATGGCTTAAAAGAGCTGAGCCGTATCTGCCACACGACAAGATGGCAGCTGTCCTCATGAGCCTGTCTTATATTTCAGTAGTTTTAGTATGTTGTATGTGATATACCCTACTGATACAATAATATAAACTTTGTATGAAATGATCTATAATGAAGATGTACTGCAGTGAAGAAATAGTTTATTTCAAGTCATTATTTGCCAACAGGTTGTATGTAATATATCAGTTAAAATCGCCATGCTGTTAAGGATATAGTTAGCTCTGGGCTAGCGTGTTAGTCTGTCACGCAGTTGACTGTCTATCGAATACTGCTACAGTTAACTTTTTTTTCTTGAATTCTTTTACAAATGATGTGCACAAGCTCTTTCCACAGATACTGAATAAAATGTCATTTAGCTCAAAGGGGAGGCTAATGTATACACTCGTTTATTAATAAAATCACAGTCCCAGCATTGCACATAAACAGAAGACATTAAGAAGAAGAGAATAGAAGAACTAGATACACGTTGTTATCAACCACAGCCTTCTTAATGTCTCTGTACGGTGCTGTCCTCTTGTGGGTTATGTGGGTAATATTGTTCCAAACATACCGCTGTGTAAATACCTGGCCTCCTGAAGTATGGCAATTTTGTAATACTGGTAGTTTAACTATTAGCCACGATCGCGCTCCGATTAACTTTAAACACTGCCAGCTGGATCGCCTCCCTCCTGGATACTTTAAACTGCCTGCTCGTTGAACATCCAGAGACGTACAAGATAAATATTAATTCACTGCTAGGTCTCAACACCAACCTACTGTGATCGGCGCGGATTTTTAAAGGGGAAGGTACCCAAAACGAAAGATTCTTAACTTTGCAGGCTGGCTTAATATAGAGATTAACGGACGTGAATGCATTACAATAAGTTCGTAGTTTTGTTATTCAATCATCATAAAGTATATAATATTGATTTTGACACTTACTGGCTAATTTTCAATATAAAAGAAAACAAACAATACATGGTGGTAGAGGTGGTTTTAGGGATGAGGACAAAGAGTTATAAATATACCCATACATTTAGGAGAAAGTAGGCTATATGTTCTTTGCTGAACATCTTGTTTTTATGATGAAACTTACCCTTTGGCTGAAAAACGCAAAAAGCCCATATTTGCGAACTTTGACCTTGAATATTTTTTTTGCCGTTGTCGAACCGATGGAGATTTTTCACATTTTATTTATAATGGTGTTTAGACCATTAGTACAAATTTTCAGCTCTATGCGAATTTTTGTAACCTTACCCCTATTTTCTGGGCTAACTTGACCGGGCTAAATCTGTCTGATAACCGGTGTTAATTGTGATGGCTGTATTAGTATGTATCTGTTTTTAATTCAAGTAAGGACTGCAGATATTCGATTTTCAAGTAGTTCGAACTTTTGCTAACAAACGCCACCGTCAACGGCCAACTAGTTCTGAACTTGGTTACTAGATGCCACCGCAGTCGACTCCTGGTAACGAACGTTGGAACCTAAGAGCGTTAGTCAAATCTAATCTATAATTTAGCTTCACACAAGTGTAATTAGTGGAAGGTTCTTGATCATGCCATAGATCTATGACATGGGACTGCCGTTGCCGGCCTTACTTCCCTTCCGAAGGAAGGCATACTGAGGGATTTTAACGCTCTTAAAAATCCGACGCCTTCGGCCTGGTTGGAACTCACGACCATGGGCATAGAAGCGCAGCATGCTACCAACTACGCCACCAAAGCAGCACTGTGTATTTTGGGGAACGAAAATTTCACAGGCGAAATGAAAAAAGGCTGAGTTGCCCTTCCTGGGAAACTCCAAACATAACCACTCTTCTCTGAAGTCTTAACTCAACACGATTCGACAGTGTTCTGCTGGCTCTATCTGGGGTAATAGGCTCGCCCGCTGGCTAGGCTGTAACTGGGATGATAGGCTCGTCCCTAGCTAGCTCGTAAACTGTTGCCTCAGTAATTGAATGGAGATTGTTGGAAGAAATGAAAACGTAAAAACACTTCTAGATTACGATGTATTGAAGATACAGATATGCCCTCGCAGCCTTTTTCTGTAGAAGTTTTCATGCTAAACAATTCTTACAATCTTAGTACATTGATATTTTTAACGGTTTGCCCAGCGTAAGCTTAAAAAGCGCACGGACGCCAGGTTTTTCTTTGGACCTTTTCACTGAAATCGTTACTGCTTGGCTTCCTTTGATCATAAATAAATTATTTTCTACTGAAACCTTCCTCGAGATATCCTTTACCGAATGGTGGAAACCGCATCCAAATCCATCCAGTGGCTCTCGAGATTACCCGTGACATCCAAGAATCGGGGACTTTGTTTTATAAGTAGTGATACGAATAAATTAATTCAGCTCTGATGAAGCAAGCAGCTGATGGGTAACCCAAAACTTGAATGGTTAAAGCGCTAGGGAGCTCTCGGGCCACCAAGTGAGAGAATAGGCTACACCTGAATATGTTGTGTTAAACGATAGCAACTTTGGTAATACCCGTATGCTCAAGGAAAACAAATGAGATGTAATTATTGAGTGGCTGTAAATCATTTCTGTAACCGGATGCTACTTCGTGCTTTACTATTCCTGGGTTGACCTCCCGGTTACTTAAGCTCACCAGTGCGGGTTTACGGAGAAGTGACAGCACGTTTGATGGCTACCAGATGCTATAAATTATTCTTCTTCATGACATGATTATAGTTGTTATATGCTTCATCCCGTGCAAGCGCTTCAGTTCGTAATCGGCCTCCAGGAACACGCTTGTATTTTAGTCAATAATCCATCAAACCGCAAAATATCAATGATGGTCAAGCAGGGCGTATCGGTTTGATTCCCGGTTAATAAACAGTTTAAGGGATTTTCGAGGGGAAATCACACGTCTGGAGGATTGGACTCCACGTAAAGGTAAAGGAGATCTTGTGGCTCATGATCGCGGGTGAGTGGTCATATAGATCTTCAAGCTGCATTCCTTTCTCCTTCCTAATTTCCTACCTATCTTCATCCCATATTCCCACCTGCCTTCATTCCTACCCTTCTCCATCCCATATTCCTACCTTTATCCATCCCATATTCTGCCCTGCCTTTCTTTCCCTATCCCATATTCCTGTCTGACTTCCTTCGTTTCTCAATCCCATATTCCTACCTGGCTTCCATCCTTTCTCCATCCCATATTCCTTCCTGCCTTCATTCCTACCTTTCACCATCCCAAATTCCTGTCGGCCTTCGTTCCTTTCTCAATCCCATATTCCTATCTGCCTTCGTTCCTTTCTACATCCCATATTCATACCTGCCTTCCATCCTCCATCCATATTCCTTCCTGCCTTCCTTCGTTTCTCAGTCCCATATTCCTACCTGCCTTCCTTCCTCCAACCATATTCCTACCTGCCTTCCTTCCTTCCTCCATCCATATTCCTACCTGCCTTCCTTCGTTTCTCAGTCCCATATTCCTACCTGCCTTCCTTCCTTCCTTCCTCCATCCATATTCCTACCTGCCTTCCTTCGTTTCTCTGTCCCATATTCCTACCTGCCTTCCTTCGTTTCTCAGTCCCATATTCCTACCTGCCTTCCTTCCTTCCTCTAACCATATTCCTACCTGCCTTCATTCCTTTCTCCATCCCATATTCCTATCTGCCTTACTTCCTTTATCCACCCCATATTCCTGTCTGCCTTCATTCCTTTCTCCATCCCATATTCCCATAGCCATTCCTTCCTTTATCCATCCCATGTTCCTGTCTGCCTTCCTTCCTCTCTCCTGTCTTCATTTCTTCCATCCTTCTTTCCTATCTACCTTCCTTCTTGCTTCCTTAATTTCTTCCCTTCTTATCTTCTTCCTACCTGGCTTCCTTCCGACTGCCATATAGTCATATACCTTGCAGTTTGCGGGCTGGTCAGCACAACGTGTTCTCTCAGCTGCTAATCTTGGCTTTCTTTATCGGAGTCACTCCTTCGCAGATCAGATAGATACACAGTTGCCTCAACAGGGATGAGTGCATCCCGTTCTAGCCCTCATGCCAGTACTAAAATTACAGCTAGGAATGGAACCCTAGGTTTCAAGGCTATTCATTGGCTAATTAATACAAACAAACAGAAGCTGCTACCGGAAAATACTAGGGGTTATAATAATAATTAAGTGGATCGTCATGTTTTATCCCAGGGAAGTTGTATTATAAAGTGAGGAATTACATCGCCTTGACAAAGGGCAGTCTTTCCTGAATTCTCTAAGAGCAGAGGAGAACTGGCGCATGCGCTGAGTGCCAAACCGAAGAGAGAAGCAGCAGATCGGTGTGCCCGAAATCATTCGAGTGAAAATCAGTATGGTAGAACGACGTGCGCTGGAAACGTGGTCTTAAATGGAAGTGTGCTATCAGATATCCATCGCCACCTACAAAGCGTCTATGGAGATGACTTCATGTCCCGTCAAATGGTTGGGAGCTGGTGTTTAGTTTGGTTGGTTCGTTGATTCCTTAGATTATGAGCTGCGACAAAGCGGTCATGTAGCCCCGAGTACTTTGGGTGCGTGTAGAATCTGTATGATAACCGGTGTTAATTGTGATGGCTGTATTAGTGTGTGTTATCGGTTTTAAATTCAAGTAAGAACTGCAGACATTCGATTTTCAAGTAATTCCAACTTTTGCTACCAAACGCCACCGTCAACGACCAACTAGTTCTGAACTTGGTTACTAGAAGCCACTGCAGTCAGCTCCTGGCGACGAACGTTGGAACCTAACAGCGTCAGTCAAATCTAACCTATAATTTAGCTTCACACTAGTGTAATTAGTGGAAGGTTCTTTATCATGCCATAAATCTAAGACATGGGACCGCCGGCTTTACTTCCCCTCCGTTATTGTTTCTCTCATACAGGCCACTGGGCCTACAAAGCCTCTTTATGCAACTCTCTTCAATCAGAGGGCTGTTAAATACAATAAAATAAATGAACAAAGAAAAAAAACTTAACCTTAACATTCAGTTGACAATATATGTTTATAATACAGGTAATTGTTATTACATCTGGATAATCGTTGGATTTTTGCTGTTGCAAAATTATTCCCCGCTAATGTACTATATTTTAGCTTAGATTATATAAGTTATTTATGAAATTTTGTATCAAGTTACAAGGCCCGTAAATAGTACAGATGAATCTCAAAGGATGAGATACGGATACATCACTTTATCCCGGAGACCAACGTCATCTCAATGACATGGGAACATCCCAGCTCACCTGTCCGGAAACAATTCCAAATGTCTGAAATAGGGCGCGGAGGGGGCATTGAGTTTTACCATTAGGGTCCTTCATACTGATTTAACGGTACGACAGATGTATCAATGCCCGAGGAACCAATGCGGAACAGTAGCTCAAGTACTGTTCTCTCCCGCTTTGTAATAAAATCTAATATATATGTACAAGTGAAAGTCTGTATGTATGTATGTTCCGAATACAAATCTACACCGTTCCACCAATCTCAACCAAATTTTGCATAAACATAGTTTACTACCCAGATGAAACCGCTAGCTACATGAATTTTCGATAGTCTTTCTCATTCTTCTGATATCGGCCTATTTGCACTCGAGCAAAGGCTAATAAAGTCAGAAAATTAACTTATGAAGGAACGGCAAGGCCGGCCATCTCTATGGCAACAGTAGCACAAGACGGGTCCACCAAGTTTCCATCTATCTCGGTAAGAAGCCATGCCACTCAATTTTCTCAACGGCAACACTACCTCAAGAAGTGATCACCAGGTTTCCACCTGTCTCTGTAAGGGGCCATGCCACTCCATTTTCTCCATGACTACAGGCAAGACGTAAATACGAGGCCATGGGCCTCCATCGTCAATCCAAACCACGATAAGAACATTAGGAATCTGAACGCCATAAATATCTGAATACATAGTTTTAAAAACAATTATTAACTGGGGTCTGAGAGCTGGAAGGAGGTACACTGCGCCTCCCGTGGCATAACTTAGAAGATGTTTTCCGTGGTTTCCCACTTCTATTCGAAGCAAATGGCGGGATAATTTCTAACTGAAGGCAACAGCAACCTCCTTTTTAATCCTCACCTGAATTACAAATACACTCACTACTACAGCCAACACAGTAACACAGGTTATCAGAAAAAATTAATACAAACTTAAGTCCATGGGGCTACAAGGCCATGATGTCGCCAAGCCTCTAAATCAATCAATAACAGAATCATTTAAGCTCATTTAATCTTAATACTAAGTTTCGTGATGATATCTATAGCCGTTGTTACGTTAGGTCGCGTGCAGGGTTAGCCGATGTATTTGTTTTTTCTTAAATTTTAATTCCCTACATTCATATTTCAATTTCAATTTCAAATAAAAAGAGAACGCTAAGAAATAGCAAACGTTTGATGGCATATACTAGGTTTAAAATTTAAATTTCTATCAAAATGGTCCTAATCACTTTTCATGTACAGGATCTCCAACTGTTAGCGAGTAAAACCTAAGTTTGTGCTATAAAACACGGTCAATGCCAAGCGGTGTAGCTGGACAAAATGTTCATCACCATCCTAACTCTCCCTCCGCGCAGCACCTCGCCTATCCCCTGTTTTAACTGTCGCCTTCACATTTCAATTTATTTATGACCAGTAGCGTAGCATAATAGTATAATATAACTAGCAACCCGCCCCGGCTTCGCCCGGGAACAGTTATGAATGCATTACGTAATGAGCGCTTTCTTTCCGATGTCAATGAACTACGACCTCTTGTATATCCGTTTTACGTCCCGGCATGATGGGTTAAAATCACTGACTGGACTATTAATTTTATTATCATGGAGATGCATGTGCAAGTAAATTCTTGTCAGACGTAATCTAATTTAAGATTGGGGAGGTGCATGAAACACAAATTCCCCTTCCGTCCAATCTTAACTTGACTGAATATTTTCGGGAACGAAAATTTCACAGGCGAAATGAAGAATAGCCGATTTGCACTTCCAGGGAAACTCAAAACACAACCACACTTCTTTGAAGTCTTAACTCAACTCGACTCGATAGTTTGCTGCTGGCTGTATCTGGTGTAATAGACTCGCCCACTAGCTAGGCTGTAACAGGGGTAATAGGCTCGCCCCTAGCTAGCTCGTAAACTGTCGCCTCAGTAATTGAATGGAGATTGATGGAAAAAATGAAAACGTAAAAACACTTATAGTGGGCGTATTGAAGAAAGAGATGTGCTCTCGTGGACTTTTTTTGTAGAACATTTCATGCTGAACAATTCTTACACTCATAGTATATTGATATTTTAACGGTGTGCCCAGCATAAGCTTAAAAAGCGCATGGACGCCAGGTTTTTTTCCCGAAGTTTTCGGTGAAATCGTTGTTACTGCTTGGCTTCTTTCGATCATAAAAATAAATGATTTTATACAGAAACCTTCCTTGAGATATCCTTTACAGAATAGTGAAAACGGCATCAAAATCTACCCAGTGGTTCTCCCAGATTACCTGTGACATCCAAGAATCGGGCACTAAGGTTTGTACTAAGTGGAGATGATGAGACATTTTAGGAACGTCCCTCGTAAATACATACTGCACATAAATAAATAATTCAGGACATATTATATTATGCTTGCGCTGAATGTAACAGACTTATAGGTAGCACCAATGTTCCTGAGATAAACTGATTGGGCAAATGGCAGAAGGGTACACTCAATGAAGAGTTGAGTATGTTGTGAATTAACCTGACAGTAGGTGTACTTTTGGTAATCCCTGTAGCTCAATATGCGTCAGCAGAGGATCGTTAACATCCTCGCGTGTCTACTATCGTTATGCCGGTCCATATTTCTTTTTTGTTTGTATTAATTAGTCAAAGTATGGCCTTTCTTAGCGCGGAGCGAGGGCGTTCCTCGGTAGTGCGTGCCAACATGCTTCATTCGCTCATCCGTTGTGTAACTCATAAGTAGACCTGGGATTTTAAGGCAAATGCCTATTTCGTTCCTTACGAAATAACATGATTTTTTTAAAATATCTTGACGTTTCATGATAAATCCCTTACATTAATAGAGTTTTATAGTGCCCTAAAATGCCTATTTGGACCTTTAGAGCCTATTTTACTATTTTAGTGCCTAAAAATGCCTATTTTCTACATTTAAAATAAAATTCAACTTCTGTAATTTTTACAATCACACAATGGACATCCCTGGAACGAGCAGAGCAGCAGAGGGTGGGTTTTTCACAGAAATGTGCTCTTCCCAGACAACTGTCACCAAAGGAATGCTGAGTGAAGGGTGGATGTGGAGGATTAGCTCAGAAGAACAACGAGCAGGTAGTCAAGGACGTACTGTGTCGAGTGACTGGGTGAGTGGGAGGATTATCTAGGAAGAACAAGGAGCAGGTAGTAAGAAGCGACATACTGTGTCAAGTCGCCAGTGAAAGAACATCTGTTTAAGTGAATATAGTTCATCATGCCTAAAACGAAATCATCTAAGAGTGCGCTTATACAACAATGGCTTGTACAATTTCCAGGGATGACTTTTGATGGCAAGATTATTTTCTGCCAGTACTGCAATAAACAGGTATGTGCCTATATCTTAAATTTCATATTAATCTAAAATTAAGGTTTTGATATTGGCTTCTCTAATTAATTGTAGAGACCTACTGTCGGCGCAGAAAGTCTGTGCAGTCGAGTTTAAACGCTAATACAATTTGAACCAGTCCACCAATCTAAAATATAAATACACCATCGTAAAGCGTGTTTTATTCTGCGTTATCTCCTGTTACATGCATATTTCTATTGTGTTTCTGGTGAAAGATATATTAGGCGGAATGCAAAAAAATACCTATTTTCTTGTCCGTTTTTTGTAAACAACAACTTTGTAGTTTAATTACATGAAAACGGAGATCCTGTCGCTCGATTTCAAATAAAAATCGGTATAAAATACAGAAATCATTGTAAGTTTTCGGTATACAACGATTTGAAACAAAAACCTTCAGACCTTTGATGAACTCAGTCTCGATTTCGGAAGACCACCCACTATCAAACGGACAGTCTTTTACAAAAACAATAACTTTTTTTCCAACGTGTGTAGAGTAATTAAACTTCATAAATATATTTATAATAGTGCATTCCATAATCCACCTAAATTTCATGAAAGTCGAACAGTACGTTTTCATGTAACGGTACTACAAAGTTGTTGTTTACAAAAAACGGGCAAGAAAATAGGTACGTTTTGCATTCCACCTAACATAACTTTCACAGGAAACATAATAAAAATATGCATGTACCAGCAAAGAATGCAGAATAAAACAAGCTTTACGATGGAGTGATTGCATTTTAGATTGGTGGACTGGTTCAAATTTTATTAGCGTTTAAACTCGACTGCAGATACTTTCTGCGCCGACAGTAGTCCAAGCGACCTGGGTTCGATTTCCAGTACCGGCAGTAATTTAGAAATCTATGAGGTCTGGAAGGGTGTTGACCCAGCATCGTGAGGACAATTGAGAAACTACGGTGGGCAGGGGTCACGGAGGCAAGGCAATACGACTGAGGGATGTATCGTGCTGACCACACGCCACCCAATATCTGCAGGCCATGAGCTGGGCAGCAACCGTTATTGAAAGCCAAGGCCCTTCGGGGACTGTAGTGTTCTTGTTCTTAATTAACTTTAGAGTAATAATGGCTTAATTTAAATAGTTCAAAATTACAAATTTTATTCAATAGCTCACCTTTTCTATTCCTCATCTTAGTCTCTAATTGACATCACTTTATTGTGTTTTAGATTTCACATGAGAAAAAATGCCACCTTCAGCAGCATGCAGATAGTGCCAGTCACAAAGCGAAAGCAGCCATGAAAAGTAACATTAGACAGACTCTGCTCACACAAACTATATCTCCTACAACTCATAATGGTTTCTATGCTGATATGTGTAGAGCCCTAGTTGCAGCAAATATCCCCTGGAATGCTGTGCATAATCCGGTTTTCAGAGATTTTTTTACAGAAATACACCAAGCAGCACATCCCATCAGCATCTACATTAAAGAAAAACTACTTAGATATTTGTTACAATGAGGTCATTTTGTCAATCAGGGAGGATATTGGGGAGTCTTGCATATGGTTGTGTGTGGACGAAACCACCGACTCTGTGGGCAGGTACATTGCTAACCTTATAGTAGGAAAACTGGAACCCAATCAGGCATCTACCGCTCACCTTCTTTGCTCTAAACAGCTTGAGAAAGTCAATAGTCGAAGCATTGCATACTTCATCAACAAGGGTTTGCAATTGTTGTATCCTGGGGGTGTTTATGATTCTAAAGTCCTTCTCCTTGTCTCCGATGCTGCTTCCTACATGATTGCCACTGCACCTCTCCTCAAAACTTTCTATCCTTCTTTAATTCATGTTACTTGCATGGCCCATGCCTTGCATAGACTCGCAGAAACAGTTAGGGTCGAGTTTCCTGCAGTAAATACTCTCATTTCAACAATGAAGAAAGTGTTCTGTAAGGCTCCATCAAGAATAGCCATCTTTCGAGAGAAACTCCCCTCTATTCCCCTCCCACCACAGCCAATCATCACCCTTTGGGGTTCCTGGATGGAAGCTGCCCTGTATTATGCAGAACATCTTGAGGAAATCATGACTGTGATAGACAATGTGCCTTTAACGGACAACTCTGCATGTGTGTCGTCTGTCAAAGAACTGTTAAATGATTGTTCCAGTGTTCAGAGAGACATTGCGTATATTCAGGCAAATTTTTCATTTCTTCCAGTCACCATTACAAAAATGGAGGAAAAAGGAAACAGTCTCAAACAGCAATTTTCTGTAATTGAAGAAGCTGAGAATAACATACAAAGTGCTAGGGGTAAGGTAGGAGATAAAATAAGAGACAAGTGGTCTAGTGTACTGCTGAAGAACCCAGGTTATTCAATGCTGAAAAGGGTACATCAGGTAATGGATGGGGAAAAGGTAGACTTACCAAGTGAAATTGAATTGAAAAATGTAGGTAAATTTTCCTATGCCCCTCTAACATCTGTGAGTGTGGAGCGCTCTTTTTCTGCTTTCAAAATGATTTTAACAGACAAAAGACACTGCCTGACTGTGGAAAATTTGGAGAAGATTATTGTTATGTACTGTAAAGCAAACTACGAATGAAAGTACTGTAGGAATGTTCCTCACAAATAAATAAACACATACTCCATTCGCGTTTCCACCGTTATTGGATGCCTACAGTGCTGTAATTGTGTACAGTGATTTTAGTATTAAGGTTTTAGATCAGTACTGATAATGATATATCATATAATCCAAAACATTTTTTGACACATTACTTTTTATATTGTTTTTCATAAATGTCTTTTTTATTCTGTCTTATTTTTGCAGTTATTTCGGTTAAGAATAGGGATACCACGTTTGTTAAAGAAATAAAGTATCACGTTACAGTTTAAATGTATATTGTAATACTTTAAAGTCTATTTCCTGCCTATCCACACATTTTGAAAACATATTTTAAGTGCCTAATTTCTCTTTTAAAAGCCTATTTACTTGTTTTAAAAGCCTATTTTAGGCGCCTAAAACTAATTTTTTTAGAGCCTAAAATCCCAGGTCTACTCATAAGACACAGTAAATCTAACTCAAGACATCGTTAAGTATTTTAGGTTTACGCGAGGCCATCGCAGTGGTGAGTATGTGGTCCATGATGATACAGTGGGCAGCAAACTTCCACAGGCCTGAATAGAGAAGTTTTGTACATTTGAAATTAGGCATTGCATTGGTTTAGAGAAAACGGTGTGTATGGTAGTTACAAGGGAGAATAAAGACGAAGCGACGGGAGCACTCGAGAGAGGAAGCTTGCTGTTTAAGAAGACTGGATCCTTCAAATATCTAGGAAGCATCGTAAATTGGAATAACAACATGGAGGAAGAGATAATGAACCGTATAAAATCTGCAGAGGTGAACGTTTGCAATGAATAAACTATTCAGTAGTAAACTGTTATCAAGGACATCAAAACACCGTGTTTATAAGACAATTGTACGACCAATATTAATGTAAGGGGCAGGAACATGGACACTGAGCAGGAAGATGGAGAGGAGAATATTGACCTTTGAAAACGAAGTGTTAAGAAAAATCTTCGGGTTGGTATTAGAGCAGGGAAACTTCAGAAGAAGAAGAAAAAAACACAGAAATTCACGCACTGTATAACGAACCGGATGTGATAGCAGTAATAAGGAGAGAAGAATCTTATTGTAACTACCCAAGAACAAATAATCAACCTCTCAACTACTAGTAATCTTCCATGCAAAGTAAATAATTTTTTGGGGGGAAAATTTTCCTTAATTTTAAAATATCTCAAAAAACTTTCAACTAAAATAATAACAACTCCCCGTTCACAATAATAATACGAAATCCACACAAGGAATAGAGTAAAAGGAGTCTCTCAAGAGGCACCAGCCTCTACTCCCGTTGGTATTAACTGCAAGATAATAGTAGAATAGAATGGCTGGGATATGTACTGAGAAGGGAAGAAGTGATGGTAAAAAGAGTGCTAGGAGGAAAACCACAAGGAAAAAGACCCCTCGGCAGACCAAAGTTGAGATGTCAGGATGGAGTCAGAAAAGACCTGGAGGCCCTGGGAGCCAACGAGAATATGACCGGAGTCAGAAAGCAATGGGAGAGGCTATGAGTGAGGCAATGACCCGACTTCGGTTCGTGTGGCCAACTAAGTAAGTAAGTATTGGTATAGTTATTGCACTTTTCTCGTTAACGTGCGGCTTGCCATTGAAATTTAGATGGGCGTATATGTTAACATTCTAGGGCTGCCTGGAGCCAAGGCTTTCCCAGCGCGAGGCACTGCGTTGTCAACTCTCCACCGTAGCCACTGTGAGCAATCAGCGAGACTGGACAGAACTACGTGGAGATGTGTAACACTGGACACCTGATACCTGCGTGAGACGCGAGCTGGTCGCCAGGGCGGAATGTTTTGGAGTCCACGTGGAGGAAGCATTCTATTGGTTAACTACCGTCAGCTATTGGTCAGTTGCGAACAATGGTTATCGTGCTACTGCCTTACGTTTGAGTCGCCGCTTGTTAACCAGGAAACTGAGGGAACTATACCACTTCTTATCTCCTCTACACAGTTAGGCTTTCGGTTCGGGGTCGATCTGGAATTCATGTGATCACTTTCCTGACACCATGATAAACAGGGGGCGTGATGGTGAAGTAGTCAGGCTGCTTTCCTCTCACCAAGGAGAACCGAGCTCGATTCCCGGTCATTACATGTGAGTTTTTGTAGTGAAATATGAAGTCCCGTGCTTCGGATTCCACGTAAAAAAGTATGTCCAGTGGCTAATGATCGCGAGATTAACGGTCACGTTAAACTACTAGCTTCCATCCTTCTTTTTTCCTTTGCTGACAACCAATGTCTGTCATCTATATTCTATAAGATGCTATAAGAACGCAAGCTTTTAGTTACGTATTGTTTCTTCGTGTATGTATACTAAGTCAGAGGGGTCATCTATAAGATGCTATTAGAACGCAAGAACGTATACCAGGTCAGTGGGGTCATCTGTAAGATGCTATAACAACGCAAGCTCTTAGTTACGTATTGTTTTTACATGTAAGTATACCAGGTCAGTGAGGTCATCTATAAGATGCTATAAGAACGCATGCTCTTAGTTACGTATTGTTTTTTCATGTAACTTATGTACCTATATACCATGTCAGTGGGGGTCATCTATAAGATACTATAAGAACGCAAGCTCTTAGTTGCGTATTTTACGTGTATGTATGCCAGGTCAGTGGGGTCATGTACAAGTTGCTAAGAACGCAAGCTCTTAGTTACGTATTGTTTTTAGTGTGCTTATACCAGGTCAGTGGGGTCATGTATAAGATGCTATAAGAACGGAAGTTCTTAGTTGCGTATTGTTCATTCATGTATGTGTACTTAGTCCGTAACGTCATCTACCTAGTACAGTGAGGGCCTTCTCTATCGAACGGAACCTCGCGGAGGCCGTGCCGTGAACAGGTCGCAATAACTCACCGCCAGATTTATAGCATGTGCCGATTTCAACAGCGGGTTTGGAAGCCCTGGTTGCTGTCATAGCATTTATTACATACGCAGATGACCTCGTAGTTCTGCCCCTTAAAACAACAATAACTAACCTTAGTTATGATAGTTAGGATTTGCTGCGAAGTACTGTAGCCTACCTCGTAGCCCATGAACATGGTTAGGTATAGAGCAAATCATCGAATTATCCTAGTGGAAACTTATCTTCTCAAGAAGAAGTTTGCAGTAAATTTGTGAGATAATTTTTCACAAGACCATGAGGGGTTGACAAGTCCCCTTCAGCTCAAAATTATTGCATAAAATATTATATAGCTCTAAATATAGAAATTCCACTTTCTTCAATGACTAAAATAAAATAAAAGACCCGTTACTATATTAATTGTTAATGAAGTGGAAAATATTATTTTACCCTTTTGATGTCAAGTTATTATGAGTGGGTATTTTAAAAATGGGTAAGTATAGTGAAATTTAAATATATATAAAAGTATCTCCTACCTGCATATCTTTATATATATAATTCTTCGACACGTGTGTATGTGACTAAACTCCTCCTAAATGGCTGGGCCGATTTCGAAGAAATTTTGTATGTATGTTAGGGTGGGTCCATGTATGGTTTAGATTCACAATTTGACCAGGTAGGTGGAATTTTAGAATTTTAGAACCACAATTAACACACAATTTTAGAACCACAATATACAGTCAAAAACAGTCGTCATGGAAACCACTAGCCTTGGCCTTGGTGAAAGCTGATGTCTTTGGACGGTTTGTCTCTGCACGTTAGAGCCACCTGGTCGCAACCTGTGCAACTACCGCCATTACATACACTC
This sequence comes from Meconema thalassinum, assembly GCA_946902985.2. Classification (NCBI taxonomy): domain Eukaryota; kingdom Metazoa; phylum Arthropoda; class Insecta; order Orthoptera; family Tettigoniidae; genus Meconema; species Meconema thalassinum. The sequence goes on along the minus strand of OX336393.1, from coordinate 402,287,861 downwards.
CGCCCGTGGCTGAAATTTGTGTTTTATACCAAAGGTGGCAGTGATGTCGAATTCTACTGTCTCTGCACGTTGGAGCGTTTCAAAGTCACGTATGCGTTCATATACCGTTCATCCCATTGCGATGAAACTTGGGTGAGATGTTGAGTGTACTCCAGGGAAGGTGTTTGGCTTAGTAAATTATTTTACAATAGATAGCGCACGACTAGATTCAACAAACGAGCGACGACGCACGAAGCGTTTCAAGAAGGTCCCGTATGCGTTCAAATACCATTCGTCCGATTGCGATGGAACTTGGGTGAGATGTTGTGTACACTCCAGGGGGAGGCTTCTGGATTAGTAAATCCATTTTACCATAGGTAGCGCACGAGTAGATTCAACAAATGAGCACGACGCGCGAAGTGTTTCAACAAAATCCCGTATAAGTTTATATACCATTCATCGATTGAGATGAAACTTTAATGAGTTTTTGTGTACACTTTCCTGAAGGTTTCTAACTTAGTAAATCCATTTCACAGGAGGTTGCGCACGAGTAGATTCAACAAATGAGCGACGACGTGTGAAGCGTTTCAACAAGGTCCCGTATGCGTTCAAATACCATTCGTCCGATCACGATGAAACTTGGGTGAGATGTTGTGTACACTCTAGGGGGAGGCTTCTGGATTAGTAAATACATTTTACCATAGATAGCGCACGAGTAGATTCAACAAATAAGCGACGACGCGTGAACGTTTAAACTAAGTCCCGTATGCGTTCATATACCATTCATCCGATTGCAATGAAACTACGGTGAGATATTGTGTACACTTACGTGAGGGTTTCTAACTTAGTAAATCCATTTCACAGGAGGTTGCGCACGAGTACATTCAACAAATGGGCGACGACGCGCGAAGCGTTTCAATAAGGTCCCGTATGCGTTCAAATACCATTCGTCCGATTACGATGAAACTTGGGTGAGATATTGAGTACACCCTACGGAAGGTTTCAGGCTTAATAAATCCATTTTACAATAGGTAGTCCACGAGTAGATTCAACAAATGAGTGATGGCACGCGAATCATTTCAACAAAGTACCGTATGCGTCCATATACCATTTATCCGATTGCGATGAAACTTTGGTGAATTGTTGTGTACACTTCAGTAAAGGTTTCAGGAGTAAATTCATTTTACAATAGGTAGCGCACGAGTAGATTCAACAAATGTGCGATTGCGCGAGAATCGTTTCAAAAAGTCCTGTAGGTCTTCATATACCATTTATCCGATTGCGATGAAACTTTGGTGAATTGTTGTGTACTCTCCAGGAAAGGTTTCTGGCTTAGTAAATTCAGTTTTTAATAAGTAGCGCATGAGTAGATTCAACAAATGAGTGATGGCATGCGAATCGTTTAAAGAAAATCCCGTATGCGTTCATATGTCATTCATCCGATTCCGATGAAACGTTGATGAGTTGTTGTGTACACGCCAGGGAAGGTGTTCAACTTGGTAAATCCATTTTACAATATTGGTAGCGCACGAGTAGATGTAACAAATGAGTGACGACGCACGAAGCATTCCAACAAAGTCCCGTATGCGTTCATATACTATTCTTCGATTGCGATGAAACTTTGATGAGTTGTTGTGTACACTTACGTGAAGCTTTCTATGTTAGTAAATCCATTTCACAGTTGGTAGAGCACGAGTAGATTCAACAAATGAGTGACCGCGCACGAATCATTTGAACAAAATCCCGTATGCGTTATATGCCATTTATCCGATTGCGATGAAACTTTGGAGAATTGTTGTGCACGCTCTCACGAATGTTTCTAGATTAGTTAATTCATTTCACGATAGTTTAGAGGCAGTTAACAGAAATTGAAAAAAATATTGTGCATCCAAAAGCTCTTCAAGAAACACAGTCACAACACTTTCTTTGATTGGCAGGACAACGTCTGCCGGGTCAGCTAGTTTTAAGATAAAATATTGATTATATTTTAAGCAAGCAAGCAAGCAAGCTTGTAGTATAACGTGACCGTTAATCTCGAGACCATGAGCCACGGGACCTCCTTTTTACGTGGAATCCGAACCACAGGACATGGCATTTCACTTCGAAAATCTCACATGCATTGACCGGGAATCGAACCCGGACCGCCTTGGTGAGAGGCATACAGCTAGACCAAATTATATTTCCGTAGCAGGTACAGTAGGCGATATAATTTGAAACGTAATCGATGCTAAATACTGTAATTAATACATTGATTCATTTGTTTCAATAATAAACATTTATAGGCAGCTTCGGTGGCGTAGTCGGTAGCATGCTGAGCTTCTATGCCCAGGATAGCGGGTTCAAACCCGGCCGAAGCGTTCAGATTTTTAAGAGCGTTAAAATCCTTCAGTATGCCTTCCTTCGGAGGGGAAGTAAAGCCGGCGGTCCCATGTCATAGATTTATGGCATGTTAAAGAACCTTCCACTAATTGCACCTGTGTGAAGCTAAATTGGATAGGTTAACAATGTAAACAACGCTCTTAGGTTTCTACGTTCGTTGCCAAGAGCCGACTGCGGTGGCGTCTAGTAGCTAAATTCTAAACTTGGCCTAGTAGTCGTTGACGGTGGCGCTTGGCGGCAAAAGTAGGAACTATTTGAAAAATTCTAAGTTGCAGTACTTAAATTAAAAAACAGATAACACACACTAATACAGTCATCACCATTAACACCGGTTATCAGACAGATTCTACACACAACCAAAGTACACGGGGCTACATGACCGCGTTGTCGCAGCCCCTAAACTTAAGAACCAACCAAACATTTATACTTTTTAAAATCTTAGCATCTTTCGTTAAAACCTTAATTATTTCCCCTTCGTTCAAGGAGCCAGCCATATCTTAATTAACTCCGAGCAAGAACGTAAAGAAACACGACTTACGAAGATACAACGCGCCTAAAGTCAACTGACGGCAGTATGTTCAAAGAATGAATCCAGTTATTCACCAAAATAAACACATCGAGAGAGAATGATCCCCGCGTTGTCTTGGTTACAACGTTGATAGCAGAGCGTGACTGGAAAAGAACAATACAAAGTTTCTTTTTTCAAGTTCCGATGGACTGTATAAAAATAACTGATTGACATACCAAACTGATTTTATTACTAAATGTTTGCTTGTTTTATTCTTATGTCTCAACATAATCGCCAAAACGATTGAAACAATTATCGTATCGTTACACCAGCTTTCCAATGCCCTCGGCAAAAAAATTCTGCCGCCACTGAAGTGGGTACGTCTGGACAGTCTCCTGAAGTGTTTTTTTTTTTTTGGCGAGGCGTTGCCGCCCAACCATACCTGCAATTCTCGAAAAAGGCGAAAATCATTCAGTGCTGGTTTGAACTAAACGGCAGAAGATCCACAACTTATCACTTGAATTATTTGAAAAAGTCTATCGTAACGCTGGCACGGTGCGGTCGTGAATGATTTTCACCTTCTTCGAGAATTGAAGGTATGGTTGGGCGGCAACGCCTCGCCAAAAAGGAAACACTTCAGGAGACTGTCCAGATGTACCCACCTCAGTGGTGGCAGAATATTTTGGCCGAGAGCATTGGAAAGCTGGTGTAACGATACGACACATGTTTCAATCGTTTTGGCGATTATGTTGAGACATAAGAATAAAACAAGCAAACATTTAGTAATAAAATCAGTTTGGTATGTCAATCAGTTATTTTTATACGGTCCATCGGAACTTGAAAAAAAACAGCCTTCGTATTTGTCCCCTGTCACTATAAGGGTTAATTCTAATCATTCGACCACGTCTGTACGACGAGAATTAAGTTCCTTGGCAGATCGAGAATCGAACCCGGACCTCAAGGAGGAGAGCCAAGAAAGTGTACCATGAGTAAAGACAAAAGAGAAAGCCCGTGTTCACAGGTTTGACTGGTTCTATGGTTACCATCGCACGTCCAACCAGCTCTTCGTAGACACGCACACATTAATGGAGAGCATCAAGTAGGCTATTTAGCTACACAGCTCTTGCAGTAGGCTACAAGGTCACTGGGGAATGACTTGTACCATTCTATAGCTTCGTAAATGAGTCCCTGAAAATATTCCAAAACGAACTAAAAGAACCCAGCTGGAACATTTATCCTAATCACATTCATTAAAGGATATTCCAAAAGATGTCCAGCAACCTACTTTGGTAGTCGTTCGAAGGTTAGCAAGGGACCTGGTAGCGTGTGCAAAATGATATTCGCTTCACGCATTCTACATGTGCTGTAATTGGTCCAGATGGCTTACCGTCATAAACCATCCATCAAAATACTAGCTTTAAAAGTAGGATGTAATTGGCCTTCTTTAGACACGATAATTGTCGAAGGAGTGTCCTCCTACAGTAGATCACCGTTGCCAGGTGTTCTCAGAGAAAGTCACGTTTGGACGATTCATAGCAAGTTTATTTGAGAATAGTTCTCAATATTTTGCAGACTGTGAACACTACAGTATACCAAGTTTCTGAACACCATTATCAAATATAATAATAATAATAATAATAATAATAATAATAATAATAATAATAATAATAACAATAATATTAATAATTGGTTTTTACGGTCGGATGCCCTTCCTGACACCAAACTCATGAGAGGAATTAATGAGAGATGAAATGAATGAAGATGAATGAAACTGGGCAAGGATATGGAAGGAAGCGGCCGTGTTCTGCAAGTAGGTACCGTCACATCATTTGTCTGAAGTTGCAAGTGGGGAAACCACGGAAAACCATTCCAAGGGCGGCCAACGGTGGGGTTCGAACCCACGTCTACCATGTCCGAAGATATCTTGGCCCCATAGCCTAGCACTGCGCGTTAGCGAGCGTAGCTACCGCCGTCGGTACATGCAATAATAGACTAGTTTTTTTTTTAGGGGAATAAATACATTTACACACATAGTGTCGGGCTCCTGAGTAGCAGACTACCGCCTAAAACTCCCCCCCCCCCCCATTACTTCTGAACACTAGCCTGGAACCGTTTATCACATTACTTCAGGCTAGAGTCATTTTATATTTGCCCCTAGGGCACTCCTCCTTAGTGAATTATCTTCAGTGGCGATCCAGATCCATCTTCTTTGTTCGGATGATATCTTCAACAAAACTTGCTACAAGTTTCCAATGTTCTTCACTTTGTAGCATTACTGCAACAATATTGTCCGGATATATCTCTACATCAATGTGATCATGAAGAGTCTGCCTATTTTGGACCCACCTTCCACAAGAGAAGGTGTGATTAATATTATCTACCTCATTAACACAGTAGATACAATCTGGTGAATCCACTTTCCACATCTTCTTAAGATAAGAATAGGAGTACCCATGGCCAGTCAAGAACTGAGTGAGATAATAACCAACCTCCATGTTTCCTCTCTGTCCAAACCTGCACCTGGGGTATCATTCTCTTAGTCCACTGACTTTGGTGTCCCTGCTCCCATTTGATCTGCCAATTATGAAAGGTTTGTAGGCTACTCTTTCTGTTCGTCTTGCATTTTGTAAACATAGTTCCGATTTCCTCCAGTAATAGTAGCCTACTTGCGTTCTTTCTCAAGAAAAAAAATTGGAATTATCCCAGCAATAACAAGAACTGCTTCTTCAGAGACCGTGCGATAAGCAGATGCCACGCGCGAAGCACCCTGCCTCTGCACTTGTGCTAGTGACTTCCTATAAATGTTCTTATCCAGGGCATCCGCCCATATTTCCGCTCCATACAGGAGAACTGAATGGATGGTTGTCATCAGTAATCTCCTCTTACTAGATTTTGGCCCACCAACATTGGCCATTAGCCGACTGAGGGACGTTACTCCTCTTGTCACCTTTTCTGCAATTGTCTAATTTGTTCTCCAAAATTCAGTTTATTGTCCATCATGATGCCCAGATATTTTGCTGCTGGCCGCGTCTCTACTTGAATGTCTCCTACCTGTATTGGGAGTATTGTCTGAATTCTCTTCTTTGTTAGGATTAAGATTTCTGTCTTACTAAGTGCTAAGACAGACCATGTTCCTTCATCCATCTATTGATTCTACGCATTACCATATTGAGTCGTAACTGTGCCTGCTTGATACTTCTTCCTGCTACAAGAGCACTACTAGGACAGTTTCATCAGGGACTTAGCTTGCCATGGTGGGTAAGAAGATAGCGTGTCGGTCTACTAACCCCAAGATTGCAAGTTCGCTCCTGGCCGTGGTAAGTCATTTTTGGAAGGCGGCAAAAATACGACACGCATGTCATACGATGTTGGCATGTCAAGGAGCCCATTTGAATTCAGCAGGCCGTGTTCATAATGGCAAAAATAATCTCGGGAGTTTCCGCCAACACAAAGTTCCTCATTTCTCTACTAGAAAGCGCTATAGTGTTCAAGGAGCTTAGTTAGATATCTAACCTCCTTGACTTTCATAGTGATTCAAGGAACAACGAAATTTGACATGCAAGCTACCCTTTGGGTGTCAAGTAACAAAGCTTGCACCCGGCACCCGAGGCCATACGATATTATTACTATTATCAGGGACTTCAGATCTCAGTATGCTATCATATGTGATATTCCATAGATCTGGTCCTAAAATCGTACCCTGTGCTGCTCCGGCTGAGACCCGTGCCCTGCGTTGTCCTTCTGTCGTGTTATAAAGCAACGAACGATCTGTCAAGTTTTTTTTTTTAGCGTATGGCTTTTAGTGCCGGGAGTGTCCGAGGACATGTTCGGCTCGCCAGTTTTGTAGCTGCTTCGAGACGGACACCCAATGGGTGAGCTACAAGTACCGTTTGGGAGGGAAGGAGGGAAGTTGGAATGTAAGGACGAGGAGTTGGAAGGTAGCGGCTGTGGCCTATAGTTAGGGACCAACCCCGGCATTTGCCTGGAAGGAAGATGGGAAACCACAGAAGACCATCTTCAAGGTTGCCGGCGGGGGGATTCGAACCTCCTCGCCTCCCGGATGTGAGCGACTGCCATCAGTCATGCCGTAACCACCACGGCTAACTCACCCGGTATATTTCAAGTAGGAGTTTAGTAATACTAATTATCATAGTGATAATAATTTCGATTTCAATTTTTACTTTCAATTCCAATTTATTTATTACATTTTGTGATATGTCTCACGAATCTGACGGCAAATCCAGTACAGATTATCTCTGAGACATATTGTATTTACATGTCGCCTCCGTAGCGTAGCGGTCAGCATGGTTAGCTGCCGCCCCGGAGGTCCTGGGTTTCGTTCCTGGCTCTGCCACGGAATTTGAAAAGTGGTACGAGGACTGGAACGGGGTCTACTCAGCCTCGGGTGACCCAAATGAGTAGAGGGGGTTCGATTCCCCCTCAGCCATCCTCGAAGTGGTTTTCCGTGGTTTCCCACTTCGTCTTCGGGCAAATGCCGGGATGGTACCTTCTTCAAGGTCACGGCCGCCTCCTTCCCTCTTCCTTGTCTATCCATCCTAACCATCCCTTACCTTCCCTTATGAGGCCCCTGTTCGCTTTGCAGGTGAGGCCGCCTGGGCGAGGTGCTAATCCCACCTCACCAGTTGTATCCCTTCCGATTCGATGTTCCCAGCTCTAGGACACTGCCCGTAGAGGCGGTAGTGGTGAGTTCCCTCGCTGAGTCCGTGGGTTCCACCAATCTGGAGGGTAAAAAAAAATTACATACAGTAGGCTGTATACAAATTGTATTTCAAAATAAGAAAGCTATTGGTTTCACGTCCCTTTTAACTACTGAGGAATTTTGAGACGTCGAGGTTCCGGAATTTTTCATGGCTCCCACGCATTTGCGCACCCTCAAATGCCAACTGACTGCGCCAGGATTCGATCATGCAACCTTGGGCATAGCAAACGAGAACGCTACCGGTGAGCCACGCAGACAGTCAAATATTTCTATACAAGAGTGCATGCAATATAGATGTTACTCTTATTTATTTGTTTGTTTATTTCTTTCTTTCTTTCTTTCTTTCTTTCTTTCTTTCTTTCTCGTTTTTCCCACTTAGGGAGCGCGTTTGAACTTGTCGACTCGGGTTGATGGTGTTTTCCTCTTCTTCTTCTCCTCCCAAAATCTTCTCATGACCTCGCTATGCCCCTTCTTACGTTCTTCCGTCCATTTTAACCTGTGGTCCTTTTAGCTTTTTCGGTGAAAGAGTGATTTGTAACTAGAGTTCCAAAAGTCTTGCGATTCATTATTAGTTATTTATTTATTTAATTACTCGTTTATTTATTATTTATTTATTTATGTATTTATTTATTATTTATGTATTTAATTGTTTATTTATTATTTATTTTTATTATGTGTTTATTTATTTATCTATTTATTTATTTATTTATTTATTATTTATTTATTTATTTATATTATATTTGTTTATGTATTATTTATTTATTTATTTATTTATTTTCTTCTTTGGTCTTTCGGGCCACAGTTCTTGTGTTCAGCTGTTGTGTGCCACTTCTGGTATTTTTGGTGGATTGTTTGGCGGATGCTTTTATGCTGAAATTTTGATGCATTCCATTGGACCAGTAATCTTTTATTTTCTTGCTGAACTGTATCTTACGTTCCTCAGACCATTTATGGACGCGTTATGGTGAACTTCTGTAATGGATATGAGGAAAGGTCTGGTTTCAACTGTCAGACTCCTGTGTTTTATTGTGTCTTGCTGAATATTAAGTTCAGCAAGATTCTTCTCAATTTGTCAGATCCACAGGGACCCAGTGGCTTTGAACTTCTTGGCTACCTTGAAGATCTTATAAGTCAGTCTGTGTTGGTCCATTCTGTACAGGTGGTCATAGAAAGGCAGGCGTCTCCTTCTGATGGCATCGGCGAGGTTTCCCTGGTGTTTGAAGAGTTCGCAATTTGCTTCGTACCATCGTCTTCCATCTGGTAAGATCCTTGGTCCCACTATTTTCCGCAAGAATTTCTTTTCCTGTACGGTACCTCGAGAGCCATTAGGGGGGAGGGTCTTCTTAGTTAGAAACAGGCACTCAGCTGTGTAGAGGATTGCTGGTCTGACTACTGCATTATAGTGTCTTAGTTTGACATTCATCGACAGATGTTTCGAGTCGTACAGTTTTCTTCAAGCATATTATGCCCTGTCTAGTTTGATCCTCCTTTGTTCCTTTGTTCTGAGATCTTCTGAGATCCATTTTTCAGGGTATTTTACTGCTTTCACTCTCTTGATATGGTTAGTATCACTGGCTCTCATGGGTGTAGGGGTGTCTTGAATATTGGTAATGAACTCTGTCTTTCCGATGTTGACCAACAGACCCGTTTTAGCCACTATTGAGTACAGTGTTTGGAGTTGTGTGGTGGCCTCTTGCACGTCGTTTGCCAGCAAGGTCAGGTCGTCATCGAAGGCTAGGCAAGGGACCCTTAGATCATCTGCTTTGGTGCCCATCCTTAATCCGGTGTTGACTGATAGGTTTGTGGTTCATTACCTGGAATTTCTTTCCAGAACACACTTAAATAATATGCAAGATACACCATCTCCTTGCCTCACCCCTGTATTGATTGGGAAACTCTCCGAGAGCTACCCTCTAAACTATAACCCTGGAAGCAGTATTGTAAAGGGTGGCTTGTATCAACCTAATGATTTTGTCGTTCCCTTAGGATTCTGAAGGGAGTGTTTCTATCCACAGAGTCGTATGCCTTCTGGAAGTCAACGAAGGTGACTACCAACTTTCTGGTTCGTTTTTGCTGTATTGGAGGATGGTCTTAAGGTTTTGTATTTGTTTGATACAAGACGTCGATGATCTGAAACCAGCTTGGTATTCCGCTACATGATTGTCTTATTGATTTATTTGTTTATTTAATTTATTTATTTATTTTCTTCAATATTTCATTTTTGAGAATATTTATAATTGATTCAACATTAGAGGTGACAATGAACTCCACCTTAGCCGGTCCCAAGTCTGGGGCCTCATCTCGCAATTGATGAGAAAGGAGGAGGGGGAAGAGTATCACCTCGTTAAAAAAAACCTGCGTCCATCTGGCTCCGGATGGTAGCACCCTGTAAGAGCCCCTGCCATGGGTTACTAGGTGAAACCTGGTCAACGGTCGTGAAGGCGGAAGAGGAATTTCAGATTCCCAACGGCGCGGCGGAGAGGGCGGAAGAGCTACCTCCAGGAAACACAATCTTGGTTGTATTTTTGTGGACATCGAGCCACTCAAAAAATAACTTTCATCGATCACGGAAGTGTGTGATGTCAAACAATATACCCCAGTTGGATGATCCACTGTACACAAGTACATTAGCAGACATTCGGATTCTGGGGAGTCTGCCACGTTACACAAGGACAATCTCGTCCAAATTTCAACATAGACAACTAACGTACTTAGCAACTTTTAATGTAAACTCATTGTTAAAAACTGGAAAACTCTAACTTCTAACACAGGGTTTCCCGAACTGCGGTACGCGTACCACTGGCGGCACGCTCGTACTGCTGCTGTGGTCCCCGGTGATGTTACGAAAAATATAATCAAGATGTTCAGTAAAGAACATATAGCCTACTTTCTCCTAAATGCATGGGTATTGTTATAACTCTTTGTCCTTTTCAAGGAGTACAATTGAATGTTGGTAGTAGTAGCTTGTTAGAATACAACGTGCTATAGGGATATTAAACATGAATATGAGGTGCCCTTTGCTAGTGCTACCTCTGTAAAATATTTCATTCAATTCGGTTTCACCGTGTTTGAATTGATATGGGAAATGGATTTGCACACATACATGGCCGCTATTTGCAAACTATTGGGCTGATGACCTTGTAGTCAGTCATGAGATGCTTTCCACAAAAAGGCATGTTGTTGCAAAATCTGGTAGAGATCAAATTAGTAGGATGGTCGAAATTTGATTTAAGCTTTTAACATTTGGGTGGCCGTCATTCCGTTTCCGTCAAGACGGCGGCGATATAAAACATGACACTGAGGTGTCCTTTGCTAGTGCTACTTTTGTACCAAATTTCGTTCAATTCGCTTTCACCGTGTTCGAATTGATAGGGGGGGACAGACATTCAGAGTACACACTCTCTCTCTCTCTCTCACACACACACAGACTCACACACACACATACACACACACAGACAGACACACTTTTTTTTCGCTCTGTGTTGATCTCATAAGTCTACTTTCATTTTTTGCAAAAATCGAAAGTAGGCTAAAAATAGCCAGTCAGTACGACGGACGCAGCAGTGAACGTGTGTTCAGAATCTGTTTAGTTGTGTTGCACATAACAGTTTAACTGTGAGTTTTGTGTGCATTGTGCTTTGACATGGATAAGTGGTTAAAACGTTCTCAATCTTGTCCTTCAACCAGTGCTTCGAAAGTTTTCAAAACTAGTGAAGGAGACGTGAAAACTGTTGAAAGTGATGATGTGTGTACCGGGACCGGCACGCCTACTGAATCAAGTGCTACCATTAACATTCAGCTTTCCAGTGTCCATTCTACTAAACAAAAAGTGGCAAAACGCAATTATGATCCTAGTTACTTGGCTTTTGGATTCACATATACTGGAGATGTAAATGAGCCTATTCCACAATGCGTTATTTGTAAGGAAATATTATCCAAACAGTATGAAGGGGAAACCTTTGGCCTATTTTAAAAGTAAAGAAAATGAAGTCAATTTAAGAGAAACCACGATGAGCTCATTTTCATCTCTTATAAGGTTAGTTTAAGAATAGCTCAAGACACATACAATTGGTGAGAGTTTAATCTTACCGGCTGCCAAAGATATGGTGTCTTCCATTTTAGGAGAAAAGGAAGCCAAGCAGCTTGTTGTTTCATTATCAAACAACACTGTGTCCCGGAGAATTGTAGACATGGCTTTGGATGTAAAGCACACTTTAATTGAAAATTCCATATCTTTCACTACAGATTGACGAGTCGACTGATGTCACCAATATGCCAAATTTACTGTGCTACGTTAGGTATGAGGACAGCAATGAAATAAAAGAAGATATGCTCTTTTGTGAGGCGTTCCAGGCTAAAAAATACGAGCCTTACAGTAGTCGCATATGATGTGTAACATCTGACATAGAAGAAACCTCACGTGAAATTGTTGATATACCGGTATTTTATAGTATTATTGGCACAAATATTAATCTATTGTAAAAGGGAGTGTTTTACAGATATTGTAGTTTATAATACGGAACTCATTTTATTAGATGATTTGTAGCTTCCACCACACTAGCCTAAATAAAGAATTCGATATAGATCAACTAGATTAATAGACGCGACACCGCTCATAACCTTAAATTCCTTATAAACAGGTCCTCTTGATTCACAGACCAACACGTAATTTCATATGGATTCTGTTAAAATGAGTCATATTGATATGATAAATGATAATCCGGTAGCAAAAATGTCTACCCCGCCCAGGATTCGAACCCAAGATCTCTAGATTCACAGTCATACGCAATAACTTCACGGCTATTCCGACTACGCGAATATTGCGCACAAGATGGTGACTTATTTCCACGTTCCAATAATACTGCATTACGGAATTAAGTTTCATTTATATTTTGCTTGATTTGATAATGTTCCTGAGTGACATTGAGTTTAAAATGCCTTATGCCAATACAATGCCGACTACTTACAATGTTTGATATTAAGGCATTTTACCATTTAAATACTGATACGAAGACTTCGAACATGTACCATGTCATTTGTTTAAATCACTTGACACCAGAGTTCGGTTCAGTATGTCATATACATTCCACATGACCGAGTGTGCGTCATGGTGTCAATTTTCGACACCACGCGCTGATTGTTTCTCTTACCAGTGCCAGCTGGATCGATCGATCGAGTTGACAGTGCGTCTTATACTTTGTTCGATCCACCACTGCCAGCTAGGGCACACTTCCATTCGATCGATCGAGCGGGCAGTGAATACTTCCGTTGTCCACCACTGCCAGCTAGTACACTTCCGTTTGATCGATCGAGCGGGCAGTGCATACTTCCGTTGTCCACCACTGCCAGCTAGTACACTTCCGTTTGATCGATCGAGCGGGCAGTGCATACTTCCGTTTGATCCACCACTGCCAGCTCGATCGTTCCGATCCACTTCCGTCCCCAATTTTCAAAATCACTCCCACAAAACTATCCAGCAACCGAGCGGAAAGATGTTGCACATCAAAATTGAAGATATATTCGGAAAACTAAATCGTTTTATGAATAAGCATGAACTAGATTGGAAGAAATGTGTAATTGATCCGGACTTTGTACGGATAGTTAGTTAGTTAGTTAGTTGTTTTAAGGGGCGGAACCACGAGGTCATCTTCCCCTTTTGTACAGATAGAGCGGCCGCAATGGTGGGGGCGTCATACAGGCGTATTAGTCAAAGTAAAACAAGTTGCTCCTCAAGCAAATATTACTCACTGCTGTTTGCATGGAGAAGCTTTGGTGAGCAAAATATGTCCTGACAGTTTAAAGGAGGTACTAAGCCAAGCCGTTAAAACGGTAAATTTTATCAACTCGCTTGTTTTCAATACTGAACGATGAAATGGGTGGTTTGCACAGACAACTGTTGCTACAAACGGAAGTTAGGTGGTTTTCAAGGGGAAAATTAATCACACGTTTATTTGAGCTCCGTCATGAAGTTTTATATTTTTGTCCGACACTAACTTTGAATTCCAAAACTGTTTCACCGATGCATTGTGGATCTGCAAGCTGGCTTATTTGTCAGATACATTTTCAAAGCTCAATGACCTCAACCAAAGTTTACAAGGAGATTACAACACTCCTTTTCGTGTACAAGATAAAATATGTGCTCTGAAGATAAACCTCAATCAAGCAGCAAAAGAAGCAGATGGGAAAAACGTGTCCTTGTTTCCAACACTCCAGAATTGTGTGAAGAAAATAATCTTCAGCTGAATCCCCGACTTCTGAAAGACATTAAAACCCACTGCTTTGGTTTGATTCAAACTTACGAAGCATATTTTCCTGAAGACATCAGTAAATATACCCGGATCCAAAACCCGCTTGCTGACATTCATATGTTGCCGGAGGACTATAAGGCCAAAGATAAGGAGCAGTTTAATGAATTGAATTGCGATTCAGAACTAAGGCAAACTTTTTCAAAAATAGCTCTTGTGAACATTTGGTTTGAGAGGCGTGCAGACTATGCAGACATAGCTGACAAAGTAGTTAGATTTTTAATGCGTTTCACCACTTTGTAATTGTGTGAGACTGCATTTTCTTCACTTGTTTATCTCAAGAATAAATATCGGAATAGGCTCATTATAGTGGAAAACGATCTTCGTTTGTGACTCAGCAATCTTAAACCAGACATTCCTAAGTTGGCTTCTAATCTTCAAGCTCATCATTGACATTGAAGTTGTTAGTTGAACTTTGGTGTTTACGTTTAATGATGAAGAGTTTCTTTTATTAATATTATTTGTACAGTGTCATTTCTGAATGTTTGAATTGAATACTTATTGTAATAAATAATAAAACAACTGGACACAGTTTTTATTTTTTGAACTTTAACTCTAACAAGCTTAGCTCTAACAACCACAATTTACAATCCATCCCTTGGTCTGCTACTTAGTGGAGGTGGTGGTTATAGTTACTATATCTCCAAACCATTTGGTGGTACGTGATAGATTATCATCTCTTAAAGTGGTACGCACACAAAAATGTTTGGGAAACACCGATCAAAGAGATACCCTAAGGAACCACTACATGCTCATAACAGCTATTTAACAAACAAGATACCTTCAATTCCTAAGGTTTTATAAGGCATCCAACGTTTAGAATGAAGCACTGGTTAGATAGGGATATTTTTCTCTCTTTCTGTTGCACGTGAGACATGTATGACGCTGTCATTTTCTAGCAATCCATTGTTGCCAAATCAGTCGAAAATTTTTCTTTGTCGTAAAGACAGCATATTCGGGTAGAACTATGTTTTGCCGATCTTTTTTGTCCTATATTAGAACCACGTAAACTTGATAGAAATGCTAGAAAAATTAGATATCCATATTGTTTTTAAAACGATCAACTGTGTCCCCTTTTTATTAAAATCGATCTTATATCTTGTTGCATTGACTTTGTGATGCCTAATTTTCACACACGTGTAGCTAAATGTGCCATCTTGATGATGGATTATTGAAATATTTTATGCTGGCAATATTACAACTTTCATGTAGGTAAAACTTCTGAATATTCTCTCATAACCGCATAGCAGCATTGAAAAAGTTCGTATGCTGCCAACTTTTCTATTTTTAAAGATAACCATGTCGTGTCAGTTTGAGAGTTGTAGAGGAATGTTGGAAGACGTTTTCTACCTGCATACCCCGAGTGTAGGTTTAATTGTTTACACAGGCCGGGCTGTTCATTGACCGCGGATTATATGGATGAAGTTTCGAAGGACAGCGGGGTGCAGCTCACTACTCACAGCTTTATTTCTGTGCCCTTCGAGCTTGCATTTCAGTAGTTCAGCAGTCTCTATCTTGAGTGTGTGTGCAGCAGTTCTGTTAGATTTAACGTGTTGTATTTTACGTATTTCACGTACAACAATGGATAGTTTCGTGAAAAGCGTGGTCAAGTGCTCAGAAGGAGGGAAAAACAGGTCGTAATTAATGTGTTCAGTTATTTTAAGAATCTTAAACCTAACGAAAGTATAAATAATTTAGTCAATGAAACTGTCCTGGCCACAGGAATATCAAATACTAGCGTTTTTAAAATACGTAGTGAGAGTGGGCACGCAAAAAGAGGCTAAGTAATACACTTCGCAAGAATAGCAGGAATATTAAATATAATGACTTTATAATGACGTTATAGTTAACTTAATTTAATTTCGTTGTATGTGTTATGTTAGCCTACTATTAGTATTATTATACAGTACTTCAAGTCTTCGTCACTGCACAATCGCTGAATGTGCGGAAAGTGTACGCGAAGCGCTTTGTACTGCCTCCTCCCATGGAGTGGCAACCCTGTCGTAACGCGCCATAAGACCAATGCTTCATTCTAAACGTTGGATGCCCTATAGGATATACAAAGTGTGATAAAAAAAAAGTACCACAACTTGAACAGCCTTTATAATCGACAAAAGGATTCTGAATTCAATATTTTACTTTGATTCCCAATCAGAAAGAAACTCAAGTCAAAAGTAACTCCAAACAGAAAATACAACATGAAGGAAATAATGGGTCGACTCCGTCTTGAAATCTCATCCATTCTAGCTAGAATATACAGTACCTTGGATTTCATGAGGTGTGAAACCATTTCTCATCTCTGCTATATTTTTGGGAAGGCAACAAGAGTTTGAAAAGCAAATAAAAACAATCATAAAAAATTCCTTATCTTCTTGCTTCACAATACACAAATACAACAAAATCCCTGAGAGATTTTGTGAAAACTGTGCTCACTAGTGTACTTGCTACTTTGAAACAGCAAAAATCAGTTTCAACTAAGCAAGGTGAACAGACGTGTAGTGAAGTGTAAGGTAATAATGGGAATCGCTATTCAGCAGTACCGGGCGGGCATCGGCAGCTGGCAGGCTAGAGTGAAGTGCGATTTCGGTGGCGGGAAAGTGATAGTGGGCAATATCATTGAGCAGATGGGGGTTTTGGTGATGGGGATGGCAGCGGTGGTTGTGGCGACGCTACTGATAATTGGAGGAGTGGAGTCAAACCCAGGACCTGGACAGTTAGGATAACAAGAAATTGAAAAAAAAAGGGAAATTTTAATGTAAGCGTCCCAAAATTACCAAATCCGGGACATTCTACGAGAGCAATGCAAGGAATTTAAGGAGATGAAGACATGTATAAAGGAAGAGATGGGAATAGTTACAGAAAGGCTGGCTGAAAACAGTAGTCAGATAAAGGATTTACGAGTAACAGGAGGCCAAGCGGCAATCAGCAATGTTGATCATTCCTGATGACAAGACACCGACAAAAGTGAAGGCCCCCCCGAAGTGTTGGCAAGAAAATGGTGGCTTCATTCTTCTCAAAGGGTGGTCATGTGGCAACAATTCCTCTGGAGGAACAAAGGACAGTTACCGCAAATTGGTACACCATGGTTTGCCTGCTAAAAGTTTTTGCCAAACTTCAATAAAGGCGGCCACGCACGGGACTGCGAGGGATCCTTCTCCATCACGACAACGCGTTTGCACGCACGTCTAACATGAGAATTCAGTTCCTGGAGTCTACGGAAGTCAAACTAATGGCTCATCGACCTTACAGTCCCGACCTGGCTCCGTGTAATATTTTTCTCTTCCCGATGGTAAAAAAAATCGCATGCGTGGAAAGAGATTTTCAACCCCTGAAGAAGCTGTTACGACCTACGAAGATGAGCTTGCAGCCATCGAAGAAGACGTGTGGCATGAGTGCTTCCAGAAGTGGTATCAGCGAATGCAAAAGAGTATACAGTGTTGTGGTGAGTACTTTGAGAACGTGCAACAATCAGAATAATTTTAATAGAAATTGCTTTTGGTATATCTCAAAACTTTTGTAGTGACCCTCTTAAGAGAAAGGGTGAGGATATTAGAAGGGTAGGTGAAAGAATTAAGGAAGACCAAGCAGGATGAGAGAAAAAAAAGTCTTCATTTATGGATTATGGAAACAACAACAACAAAGATGTAACCAAAAGAAGTTTCCATTTGTTGTAGTTGCTCCCATTTTAATAAACGCTAAGTAAGGTAAGAAACAAATGAGATTTAGAGCTTGGCTCGGTTTAATCCGCTGAAATATTGCAAGCGTATTATTTCTGCTGGCTCGCGATACAAACAGACCGCCGCGCCGCGCTGTGGTCCGAGGTAATTTATCATGTCCAGTGGTGTTGGCTTGTGCGTGCCCACTAGGTCAAGTATCATGGAGTTTCACTCCTCATATTTAATACCGCGATAAAGACAAGCCGCTTTGGATGTGATTTATTGGGATCACAAGAGCTAGCCGGTCCTGACACGGTGCCAGTGTGGCCACTATGATTGTCCAAATATAGGTTCTGAATTCCCTGGTTGGTACAAGTGATCGCTGCGGTCACCTTTTTAATCTCACCCAGTGTAAGCACGTCAACATCTGGAGTCTCTCCGGCGGCTTAGTTGGTAGCATGCTGAGCTTTTATGCCCAAGGTCGCGGGTTCAAACCCGGCCGAAGTCGTCAGATTTTTTAAGAGCGTTAAAATCCCTCAGTATGCCTTCCTTAGGAGGGGACGTAACGCAGGCGGTCCCATGTCTTGGATTTATGGCATGTAAAAGAACCTTCCACTAATTGCACTTGTGTGAAGCTAAATTATAGGGTAGATTTGACTAACGCTCTTAAGTTCCAACGTTCGTCACCAGGAGCCATCTGCGGTCGCATCTAGTAACCAAGTTCAGAAACTAGTTGTCGTTGTCGGTGGCGTTTGGTAGCAAAAGTAGGAACTACTTGAAAATTGAATGTCTGCAGTCCTTACTTCAATTAAAACAGACAAAACACACTAATACAGCCATCACATTTAACACCTATTATCAGACAGATTCTATACTCACCCGAAGTGCACGGGCCCCTAAATTGAGGAACCAACCAACCACCGAAGTCTGTCCAACGAGAGAAGGGTTGTGCGAGAAAGCGCTGAACAGTCGAGAGGGTCTTGTTGCCATGGTAACTCGTGCTTCCTACGCTGGTCCAGTTGGTTCCCTAGTTTAGGGCAGTGGTTCTTAACCGGTGGTCTGCGTGTGCCCCGGGAGTGGTCCGCGGGAGAGAAGGGTCCACCAGCACGTATAAAAAAGGGGCCAATAAATGGGGATTGCGGAAACGATGTGCGTTGAACGAGAATCGTCCGAATGTATTCGCAGTGATGACTCAGATTTTGAATTAAAATATATTTAATATAAGTGTTATTTATTTATTTAATCGTATGGTGAATTACATAAAAACAAATCACAAATCCAAGTTCAAGTTTTGGAGCCATTCCACAGTAAATTCTCGAAGATGAAACAGATCACTAGGGCTCTCGGAGTAGGCGTGTAGAGGGCAGCGCTGGATGATATGGTCCATGGTCTGTTCCTCCTCATTGCATTGACACAATGGGGAATCTATCCAACTCAGGTGAGGTGGTGGAATGTGGCTGAGTTCTGGAAGCCAGTGGCGAGGGGTTGATTTTATGGTGCCGGTTATGCAACGCATAGTGTCATTCAGCTTGGTATCCACTTTATGCACATGTGCACTTTCCAACCATACTGGAGCCCAGTATTCCGCTGCAGAAGAGACTAGACTGATACCCGTTAATCTTAAGCAGTCCGCCGTGGCTCCCCATGAACTACCGCAAAGCTTGTGCAGGATGTTATTTCTGGTGGAAATTTTGTGAGAGAGCTTGGTGAGGTGTTCTTTATAGCTCAGAGTTCGGTCCAGCGTGACACCTAGGTATTTCGGGAATGGGTTGTATTTCAGTTTTTCACCACGAAATACAACATTTGGCTTGTAGTTTGCTAGTCGGTTGGCAAGATGAAAGCATGAAACCTCTGTCTTAGACATATTTGGGGTCAGTCGCCAGGACTTGAAGAACGTTGACATATTCTCCAGATCGGTTGTAAGATTGCCTTCTGCATCTTCAAAAGTTCTGCTTTGAGCTACCAGTGCAATGTCATCTGCGTAAATAAACTTAGTAGCTGTTGTTGGTGGCAAGTCATGAATGAACAGATTGAATAGAACTGGGGCCAAAACTGATCCTTGGGGTAGACCATTATTTAGTTTCCTTTTGCGACTTTTAGCATCATCTAGAAATACTACGAACTCTCTTTCACAAAGCATGTTAGAGATAAGATTTGCAATTTCCAAACAGGGGATAGCTTCCAGCACATTGAGGATCAGTCCATGTCGCCAGACAGTATCATATGCTCTAGTCAGGTCGATAAAGACAGCTGTTGATTTTAGCTTCTTTTGAAACCCTGCTTCAATGTGAGTGTGAGGGCCAAGACTTGATCAGTACAGCTTCGGTTTTTCCTGAATCCAGCTTGTTCCGGTGGGGTTACAGCTTCAATGAGAGGTGCTATCCTGGCAAGAAGGACTCGTTCTAAAAGTTTATAAATGCAGCTAAGAAGTGCTATTGGACGGTAGTTTTCAGGTCTCTGCTCCAACTTGCCAGGTTTAAGAAGGGCGATCACCTTTGACCGTTTAAACTGCTTTGGTAGGTTGTTAGTCTGAAGGATGAAAGTAAAAAGTGAAGTAAGCCAGCTGATGCTATGTGGACCCATGATTCGCAGGAATTCATTATAGATGCCATCTGGACCAGCAGCTTTACCAGTTTTCAACATCTTGATAGCGGTTTCAACTTCCTGAACAGAAAATGTCCTAGACAGTTTCTCATTCTTCTGAGTTCTACGTTTGAGTTCGGTGAGCTTTTGTTTCACTGTTTTCGTGTGACATTTATCTCTTTTGGATCGTGTAATGTCCACCATTCTATTTGCAAAGGCATCTGGGCTCAAGTTAGTATACTGCTTTTTGGAGACATGTTTTCCAGTAAGACGATTTAAGACTCTCCAAGCCTTTCTGCTCGATTTCGCGAAGTCCATGTTTTTCACTGTTTCTTCCCACTTTTGTTTCCTATTCTTCTCTAGTGATTGTAGCAGCTTCGAACCAGTTTCATGATTGCCTGTTGTTAGATATTCTTCGTATAGCGCCTCACTTTCAGGGTTCCAGCCTGGCACATAGTCTTTTCTGAAACCTCTAGGGATGTTTAATTTAGCAGCTGAAATTACTAGGTTAACGAAGTCATCATAGTTATTGGCAATTGGCTCTAGTTTTGAATCAAATAGCTTCCGATCAAGATCTTCAGAGAATTTGTCCCAATTTGCACGGTTGAAATTCCACCTGGTTAGAGGTACTGAGTTCACCAGGGGTATCTTCGTGCCAGTTTCCAGAAGAACTGGTCGGTGTTGGCTGTTTGGGAAGTTAGACAGTATTTCACGTGCAGTGTTAAGAGGCTGATCAAGACAATCCTTGGACACAAATGTTAGGTCGGGATTGTGGTCTCTTCCCCAACGAGCAGAATGGAAGGAGCCTTTGTCTTTCGCGTCAAAAAACTAGATGCAGATCGGCTATTTCTGCCCATTGAGTTAGTACCTCGCCATCATCATCTACTGTGTCATACCGCCAGTTTGTGTGGTGGCTATTAAAATCCCCAGTATAGATGCAGGGATGGTTGAAGGTGGGCAAAACTTTCGAAGTCGATCTGATGCAAGGAGGCTTGTACACATTAACGACGATTAGGTCATTAATTTTTACTACTATAGAGAAGATAAGATCTTTGTCACTCGATTCAACAACTTGTACTCCAGTCAGGCCAGATTTGGCGTAAGTGGCAATTCCATACTGTTGGTGATGGATGGCTTCAACTAATGTATAGCCCGGTATTTGTCCTCTTCTAGCAAGGTCCTGTTCATCTTTTGTGTGTGTCTCCTGAATGTTGACTATATCAATGTTGAGGCTATTAAGCTGTTTGTGGAGGTAGTCACACTTGGCAGAACTTATGCCTTCAATGTGTTATTGAGGAAATGTTACAACTGATTTGGTGTATTGGGGGAAGGGGGGTCCGTACTTGATTCAATTTCAGGCAGAGTGGCCCGCAGACTTGTACGGGTTCAGAACCACTGGTTTAGGGGCTGCGACAACGCGGTCATGTAGCACCATGTACTTTTGGTGTGTGTAGAATCTGTCTGTTAATCGGTGTTAATTGTGATGACTGTATTAGTGTGTGTTATCTGTGATTCAGGTAAGGACTGCATACGATCAATTTCAAGTAGTTCCTACATTTTCTACAAAATAATACCGTCAACGACACCTAGCTGTGAATTTGGATACTAGATATCACCACACCTGGCGATGATCCAAGGAACTTAGAGCGTTAATCAAATCTAACCTACAAATTTAACTTCATACAATTGTAGTTTGTGGAAGGTTCTCTTACATGCCATAAATCTATGACATGGGCCCGCCGGCTTTACTTTCCCTCCGAAAGAAGGCATACTGAGGGATTTGTATCGCTCTAAAATAATTCGACGACTTCGGCCTTGGGTGACCTTGGGCATAGAAGCTCAGCATGCTACCAACTACGCCACCGAAGCCGCTGTACATTGCCAGTCTTTTTCATTTTTAGCCTATTTTCAATTTTGAGATCACCTTTTGTCCGTGAGTGTGTGCGTGTGTGATTCGTGTGTGTGTCCCCCCTAATAAAATCTAATCGGCTGGAGCGATTTCAATGAAACTCGGTAAGTTCATAGCACAATTCCGGGCGACCCCGACCGTGCCCTTCAAATTTTGTTACGGCTCGCCAATCCAACATGGCGGCTGTGCGAAATATTTCACCAGCATTCAATATCTCCGAAACTATTACAGATATTACCCTGACATTTTGTATGGTGACAAAGGGAACTACTATAAGTTCACTTATGTGACCTTTGAAAACCTGGTAACTACAAAACCAATATGGCGGCCAAGCAAAGTTGCGACTTTTAAATAGATGTTTCTCGCGATTTAACCAACCGAACGCAATACAACTTGGTACAGTATATGTTTATATACATTGTAATGCATCGACATCTAACTTCGTTCAATTGTTTACATAACCACAAGATGGCGGAGGTGCGAAATATTTCACCGGCATTCTATATCTCTGAAACTATTAGCGGTATCTCCCTGAAATTTTGTACGGAGATAAAGGGAACTACTGGAAGTCCATTTATATGACTTTCAAAAACCGGTTAACTACAAAACGAACATGGCGGCCAAGCGAATTTGAAAATTTCTAATAGACCTTCCTCGCGATTTAATGTTCCAAAAGCACTGAAATCTGGTACGGGAAATATTTATACACATTGTAATGCACTGGTATCTAATTTAATTCAATTGTTTACATAACCTCAAGATGGCGTCTGTGCGAATTTTAAAATTAAGTTTTTCTTTCTTGTGATGTAGTCATGCGATCGAAGTGAAAGTTTGAATAATGAACCTACGCAATAATTTTCCTTTAATAGTACATGACTCTATGGCCTATACTTTTAACAATCCAACATGGTGACCATCCGAAATATTTAGACGGCTCTGAATATCTACGAATCTATTATAGCAATCAAACTGAATTTTTAATGTTCATAGGAGCTATAAACTTAAGTTCACCTATAGGACTTTAAATAATCTGGTGATCACAAATCCAGCATGGCGGCGACGTGAAGTATAAATATTTACATGGACGTTTCTCGCAATTTAACCATCCGAGTGCAGTGAAACTTGGTACAGTAAATCCTTATACGAATGGTAATCCACTGGCATCTAATTTATTTCAATTGTTTCCATAACCTCAAGATGGCAGCTGTGCGAAATTTTTAAATCTCCTTGTTACTTCTTGTGTCCTAATTATGCGAATGAAGTTTGAATACTACACGTACACAATAATCTGCATGTAACAGTACATAACTCTAGGACCTACATATATAAAATCCAACATGGCGACCATCCGAAATATTTAGTCGGTTCTCAATATTTACGAATCTATTACAGCAATCAAACTGAAATTGTGTATGTTGATAGTGGCAATTAACATAAGTAGGATATATGAAAATAGGCTGTATAGTTCTTCACGGAACTACTTGTTCTATGTGTGGCTTCCATCCAAGCCACATGGGAATTGCGGGAAATGAGTTAGCGGATCAAGTTGCGGTATCACTACCAATGGAGGAACCCGCTAGAGATATTCGCTCTCAGTTACGCCCTTAAGTACTGGCATTTTGGGAGAGTCAGTGGTTTGCTGACTCAATGCCTAATAAACTGCGAGCGATAAAAGGAACTACTCACTTGTGGCAGAGGTCTCTCCCGTCACGGAGGGTGTCAAAAGTAATGTGTAAGCTAAGGATAGGTCATGCAAGATCCATTCTCTCGTACCTAATGAGAAGGGAAGACACACCCCCCACTTTGTAACTGTGGAGCCGTATTCACCGCGGCCCACATTTTAACTGAATTTGTGGATCTTGCTGATCTACGAAGGATCCTTGGCTTGCAGATGTCACTCAATCTTTTATTAGCCGATGATGTGGTGGCTGATGATCTCGTCATTCGCTTTATAAGTGAGAGTGGGTTAGGGCCAGCAACCTAAATTTACAAGTGAATATTGACTTGGTTATTTTTTGAAAACCGAATATTTTTTTTCCGTTATTAGCCTACTTTTCACTTTTTGTTAAAATGAGGAAAACGTAGACTTATGAGATCGGTCCGGACAAATGTGTGTCTGTCCGTTTGTCTATCTTTCTGTGTGTGTGTTCCTATCAACTCCTAAATGGCTGCGGCTATCGAATCCAAATTTGGTATGAGTAAAGAGCTATGCCTGAATATTGCAATGCCATATTTGAACATGGCGTCAGTGCTACCAACTGATAATTGAGATCTATGTTGGATATCTCGGAAAATACGCATGGGAATTGTTCCAAAATTGACACACATATTATATAGAAAGTATTACATCAGACTAATTTACAGGAGCCCCATACATGAGAGTGTTGCCAACATAATTCTATGCCTGCTGATAAGTCCAATCTTTAAATGCATGTAACTTCCATACTAATATATGAAGTACTTTAAAAATTGGCACATATATAGATCATTGGATTTCAACCAAATTTGGTATGTGATTTGCGCATCGGAGCAAATACGAATATGCATCAGGGATTTCTTCGATTGTTTATTTGTCTCATATTTTTAACACTTTAAGTCTATATGATGTTTCGTATTTTCAACATGGTGCATCTCAAATAAAGATTGATCCAATTCTGGTTCGATGGCTTAGTTAGTTAGTTAATGATGTCTTAAGGGGTGGAACAGTGAGGCCATCTGTCCTCCTTAACACAGATGAAATAATACAAATTTAGAAAGAATTAAAGCTTGGAGGTGGACGCCTAAACATGAGAAAGGCCTAAGTAATAAAACATGTTTTTAAAATAAT
The DNA here is from genome assembly GCA_946902985.2 of Meconema thalassinum. Taxonomy (NCBI): domain Eukaryota; kingdom Metazoa; phylum Arthropoda; class Insecta; order Orthoptera; family Tettigoniidae; genus Meconema; species Meconema thalassinum. The sequence continues at coordinate 402,262,995 of OX336393.1, read as the reverse complement.
TGGTCTATAACAATAATCAAAATTAAGTACTTGGGAGAGGAGCCTCCGTGGCTTAGGCGGCAGCACGCCGGCCTCTCACCGCTGGGTCCGTGGTTCAAATCCCGGTCACTCCATGTGAGATCTGTGCTGGACAAAACGGAGGCAGACAGGTTTTTCTCCGGGTACTCCGGTTTTCCCTGTCAAAATTTCATTCCAGCAACACTCTCCACTATCATTTCATCTGTCATTCATTTAATCATTGCCCCAGAGGAGTGCGTCAGGCCTCGGCAGCCGGCACAGTTCATATCCTCGCCGCTAGATGGGGGCTTCATTCATTCCATTCCTGACCCGGTCGGAGACTGGAAGCAGGCTGTGGATTTTCATTTCAAGTACTTGGGAGAGATCATCATGAAAAGTGGACTGGACAAAGTAGCACTCAAGGAACGAGTACGCAAACTCGAAATAGCCTATCAAACATCGCGCTCAATATACAACAAAAAATGTCTGTCCAAAAATACTAAACTACGTCATTATGAAACTGTTCTGAAACCAGTAGTTATGTATGCAGCCGAAACCCTATTCCTAAATGCTAATAAAGGACTCCTTGAAGAACCGGAGAAAAAAGAGCGCAAAATCGCCAGAGGTATAATGGGATCAAATTACAAGAATGGCATCCACCATAAAAAATCCAACAAAGAAGTCTACATTGAAATAGAGAAAATTTCAGAATCGATCCGTAAAAGGCGTTCACGGTATTACGGTCATCTCAAACGAATAGGTGGAAACAGGCTGACTAAACACGTTTTTCATTTCTTTGACTCCAAACCCAAAACCACAATGCCTGGTTTATGAATACCAAAGACGATCTCAAAATACTGCATGTAAAACCCGACGATGCCTTCAACAGAGATCTCTTCCGCAAAAAGATACTGACTAATGGGCTAACCCTAGACGATACATCGAACCCGAAAAGAAGACAAGGTACCACCTGGACAGCGGAGCGCAAGATGGTCCACTCACAGAGAATGAGGGGATTCAGGGCTCAGAGGAAGGCGAAACAAATTGCCAAGTGTAGCGAGACTTAACGTGGTCCTAGATGGCCTCAGCGAATTATATATATATATATATATATATAATCAAAATATCCGGACCAAACAGAGTTGCCAACCTCTCAAACCTCAAAATCCCAACTTCCCACTCAGAATGTCCCTTTTCATTAGAAAATGTGCTCTAGAGTCTCAGTAATTGATTTAAACGAAACACAGAACTGTCTAGTAAACTATCATTATCATACACTTAAACATACATTTAAAACACGTTATTATTCTTTTAAAGATTGAGATGTTTATCTTTCCCTGTATAGGTTTTTGATTTTTTTTTAAATTAAGAATTCACAAAACTGTCTGTTGTAGCACAGGCAGTTGGCGATTGTAATGTGAAAGGTTTATTTTTATTCTATTGGCATGTATGAATCGTACCTGTGCAAATGAAGCTTTTATGAATTAATGGCAGCTCAGCTGGTGATGTGTGACGTCGGCTAAATATACCAAATAAAATCCTTTGAACCCTTAACAAAAAATATTTTTCTAAATGTCCCAAAATTTGGGACAAGTCCTCTGGGTTGGCTTCACTGTAGCGAAAGTCAGAAACATGTAATCGTACACTTGAAGATTGCTGATCATTTCCCTCTTTCAATTATAAACCGTGAGGGAATAAATTGCAACGTGAGTTTGCTTGCTTTATTAGTCCTGGTTATCTAAGCTTTTATCTTACAATACCATTCCAAACACAAACAAGTGTACATTGTTATATATTGTCTCTGGTTACCCAGGGATAACTACTCTCTTTTGTGGCCTCCTTGAAACTGCCTCCCTGAGTCCAACGGCAGCCTCAAAGGATGTGCTGCTATCTGGATTCCGGCAGTGGACCTTGAATATCATTAGGTTTGGTCGAGAATATACAGTATTATCTAACAGAAGGAAGGCTGGTTTGATCCGGTCGATAATGACACGGACAGGTTTGTCTCGTATATGGAGAGTCATTGTTCTATCACTGCGGTCTAACACACGATATGGGCCAGTGTATGGTGGTTGTAAGGCACCGCGTACCGTGTCGTCACGTAGGTCAGCGTGGCTGCAGGTGTTTAAATCCTTAAAGATGATGGTTGTTCCTTTGTTATGATGTGAGGCTGGAGTAAGACGCAGTCGATTCATTTGCCTACGGAGTCTCACAACAAAGTTGGTACTGTCCTCGAATTTGTTGTTCGTGGTTCCACACAACATTTCACCTGGAAGATGAATTGGTTCTCAGTTCAGCTGCGGATGCATGAAGATCCTCTCTATATGCACTGCGGATGCCAAGCAAGAGAATTGGTAGGGCTTGAATCCAGGACGCATCAGGGTGGCACTTGATTGCTGCTTTCAATTGACGTTGAAATCTGTCTACCATACCGTTGGTGCAGGGGTACCAGCTGGTGGTTCGGGATCGCGAGTTTCCGGTGAGAATCCCGAGTTGTCGGAACAGTTAGGACTCGAACTGACGTCCTTGTTCAGTGGTGATACGAACAGGTGATCCAAATCGAGAAATCCAGCAGGCAGTGAATCCTTCAGTGACGTCTTCTGCTGTTATTCGTTCAAGTGATCAAACTTCTGGCCAACGGGAGAATCTATCTACGACGGCCAGGCTGTATCGGAAGTTTTTAGCAATAGGGAGTGGTGCAATGATGCCTAGATGCACGTGTTGGAAGCGAGCAGACGGTAAGGGAAAGTTACCTATTGGAGCATTGACATAGCATGTAACGTTTGAGCGTTGGCATGTTTGACAAGCTTGTATCTATGCGCGACAGTATTAACTATTCTCTGGCAGTGACATGCAAGTCACCTTTGAAAGGTGAATGCAGGAAGAGGTAGAGTCTGGTGCCCGTAAACCGGGCTCCTTTTACTCTAGTTTGAGGGGAAGAATTTTGAAGGATGATTTAAAAAAAAAATGAATTAAGTAAATTTACTCTGGCTATGGTTTAATGAGTAACCGATAGCCAGAGTTTTGCCGTGAATGGATTTTAGTTGTGCGGGGAGTTAAGTTATGAATTTAATTACTAGTTGCCAGAGCAACCAGTTAATTATTTAGGGGCAGTGCAAATTTAAAAGAGAATAGCAGAGTTTATCAGCTTATCGTTCGGGTCAGGATGCGCCAGATGGCCATTATTGGCCAGTGCACACTCCTGCCGATGCTGTAGTTGTTAATAATTCGCTCTCCATGGTTTAATTGTGTTTAAGTTGGAGTGTGTATATTGTTTGATTTGAGCAGCAGCTTCGTAGATTTAATTGGAAATGTAGTAGACCTTTAGTAGGTAGAAGTTATGTAGTGTTTTAGGAGAAGTGAAAAATAAAGACCTGTTGCATTGTTGTATAACAATGCATTGCATTATAAAAGCCTCAGCTAGTGTTAAAAGACGTGTGAAGAATATGTAACTAGTGTTGTTGTAGTGTAAAGACTGACACTGGAGCGGGGAATTTGATTTGAGCAGCTGCTCGATGATTGGCTGGAGGAGTGATCTGATTGGCTGATGGCTGAATGGACTTTATATGGATTTATATGTAATAATTATGCGATATAGCAATTAATTATTGTTAAATTAGTCTATTGATGGTATGATTTGATGTTTAAAAAGTATGGAAGCCAGTATAGCGTAGGCCAATCGGAGGGATCGGCCCCGCTAGACTGGGCCTCCTAGTAGGTACTTGGTTCGAATCTTGTAATGCGCTCCAGTGCAGTTTGGTGTGTTTGTTGCTCCGAGGGCCGTGGTTCGTCACCCCAGGCGGGCTGGCAGGGCCTTACCCCCAGGCAGACCTCGCCACGGCTCCCGGAATGGTGTATTATGGAGGGATGTGTAGTTTAAAATGTTGTGGAAGCTAATTGCGTGAGAATCTGTAGAATGTTAGTGAGGGCTGAATTCTGTGTTAGAGCTGGCGGCTGTGGGATTGTGAGAGACATGAGGGAGGGAAGGTTGGAAGTAGCGCGTTGTCTGAGTTCCAACTGCCTGTGTCTTATGGCTTTTTTAATATAGCTGCAGCCACCGTATGACGCTGCATGATTGCCCTTGCAATTGCAGCACTTAGGACTTTCAATCGGGGTCGCACAGGTCTTATGGTGATGTGGATCACCACACCTGTTACAGCGAGCCTCGTGAGGGCAATCTGAAGCGTTGTGGCCCAGTCTTTGGCAGTTGAAACACTGGTAGATGAGTGTGGAATGTTGTTTGGGTAGTGGACGATGTTTCGCCCGTGTTCGTGTTTTTGGGGAAGAATTTACTGTGTTAGGGGGAGGTGAGGAAGGGGATTCAGTGGCGTGAGTGCTGAAGGCAGGCTGGGGAGAGTCTGTTTGAGTAGTTGTTTCAACGGGGCTTGGTGGATCTGTTTTAGTGTCTTTTGTTTTGTTTTTCTTTTTGCCCGTTTGGGTCCAGACTTGTGTCCATCTTTCTCCTGTCTCCGTGTGTGTTTGAGTTTGTTCGTGGAAGTGTTCGATTGTGTCTGTTTGAGCGTGTTTCTTGCTGGTGTAAATGGGCATGGGAGGAGGAGTAGGAATGGTTTGAGTGGCTTTAGGGCGTGTTTCAGGTGCGCAGTCGGTTGGCTGATCTGTTTGTGTTTGGGCTGAGTAGGTTTCGCTTGGCATGTACGGAATGAAGGTGTATTGGGGAATGTAAGGATGGCTCCGGAGAGCCCTGGTGATGGCGTGGATGCGGTAGTCCCTGGTAGGTGTAATTATGACTTGATGATTTACCAGTTCCTCCATGTTAGTAATGTAGTGAGCAATAGGTGTAAGAACGCTGATTATTGCATCGCGAGTAGCGGGCAATTGTTTGTAGCCCGGTGGGCGGACTACAATCAGCGAGCTTTTGGGAGAACGGCGTGTAGGGGATTCGTACCATAGCCTCTCTCCGTAGTCAAAATACGGGAAGGTGCCATGGCGCGGTGTAGGTGCAGGCTCGGAGCCAGAGTGTTGCGTAGAGGCCCATGACTGGTTGCTTTCCTCCGACAATGATTGTGCGAATTCGGCAAACGCAGTCACGTGATCAACTTGATCCATTGGGTCCATGAGTGTAGTTGTGTGTAAACGTGGATGTAGATGTAAGTGAGTGGTTTGGTTAAAAGGGGTCAAATACCGTAGTAGACCCTTGTGTTGAAGTTGGCTTGCCCAAGAAGTTAATGCCTGTCGCACAAGGTTAACAGTTGTTCGGTTGTAGCCGTGACAATGTGCGCGCAGGCGGAAAAAAATTAAATAATTAATTAATGTAATTAATTATTTGGCTGCTGCAGGGTTGGAGGGAAGAGTTTAGCTTGGCTGTAACTCGAGGGTGATAGGATTTGCTTGACGTGGAATGGGGCTGTAGGTGGGAAGGCGACAATGGCTTGGATGTAACAATGGGTAACGGTTGGAAGGGAAGGAGATTGTTGACTTGAAATTGGGAATGGGTATCGGTTAAAGGCTAAGGCAGGTTTGAGTCTCGATGGCTGTGGCGAAGTAGCGGCGTGGATGATGGACCATCAATTTGGCATCACTTGGATCGGAGCTCGTGGCAGCGACGTCTGACCTGTATCGTGGCTAGGCTCAGACTAGACGCGACAGTATTCTTGCATGTAGAGCCATATAAAGCGTTCGAATGCCGAACGGGTCGTCGCTTTAGTACCAGGATGACTTAGACCATGAACAGTGTCGAAAGCTTGTTTGCGGTAAGGTGCAGTGATGAAAGGTCCGAGTCGGTTAGTTGAAGTATCACAGAACTAAGTGATGTTGGTTCCTGGGATCCGTACTTTTGCAGTAATCGAAGTGCTGATTCGCTATTCAGCAAATCAAGTAGTTCAGCATCGCCTACTTGTGATCGTACTGTACCCGAAATCCGCATAGCCACCACTTATTATCCGCTGAAATATAAGGATTGTAGGGACGTTGATACCCAGCTAGATAAACCAACACTTCCCTACTAGCTGAATAACTAGGAAACTCTCGGAACACATAGGCCATACAATAGTACTACTAACTAGTTACATACAATCCTACTATAAAAACAAGATGTTCAGTAAAGAACATATAGCCTACTTTCTCCTAAATGCATTGGTATTATTATAACTCTTTGACCTTTTCAAGGAGTATGATTGAATGTTGGTTGTAGTAGCTTGTTGAAATATAACGTGCTATAGGGATATTAAACATGAATATGAGGTGCCCTTTGCTAGTGCTACCTCTGTACCAAATTTCGTTCAATTCGGTTACACCGTGTTTGAATTGATAGGGGGAATCGATTTGCACACATACTTGGCCACCATCTGCAAACTATTGGGCTGATGTTCTTGCAGTTTGGTCAGAATATGTTTCCCACATAAAGATAAGGTGTTGCAAAATTTGGTAGAGACTAGATTATTAGGTTGGTCGTAATTACATTTTAGCTTTTAACATTTGGGTGGCCGCGATTACGTTTCCGTCAAGATAGCGGTGATATAAAACATGACACTGAGGTGCCCTTTGCTAGTGCTACCTCTGTACCAAATTTCGTTCATTCGGTTCCACCGTGTTCGAATTAATAGGGGGAATCAATTTTGACATAAAGATGGCCGCCATCCGCAAACTATTAGGCTAATGACCTATTAGATTGGTCAAAGAATGCTCCCTCCATAAAGGTTTGTTGTTGCAAAGTTTGGTAGAGATCGGATGGTTATGTTAGTCGTAATTTGATTTAAGCTTTAAACATTTGTGTGGCCGCCATTACGTTTCTGTCAATATAGCGGCGATATAAAACAAGTCACTGAGATGCCCTCTGCTAGTGCTACCTCTGTTCCAAAATTTCGTTCCATTCGGTTTCACCGTGTTTGAATTAATGGGGGAAATGATTTTCACACAAAGATGGCCGCCATCCGCAAACAATTAGGCTAATGACCTATTCATTTGGTCAAAGGATGCTTCCTCTATAAGGGTATGTTGCTGCAAAATTTGGTAGAGATCGGATGATTAGGTTAATCGTAATTTGATTTAAGCTTTGAACATTTGTGTGGCCGCCATTACGTTTACGTCAAGATGGCGGCGATATAAAGCATGACACTGAGGTGACTTTTGTTAGTACTACCTCTGTACCAAATTTCGTTCCATTCGGTTGCACCGTGTTCGAATTAATAGGGGGAATCGATTTTCCCACAAAGATGGCCGTCATCCGCAAACGATTGCGCTGATGACCTATTAGTTTGGTCAAAGGATGCTTCCCCCATAAAGATATATTGTTGCAAAATTTAGTAGAGATCGGATGATTAGGTTAGTCGTAATTTGATTTAAGCTTTGAACATTTGTGTGGCCGCCATTATGTTTCCGTCAAGATGGCGAAGATATTAAACATGACACTGAGGTGCCTTTTGTTAGTACTACCTCTGTACCAAATTTCGTTCCATTCGGTTGCGCCGTGTTCGAATTAATAGGGGGAATCGATTTTCACACAAAGATGGCCGCCATCCGCAAACTATTACGCTGATGGCCTATTAGTTTGGACAAAGGATGCTCCCCCATAAAGGTATGTCGTTGCAACATTTAGTAGAGATCGGATGATTAGGTTAGTCGTAATTTGATTTAAGCTTTGAACATTTGTGTGGCCGCCATTACGTTTCCGTCAAGATGGCGGCGATATAAACCATGACACTGAGGTGCCTTTTGTTAGTACTACCTCTGTACCAAATTTCGTTCCATTCGCATTCACCGTGTTCGAATTGATAGGGGGGGGGGACCGACATTCAGAGTACACACACTCACACACACAGACACACACACAGACTCACACACACATATACACACACACACACAGACTCTCACACACACATACACACACACAGACAGACACACTTTTTTCGCCCTGTGTTGATCTCATAAGTCTACTTTCATTTTTTGCAAAAATCGAAAGTAGGCAAATAATAATTGGCAGGACATGAATCTCGGATCTCGAGGGTGAACGGTTAAAATAAAAACAAGTAGTTCCGTGAAGAACTATACAGCCTATTTTCATATAGGCCTATCCTACTCATGTTAATTGCTTCTATCAACACAAAAAAAATGTTTGAGGGTTGTAATAGATTCGTAGATATTGAGAATCGTCTAAATATTTCAGGTGGTCGCCAGGTTGGATTTTATTTATATACTACTACATGAGGATTATTGTGTACATGTGGTATTCAGACTTCAATCGCATTGTTAGAAGACAAGAAGTAAAAATGAGATTTTAAAACTTCGCACAGCTGCCATCTTGTGGTTATGAAAACAATTTAAATAAATTAGATGGCAGTGGATTAACATTTGTATAAGCATTTAACGTGCAAAGTTTCATTGCACTTGGATGGTTAAATCGCGAGGAACGTCCATTTAAATATTTATAATTCGCGTCGTCGCCATGTTGGATTTGTGCTCACCTGGTTACCTAAAGTCCTATATGTGAACTTATGTTCTTAGCCTCTATGAACATTAAAAAATCAGTTTGTTTGCTGTAAATGATTCGTAGATATTGAGAACCATCTAAATATTTCGGATGCTCACCATTTTGGATTTTTATATGTATAGGCCATAGAGTTACGCACGATTAAAGGAAAATTATTTCGTAGGTTCATTATTCAAACTTTCACTTCGATCGCATGATTACGACACAATAAATACAAACTTAATTTTAAAATTTCCCACAGCCGCCATCTTGAGGTTATGTTAACAATTGAAGTAAATAAGATGCCATTGCATTACAATATGTATAATCATTTACTGTACCACATTTCACTGCCCTCAGATGGTTAAATCAAGAGAAACGTCTATTAAAATGTTTCAAATTCGCTTGGCCGCCATGTTCGTTTTGTACTTTGCAGGTTTATGAAAGTTACATAGATAAACTTGTACCAGTGCCCTTTATCACCTTAAAAACTTTCAGGGTGATGTCTGTAATAGTTCCGGAGATATAGAATGCCAGTGAAATATTTCCCACTGCCGCCATTTGAGGCTATCTAAACAATTGAACTAAATTAGACGCCAGTGCATTGCAATGATATAAACATTTGCTGTACCAAGTTTCATTACGTTTGGATGGTAAATTGCGAGAAAATTCTACTTAAATGTCTCAACTTTACTTGGCCGCCATGTTGGTTTTATAGTTACCAAGTTTTTGAAGGTAGCATAAGTGAACTTCTACTGGAGATCTTTATCAACGTACGAAATTTCAGGGTGATATCGGCAATAGTTTCGGAGATACTGAATGCTGTTGAAATATATCGCACAGCCGCCATGTTGGATTGGTGAGAACGACTAAAATTTGATGGGCACGGTCGGGGTCGGCCAGAATGGTGGTATGATCTTACTGAGTTTCATTGAAATCGCTCCAGCCGTTTAAAAGTTATTAAGGGGGACACACACACACCATCACACTCACATGCACACACAGACGCACGGACAAAAGATTATCTCATAAGCCTATTTTTAGCCTATTATCAATTATGAAAATATAGGCTTATGTGATCACCTTTTGTCCGTGTGTCTGTCTGTGTGTGCGTGTGTATGTGTGTGATTCGTGTGTGTGTGTGTGTGTGTCCCAATAAAATCTAAACGGCTGGAGCGATTTGAATGAAACGCGGTATGTTCATAGCCCTATTCCGGGCGACCCGGACCGTGCTCTTCAATTTTTTACGTCTCACTAATCCAACATGGCGGCTGTGCGAAATATTTCACCAGCATTCAATATCTCCGAAACTATTACAGATATCACCCTGCAATTTTGTATGGTAATAAAGGGAACTACTAGAAGTTCATTTATGTGACCATTGAAAACCTGGTAACTACAAAATCAACATGGCGGCCCAGCGAATTCGTGACTTTTAAATAAACGTTTCTTGCGATTTAACCAACCAAACGCAATGAAACTTGGTACAGTATATGTTTATGTACATTGTAATGCACCGGCATCTAACTTCGTTCAATTCTTTACATAACCTCAATATGGCGGCTGTGCGAAATATTTCACCGGCATTCTATATCTCTGAAACTATTACCGGTATCACCGTGAAATTTTGCACGGAGATAAAGGGCACTACTGGAAGTTCATCTATGAGACTTTAAAAAATCGGTTCATTACAAAACGAACATGGCGGCCAAGCAAATTTGAAAGTTTTAAATAGACTTTTCTCGCGATTTAATGAAACTTGGTACAGCAAATGTTTATACACATTGTAATGCACTGGTATGTAATTTAGTTCAATTGTTTACATAACCTCAAGATGGCGGCTGTGTGAATTTTTAAAATATTTTTTTTGTTTCTTGTGTCGTAATCATGCGATCAAAGTGAAAGTTTGAATATTGAACCTACGCAATAATTTTCCTTTGAAGGCACATGACTCTATAGTCTATACATATAAAAATCCAACATGGCGACCATCTGGAAAATTTAGACGGTTCTCAATATCTACGAATCTACTACAGCAATAAAACTGATTTTTTTAATGTTCATCGGGGTCATGAACATAACTTCACCTATAGGACTTTCGATAACCTGGTCATCACAAATCCAAGGCGGCGACGCGAAGTATAAATATTCACATGGTCGTTTCTCACTATTTAACCATCCAAGTGCAGTGAAACTTGGTACTGTAAATCCTTATGCAACTGTTAATCCACTGGCATCTAATTTATTTCAATTGTTCAATCTCGTTTCTACTTCTTGTGTCCTAATCATGTGATTGAAGTTTGAGTACTACACGTACACAATAATCTTCATGTAACAGTACACAACTCTAAGCCCTACATATATAAAAGTCCAACATGGCGACCATCCGAAATATTTAGACGGTTCTCAATATCTACGAATCTATTACAACAATCAAACTGAAATTTAGTAATGTTGATAGAGGCAATTAACATTCAGGGGCGGTTCGAGTGGTGGGGGGGGGGGGAGGGTTGGGGGGTGTCTCACCCCCCTCAGGTATTTTCTCTGTCGGCAAATACAACATCAGTCGGCAGTCGGCAAATCCTGAAGTCGTAACATTTCCCAAAACAGGATTTAAAAAAGCAAAACGGGGCATGGCCATATACGAATTGGTCCGATTTCTTAAAAAAATATTTATTATACTGGTATACGGATTTTCCCATGTTGAAGTACAGCATTGAAAAAGACGCGGTGTTTTGCTTTGCCTGTGGCTTAATTCCAAACGGACGAGGAAGGGCGTCCGCAAGTGAAGAATGGTCGTACGCTGGAGTACGTCAGTGGCACAAATTGAATTGTCGCGGAAAGATGATAAAGGGCAAATTACAAGAACACTTCACTTCAGAAGCTCATCAAGCAGCTATGACAGATTTTTGCCACTTTGTCAATGCAAAAGGCCACGTTGACGTTCTCCTTGATAAACATTTACGGACGGTCAGAATTGAGGAAGAAGAAGAAAAGGAGTTCCACAAAAAAAGTTATCCAGATACTTATTGACACAGCAAGGACCCTTTGTCGACAAGGTTTGGCTTTCCGAGGTCACGAGGATGGAATCACTCTAGATAATGGAAACTTCACGCGAATTGTGAAGTTACTTTCACGGCATAGTCCGGTCATGAATAGGTGGTTGGAAGAAGTGAATACGCGGAAGCACAACGTTAGCCTACGTATATGAGCAAGGACTCTCAAAATGAATTCATACGTCTTTTTGGAGGGAAAACTCGTGAAATAATTGCAGAAGAGATCAAGAACACCGGTATGTTCTCCGTTATAGCAGATACTACTCCCGATATGTCACATAAAGACCTCTTCGCGTTGAATATCCGATACGTCGTCGAAAAAGATGAAGAGCTCGTTCCTGTGGAGCAGCTTTTAAAAATAGACGCTGTTTTAACAAAAATGACTGGAGAGGAGTTGGCTGAAAAAAATATTTTTAATTTTAAATTCAGAAGAACTTTTACTTCCACTCGATCAACTAGCGTTTCAATCGTACGACTTTGCTAGTAACATGTCTGGCATATTCAACGGCACTCAGAAAAAGCTATCAGAGAAGTGCAAAATATATATTTCATGCCAAGCTCACAGGTTAAACATTTTCGTAGAGCCAGCTTGTAATGCTAGCGCACTTATCAGAGAGATTTTTGACACTCTTGAAGCATTGTAGGTTTTTTTACGGGTACCACGAAACGACATTTAAGCTTGCAGAAAGAGCTGGATAAAATTGAACATTCACTTCAACATAAGAATTTATCAAAAACAAGGTGGACTGCGCGCGCCGAATCGATGAGAGCTGTTTCTACGTCTTATGAAGAGATAGTCACAGCATTGGAAACACGGGAAACATAATTCGATTCTGAATTTGACAGTAAAACCCGAAATTTTGCGTCAGGCTTGCACAAAAAGCTTCTACATTGATTTTATCTGAGGCATGTACTTTACCAAAAACATCATGTTTAAAATTAAGAACGTAACCGAGCTTTTAGAAGTGGAGGAGCTGAATGTAATAGACGCGATGCAGCTGATTCAGAGCGCTTTGAAGTATTTTGAAGATATCAACGACGACGGCAAAATGAACGCATCGTCATTTGCGAAAAGTATGCAAGTAAATGCGGAGGAAGACTTCTTAAAGCACCACAGGACCCGGCGATTTACAAAGAAGTATGACGCGCATGCTGAAACGACAGCAGAGATTTCTTTCCTGACATTCTACAGAAAGGAGTTCCGAATACTTGTGGATGTATTTACTACAAGCGTGCAAGACAATCTCGCAAAACTAATTTCTTTGCTAGAGCCATTCCACATAATTTTCATGATACCCGCTGATAGAAAAAATGCACCATCGAACGCGTCCGATCTATAAAGCAATCACACTCGAAAATCATCCTTCAAGATGAAGAGTTTGTGCTGGCTGAGCTTGAAATCCTGCTCGATGCCAGTAAACAGTGCTCATCTTTTAAGAAATCGCAAAAGTTGCTGTTAAATTAAAGAGGATTATCCCGCGTGGTTAACAAGTAGTTCGACTGATTTTAACATCCCCAGTGTCTTCAGCTTCTTCCGAACCGTCCTTCAGCAAGTTGAAGCTCATTTAAAATCATTTGCGGACATCGATGGGTGACAACCGCTTAGACTCCCTCATGATGGTGTTTTCATCGAAAGATAAGGTCGACGACATTAAAATAACGGATGTAACCGAATTTATTCAGTTACAGTAGCTCACCCTCGGGTTTTGCATCGCGCAGTTAGTTTGGGGTATTTTATTCGTATCTTATTACATTGGGTTAATGTGGGGTTGCAGAGGTGATTTTTATTGTGCCTGTGTGTCTTTGTGGACGGATTCATTTTTGGATGGTCCGGACAACCTAGGATCACTGTTTATTAATTATCGGTTTTTGGATATTTGATATTATAAAATACGGGGTTTTGCGATTTATTACGTTTTGGGAATAAGGATATAAGACTGTATTTAAGTAGAAGCATTATTTCATTTTGGTTTGGGGTTAATGGCTTTATTTTTGACCTAGTAATGTTAATGTTAGATTCGTGGCTGTACTATAAAGGTACAATGAATTGATATTTTCGCGTGCTGGATTTGTGACATACCCGGAAAAGACAGGCAGTAATTCAGCTTGTGTGGGATTACCTAGGCTATTTATGGCATGAACTCCCATGAACTTCACGTGACGAAACAAATGTGTGACGTCAGTGTGGATTTCGACGGTCTGATGTTTATGCGTTGACGCGGATGTTCCGCTAGGAGCGGGCTACGCACAATTTAGTTCCGGCAGAAACTTTGGGGTTATGGTATCCTTACGCCAGTGCATATAATGGCGTGTCTGGCGTTACGAGCTCGTCTTATTGTTTTATCGGCAGAACACTGATCTACTAACGCCCAGGGTCGTTTTACGTGACATGGTTTCCGTAACGAACAGTTAGAGATCGTCTTCTTGCTTGTACTACGAAAGTCCGTTTGTCAACTTGCAATATTAGTGTCGTTATTACTCGATCATGGTATCGTAATACGAACGAGCAGTGACTAATTTTAGCTATCCACTGAGCTCTTACGGGCTATTGGATGCTACGTACATTTCATGGGTCCATCCATACCATGGGCTGTTGGTAATAACTTACCACGCCTAAAGGATAATTCAGTCGTAAACATTTCATCGAAGTCATGCGAGAATGGAGACGGGAACGAGCAGTTCGACAAGGAAGAAAGTGGAGTGAACCAGTCGTAACGTGTGTAGATATTTTGTGTACGGACGGTACAGTGTATATACGTAAGTGGCTGTTATGCCTGGGTCTGATATGACCGTAGTGTTTTTCCTGCTCTCAGAGCCTAAATTCAGTGGCAATGTACTGTATAAAGTTTTAGCACGAGTGTATGAAGGGTGAAGCCTCCGTGGCTTAGGCGGCAGCACGCCAGCCTCTCACCGCTGGGTCCGTGGTTCAAATCCCGGTCACTCCATGTGAGATCTGTGCTGGACAAAACGGAGGCAGACAGGTTTTTCTCCGAGTACTCCGGTTTTCCCTGTCAAAATTTCATTCCAGCAACACTCTCCACTATCATTTCATTTCATCTGTCATTCATTTAATCATTGCCCCAGAGGAGTGCGTCAGGCCTCGGCAGCCGGCACAGTCCATATCCTCGCCGCTAGATGGGGGCTTCATTCATTCCATTCCTGACCCGGTCGGAGACTGGAAGCAGGCTGTGGATTTTCATTTTTTTGTATGAAGGGTATTTTGTTGTATATTTGTATATATGTGTATAGCACAGCCAATAGATTATCTTTTTAAAATCCATGTGTGTTTATATTCCTGTCTTGCATGAACCTGGTAAATCAGCAAACGCATGCCAAATGCCCTACGCCTGGGAGAAAGTGTTTTCATAGTCGGGGCAACAGTTATGTACCGTATTTTATATTATTTTAATCAGGAAGACCCATATGGTCGACCTTGGCGCCCATTCAAAGTCGGGAGTAATGTATAAATCACTTGTGGCCTGTATTTAAAGGCAGTAAATTCTGTAGGTTTGTGGTAAATGAGGGTAGTTAATGGTAAATCAACTCCAGCGAGGAGGTGAGAGTGTTTCAGTGGCGAACCCAACGTGAGGCCTTAGACATGCTGATGTGTACCAGGACACAGGAATTAAACTGTAGGCATATTTGCATAATTTCACGTATTTCAATTAGGGATGGCTACGTTAGAGCCAGGATGCAATTCTGCTTTGTTGGGGGACAGTGCTGGTGAGCGGCAGAATCAGGCAGGGGCTGATAAGCAATTTGCTGTAGGGATGGGGGAAAACAGTAGAGTCAGGGGCGATTTGCCAGGGCAGGGGGGGGGGGGAATGAATTAAGTATGATGGACATGTTGGAGAAGCTCCTGTTTCGTAGTAGCAGTTCCGAGGAGACGATAACTAGTCAGCTGAATAGTTTGACGGAGCATTTGTTAGAGAAGCTTGATGAGGTGAAGGTAAGATTGTCAGAAATTATCCCCGACAGCCATGTTAGTAGCCAGATTAGTGAAGTCAGTGTAGAAGTCACTAATCTGGAAACTAAGCTAGGTAATGAGATTGCTGTTCAGGAAGAGAGCGTAGACTCTAAAGTAGATAAGTTGGATGCTCAACAAGTGATGTTGGCAGGGGAGATTTCTAGCCAGACATTCCCCAGGGTAGATAGTAAGTTGGGAGAGCAGAAAGTGGAAATTGTAGGCATCGTGGAAGAGAACGTTGTGGTTAGTGATGAGAGTGCTGGGAGAGTGGAGAAGGATGAGAGTGCTGAAGTTAGTGGGGAGAGTGCTGGGAGAGTGGAGATGCTTGAGAGTGCTGAATTTAGTGAGGAGAGTGGTGAGGTAGTGGAGATGGATGAGCGAGTCGAGATTAGTTTGCTAGGGAATGGTATGAAGAAGGTAGATGAGAATATTAGCCAGGTTAGCGAGATAGTGACTAGTATGGAGGAAGATACTGTAGGTAGAATTCTACGTGGTCAACATTTGGAACTAGGAGGGAGTGAAAATCTTGTTACGAAGTTAGTATGTAATTTCTCTGATGACATTAGGACTGCAGTGTGCGTGCAGGAGATAGTCGCTATTACAGGCATAGAGAGGTCACTTGGGAGGTTAGGTACCTTGAGAAAAACAGGTAGGCAACGTCAGAGAAATGGGGGTATTCGAAGGGAAGGAAATTATAATCAGAGGAGAGAGAGGAATTGGGATCCAGGTAGAGGAGATAGGTACATGTGGTATGACGATCATGGGAGAGGAAGAAATAACAATGAGTGTCAGGGGTACGGGAAAAACAATCAACCGGGGAACAGACCACGTGAGGTAGAGCAGGCAAATAGGGGGCGTGGCATGGAAAGGCAGGTTGAGAGAAGCAATAGGCCAGGAAGTTTAAACTTCGCCAGGACTCACTATATGGAGCAGGGGGAGAGTCCTTGCATAGTATTCCTGCTCACGCTCTGGAAGAAAAACATAATGTAGAGTATAATGTCAATGTAGGATCTGATAGGTTAGGAGACCAGAGCTGTAAATTAGGTTACAGTAAGGCGCTAGTGAAGTTTGGGTGGAGTGAGCAACAGGATTGGGTTAGGTTAGATTATCAGGTTGGTGGTAGAGATTTTGTTAGTGTCGTTGGATGCATTCAGGTGATTAAAGAGGTTTCTGAGGAGGGAGAATTAGGTGTCGGCATGGTATCAAGTTGTATTTTGGTCATGAGAGATGATCATGTGATGAGTGATGTTGATCACTGTTGTTTCTGGATCATGGGAGATGATCATGTGTTGAGTGATGTGGATCACTGTTGTTTCTGGGTCATGGGAGATGATCGTGAGTTGAGTGATGATGATCACTGTGTGGAGGCAGTTGTTAAAGATACCATGTTGGACGAGGGTCAGAAGTCAGAGGTGATTGACGTTCTGAGGGAACACAGGGTGGTGTTCTCGGAGAAACCTGGATGTACTCACGGCTACGGGCAGAATTTTGACATCGCAGATAGGTCTAGCTTGAGCGGTCCTAGGTACCCTATAGCTCATTCTTACATGGAGGGTGTTGTTGAGGTGATTGGTCAGATGCTGTATGAGGTTATATTTGAGATTAGTTACAGTCTGTCTGTTAGTCTTCTGGTGGTGGTGACCATGTGGGATGGTACCAGTAGGTTATGCTTGGAGGTCGTGGCAGTCAGTAGTTTGCAGGAAGGATTTCTTTTAGTGTGTCTCGCAGGATTTTGGGATTTTCAACAGGGAAAGCTGTACCCTAAGAGATTAAATGAATTGAGAATTATTGTAGTAGTAGGTAAGATGGTTTTGAAACAGTAGGGAAGGGAGGGGGTAAAAATTAGGTGATCTGGTGTTGTTGCGAGCTGAGCATCTCCTCTCCGTAGAGCAGAGTTGCATTCTTGAGGTTTTTCATTTCGGTCCATTTGCTAGAGACCGCAGGGTAGGTGCATGTGCCTACAGCTTGATTTCCAACGATGACAAGGTCCTAGGTACATATAACGTTGCTTACCTCAAGCTATATGTCACCTAGAGATCTTGCTCACGATGACAAGACAGGAGTACTAGTGTATTTGTGTGAGGGACAAGGATAAATCTATAGCCTTGTAGTTTAGAGATTGATCCTTGTGGGGGCGTTTGTAACCGAATTTATTCAGTTACAGTAGCTCACCCTCGGGGTTTGCTTCGCGCAGTTAGTTTGGGGTATTTTATTCGTATCTTATTATATTGGGTTAATGTGGGGTTGCAGAGGTGATTTTTATTGTGCCTGTGTGTCTTTGTGGACGGATTCATTTTTTGATGGTCCGGACAACCTAGGATCACTGTTTATTAATTATCGGTTTTTGGATATTTGATATTATAAAATACGGGGTTTTGCGATTTATTACGTTTTGGGAATAAGGATATAAGACTATTTAAGTAGAAGCATTATTTCATTTTGGTTTGGGGTTAATGGCTTTATTTTTGACCTAGTAATGTTAATGTTAGATTCGTGGCTGTACTATAAAGGTACAATGAATTGATATTTTCGCGTGCTGGATTTGTGACATACCCGGAAAAGACAGGCAGTAATTCAGCTTGTGTGGGATTACCTAGGCTATTTAGGGCATGAACTCCCATGAACTTCACGTGAAGAAACAAATGTGTGACGTCAGTGTGGATTTCGACGGTCTGATGTTTATGCGTTGACGCGGATGTTCCGCTAGGAGCGGGCTACGCACAATTTAGTTCCGGCAGAAACTTTGGGGTTATGGTATCCTTACGCCAGTGCATATAATGGCGTGTCTGGCGTTACGAGCTCGTCTTATTGTTTTATCGACAGAACACTGATCTACTAACGCCCAGGGTCGTTTTACGTGACATGGTTTCCGTAACGAACAGTTAGAGATCGTCTTCTTGCTTGTACTACGAAAGTCCGTTTGTCAACTTGCAATATTAGTGTCGTTATTACTCGATCATGGTATCGTAATACGAACGAGCAGTGACTAATTTTAGCTATCCACTGAGCTCTTACGGGCTATTGGATGCTACGTACATTTCATGGGTCCATCCATACCATGGGCTGTTGGTAATAACTTACCACGCCTAAAGGATAATTCAGTCGTAAACATTTCATCGAAGTCATGCGAGAATGGAGACGGGAACGAGCAGTTCAACAAGGAAGAAAGTGGAGTGAACCAGTCGTAACGTGTGTAGATATTTTGTGTACGGACGGTACAGTGTATATACGTAAGTGGCTGTTATGCCTGGGTCTGATATGACCGTAGTGTTTTTCCTGCTCTCAGAGCCTAAATTCAGTGGCAAGGTACTGTATAAAGTTTTAGCACGAGTGTATGAAGGGTATTTTGTTGTATATTTGTATATATGTGTATAGCACAGCCAATAGATTATCTTTTTAAAATTCATGTGTGTTTATATTCCTGTCTTGCATGAACCTGGTACATCAGCAAACGCATGCCAAATGCCCTACGCCTGGGAGAAAGTGTTTTCATAGTCGGGGCAACAGTTATGTACCGTATTTTATATTATTTTAATCAGGAAGACCCATATGGTCGACCTTGGCGCCCATTCAAAGTCGGGAGTAATGTATAAATCACTTGTGGCCTGTATTTAAAGGCAGTAAATTCTGTAGGTTTGTGGTAAATGAGGGTAGTTAATGGTAAATCAACTCCAGCGAGGAGGTGAGAGTGTTTCACGGAGATAGTGGAGAAGAAGTCCTTGTTAAAACATCGTAGAGAAGTGTTTTAGAAAGAATAACTAGATTTTCTTTAATTCTTGTAATATTTAACTTAAACACTTATTTTGTTCATTTATAAAATATTCCTGCGATTCAAAATTCTGGAACTAATAAAATACATTTTAAATGAAAGCCTTTATTTAAGTATATTTGTCTTGTGTATCGTTTGCCGCCACTGCCCCCCCCCCCTATCCCCACCCCTCCCTCCCTTTCCCTCCCGTTGCTCAGTTTTTAAGCGTATAGTTGGCAATGTTCAACAGCCAGTCGGCATTTTTTAAATTCTCACCCCCCTAGATGTCCAAGGTCGAACCGCCCCTGTTAACATTAGTAGGATATATGAAAAATCACAGTCAGTCTGAAAGACTAGACGTTGTATCATTTCAAATGACGCATGCTACACATGCTACACATGTTAGAAAGGATCAGGAGGGCTTCTCACTTTGCTCGAAGCCCCAGGACTCTTTCAACAGACTGCATTACCAATTAACTTAGGCTTCCCGCGCGGGCACCTCTTTAAGGGTCACGGGAAGAAATGTGTTTCTTGTACTTGTATTGGAGATGTGTTTGGTTGAATAAAGCGTAAATTGTGTACTTTTTGATAGCGGTTTTGTGGCCCATCATCCCCGGCAAGCCGGCGGAAACCTTTGCCTCCCTGTCAGAAGGATCATTTGGCCGTAAATTTGAATTAGTGTAAGGATGTAGTATGAGTGTCCAGATTTAGACATTAGCCTACTCCATGAAGGGTTCAATGGTTCGATGCTTTGCTCTGACATCCTGCACACCTCTTGGTGAGGCACCCTGTATTCTTATTTCAGACTGACTGTAATTTTTTGCTCTGACATCCTGCACACCTCTTTAGGTGGCACAGTGTATTCTTGTATGGCATCTTGTATATCTCTTTAGAAGTCATCCTGTATTCTTTGCCTTATATGTTTGTTTAATGAATAGTGTATCTGAAATAAGGGAAGAATACTGATTTACAGTTTTGTGGAGTGAGTTTCTGATTTTTAAATAGAGTTTATGAAATTGATGGTAAATGTGAAGGAGAGGTGAACATGGTTAGACAATAGCCTGCTAAATGAAGGAGTCATGTCTATGCCTTCTGTGTCTGTTTAAAGTATAGAGTAACTGAAATGAGGGAAGTTTACTGAATTTGGTGTTTGTAGAATGTAATTTTCGATTTTAATTTGGGTTTTTGTGAAGCTTGTTGTGGAGTTGTTATTTCTCTGAAAAGGAGTGTTTTTGCCCCAGGCAGGCCTGTGTTCGATCTGGCTAGACTAGTGTAACGGTAGAGAGTTGGGAGATGAGTTGTAGAACTTGGGAGCGAGCAGTGGTGGGCAGAAAATTAGGGGGGGGGGCTATTTTGAGTGAGAGTAGGGATGGAATATTGGGACTGGTTCGATGCTTTGCTCTGACATCTTATTTCAGACTGACTGTAATTTTTGGCTCTGACATCCTGCACACCTCTTTAGGAGGCACCCTGTATTCTTGTATGGCATCTTGTATATCTCTTTAGAAGTCACCCTGTATTCATGTTTTCGCTTCGCTCAAAGCCCCAGGTCGCTCGATGCCAGGCCTCTTTCAACAGACTCCAATAATCATTAGCGTCTGCTTCTCGCTCCCCGCGTGAGCATGATGTCACGTTCCCGCGCAGCTGCATGACGTCACTTCCCGCGCGGCTGCATGACGTCACGTCCGTCTCCGTGTCCGTGTCCGTAATGCATAACGATGGACCCCAACCATAACGACGAAGTCGACAAGATCATTTGAAATTATAAAATATGCTGTATATTTCTTCACAGAACAACTTGTTTTTTTTTTCATTAAATGAAAATAGGCTAATAAGTGGGTGCCAGTATCCAACTAGTAGTACTATCATATGTCGATTATTAAATGAGAAGATTGTCAGTTTCAATAAAAATGGACAAGCAAACTAAAAAGTTGGTATATTGGCTTTCACGGCCGGTGAATTAAAACTCAGCAATTCTTCTAGGTTTGTGCCGTGTCTTGTGTGGGGTTTCGCCTAGGACACCAAGCTAGGCTCATCGGCGGGCTCTTGGTGTCCCCGCCCGGACCCCCACAGGAGTGACGAACTGCGCGCCACCTCCCTTTATATAAGGTGCAACTGCACCACTTGACTACGAGAACTAAAAGTTCAAGCAGCCTTAACCTCCCTATGAAGGCTTCCAAAAAGATGGTATATTGGCTTTCACGGCCGGTGAATTAAAACTCAGCAATTCTTCTAGGTTTGTGCCGTGTCTTGTGTGGGGTTTCGCCTAGGACACCAAGCTAGGCTCATCGGCGGGCTCTTGGTGTCCCCGCCTGGACCCCCACAGGAGTGACGAACTGCGCGCCACCTCCCTTTATATAAGGTGCAACTGCACCACTTGACTACGAGAACTAAAAGTTCAAGCAGCCTTAACCTCCCTATGAAGGCTTCCAAAAAGATGGTATATTGGCTTTCACGGCCGGTGAATTATTAATTATTAGTTCACCGGCCGTGAAAGCCAATATACCATCTTTTTGGAAGCCTTCATAGGGAGGTTAAGGCTGCTTGAACTTTTAGTTCTCGTAGTCAAGTGGTGCAGTTGCACCTTATATAAAGGGAGGTGGCGCGCAGTTCGTCACTCCTGTGGGGGTCCGGGCGGGGACACCAAGAGCCCGCCGATGAGCCTAGCTTGGTGTCCTAGGCGAAACCCCACACAAGACACGGCACAAACCTAGAAGAATTGCTGAGTTTTAATTCACCGGCCGTGAAAGCCAATATACCATCTTTTTGGAAGCCTTCATAGGGAGGTTAAGGCTGCTTGAACTTTTAGTTCTCGTAGTCAAGTGGTGCAGTTGCACCTTATATAAAGGGAGGTGGCGCGCAGTTCGTCACTCCTGTGGGGGTCCGGGCGGGGACACCAAGAGCCCGCCGATGAGCCTAGCTTGGTGTCCTAGGCGAAACCCCACACAAGACACGGCACAAACCTAGAAGAATTGCTGAGTTTTAATTCACCGGCCGTGAAAGCCAATATACCATCTTTTTGGAAGCCTTCATAGGGAGGTTAAGGCTGCTTGAACTTTTAGTTCTCGTAGTCAAGTGGTGCAGTTGCACCTTATATAAAGGGAGGTGGCGCGCAGTTCGTCACTCCTGTGGGGGTCCGGGCGGGGACACCAAGAGCCCGCCGATGAGCCTAGCTTGGTGTCCTAGGCGAAACCCCACACAAGACACGGCACAAACCTAGAAGAATTGCTGAGTTTTAATTCACCGGCCGTGAAAGCCAATATACCATCTTTTTGGAAGCCTTCATAGGGAGGTTAAGGCTGCTTGAACTTTTAGTTCTCGTAGTCAAGTGGTGCAGTTGCACCTTATATAAAGGGAGGTGGCGCGCAGTTCGTCACTCCTGTGGGGGTCCGGGCGGGGACACCAAGAGCCCGCCGATGAGCCTAGCTTGGTGTCCTAGGCGAAACCCCACACAAGACACGGCACAAACCTAGAAGAATTGCTGAGTTTTAAACTAAAAAGTGCTTGTTGGAAATTATGCACGAGGACACTACAAGTTATGTCCCTGACACAAATTAATGTATCACTTCAAAACAAAACTAAAGTTTAAATAACATAAATAGATCTTGCTATCTTTAAATTATTCCTGTACAAAAGGAATTCGGACCTCAAATGAGTCCTCCTCAACAAATGTAAAACTTTACGTTCAAAATGCAAACCGTATTTAAATTGTTTAAAAATGTCAACTACTTTTTATACATCTTGTAGTTCTCAACTATTACTTATTATATTAAACGTCACTGTTTACATTACTCTCCCTACATAATACGAATTTCTTATCTTCGCTGTTCGTATCTTTCAAGCCTAAAATTAATCATTCATTATTATTATTATTAATACTATTTTACAAATATTTACAAAGTTCGAATTATCGCGTCCAGCACCATATTCTTCTTAAGTTTCACCAAGTTCCTCCCAGATCTTCCTCCCACATCTGCTATCCTTCTTATAAAATCCTTCTTCTAATAAAATTCACAATACATGAAATTTAAATATTTCGTTACGTCCAATTGGACCTCTGTAACGAGCAGTTAAGCTTATTACGGTCTGGTTTTACAAATTCATTAATAAAATCGATAAATTACGAATAGTATGCTAGACTATCTCACTCTGACAATAAAAATATACGTGGTTGGTGGCATTAATCCTCACTGACATATTACATCTCATTTCTTACATATTACTTCCATAGACTTCACTTACATACTGCACAGAACGTTGCTTCGTTATAATTGCATTTATACTTCTTTATAATAGTGAACAAGTCTTCAACTAGCGTCTACAATACGCTTACATTGCCATTATTTCATTTCCCTTCTTACGACGATGATGCACGGCATTGCAAAAATATTAAACCATCTCTATACATTCCCAAAATGTATGAGATTCAGTAACACTATTCAATAAACAAAGCTGCGTGTTATATTTTCCGAGTTACACACTACAAACTCCTTCTAACGATAAGACATAGTCCTCGTGCCTTTATAAATTCATTACTTGTTCCGTTCACATAACTTTATTACTTCTGCACAACTTTCTACTCTCCCTGTAGTCTCATATTTACGATCACAATCTTTCACAATTCGAAGTTCATCCACGTTACAATAAAATAAAACCATCTGAGATATAGTCTGCGTATTTTCGCTCATTTGATAACAATAATATTATATCCTCCCATTCTGGAGATAATAAATGAAATGTCTTATGACAACAGGCTGATATACATTATCACACCTTGTCCTTCTTCGCATTTACGTGTTCATAAACATAGTTACAATATTGTTTTAACTCCTACAATGCGTTATTAATACGTTTGGTATCACCTTGACTTAATTGTCAACAATGTGGCCCTTATTCTCTTTCATATTATTCAAATTATTAACATGTAACTTTTGCAGAGTCTCATTTACGGTACTTAATCATTGAGTTATTCATCTCAAAATACTTCATTAAAGTATTACCAAGGTAATTATTAACGCTCTATTATCATATTATAGCATTATTAATATCGACGTATTTTATCGAAGCATTCCACTCTTATAAAACGGATTCGTTAAAATCGTAGAGTTATAAAACTTTTTTCCACAATTATCTAACAACAAATATTCAAAATATCATTTAATAGACGTCAAAAACAACACACGCTGACGTAAAAAGAATTTACGTGAGTGTAGCAACATAATGACATGAGTTATAAATGGATACATCTACCTAAAAATGTTGGTCACATCTGATATATCCCCAAAATATGGCAAACTACTAAATATATATCAAACACTCATCTACCATGAGGTGCGATGATTTCACGATAACCTGTGCTGTAGGTGAAGAGTTATGCGGTTGCATTCTTGAGACGCGTGGCTGGAATTCCTGCTGGTCTAACGGTGTCACATTTGTGTCTGGAGCCAAGCACACAGCTGTTCTGCCCCACTCCCCAATGCAAGCTGTCTCGAATGGTCGGAACGGCTCCGTCCTTCTCGGCTTCTTTCTTCACGACTAACCAGTCTGGAATCGCGTTCGTTTCTGAGCTAGATCGCTCTGTCAAAACTCTCCTCATACGCCATCTCTCTTGTAATAATTCATTGAAATCATGAGCTATGAGATTTCCTTGATGTTAATGGAAACTAGTTGTAGAGAAATTGGTGACATCAGATTACTGCGGTTGGCATTGCCGTGGTAATCTGTCGTAACCATTGTTGTCTGGTCTCCTCTGGATTCCACACCATTTCATGCACGTTAGCTTCCCTCCATAGTATTTAGTATTTCATAATAGCTTCGGACGTAAAATTAGAATACAGACGTCCCCTCCGACTCGAGTTTGATAACATGGTAAAATATTTCTCAAAGTATATCGGTAGTAGAAATATTGTTAATATCGTTGAATTCTTCGTAGTATCTCCGTAGAATATCAGTAGTATTTCAGCAGCAGTTCTTATTGTATATTGCTTCTTATACACGTCGTTTAATTCTGTAAGTTGCTTCATTTCTCAATGCTATTTCTCGAACAAGTCTTCTCGTAAACTTAAATGTTCTTTCACGGGAATTGTAACTCCTCGTTGGCTGATACAAGAGGCCCTCCTTCCGCCAAAGTATATCTTCTTCGGTCGCTCTCTATATCGGTGATTATTTGTTTCGAAGTATATCGAAGTTGGTCCTTACTCGACCAGTGGCAGAAATGAAGTGAATGTCTTGATTCTCCCGTGCTAGGCTCCTGGCTTCCAATAATGGCGTTGCTAGCCTCGCACAATATTTAATTCCTTTAATTACAAATATCTCCTCTCGTAGCATTAAATGTCAAATTTCATTTCGGTAAATAAATTTGATTTCTTATTCTCTTGATATTAGTGCGATATAATTATTTATAATTTTCATTTTAAAATATAATAATGTTTTATGCTTCAGAGAGATAAAATGTTCTGATTGGTTGTTGAGTTGCTATGCAGTTTTCATTGTTCTTGACTTGTAAATTGGTGACGTGTGGCGATATCTCTTTCTCTGTCACCCAGAATTGTGCCGTGACAAATCTGCTCTGTTGACGCGAGCTCGGCGAACCTAACCGGTTCTCGGCTGTCTAACTTGTAATTTTGTCATTTCCCGGCGTCAATAAATCTCATTCTCTCCTGGTTAAAATATTTTATACAGAACCTTTTCCATTCTCATTCCTTATAAATGCTGTAATTTCCTTATACAACTCATCAATAGCTTCCACTAACATAACAGAATGCTTATATGCATGAAAAGTTGCTCATACAGCTACTTCATTTCCATGTACAAAATTGTCACGCGAGACGGTTCGATCATCGCCTCATGCATTAGCATACTGCTATTAAATTTGAATTCAGTACCAAAGCGGAGAAGTCCGAGATGGTACTGTAAATTGCATTGATGCGGGACAATACAACTGCGACAACATTGGAGGAGCATTCAATGTGCTGAATGTCTGTTGTGAACTAAGCGATGAACGATAACTGGTTCAACCGAGGCTAGATTTGCAGGTAACAAAGGCTTTTCCCAATTTTGGAGTCAAGGGTACCTGATGTCAGCCACATTATTTAGATACCGTGGCGTGGAGCAGAGATGCTGATGGCAGGAAGTGGCGGTAGAAATTGATCATACCGAGGAAGCGTCTGAGGTCACGTGCGGTGTGCGGGAGGGGAAAATTCTGCAGTCTGTGATGCGATCAGTTAGCGGCCTTGTCCCTACGGCAGATACTAGATACCCGAGAAGAGTGACTCTTAGTGAGGCTAAGATGCTCTTGGTGGGGTTATTCAAGATACCATACTCAGAGAGGTGCTCGTGTCCTTCTGGGCTCTTCGAGAAAACCAATATCTCGTCGACACATGCAAATGTGAAATCTAGGCCTGACAATACTTCATCTATGAACCTTTGAAACGTCTGTCGAGCATTGCGCAGTCCAAAGGTCATAAAAGGGAATTGGAAGAGTCCGAAGGGCGTAATTATTGCAGTCTTCGGTATACCATTTGGGTTCATGGGGGTTTGGGTGTAGGCACTGACAATGTCTATGGTAGAGAATGTGGTACATCCGCGAAGCTGGTGATTTAAATCGAGTATGTGACGGGGTGGGTACCGGTTAGGAATGGTCCTTGAGTTAAATCGCGATAATCGCCACAGGGGCGCCAGCCTTCGTCTTTCTTCGGTACCAGGTAGAGTGGTGATGACCAAGGACTTTCGGAGCGTCGTGCTGTTCCTTCAAGAAGCATAGCATCAGACTCTTTCTTGGTAATTTGAAGTCTATCTGTAACGAGGCGACGTGCTCGGCATGAGACAAGAGGTCTTGGTGTAGTACGGTTAAAGTGTACTGTGGAATGACGTACTTCTCGCGGGGTTCCAGATGGGCGAATTATGTCAGAAAAGTCTTTTAAAATCTCATGGGATGGAGTCGGTGGTTTGAGAGCTTTCACGCTGGGCTGAATAGGGTTTGCAGGTTGAACGATCACTGATATACCCGTCATGCCGTCAACAATTCGTTTGGTCCGACAGTCAGGAAGAAGATGGTAATTTGCTAGAAAGTCCGATAGAATGATGGGGAGCTCGACATCCGCAACGATGAACCTCCATGAAATTTCTCGTCTGAGACCGAAGTTCAGCTTCAATCTGATGGTGCCATAGGCCCTTATGTTGGAGTTGTTCGCAGCGACGAGATCGTAAGTGGTGTAATGATGATGCCTCTTTAAGTAGCTGTGTGGAAAACAACATAAATCTGAACCCGAATCAATAAGGAATTTATGGTTACTGTTCCTGTCTGTGACAAAGTGGCCTGATGAGCAAACATCTACCGCCATCGCCGATTGCCGTTGGAGTTTGATGAGTAATTACATGGTTGCTCACATTACTTTGCTTGCTCACGGAATCGGCGGTGATACCAACACATTCTTCTGGTTTCGTTTGTCGTCGAGGAAGTCCTGCCGCTACTGTTACCTCGGTGCGGACGACCTGGAGAGCGTGAACGTTCATGAAAAGATGTATGTAATGCATCTAATTGTTGGGGAAGTTCATCTATTCGCGTTTCCAAGTGACTTATACCACTAGATGGTGATGTGCAAACTGCGTTTACCCTACTAGTACTCACTTTCAGTCTATATCGCATTTGCGATTATGGTAGGGTAAGAGACTGGTGCCCTACTGGGCTCCTTTTCCTCTTTTTGTGGACGAATTTATTAATTGGAATGTGTTAATTTGATACTTTTGTTGTTAATTAAAACTCCTAGTTCAATAATAGATATTGAGTTATAGGAGTAGTAATTTATTCGAAGGAAGATATGTAGTTCATTTTGAATTCTTTTGGCTTTATAATAATGCTGTCACGAGTATTTATGAGTACTAGACTAGTGTTTCAGCTCAAGTGTAATGATGATTGACTTGAGTACTAGCTACTATGGCTTTTGACTGTCGTTCATCATTAGGCACTGGATGTTATTAATTTTTCGTTCGACCAGGTTTGCAATTGTTTAGTATTTGACTGGTTTGGTGTTTAGGTCCTATAGACATTGTGGATTGCTATTTTATTGTTGAATTAATTGATTTGAGTTGGAATTGTCTTAATTTATTGAATTTATGATTATTTTGTAGATCTGCTAATTTATTAATGGATATGTCTATTAATGGTTGAGTGATATTATGCCTTCCAAGATGGTTTTGAAGTGCGCACTTGATTGGGGAGTTTCACTGATTTTTTGGAAAGTTTGCCATCTCTAAGTAGGTGTTTAGCATAAAAGGTTTTATTATGCGTAAGTTACTATCTCATGATGATGACGAGATGTTATTAGGGGGGGGAAATGTAATGAGGTGCCCTTATAGAGTCTGGTTGTCCGTGGTTTGTACTCCATTAGTAGTCCATGAGAGGTAGACCTCTGACTTCGCTAATGGTGTGTGAGTCGTTGATGCCAGCAACGGGGATGTGAGGTTGTCCACTAAAACAGCTACATTATCCAATGGGCATTCGACTTGTGTTGACAGTACAGTTTGCACTTGGGGTGGCGGACGTTCAATCCACAATTGCCTTAATAGGTTAACTTGAACTTGTGTGGCACCAGCAAGAGATCGGAGGTGTCGTAAAAATTGAGGAGACTTGCGATCTCCTATTTCTTCTTCCATTAATAACTGCCTGACACGCTGTCTTCAGACACTGACCGACGTCTTATTAATTCGGAGCGTAAATATAAGAAGGCGTTTTGAGCTGGAGGATTGGTAATTATATATTCGACCTCTGTGGTATGACGGCTGTCTAGGTGTGCAACCACGTACGTATATTTTGTCGCGTATTGTGTTATGCGGATGTCAGAGGTATTGAATTGTGAATCTGCCTGCGCGAACGACAAGGAGGGTTTGTCAGGCCAGAAGACTGGTAATTTCACCGATATATGATTTAACAACTGGTGCCGTACTAACCTGTGGGGCGTGAGATGAAAGTTGCATTTGCATTTGTTGTTGCAGCTGGTGATTCTATTCTTGAAGTTGCTGCAATTGTTCCTGTAGCTGCTCCATGATACTTGCGTTATGAATATTCAATCACGTCAGAGTCACCAATGTGGAGATAAATTGCAACGTGAGTGTGCTTGCTTTATCAGTCTAGTTATCTAAGCTTTTATCGTACTATACCATTCCAAAATCAAACGAGTGTACATTGGTAGGCTATAAGGTATATTGTCTCTGGTTACCCAGAGATAACAACTCTTTATCGTGGCCTCCTTGGTACTGCCTCTGTAACTCCAACGACAGTCACAAAGGATGTGCTGCTATCTGGATGCCGACAGCGTAAAAAGGAAGAATATAGTAGTTACACCATGTGGTTTCACCACAAGCGCATGGCGAGATTAGCAGCCACCACGTTATCGGCTAATATCCGTTTGAGTGTCATCTGCAAACCAAGGTTCGGTTGGTCAGCAAGATCCACACACTCGGTAAAAATGTGGGCCACGGTGAATACGTCTCCATAGGTACAAAGTGGGGAGGGGGTGTTGACTTTTCATTAGGTACGAGTGGGTGAATCTTGCATGACCTATCCTTAGCTTACACAAACTGACGGACTGCGTGTGACCAGAAAGAGCTCCTCCACATGTGGGTAGTTCCCTTAATGGGTTTTCTAGCCACTGAGGATGTTAAACACTCACTACAAGATGGTCACATGAGTTGAATGTCTTCAATGACGTATGCGGCTTGTCAAGCGTTGAAGGAAGCCATTGAGCATGCATTACATAGCAACAGCAGTGTTGCACCGGAAATAATGGAAACCGAACTTACTTTAATATAAGACGTCAACAAGGATAAATAACAGTTTCTGCTGCATGATATAGAAAAGTGCACACCCTAAGTTAAATGCCACTGGCCGCCATTGGTGTGAATGGTGTACGACTCAGCTGAAGAGAAACAGGAAAATTAGCATAACACTTGTTATAATTACCAATAAACTACGCTGCCAATGACATCACCTGGGACATTAAAGTGACAAACAGCTGAACCATATCTGGAGGAGCACCTGCCTACCCGTTATACTAACCACTATGCCATTAATGCTGTCGTGCTGCTTTATAGGTATTCCATTCATAAATGCTTTCAAGCGATGTTTCAAAGCCGTGTGACAAGCTGTAGGAAGGACATACACGTTGCGAGATTCCTTCGCCAAGTGCGCCATCTCCCTGGCTAATCGTAGACATTGGGTTACTCTTCCGTCGGTCAATACGATTTGCCCAATTAGAAGCGGGGTAACTAACAATTGTGTATTAATACTTTATGTTCGACGATGTCGAAATGTAAATATTATACGTCAGAAAACTGTATCATAATGAGGGTCTTTACAGTACTATAGTACTATTCTTCATTATGAAACAGTTTCTCCAGCCAATCAGAGCTCATTCATCGACCAATTAGGTAAAGATAGCTTCGCGCATGCACTCAAAATCCAACATGTCGGACATGAATTACATGATTTGAAAGTTCAAATTGGATATCGGATCAACCATTGTAGTTACAATCCCAAACACAAAGACAAAATTAGCACGAATCTTTACGGTAACAAGAAAATACTATGACATATGCAAGACATTTATGAATCTACGTCGAGAAGTTAGCAACACAGCCTCCTTCTATATAAATTACCGACATGGAAAGTGCACCGACCCTTATGTTCGCGTAAATAAACTGGCGAATATGAGACAAGAAATAGCACTGTACCTTAATATCCCCAACCCCAATTTCTACACAGCGCATTGCTTTCAAACGACTTCGGTAACAATATTAGTGAAAGCTATTTCTGATTGGCACTAGACGTCATGCAGGCTGTAAACAATAGCATTGCCAAGCGAAGTAAATGGTCTCTCGCCATTATAGGCTCGTTGCATAATGTACTAGTATGTCACTGATAAAGGGGGCAACTGTTCAAGTGAAGCTTGGGTTAAATACTGTAGAATGATGCATTTCTACCCCTCACTATTTCGTTGTTGTTGTTGTTGATTAATTGAGGGAATTGGTGACATCGTGGTCATGTAACCCCGTAGACTTGGGTGTGTGTGGAATTTGTCTGACAACCTGTGCTGTTGGGATGGATGTATTAGTGTGTGTATTTCGAATTCTTATGAGGCTTGGGTTGGAGGCAGTCGTGGCTTTAGTAAGGAACCATCCTGGCATTTGCCTGAAGTAGAAGGGGGAAACCACGGTAAACCACTTACATTGTGCATGCGACACATAGCAACTGCAGTGCTGCACCAAAAATAATGGAAACTGTTCTTCTCAGTTTTTGCGTCACGTGGCTGAGTGTACCCGGGCCTCCACGATTATTTCTGTATCACCTCGGGCCGTAGTTTTAGTTCAACGAAATTTGGTACACAGGTAGCACTAGCAAAGGGCACCTCAGTGTCATGTTTTATATCGCCGCCATCTTGACGGAAACGTAATGGCGGCCACACAAATGTTCAAAGCTTATATCAAATTACGACTAACCTAATCATCCGATCTCTACCAAATTTTGCAACTACATACCTTAATGAAGGAAGTATCCTTTCACCAAACTAATTGGTCATTAGCCTAATAGTTTGCGGATGGCGGCCATCTTTGTGCCAAAATCGATTCCCCCTATTAATTCGAACACGGTGAAGCCGAATGGAACAAAATTTGGTACAGAGATAGCACTAGCAAAGGGCACCTCAGTGTCATGTTTTTAAGCGCTGCCATCTTGACGGAAACAAAATAGCGGCCAGACAAATGTTCAAAGCTTAAATCAAATTACGACTAACATAATCATCCGATCTCTACCAAATTTTGCAACTACAGTACATACCTTTATGGAGGGAGTATCCTTTGATCAAACTAATTGGTCATTAGCCTAATAGTTTGCGGATGGCGGCCATCTTTGTGTCAAAATCGATTCCCCCTGTTAATTCGAACACGTTGAAACCGAATGGAACGAAATTTGGTACAGAGGTAGCACTAGCAAAGGGCACCTCAGTGTCATGTTTTATATCGCTGCCATCTTGACGGAAACGTAATGACGGCCACACAAATGTTCAAAGCTTAAATCAAATTACGACTAACATAATCATCCGATCTCTACCAAATTTTGCAACAAAATACCTTTATTGAGGGAGCATTCTTTGACCTACCTAATTGGCCATTAGCCTAATAGTTTGCGGATGGCGGCCACCTTTGTGTGAAAATCGATTTCCCCTATTAATTCGAACACTGTGAAACCGAATGGAACGAAAATTGGTACAGAGGTAGCACTAGCAAAGGGCACCTCAGTTATATCGCCGCCATCTTGACGGAAACGTAATGGCTAACACACAAATGTCCAAAGCTTAAATAAAATTACGATTAACCTAATCATCCGATCTATACCAAATTTTGCTACAACATACCTTTATGGGGGGAGCATCCCTTGACCAAACGAGTAGGTCATCAGCCTAATAGTTTGTGGATGGCGGCCATCTTTGTGTCAAAATAGATTCCCCCTATTAATTCGAACACGGTGAAGCCGAATGGAACAAAATTTGGTACAGAGATAGCACTAGCAAACGGCACCTCAGTGTCATGTTTTTAATCGCCGCCATCTTGACGGAAACGTAATGGCGGCCACACAAATGTTCAAAGCTTAAATCAAATTATGACTAACCTAATCATCCGATCTCTACCAAATTTTGCAACAACATACCTTAATGGAGGGAGCATCCTTTTGACCAAACTAATTGGTCAATACCCTAATAATTTGCGGATGGCGGCCATCTTTGTGTCAAAATCGATTCCCCCTATTAATTCGAACACGGTGAAACCGAACGGAACGAAATTTGGTACAGAGGTATCACTAGCAAAGGGCACCTCAGTGTAATGTTTTATATCGCTGCCATCTTGACGGTAACGTAATGGCGGCCATACAAATGTTCAAAGCTTAAATCAAATTACGACTAACATAATCATCCGATCTCTACCAAATTTTGCAACAACATACCTTTATTAAGGGAGCATTGTTTGACCAAACTAATTGGTCATTAGCCTAATAGTTTGCGGATGGCGCCATCTTTGTGTGAAAATCGATTCCCCCTATTAATTCGAACACTGTGAAACCGAATGGAACGAAAATTGGTACAGAGGTAGCAATAGCAAAGGGCACCTCAGTGTCATGTTTTATATCACCGCCATCTTGACGGAAACGTATTCGCGGCCATCCAAATGTTAAAAGCTAAAATGTAATTACGACCAACCTAATAATCTAGTCTCTACCAAATTTTGCAACAACTTACCTTTATGTGGGGAGCATATTCTGACCAAACTGCAAGATTATCAGCCCAATAATTTGCAGATGGTGGCCAAGTATGTGTGCAAATCGATTCCCCCTATCAATTTAAACACGGTAAAACAATTGAACGAAATTTGGTACAGAGGTAGCACTATCGAAGGGCACCTCAGTGTCATGTTTTTTATCGCCGCCATCTTGACGGAAACGGAATGACGGCCACCCGAATGTTAAAAGCTTAAATCAAATTACGACCATCCTAATCATTTGATCTCTACCAGATTTTGCAACAGCATGCCATTTTGTGGAAAGCATCTTATGACTGACTACAAGGTCATCAGCCCAATAGTTTGCAAATAGCGGCCATGTATGTGTGCAAATCCATTCCCCATATCAATTCAAACACGGTGAAACCGAATTGAATGAATTTATTTTACAGAGGTGGCACTAGCAAAGGGCATCTCATATTCATGTTTAATATCCATATAGCACGTTGTATTTCAACAAGCTACTACAACCAACATTCAGTTATACTCCTTGAAAAGGACAAAGAGTTATAACAATACCCATGTATTTAGGAGAAAGTAGGCTATATGTTCTTTACTGAACATCTTGTTACAATTATTTTCATAATGTTTTAGCCGATTTTCGATTTTTGCAAAAAATTAAAGTCGACATAGGATATCTACTCAGGGCCAAAAATTGTGTGTCTGTCTGTGTGTGTGTGTGGGAGTCTGTGTGTGTGTGAGTGTGTGTACTCTGATGTCTGTCACCCCCCCCCCTATCAATTCAAACACGGTGAAACCGAATTGAACGAACTTTGGTACAGAGGTAGAACTAGCAAAGGGCACCTCAGTGTCATGTCTTATATCGCCACCATCTTTACCAAAACTGAATGGCGGCCACTCAAACGTTCAAAACGTAAAATCAAATAACGACTAACCAAATCATCCGATCTCTACCAAATTTGGTAACAACTTACCTTCGTATAGGACGCGTCTTGTGACCAAACTACAAGGTCATCCGCCGTACCATGTCAGGATGGAAGCCGTGAGAATTATGCAACCTTTATAATCCATATCATGGGACCCACCAGTTCCGATTATCGAGCCGAGAATCGTTTTAACTGTTCTAAAGGAAGAGGCACGTTCGAAATTAAAAGTTTATTTTGTAATACTATAGTGAGGAAGTGATTTTAAAAAGCTGAGCCGTCTCAGTAACAAGACAAGGTGGCAGCGGATATCTTGTGCGTCACTTATATTTCACTAATTTGAGTATTGCATGCAATATAGCGTACTGATACAAAATAAATAAACTTTGTATTGCACCCTTCAATAAAGCATGGTTTTGTCGAGAGTCGTCTACGGGGTCGTGTTCAGTCCTGACTGCGTTACACAGCAAAGTTCGCTTAAAACAACATGCTCTAATGAATAGAAAGGTTCTTGGCAGGGGCTATAATAGAAATAAGATGAATAACAAGTAGAATAAAAGAAATTTAATGACTGAAAAGGTATGTGCATAATAATAATAATAATAATAATAAATAAAAACAAATCCTCCCTGACTTTCACCCCCTTAATAAATAATAATAATAACACTGAGCGGTAGGAACTCGCTCATCACAACAAGACAATGTGAATGAAGCTTCACATAAATGATAAAATCATAACATAAGCATTTGAGCGGTAAGAACTCACTCGTCACAACTTATGGATAAAAGTCCATTTTTTTCTGGTCAAGAAGTTATATAATGTGTGGTGCACTGTTCATTAATAAGAAATTGAGTACTGATGCGAGTCCATTTACAATTGAAACATTCATGTTGCTTACGGAGTGCATCTTTTAAATCACACTACGGCTATGGGACCCACCCTTAATTAATACACTATAACTACTACTGACACATGCAAGATCTAATAATAAAAACAGAAAGAAGAATCTCCCTGAGATCCTTACTGGTGCAGGAGCACATAGTGAACACAAAAGAGGATGCCAGAACTAGGCCAAAAAAAAAAAAAAAAACGCTCTCATCATAACTTGGGAACATAGCTTCGCGCACCCTAACTTGACACGGGTCAATAACGCGTAAAAATAAACACACCAAAATTGAACCAACAACAAAAAAATACAAGCCTAACGGCTGAAAAACTGTGTTTACAATTTATATGAAACGCCAGACAAACACGAATTTCGGTGGTTACCTTACAATTATGGACAGCTCCCATTTAATCAATCAGTACTCATTATAACCGATCAGGTTTTTGTGAATTTAAACAACATCTTAAATTGCAGTACAGGAAGCAAGCCTGTTCTTAATGACTAGTCACGTTATCTGATTGAGCGCTCCCCTACTTGTATGAGTCAACACTGCCACAAATATCTCTCTCAGTCCGGCAAGCTCGGTGCAGTTTCACTCTGGAAACGTCAACAGATCTCGCCCATCCCCTTGGATGACGAGAAACACAAATATATACCACAAGTCCAGCCTCGCGAGGACATGAACTGGCTTGACGTGGAGCAAGTCAGAATAATCGCCATGATATATTCTCGCTAGCACATCATAAAAATCACATTACCCACCCATAGCTTGGACTGACTCCCATACACACACACTGGGTCGGCTCAAAACAGATCAACAATATTGCGTCCCTAGACACATTAACAAAAATACACAACAAAAACTCGGGTGCAAAGTGCCATCCCGTTCAAATCTGCTGTAAAGCAATTATCAAAATAGTCCTGATCCGTCATAAAATTCTACTCACAAATAATCTTTTACCCTCCAAATTCTATTTTTAATCTCAAAGTTAATTCAGTTCCACTTTTGTTGTAAGGCATATCTCCGAATAATAATGCTTGACCGCGATTTACGCAAGCGAAAGCGAGCATCGGCTGCGCGTCCCCGCGTAAAGTTAAACCAAATACAATCACAAAATATATAAATTACGCAACGCTCGGCTAGTCCCATATTTAATGTGTCAGTAAAACAAAAACTAATAATCTACATTACCAAGCAAGCAAACAAATATTTACAAAAAATATCCCATAACACCGTAGCTGATTTAATAAAATAAAATTTATTTGGTACTCAATCCTTTAAACAGCGCCAGGAATACGTCTGCAGCCATCTCCTTTAAGATGTTTATCTGGTCATTGACATCTTCAGGCAAATGTTCTGCTGGTTCCCAGATCCATTCTCGTTCTTAGACGTCATCACGTGCTAAATTAAATAAAGTTTTGTCAGATACACACACGATATAATTCCTACTATATTCACCTATCAAGTACTATATTCCTTGACAGTCTATTTGGTGAATTACTTCGATGAACTGGTCCTACTGATAGTGCTGGGACTATAAATAAATCACTGAAGTTACACTTATAATTTGATGACGCTGTTCCATGTTCACTAACATGAAATATGCAGAGTATGAACCTTACGTCCACAGACGTACAAAAATGAGTGGTCTGTGTTACGTCCTCAGACGCACAGAAATAAGTAATGAGTAATGATCCTCGAAGCATCTTGGATCCTTATAAATGAAACTGACTAGGGTAGGTGTGGAAGGGGATATATTAAAAAATATTCCATAATAACTATCAGACTAGCATGCGATCGGTATCATTGAGTTCGTAGCAGTGTGGAGGTTACGATTATGTTGTAGCCGGCTTGAATCAATCGTGGAATTAATCTGTAGATAACTCCCGCGTTAATTTACCAGTGCGCGTTCCCAAGCCGAGTTCCCGCTGAGACAAGGCGTCTTGATATTATTGGCCCAGACTGTTGTATGTCTTTGCACGCTTTTACATATTTTCCAGCAGTAGGGAGTGGTTAACATGATGATAGACCAATTGTTTCGTAGCATTCGATTTCCTTCTTGGCGCCAATCTTCCTAGCAACAGGCCATATTGTGCGTGCCCACGCCAACATTCGCGCTAAAAGTTGCACCTGTCCTGTGTCCCAAGAATATAAACGCATCCTCCTAAAATACCACAGGAGCTTAAACCATTGTGTCCTCTCGGCCACTGATTTCTCAATATATCCCAACACCGACTGGCTCTCATATCTTTTGTCTGTAGAAATGTATCAAAAGATGATGAATAATTATTTGAATCCTTTATACAGCCTGTGGATAAAGGGTTCACAACCCCCTGCATGGAAAAATCGAACATAAAAAATAGTCGATTTTTTTACAAACATATAACATCTGTAATCCATTTCTGCCAATCCTAGAGAAATCTCCCTCTCATTCATTTTCGTCTAGCCGCCACTGTCGTTGGAGTGTCAACACGCGCTCGTGTTTACTTCAGCTTCCTCATTCATTCAGACATTCCGCAAACCAGCCTGCTTGACTGATCGCCTAAGGCTAGTATCTCCCCTTTCCAATGTCCTTATCGCTCTCGCTCGCTCTCTCGCTGTCGTCACCGTCAGAGCTCATTAGTGTCTGACCACAGCAGACTGCTCCCTATGTACTCGTTCAACTGACGTACTCACTGACCCACGTATAGTTGGATGTGCAAAAAGGACGTCCATATATTTAATTTGCAGCATTATTTCTGTGTTCCCACGGTTCGCTAGTAAAATACAATTTTAAATTCGCCGCGTTGTAGACAGACATTGTACCTGTACTCAATTCTTTCACTCTGTATGCGTTGTTACCAAGATTCCGTACAATACAGAAGGGTCCTCTCCATTTCTCCGTGCTGCCATCTTCTTCTTCTCCTCCGTTCTGCTACCATCCTCTTCTTCTCCTCCTCGCTGTCGTCTTCTTCTAGTATTGACTCGTTTTCCGTATCGCACCGGTGTTTCTCCTCCCTACCGTGCTACGTTCTCTCGTACTCCGTACTGGCAAGCTTCGTTCGTCTTCCTGGCTGGCTGGTATATCTTCTTCCTCTCCAATCTCTTCTTTAAAGGTGTCAGGATTCGACCTTCTATTTATGGCACGTTCCCAATGTTTTTGTTCGTCCCCTCCATTAGCGTGTATCTCTTCCAGGTAGCGCTGCGATTCGGCGTGCCTGTCATTCCAATCATTTCTATAATTCTGATAGTCCCCCTGGTTCTGATATCTTCTTTCACGCCACTGTCGATTATCATTATTGTTATTTTCATAACGTCTGTAGGGTCCCTCATTTCTCCTATTATTTCTCCATTGTTGGTATCCCCGCTGCTGATACCTATTGTTGCCCTGGGTCTGTCTATCATTGTTATTTTCATGACGATGGTGTGACCTATTTTCGTCACCCTCCTGACCTCGTCTTGGTGTTGTTGACTCACTTGTATTTGTGGCCTGCGACTTGGTGTATATTTGAGCGGGTTTAACCACCTCCGTTGTGTTTACAAGTTCCAGCTGTCGTCCCCCTCTTTGCTGCAAGTGAGATGTTGTCTCGTCAATCTGACGTAAGATTTGTTCGGCTCGAACCGCTGTGTCCACGTTTGCTGCTACTAAAACCTGCTGAACATTTACTGGAAACTGCCGTGCAATCGTCATAACCAGATCTGATTCTTCTAAAGGGTGATCCAGATCCCGAAATTTTAACAATTGTAGCGAAAAGAAATCTGAATATTTTGTCCGCTGAGTCGACTGATATTTTCTCGAATAAAGTTCCATTCTGAGACTTTGTTGTAGAGAAGCCGACCAGTACTTTTTAAGGTACGCAATCTTGAAATCATCCATCCCTCGGAAAGTGTACTTGAAGCTCAAGAACCACGTAAGTACATTTCCCGAAAGAAATCGTTCCATCAGTCTTAAACGACGCGCGGGCGGTATATTATTATCATTAAAATAGTGATCCATCTCTTTAAGATACGCCTTCGGTGTGACACCAGAATTTTCAGTGAATTTATTAGGTTTAAATTAATTTGATCGAATTACTTGTACGACTTGAGGGTGCTGATAGCCATGTTGAGGAGTAGAGGTTCCTCCAACGTTGTTGTGAAATCCCTCTGTGTTAGTCGTTAATGGGCTGCCTGTCAGTCCGTGGCCACCTTCCACGCTAATTGCCCCCTGGCCCGTTGTGTCAACTTCCTTATCTTAAGTGTGCTCTGTCTGAAATAACGTGTTCTGTCCTAATGAGCGCAACTCTGCCTTTACGATTCTGTCCGACTGTTCTTTCATTTTATTCTTGATTTCTTCCTCAAGTGCTTTAATGCGCGTATGATTATCACCGACAGTCTTTATGATTGTTAACCGTTCTTCTTTAGATTCGCTGCTCATCTTACGCCAATCCTTTCTGATGCTAACTTTAATCGCTCCCAGCTTTTCTTCCAACTGCTGTTTCGTGTCCTCCTGATTCGCTTCTATCTTCTCAAGCCTGTCTTCTAGACGTAGATTATTCTCATCTATCGTACTCTTTAAATTATCCTGGTCCGATTCTAGGTTTTGCCATCGCTCTGCTGATTGTATTTCTAATTTATCCATGTCCTTTATTAAGCCCGTGATGCTTTCATTTACTGCTGACAATTGTCCCTGGATAAACGTAGAATCCTCCTCCATTTTATCAAATCGCTTTTCAAGACCATCCTGTGCCGTTTTAACCTCACTGTTATTTACCGTGCATGCTAATTATATCTGAGCTAGTTTTGTTAATACAGTTTCGTCCAAATCATTTAATTTACGGTTGAAGGTATCCTCTAATTTTTGTATCTGACCTAGCTGTTTGTCATTATTCTTACTTACATCAAGCGCGAATTGAACCATCTGCTGTGTAGTGTATTCTTTCATCTCCACAGATAATGTGGCTAACTGACTCATATTTCTATTTTCTTGCGCTTCTAATTGTTTGTTTATATTTTCATTTACTTGCGCTTGTAATGAGTTACCCTGTTCAATTAATTTAATTTCTAATGACTCACTCTGTTCAAATAATTGTGCATTCTGTTCAGATATCTTAGTGTCTAATTTTTCACTCTGTTCGGCTAATTGTGCATTCTGTTCAGATATCTTAGTGTCTAATTTTTCACTCTGTTCAGCTAATTGTGTCTTTATAGCGTCATTCATTTGAGTCTGGAACGACTCATTCTGTTCCGCTAATTGTGCATTCTGTTCTTGATAATTTACTGTCTAATCTTTCACTTTGTTCTCTTAATAGCTTCTGGGTTCGTGCTGTGGCACTTTCAATAATCGCTTGGATCTCTGCGACCGTCCCCATTATCACACACAAAAATATATCACTGAGAAAACAGGAGTATGGCATGCAAACGTCTCCCTGACACACACATATATAATTCTTGACATACATTTACTTAATTTGACCACATTCAGTTCATTTACACTTATTCCCTTTACTCCCTCAAATCAATCATCACTGAATGGTTCTAACTTTACTTAATAATTTTTTAACCCCGCACATATTCAGTCATAAATTACTATCCAGATCTGATGTTACCGCTGACTAATTAACAAAGTATTAATTGTCATTTAAGGCTACCACCCTCCTAACCTATTCATGAGTTGGACTTTCTAAACAAATCTAATTTTATATTTAATCAATGGGCGCCCGATTTCGCGTACATTACTTTACTAATTACATCAATAAACAAAACGTGAATCGTATTTTAACTTGCAAACTCGTGATTCTACTGTATATTCCATTTTCTTGGCGGTACTTCTCTTCGCCGTATTTACGTTAACAAAATAACACTCCCGGTGATCTCAAACATTCGAAAACAGCGAAACACCACATGCAGGGTAACAGCTTGTTTATAATACGCTAGAAAAGCCCCAAACAACGAAACGCTCCACGGTATGACACCAGATTATCTATGCTGTCTATCCCCCGTGTTCTAGCAGTTAACTAGCAACGAACTAGCCCCACATGGCGCGTCAGCTTGTCTATGCACCCTTCAATAAAGCATGGTTTTGTCGAGAGTCGTCTACGTGGTCGTGTTCAGTCCTGACTGCGTTACACAGCAAAGTTCGCTTAAAACAACATGCTCTAATGAATAGAAAGGTTCATGACAGAGGCAATACTAGAAATAAAATGAATAACAAGTAGAATAAAAGAAATTTAATGACTGAAAAGTTATGTGCATAATAATAATAATAAAAAAAACAAATCCTCCCTGACTTTCACCCCCTTAATAAATAATAAAAATAACACTGAGCGGTAGGAACTCGCTCATCACAACAAGACAATGTGAATGAAGCTTCACATAAATGATAAAATCATAACATAAGCATTTTAGCTGTAAGAACTCACTCGTCACAACTTATGGATACAAGTCCATTTTTTTCTGGTCAAGAAGTTATATAATATGTGGTGCACTGTTCGTTAATAAGAAATTGAGTACTGATGCGAGTCCGTTTACAATTGAAACATTCATGTTGCTTACGGAGTGCATCTTTTAAATCACACTACGGCTATGGGACCCACCCTTAATTAATACACTATAACTACTACTGACACATGCAAGATCTAATATTGAAAACAGAAAGAAGAATCTCCCTGAGATCCTTACTGGTGCAGGAGCACATAGTGAACACAAAAGAGCATGCCAGAACTAGGCCAAAAAATCGCTCTCATCATAACTTGGGAACATAGCTTCGCGCACCCTAACCTGACACGGGTCAATAACGCGTAAAAATAAACACACCAAAATTGAACCA